>CANTUV010000001.1:26262500-27512500 GCA_947685225.1 Garcia nutans
TCTATGCATGCACATGGAAGGGCTAATACCCTTGATGTCACTCAATCCCCATCCTATTGCTCTCTTTAATCTTTTAAGCTCACTCACCAACCTCATCTCCTCCCCTTCACTAAGTTCACTAGATATTATCACAGGTAAAGTGTTGTGATCTCCTAAAAACACATATTTCAGGTTCTTAGGTAACTCTTTCAGCTCTAACTCTAGTGAGGGGTTCTTCTTTTCTTTTTCAATGGGGAAAAGCTCACAAATTGGGTCCTCCTTAAGCTCCTCTACTTCAGCACTTCCTAAGGTTTCAAGACAACTGGCTATTTCTGCATCAAAAATTTCCAAGTCACTATCCAAAGTCAATGCCAGCTCCAATTTATCAGAGGAACCTGTCTGCAAGAAAACATCTGAAACAACTGCATCAACACAATCAATGAAATAACAATCCTCATATAAAGCAGTTGTAGGAATAGGAGAAGTGTTAAAAATAGAAAATTCCACAGTTTGTCCCAAAACAGTCATTGATAATTTTCCATTCTTAACATCTATCAAAGTATTGGTAGTCGCCATAAAAGGCCTACCCAGCAAAATGGTGTGTGCAAATGGTGAAGAATTACTTACCTCCATGTCAAGAACAATGAAATCCACAGGTACTATCAAACCACCAACTTTAACTAACACATCTTCTATAACCCCTTTCGGGAATCTAAGAGATCTATCAACTAATTGCAACACCATTTTTGTTGGCTTAAGTTCCCCTAATTCTAAGTCAAGGTACACAGAGTAAGGCATTAAATTCACACTAGCTCCCAAATCACACATGCCATCAGTACATTTTCCATTTCCCATAGCAATTTGAATAATAAAGCTTCCAGGATCCTTTAGCTTAGGAGGTAGTTTATGCTGCAAAACAGCACTAGCTACCTCAGAAACTATCACCTTTTCATTCGGCTCATACCTTTTTTTCTTGGTATTCAGTTCTTTGAAGAATTTAGCATAAGCCGGCATGTTCTTAATTGCTTCAAGTAAGGGTAAATTAATACTTACCTTAGATAGCATGTTGAAGATATCTGAAAACTGCTTATCTTTTCTATCATCCTTCAACCTGCTAGGGAATGGTATAGGTGGCCGGTATGGATTGCTTGCCTTGTGCAAATCTGGTGTAGGGGACTTCTCCATTGATCCTTCTTCAGCACCTTTGTTATCTAATTCTCCTTCTTTTTTCTTTTCTTGCTCACCTGCATTCACAGAGTTATTTTCAACATTATTATTAATTACCTTGCCACTCCTAAGAACAGTCACTGCTTGTGCCTGCTCAGGTTGACTTGGGAACTTTCCCTTTTGTTGAATCTGCATCTGCTGTGCAAGTTGCCCCACTTGGGTCTCAACCTTCTTAAAAGATGCTTCCAAGGAATCCAGCCTCTTGTTGTTCATCTCCTGATTTTTAGCACTGACTTGGATAAAAGCCTGTAAGCTTTCCTCCAAACTCTCTCTCTTAGGCTGACCTTGATTTGAGGATTGGCCCTGTTGTTGGTTCTGTCTCTGGAGCAAATGGAAGGGCTGTTGAGCATTATTTGTTGTCCAGGAAAAATTGGGGTGACTCCTCCAACCAGGATTGTAAGTGTTGGAGTAAGGATCATTCCTGGCTCTTGGTTGAAATCCCCCCATATCATTAACTTGCTCAGCTTCATTCCCAAAAGACTCATATGCAGAGGGACATATATTTGCTCCATGCCCAAATGTCCCACATATTCCACACACATCTTGAGTAGATGAAGAAATATTGTTCTTCATGTTTAGCATCTGAACCTGCCTTGTCAACTCAGCTATTTGACTAACCATTTCAGTATTGGCTTCCAGTTGATTTACCCCCTTGCTTCTTCCCCTTACACTCTTTTGTTGAGAATTAGCTCCCAACATCTCAAAAATCTCATAAGTCTCATCAGCTGTCTTTTCTCCCATGGCTCCCCCAGCTGCATTATCAACAGTGTTCTGAAATTGCTGGGTGAGACCATCATAGAAAAACTGATTAAGAAGTTGAAGTGGGTAGTGATGATGCGGACACTGGATCAATAGCATCTTGAATCTGTCCCAAGCCTCATGAAATGGCTCTCCTTCGATTGAGAGAATGTAGCAATCTTCCCTCTCAACTCAGCTGTCTTTTGATGTGAGTAGAACTTGCCCATGAATTTATTGTAAACTTGCTCCCAAGTTGTCAGTGAGTTCTCGGGCAACATCATAAGCCAGCTCTTTGCCCTATCCTTCAAAGTATAAGGGAAACATCTCATCCTCAACTAATCTTCTGTAAGTCCTCCCAAAGGAAAAGTGTTGAGGGTGGAGTAGAAATCCCGAATAAAATTCAAAGGATCTTCATTTGGAACTCCATAGAATGATGGCAGCATGTTGTAGTGAATGTTCTTCAACTCATAATTCCTTGTTGCTTCTGTTAGTCTTATGCAAGAAGTGGAAGTTCCAATAACAGGTCTAGCAAAGTCTCTCATGGTTCTTTGCCTTTCTTCAGCCATCTTTACAGATTTTTCAGATTCTGACTCAAAATCCAAAATATCTTCCTCTGAAGTATCAAATCCGGTGTAGAGCTCAAACTCTTCTCTGCTCCTTTTCACTCTCTGAATTTCTGGAATAAAAGGGTGTAACTCTCCTTCGAGTGATCTCCTGCCTTGCATAAACAAAAATTTCTAGAAAAAGAAATATCAAAAGCAAAAGACAAATAAAATAAAATGAAAACAATGAAAGAAATAATCTAAAATATTTATTTATTTATTTTTCTTTTTAAATAAATAATTACGCCAATTAGCCTCCCCGGCAACGGCGCCAAAAACTTGTTGCGCTCAAATTAACTCTACCACAAAGCGTCACTCGCAAGTATACGAGGTAGCTGTAGCAAAGGTGATCGCCCCAAGGTCGTCTCACAAGGAAGCCAAAGTGGGTAATTGATTATAAAATTAAAAGTAACAAGTAATTAAAGAAATTTGAATTGCAAAGTAATGAAGAAGATTGATTTAATTTGAAAACAATAAAAACAAACAAAAACTGATGTTTTGATTCACTTGATAAAAGAGTCTAGGGTTTGCACTTCTCTACTACTTATATGTATGAACGGTTATTCCACTTAACTAATTTAATTTCTAAGATTAAATCTAAATAACTTAATTAATTGAGTCAAGGAAATAAGCTCTCGCATTCAAACCTCTTACAACTAATCTTGTTATAATTGAAACAAACTTTTTAATAGGTTATATTTCTAATTCACCTAAGTCCTTAATTGAATTATTCCAACATTAGACTTCATCTCTCAATTCATCATCTAATACCTAAAACACACAATTGGTGGCCAATCAATTATATTTTAACGATATTTCATTCAATAAAGGCTAAAGAAATTATTAGCTAAGAGAATAACCAATTCATACAATCATAGCAGATCCATACAAACCCTAGACTAGATCAAATTAGTTCATAATGCAATCAAACATATTCATCTCATTAATGTTCCAAGTAATCAAAATAGACATGATAATATCCATTCAATAAAAATAAAGAGAATAAGTTCAAGAACAAAACCAAGTTACACTCCTTGAAGCTTCTGAATAATCACTTGTTCGAATCTTGCAAGAAGGATGAAACAATGGCTAGAACAATCTAATCTAAGCTAAAGTATTCAAAAGTGAAATCAAAAATCAAGAAAACATGCTAAACCCTAACTTCACTCTCTCTGTCGGCTCAAACAATTCTCCAAATCGTCAATAGTTTTCAAACCCTAACTTTCTTTTTGATTATATACGAAACGTCGGCTTTAAAATTCGGTGCGCGTTTGGTTCATGAGGGACACGGCCAGGTGATGAGGGACACGGCCGTGTGAGGGCTTGTTGGAGGGACACGGCCAGGTGACATGGCCGTGTCCCTTGCAGGTGTCCACCTCTGTTGCATTCTTGTCTTTCTTCTTCTTTTGGTTGAGTGACACGGCCAAGTCATGAGTGACTTGGCCATGTTGCAGCATGATTGAGGGACACGGCCACATGACTTGGTCGTGTCCCTTGCCTGTGTCTGCCTCTGTGAAATTTTTGATCTTCTTTCCTTTGGTAACAAGTGAGACACGGCCAAGTCAAGGTGACTTGGCCGTGTTGCTCTTCTTTGGAGGGACACGACCACATGACTTGGCCGTGTCCCTTGCTTGTGTCTGCTACTGGGACTTTCTGTCCTTTTAACTTAGTATGGGACACGGCCAGTGACTTGGCCGTGTCCTCTGCCTGTGTTAGCTTCTGCCCATTTCATCTTCAATTTGTTTCCTTGCTGTTTTAACCTAACACAAAACTGGCAAACAAAACTTAAACAAGAATTAAATAAACAATATCCAACAAAACATAAACACATACTAAAAATTAAATCAAAAATGACAGAAATGCAGAAATAAACTAAAACTACACAATTAAAGAAAACACTAAACAAACCGATTAAAACTAACAAAATACCTAAATAAAACAATAATTAACATAACAAACAAGACACAAAACTATAACAAAAACTAATAAAACACAATTCACCGCAGGTGGCTAGGCCTACAGGCATGTAGTGAATTGGTGCTGCCAATTCACCAGAGCTGGCCAGGCCAAAGGGCCTACGACAAATTGGAGTTGCCAAAGGCTGTGGCAAATTGGGAGCCCCAATTCACGGCAATAGGGCCCCGCAGTCAGGATTGTGGGCTTATGGCAGGGGCAAATTTGTAATTTTCCAAAAGAACAAAACCATATGCTTGGACTGAGTTGGCTTGAATTTTTTATCAGACTTATTTTACCATTTAAAATTTAATCAGCTTATTTTAGGTCTATTTAGAATTGGACCGACCTATGTTTAAAAATCGGACCGAATTTAATTTGACCTTTTCAATTAGGATTGACTAGCTTAGGGTCAAAATTAAGGGTCTACACTAATTTTTACCTAAGTTTTCCTATTGGATTATTAACTTAGTAGGTTGATATTTTTTATTCTTTATTTTTTTTTTGCCTTACCATTGCTTTAAGGGAAAAATGAGTTTCATTAATAATTCAACTAAACCTAGAAGGCTGCCTATGTATCTTTCTTACAAAAATTAATTAAAATTGAACATTTTATTTTCTTTGAGAGAATTAGATCCACATAGTTCTAGTACAATGCATCATATGTAATACTTCTTAAGTTAATTCAAGTTGGTTGGGCTTGCAAACTCAATTTCGTTCAGGTCTGTTAGGATTGTGCCTCTACCTGACAACATCTTCTTTAGTACATAGGGACTGGCCTAATTAGGTCTAATCTTTCCTCGAGGATCATGGATCTTAACCTTAATTTCCTATAGAACTAGGCTTCCTTCTTATAACCCACACTCTTTACCCTTTTGTTGAAATGTCTAGCCAACTTTTGTTGATGACCTTGCATTTTGAAAAGAGCATTAGTTTTTATTATTTTTATTTTATTTTTCATTTGAATTTAGTTATTTGGTTATTTAGACTTATGTTGTATTTTTGTAGGTGAATTTTGGAAAATACAATAAAAATCCAGTAAAAGTACAAAAAGAGCAGAGCTGCACATAAGCAGGCTCATGGACATGCAGATGGTCATGCATGTGGCTGCCAGAGTTTTTCTAGTGTAGAGTTTTAAAGGGCATAATGGTGCATGAGTATGTGCACGGTTATACACTTGCTCATGCATGAATTTACTGTAAATATTTGGATTTTTAGTTTTCATAATTCATTAGGACTTCTTTTAGGTGTTTTCCTATTTTGGTTACGACTTCTTTTATTTATTTTCCTATATTGCATAGAAGTTATAAAAAAAATAAAAAGTTTACTTATTGTAACCTAGATAAAGTAGGAGAGAGAAGTATTTTACAAAGAGAGGAAAAACACATTAATAAATAGCTTTTAGTTTTTATGCAAATCTAGAAAGGAATTCAAAAGGTTATTCACACAAAATTAGAGGCTTCTTCTTTTTATTTCTCCTTGAAGACAAAATCTCCAGTGGAGTAGGGGTTCAAGCTGAAGCCAAAGAAAACTATCAAGAGTTTGCTTATTCTTAACATGTTTACTTTTAATTTTAGTTTCAGTTTCTTAGATTTAATTATGGAGTAATTTTTTTTTTGTTAGGGGAAACATGAACCCTAAACTATGAATGGATACTGATCTTGATTTATGAAATTTGAGTTAGTTTTATACAAATTTCTTATTCCTAATTCTTGTATTCAATATTTCATTGATTGAATTCCTTGTTGATGTGCCAAATAGAGAAGTTAGGATTTTTATTCATTGGAATTTGAATGGTTGATTTATATAGGTGATCTTGTATACGAAGTTTGATTAAGGATTTGTTCGAATAGATAATCTAATATTAGCTTGTGGCATTATTTGTGTCCTTGAATAAGAGTTTAATATTAATTTGAAAAGTTATGTGCCTGAATAAGTTTAGTTAGGCTAAAATATAACCCGCCAATATTAACTCAAATTTCTTAATCAATTTTAATATCTATGCAAGTTTAGGAGGATTATGGATTCTAATATATTTTATTGATTGATTTATTCTTAATTCACTAAAAATATTTAATTTTCAGCAATTTAGCTTAATTCTAGATTTAATTCAAATCATTTTCTTTCAAATATTATTTCTCAAATAATAGTCAACATAATATAATAATTGGCTTTAAAAATTTTATCTTTGTAGGATGATATCCGGATTCATGAATCTACGTTGCTGATACAACTAGTGTACTTGCTAGGGTTAACTAGGATGCATTAGCATCCATCCTTGTCTTCTCAATGGCATTTAACTACTTATCATAACCTTTTACCCATTCTTCATCTGTAAGTTGACACTCTTGCATAACCAAGATAAAATTGTATTTTAACCTCAATTAGTGGAATCACTTCCAAACCATAAACTAAGGAATATGGAGTTTCCCTTGTCAGCATTCGAATGGAAGTGCGGCATCCCAAAAGTGCAAAGGGAAGTTGCTCATGCTACCTTCTATTCTTGATTACCATTGTTTGCAAGATTACCTTAATGGTACTAGATTCAATAGCTCCATGAGTCTGAGGTCTATATGGTGAGGACCAATGATGTTAGACGCTGTGCTTTTCAAGCTATAAAACTACTTCTTGCAAATGGGACCCATTATCTGTGATGATCTCAAAAGGCACTCCAAATTGACAAAGGATGTTGGTTTGGATGAAGTGGGGCACCTTTTTAGAGTTGAGCACTTAAAAAGAATCTGCTTCAATCAACTTGTAAAGTAATCAACTGCCATAAGAATATATTCATGTTCATTAGAAGATTTAGGGCTATTTTTTCCTATGACATCCATGCCCCATGTTGCAAAAGGCCAAGGCGTGGCAATGGGATGCAAAAGTATGAACCCCAAAATTATCACCTAATTAAAGTAGGAGCTTTTAGGTCAAAAAATTGAAAAAATTAATTTAATAAGGCCATTTAATTCATTTTTCTAAAAATTATTACAAAACAAAAACATTTTTCATGAGGAGCAGCTTGCCAAGCAACGTGGCTCAGCCGACGCACTTGCAGCCTTAGGTCTAATTGTCCAATTTTTCTTATGGTTTTTTCCTATCAATATGGGTTTCCTTTTCAAAAAATGGGCCCAATTTTGGAGTCCAAACTCTTCCAAAATGCATAGTAAAATTTGAAATTAATCATTCAAGCCTTCTAGTTTCATTCAATTAATTTTTCTTTTACATTATTTTCCTTTTTTTTTATTTTTAAGTAATTAATTTGAGCAAATTCAAGTGGTGGAGCTATGAAGTGGAAAGGCCCTCCTACATTACATCAAATCAATGAGGAGAACCCAAAGGTTCTTCTCTAAATGAATCTCTTTTCAATTTGGTAATAATTTATAATAATTAATTAATCTAAGCCCTTTGCATTTGAAGACATGAACTACTTACGACTCTAATTCTTATTCAAACGAGATAAGAAGGCATACTCTTTCACTCTAGGTAGTGAGCACCTTAAAAGACACAAAATTTGTCCTTTTAATTTATTAAAGTTATTTCTTTTTATCCAATTTCATTCTTTTAGTAATTTTTCTTGATGAATGGATAAAATTCAATTATTTATTATTTGTTTAATTAATTGCTTTTTAAGGGATGAGCTAATGCTTCTTTATGGATATTATTTTGGAGTTGTAACAAATAGGTTAGTTGGGGACATGTGTTTGATCTAGTACCCATAATGGCTAGAGTCAAAGCTTCATTGTGTATGCAATTATGAAATTGTAACAATTTACTTTTCAAAATAAAATGATCTTTGTAAACTCGTGCTTACCAAACGGAGCAGAGATCGTATGCAGCGGTATCATGTTAGACTATACACAAATGAGCATTTCACCTCCATATCTCAAGTGGGCTGGACTAATGCTCGAGCGAGGCCTCGCGAAAGGTAGTGGTGCTTTCTTTCATAGTTTAGCATATATTTGATATTGTGGCATTTTCATACAAAGGTAGTAATATCCCGATACATGGTCAACCAGTAGTAACGAGCTTTATGATCTTTTTGGCTAATAATTCACCATTCATATGAGGGCTAAATTCTACACCATGAACTTCTTCCATAATTTGTTGAGCTCATTCCTCTGTGAGACACATTAAGTGAATGTTATCCCAAGTTTGATGATATAGCACATCACCATTTAAAATGACGTGAGTTGACAGTTGTCTTAGAGTCTTTTTGTCAACTTTCAAGGGACCATATAAATACTGACCTTGTCTAAGAAACTTAAGAATATCCCAATTCCAGGGCTTCTTATCTACCATTTACATGTTCATGCAAAGAAACAATTATTATTACACTTCAATCACAGCTAGTTTAACCACTATATTATTGCCATCCATATCTACTATAGAAACCAAGGTTGATAGAGCATCGACAAATTGATTCTACATCCTTGACAAATAGTGAAAGGAAAGTTCCTGAAATTGTTGAGTCAGCTCGTCGAGATGCTTATTGTAGGGAACCAAGTGCTCTTCCTTAATCCTCTACTTCTTCAAACTTTGAGATACAATCAAGGAAAAATCTTCATACACCCTTAGATGGGTAATGCTTAACTTTAAAGCTGCTTCAAAACTTGCAATATAGGCTTCATACTCTACATCATTATTGGTTATTTGAAAGTCCAACTTGATTTCCAAGGGCAATTACTCACCTAATGGAGAAATCAAGACTACTCCTATATTACAACCTTTATTAATAGAGTCACAATCAAAATATAATTCCCATGCATCAATTTCTTCTTGCAATATACCTTTGTCTTGGAATTTTAGCTCTTCAATTTTATCTTGAATCGGTCGTACTGCTAGTTGATCAATAATGATACTACCCTTTATTGCCTTCTTAGGTACATATTTAAGGTCAAAAGTAGCAAGCACAACCATCCAACATGCCATTCTGCTATCTAAAACTTGATTTTCCATTAAGTACTTAAGAGGGCTTCTCTTTTTTATAGCATGTGTTATATATGAATTAAGGTAACGATGGAGTTTACAACATACCCAAACTAAGGCTAAAAATAGGTTTTCAATCCGAGTATAGTTGAGTTCATAAGATGCATGCATCTACTTAGGTAATAGACAACAAACTCTTTTCTAGAACTAACTTCATTTTTCGGCTAACATTACTCTTATGGCCTTAAAAGTTTATGATAAGTACAACAGCAACAGTTGGCTCAGCCGAGATAGTTGCAAGATTGGAGGGGTTAAGAGATGCTCTATGATTTTATCAAAGGCTTGTTAACAATCCTCATTCCATTTGTGGGGACTCCTTTCTTTAAAGGATTAAAAATAGGACCACAATTGTTGGCCAATTGAGATATAAATCAACTTTTATATTGTAAGCAGCCAAAGAATTCTCTAATTTCCTTCTTTGTCTTTGAGGGTGGATTCTCTAATATAGCCTTGGATTTAGAAGGATTAACCTTAATTCCCTTCTTACTCACCAAATGACCAAGGAATATACCATAATGTAGATCCTTAATTTTGATCCCAATTTGATACAGTCCTAATTAAAGGATGCCAAAATAAATTTGATCTGACTTTAAAAATATTTAAATCTAGTTTATAATTTTTAAAGAAGTTAGTTCAGATTAAAGAGGTATAAATTCAATTAGAAAACCCTAAAATCAAGTTGAATAAGACCAAATTAAAACTTTTCGGTCCATAAGTTAAAAAAGGTAAGAATAATTCGAGTCAAGCCGGCCAGGGAGACATGAGCAATTGCTCATGTCGACTTGGAGGGACCAGGTCGACATGAGCCCAGATCGACATGAGGTTGGACTCATGTTGACTTGGGTAACCAGGTCAACATGGCCTTAACTCATGTCGATCTGGTTGCCCAGATCAACATGGTTTCTATGAGTTTCCTAATTGAACTAAAGTTTTTTTAAGGACGGATTAATACTAGGGTTAGGGATTGGGAGTGAGGTTTTGGCCGATAAATAATAATGTTTTAGACTTTAACAAAGGTGGCAATTAACATTAAGGAGGTCAGCAATTAACATTAAGAGATATTGAACAACAAAGCAGAAGGCAGCAAAAAGAAATTAGCAGCAAGTAGCACTCATCAATCATCAATCCATCAAAGGCAACAACATTGCCTTTGTTCTTATTCAGCCAGAGTCAATTGTGGAGGAACCAACAAATGGAGGTTTGATTATGAATCTTTGATTTGTTTATATTTACAGTATATGATAGTATTGCCATATTTTCTTTTAAGTGTTTCTATTATTTGTTTTAATATTGAGTCTTTCAGTAACCTAAATTATTAATCTTACTAGTATGTTTTATAAATTAGATTGTCCATTCATCCAGTAGCCTAAATCATTGATTAAATTATCAAAACCCTAAACTGTTCTTTTGTTTCCAAAACTTTAAACCCTAAATTATTCCATTAAAGTCTCAAAATCCTAATTGTTTTTCAAAATCTTAATTTTTTTTCCAGAATCAATGTTTCTACTAAAATGATAAATCAAAATCTTAAATTATTTTAAAGCTTGTCACCCAGTAATCCTATCCCCAAACTATTCTACCTAAAGCCACCAAAACCCTAATCAAAATTATTCTGCCAAAAATACCCAAAACCCTAATCCAAGAAAACCCTAATTTATTCCCAAAATGCCAATACCTCAATTTTCAAAACCCCATCCAGTAAACCTAAAAAACCTTAAAACCCTAAACCCTTAATAGCCTTAAAACATGTTTTTCAAATCTAAAACCCTAATTATACCTTTCTAAAAACCAAAACAATAATTTGTTTGCTTAAAACCCTAACCAAACCTTTTTTTTTTAGTCACAGTAGCATTATTCTTTTAAAAAATAATATTAGTTCCTCAAAATCCCAAAACCCTATTTTCTAAATCCTAAATGCTAAAATCTTAATTTTCAACACCAAAACCTACAACTCTAAAAGCCAGGGGCGCTGCCCCCTTGACCCCCGCCCACTAACTGACTAGCAGGATCGCCGTATGGGCTCGTTGAAGGGGTCAATATTCATTTATGTATTATGAGTCCGTGTATTTAACTTTCCTTTTTCCAAAGCCCTAATTTACTAATTAAAATTCTAAAACCCTATTTTAAGATGCGAACCCTAAACTTATATATTTATTGCTTTATTTAATTTTAGATTTGATTATGTAGTTTATCATATGATTTAATGGTTGATTTATTCAATTTCAATGCTTGATTTATTTAATTTGTCATGGATGGATATTTTCTTTATTATTATGATTATTATTTATTTATTTTGGTATTAAAATTGTAAGAGGTATGTTTCCATTATTAGCTACCTCATTAATTAATTTTCATGTAATTTAAACTGTTCTTATATTTTGGAACCAATGTAAAGGACACGTTTCCACCTTTCGGTGGATGTCCTATTTAGTTTTAGACATGGATGATGTAAGGATATGTTTCCATCCTTGGATGGGTGTCCATTTATTTGCTTTGTTTGGACATTACCTTGATTTTAATATAATGATGCTTTATTTTAATTGTTGCATGTAGTGTAGATAATATTGTTATATTTAAGAATTTTATAATACTAAGACCTGCAAAGGAGGCCGGTTCTAATGAACTGGGCATTGTGGGGGTGCTGGGCCATTTCTCACCATCCCCACACGTACCCAACTTTCTGAACCGATTTGGGGGTTGGGGATTCTTTAGGAATCGAGTCATCCACCCCTTTCTTTTTCCCAACCTGTCCCGGTGGTGACTCCATTTTCTCCAGGCTTAGGCTTATGTTCTCTAAGGTCCCAAGCCTAAATAGTATTGAAGTCACGATAACCATTCCACCAATAAATACAAAGGCAATGAATCTGAAATATCAAGCAAAAAAGCAATCAATAAGGCAGTGGCTTAGCTCACTGTCTTGTTCTCAATTCAACCAATAAATACAAAGGCCGTGTAATCATTATCTTTATCAAAGCTCATCTAGAATTTCGTTAAAACTATTTTGGTGGAGCCAACAAATGGAGGTGTGTCTTTCTAACTTTATTCATTTAAATTTATATTGAGATAACTTATTATTATTTCATCTATTAAACTTTCTTCATTCAAAGTTCATTCTTTTGACTTTTAATTTATATACAAATATACACTAATCATAGTAGTTTATTTATCAAAATATGATTTCATGCAGTAGCTTAATTATCAAAATGTCAATCACATATTTTTAAATAACTCAAAACAATAGTCTATTTTCTCAAACCCTAATCAATACAGTAAACCTCAATAGCCGTAAGCCATATTTCATATTTAAAAACCCTAGAAACCCTATTTCATGATGTTAGTCCCAAACTCTAAATCAATTTTTAAAAATCTTCACAATAACGTCTTCTTTCAAAAATAAATATGATAGTGTTAGTTTTCTTAGAAACCCTAACCCTAATTTAAAACTGCGAGCCCTAAACCCTAATATCTTAAAGATCCAAAACCTTAAATTCATGATGTTAGCCTTAAACCCTAATTTGATTAACCAAAAACCTTACTACTTTCTTAAAATTATAAAACCCTAATCAATTCTATTTTTCCAAAAACCCTCACAGTAGCCTAAATAATAAATATAATAATTTCAAAATCCCTGTAATATCCCAAAATGTGCCCTAGAAGTTTTGATATAATTGTTGTTTTATTTGGATTAAATGTATATGATTCATTGGGAAGAGAAAAGAAGTGAAGAGAGTGTATATGTTGTATATATGGAAATATATACAACATATACACAAGTCAAAGTGAATTATGGTCAAAGAAGATATTTATTTGTATTATTAATGAATTAATTAATTAAAGGAAAATAAGAAAATAAAATGGATGGAAGAGAGGAAATTTGATTATTTTAATATTAAAACACTTGGAGGTTTTAAAGAGATTGAGTATTTGACTTTTCCTTCTCATTTTCTTTTCCTTTTATTTTCTTTTCCTTTCTTGGCCGGGCATCTCAAAGTAAGAGAGTAAGAGAGGGGTTGTGATTTCCAAGCTCTAAATTGAAGAAAGGTTCAAGTGATTAAGTTGGAGAATTTTGAAGTTTCATCAACTTTGGTAAGTTCTCTCTTGATTTCTTTTGTTTTAATTGAAGTTGTGTTTGAGTTTGATAGATTGTTGATAGTAAGAGTGTGGTTGATATGTGTTGTTTTATTGTGTTGTTTAAGAGTGTTTGTTTCAATTGATTATGGATTTTGGGGTTGGATTGAAGGAAAGAGTAAGTTTGTTGAAAGAGAAAGTGTTGTGGTTGTGTTTTGGGTTTGTGGTGATAATTATGAATTGTGTTTGATGTATGTTTTGAGTTGTTTGGTGTTTTTGCAAGTTTATTATGGTTTTTGGGTGTGTTTAATTAAGTTTGTTTGAAGTAGGAAATGGTGAAAGAAAGTGGTTTGTTGGATGTAGTGTTGATGTTGTCGGAAACTGTATTTTTGGCCTGACACACCCATGAGCACGACCAGATCTTTAGGCGTGTCAATGGTTCTGTGTTTTTGGATGGGTGACATGAGCAGTGACACGCCCATGTCACTGAGCGTGTCATAGCTACTGTAATGTTGGTGGATTGACACGGCCATGAGCACGCCCGTGTTGTTGGACGTGTCAATGTTTCTGTGAGACAGAATGTATTACACGTTTAGTGACACACTCGTGGTTCTGAGCGTGTCAAAGCTTCTGTGTTGTGAGTTTAGGGTACGGTCAGGGACACGCCCGTGTTGTTGAGCGTGTCATGTGTAGAGTTTGCATCTCATGTGTATTATTCCTTTTGGATTAGGTTGTGAAGAGGTTGATTTGCCTTAACCTAAGTGGTGAAGAATTTTTGGAAGAGGAAAGTTGTAGATTGGTGTAAGTTGTTCCTAAGGTAAGTACAAACTACATGGTTGCATACACTTATATGATTTTGATACTTAACCTATTTGATTGTACATATGTTAGGTAATTGATTACATTGTTAATACATTTGATGAATGTTATGTTTTATATAATGTGAATGATTGATAATGAATTGAGATATAATGAGATGTGAAGCCAATGTGATTGGTTATAATGATTCAAATGAAACAAGTGGAGCCATGGTTGTTGGCTATGATGATGATGTCTAATGCAATCAATTATGTATACTCTATTGATGAGATATGAAGCCATGTTTGTTGGCTAAAATGATAATGATTCCAATGAGATGATTGAGGCATGGTTGCCTAAGTGATGATGAGAAAATGAGAATGAAATTGATAATTAAATAATGAATGAATTGTGTGTCTAATGTGTTATTCCATTTTCAGAGTTTTGTTGTTGGTGGCATGCCTATAGTAACAATCTCTTGAAGTTAGGTTGGGCTTGATCCTTGAAGCCAAGTTGGGTTGAAGTTTAGCATGCTTAACTCCCCTTGAAGCTTGGTTGGGTCTCGTCCTTGAAGCCTAATTGAGATGTTACAACCCTTGAAGCTAGGTTGGGTTTGGTTCTTGAAGCCAAGTTGGGTTAATACTTAGCATGATTTGTTCCCCATGAAGCTTGGTTAAACCTAAATCCTTGAAGTCTAGTTGGGATAATAATGATGATAAATGTGATAATTAATCCAAAACATTAACTCTGAAAGTTGAATGGCATATTAGTGTTTTTGGGCCCATGCTTGTCTTTGTTAAATGTGATTCTTGAATGGTGATACATGTTTATCTTTGCTTTAATATGAAACTTGATTGTGTGACAGTGGCATTGCATCAAAGCATAATATTATTGTAGTTTGTACCACTAAGCCGTTGGCTTAGCGCGAGTGTGATTCATCGCGTAGGTGACAGGAAAGAACCAGAGAGTTCCTCTAGGCCGAGTAGAATCTACATCTTGAGGTGTTGATAGTGAAGATTAAAGATCAAAGACATACTGCCAAACATGTATATATTTTATGTTTTGTAAAACTTGAGTTTTGATGTATATGTATTTGTTATATTTTCCGCTGCGTTTCGAATAAACATTTTATCTATTGTGTTTTATAAATTCCCCTAAATGTTTTAAATTTATTCATATTATTGAAAAGGGATTATTTGTATGTTTTATAAACCGTGGCATACCTATAATCAGTATACGTATATTATGATCGTATTAGCATGCTGTGTACGTATACGGGGTATAGGGGTGTTACAATCCCAAAACGCTAAATGTTAATTAAAGAACCTTAAATTGAGACATAAACCTAAATTTGTATCTTTATTTGATTTATTTAATTTTAGATTTGATTATGTAGTTTATTATATGTTTTGATAGTTGATTTATTTAATTTCAATCAGGGATGGATGATTTCTTTATTATTATTATTATTATTTGTTTATTTTTATATTAAAATTGTAAGAGGTATGTTTCCATTATTGGGTGCCTCATTAATTAATTTTCATGTAATTTAAATTGCTTTTATATTTTGCTATTAATGTAAAGGACATGTTTCCACCTTTCGGTGGGTGTCCCATCTAGTTTTAGACATGGAAGGTGTAAAGACATGTTTTCATCCTCGGATGGGTGTCCATTTATTTGCTTTATTTGGACATAACTTTGATTTTAATATAATGATGCTTTATTTTAATTATTGTATGTAATATGGATAATATTGTTATACTTAAGTATTTTATAATATTAAGACCTGCAAAGGAGACCAGTTCCAATGAACTGGGTGTTGTGGAAGTGCAGGGCTATTTCTCACATTTCCCACATGTACCCAACTTTTTGAACCCATTAGGGAGTTGGGAATTCCTTAGGAATCGAGTCATCCACCCCTTTCTTTTTCTCGGCCCGTCCGAGTGGCGACTCCACTTTCTCCGGGCTTAGGCCCATTTTCTCTAAGGCCCCGGCCTAAACAGTGCCGAAGTCGCAAGAACCATTCCACTGGGAGTGGGGGAGAAAATCCCCGCTCACAGTGGCTACTCCACTAGGGATAAGAGAAGTTGATTCCTTTGATCTTTATATTATTGTATTCTTTCTTATCATGGTATTATACACTGCATCATATTAGATTGCATCGTGTGCATGAGTTAGGATGCTCATGTTACCCGTGTTGTGTTATGTAAGGGATACCATACTTTCAATCAAGGTAAGGAGATTGAGCATGGCATAACCACTCATAGCCTTGTACCTTTTGGTATATACTTGTTGTGGGAACCTAAGCCTTTTAACCCAAAGATTAAAGCTCATGTAATTGGCCTAGTTACTTTCCTTAGGTTTTTACCCTAAATACTTGTTGTTTAACTATGGTTAATTTATCTTGGCTTAAATCATGACTTATTTGGTTTGTTCTTTTTTTAATATAACCTAAGTACATTGTAAGCTCAAAATAAATTTTTCTTTAAAGTCCAAAAGACCAAAGCTATTTTTAAAACTTTTCAAGATGGTCTTTGGACATAAAACTTTTCTAAAACACAAGTCAAATATTCTTTTCTCATGACCCAAATACAAAGCCCAAAATCTATTTTCTTACTAAAATATTTTTTAATGGGCTTAGAAATAAAATTATTTAAAAGAGCTTACAAATTATTTAGGTCAATTATGAAAATACCAAAAATCAATTGTGAGCCTAGTTTATACTAAGAGTTATTAGTTATGGGTTTGTTTTTTGCATAAATCATTAGATACTTTTTCAAGTGAGAAATCTATTTATAATAAACCTCTTAATTTAGCTTTAATCCAATATAGCATAAAAGCTAATTTAGTTGGATGAATGGATTAAAACCTCATCAATGGGAATTATCATGAACTGATTTTCATTTTTAAAATATAACTATTGGTTGAAATGTCCAAGAGAGTTTTTCAAAAACAAGATACCCCATATTGGTATTTTGTTAACCATATTACCTAGGAAAAGAGACTCGCCATTCGTGTGTGGATGTTATAAGGTGGGAAGGAGCGTCCTATTTATCCTTGTTTGTTTATTGTTTGTGCATACATGTATACAGTCACCACATCACATGTCATTCATTCTCTCTGGCTCACAGCCCTGGTGGACGACACCCTCAATGCTAAAATGGAAGAATTAAAGGAGGCCCTGGCCGAGACCATGAAGAATCAATTGGTTGCAATTTTAGGGAACAATGCAAAAGCATCCGCTAGCACCAAGAAGCCAAAGAAAGATAAAGGGAAGGCTAAAGTTGGTAAAGTGGCTTTTGATGATGATAAGGTGATCATTGATGATGATAACGACTGGGCTCAATACTTCCAAGATCCTTAAGAAAAAAAGAAGGAGCCAAAGGTTGTTGAGAAGACAACTATTGAAAAGACCAAGACGTCCGATATTGAGAAGATGATTGCTGATCTAAAAAAGAAGTTTGAAAAGAAGCTGAAAACTAAAGAGATGTCCAAGATTGACAAATTGTTTGAACAAGATGAGGAGGTCCCTTATAAATTGAAGATGCCTTCCTTTACTAGGTACAATCATACTAAAAACCCTCATCTCCATGTGAAGCAATACATCACTGCCATGCAATCTGCCAAAGCTACTAAAGCTCAAACTCTGAGGTATTTCATTGGATCCTATTGTGCAAAATTGGTTTAATACCTTGGAAGAAAGTACCCAAAAAGATTGGGACATGTTGTACAAAGCCTTGATTCAACAGTATGGGTACAATGTTGAGCTGAAAGTTACCTTGATGGAGGTAGAGACCATTAGGCAAAAACCAAATGAGAATTTTGTGGACTATGTGAAGAAATGGAGGAACAAGGTGGCTTTGCTCAAGAAGAGGCCCGATGAATCAGATCAGATAAGAATCATAGTTAGGGGCATCCTGCCTGACCTTCATGAGAGGCTGTCTCACACCCTTATAAGGGATTTCAAAGATCTTCTCCAAGTTGGTCTGCAAATTGAAGAATAGGAAAAGGAGAAGAATAGCTTTTCAATAAGAAGGAATGAGAAAGGGAACTACTGGTCGGGCAATCAAAGCACACAAAAAGAAGTTAATGTTAATGCCACTAATCAAGGAGGAATGAGGCAATTTTTGGAATTAGGGAAGCTGTTGTCTTAGGTTTTCAATAAGCTACAAAAGAAGGGATTGTTACAACCCTTGACTCCTCGTCCTTTGCCTAATCCTCTTCCACTTAACTTTGATACTAATGCATTTTGCCAATTCCATCAAAGGCCTAGACACAAAATGGACAATTGTATGAAGCTGAGGCATGAGATCCGGAATTTAATTGATAATGGCAAGTTGCCTAAGCCAGATAAGCCCAATACCAAGAGCAATCCTTTGCCAAGGTTCAACAGGGTGCCACCACCAGCAACCTTCATGGTAGGAAAGGGATTGGAAGAAGATTTTGTTTTATCCTCTTTTCAAGATGGGGATATTGAAGATGTGAAAGGAGAAGAAGCTTAACTCAACAAACTTTCTTTAACTTGAATGTTGCTTTTCAATTTTGCTTTCTTGAATATTTAATTGGAACAATAGTGTTTTTCAAATTTAAATTTGTTTGAATAAATTACTTTTATCAAATTTTTTGTTGGTCTTTGCTTATTTTGGTGCTCAACCGATGACGAATTTAACTTGATATTTATAAATTAGTATATCTAAGCATCATGATTCGAATGACTTTACTAGGTGAGGGTGTAATATCCCAAAATACACCCTAAAAGTTTTGGAATTATTATGGTATTTGGATTTAATGTATGTGTTAATTTGAAAGAGAAAAGAAATTTAAAAGAAAGTGTATATGTTGTGTATATGAAAATATATATAACATATAAACAAGTCAAATGGGATGGTCAAGGGAAGAAGATATTTAATTTTTGATTTGTGAAATTACTAAATAGGGCAAAGGAATAAAAAGGGGTTAAGAGATATAGAAGAGGGTAATAAGGTAATTTTCTTTTTAAATTGCTTGGTGGAGGTTTAAAGAGTTGAGAAATTTGACTTTTCTTCATTTCTTCTTCTTCCCTTCTCCATTGTTGGCCGGCCATCTTAATCAAGAGAGAGAGCAAGAGTGAGTTGAGGTTTAAAGCTCAAATTGAAGGAGTTTGCAAGTGATTAAGTGGAAATCCAAGAAGATTCATTATTTTTGGTAAGTCTCTCTTGATTCTCTTGTTTTATTCTTAGTTGTTTGTGAGTTTGATTGTGGGTATTTGAAGATAGGGTTGTGTTTATGGTAGTATGTTGGTGTGTGTTTGATTTAAATTGATTGTGGTGTTGATTTTGAATGGAAAATATAAAGATGGGTTGATGTTGGTGTTGGAAGAGTAGAAGTGGTTGGTTTTAGGGTTTTGAATTGATGTTTTACTTAAGTTTGATCATTTATTTTAATAGATCTTCATGTTGTTTGTGTTTGTTGGAGTTGTAAACATTGAATATGTGATTTTGGTCGAGGGCAATAGCAATTAGGATGCCACGCCCGTGGCCTTGATTGCCATGGCCGTGGCCAATTGTAGCCATGGCCGTGGAGGTTTGGTGCAAAGGAGGCAGAAGTGGTTTCTAACCACGCCCGTGGGGGTTAGGGTGGCCACGGCCGTGGGCTATAATGTGTGATGTTGGGTTATTATTTGTGATCTAAAGGTCTAAGATGAGGTTTACAAGTGATAAATTGTATTGGAATTGATGTGGTTCATCATTGTTTTGGTTTAGGTTGTGAAGAAAGTGAATTGCCTTAATTCATTTGGTGAAGGACTTTTGGAAAGAGAAAATATTTAGAGTTGAGTGGATTGCTTTTGAAGTAAGTACAACTTACATAGATGCATTCTTTTATATGATTTTAAGACCCAAAACAATGTTAAGTAATTTATTATATGGTTAATACAATGTGACTAATGTTATTAATTGTATTGTGTGAAAGCTATGGTGATCATTCAACAAGGTATGTGCAATGCAATTTGTTATGATAAATATTTTAATGATGAATTATATTAATGTGTCTTGAGAAGTGATAAAATGTGATGTCATTATGGTTGGTAATAATGATTGCAATGAAATAAATGGACATGTTGTTTATATGTTCAATGAAATTGATTGTGTATACTTGAATAATGAAGTGTTGTAATGTGAATTGAGATATAATTCAAATGAGATGTGAAGCCATTGTGATTGGCTTTGATGATTTATGTGAAGCCATTGTGATTGGCTATGATCATTTAAATGAGATGTGAAGCCATTGTGATTGGCTATGATGATTCAATTGAAACAAGTGGGGCATGTTTGCCTAGATAATGATGAGAATTGAGAATGGAATTGATAATGAAATAATAAATGAATTTGTGTGGCTAATGTGTTATTCCATTTTCAGAGTTTGTTGTTGGTGGCATGCCTATAGTAACAATCTCTTGAAGTTAGGTTGAATTGATCCTTGAAGCCAAGTTGGGTAGAAGTTTAACACATTTTACTCCCCTTGAAGCTTGGTTGGGTCTAGTCCTTGAAGCCTAATTGAGATGTTACAACCCTTGAAGCTAGGTTGGATTGGTTCTTGAAGCCAAGTTGGGTTGATACTTAGCATGCTTTGTTCCCCTTGAAGCTTGGTTGAACCTAATCCTTGAAGCCTAGTTGGGATAATGATAAATGAGAAAATTAAACCAAAACATTAACTCTGAAAGTTGAATGGCATATTAGTGTCTTGTGGGCCCATGCATGTCTTTGTGTCAATATGAATTATGGAATGAAATATAATATTATGTGATATATGATGATAATCATGGAATGAGATATATACAATACATAAGCAAATGATTGAAAGTGACTATGACTTGAGAAGCTGTGTTGAATGATGAGTTATGAAAACATCATATGAATGTGGATGTGGACATTGTTAACATTATTTTATGGATATTCTATTAAGACATGGGATTGTGGTTTATATCAATAATATATGTGTGCATGGATATAGTGAAGAGATTAATAGGAATCCATATATATATGGAAGGTGTAAGTGAAATAGGAAAACATGATAAGGAAATAATGATATATGAAATTAACATGTGAATATGATTTTCTATAATGTATGTTTATAATATTTATTTGTACTACTAAGCTCTCTGGCTTACCGTGGTTGTGTAATCGCACAGGTGAGTAGGTGGTAGATCTAAAGTCAATCGGTATGCCACGAGAATGGTAAGAGTGTTCTGAGACCAACTAGAAGGTGATGCATACATGTATAATTTACTTTTGACAAGATCATTATATATATGTATTACCATTGGAAAATTATAAATGAGTTTCTAAGTTTTCTTTCAATAAAAATGTATTATTGTTTGGAACTAAAGGAAAGCTTTTTAATTTAAAATAAAAAGTGACATTCTTATACCGTATATACGTATTGTATGGATACCCGGTATATGTATAGTATTTATATAGGGTATGAGGGTGTTACAGAGGGAATTGCTCTATAGCATTGAGTTGTATATACTTATTTAGAGAGGGCACTTGCATAATTACCTTTGTCTAGGTCCTAGTCAGTCTTAGAACATGCTTTGAAAAATTTTTGAGATGAAATTGAGCTCTGATTATTTAAGGGAGAGATGATCTAGGCATTGTTTGGTTAGCCAACAACTAGTCCCTATTAAATATTAATCCCTAGTTGTCCCTTTGAGCCTTCATAAAATTTTAGCTTTCTTTTCATTGGCTCACAAACCCCAACAACCTACCCTAAGCAGTTGTTATACTTATGACAAATCTTATGATCACTAAGGTGAAGAGGTAAGAAGATTAATGAGAGGAATGCATAGCCAAAACTATAAGGATAGTTATGTTATCAAGACCATATGGGTAGTTGAAGTTCTCCTAATATCTCCAATCTATTAAGATGACATCAGAGTAACAAATGATTTATCCTTGTTAAAGAAGATTTATGTCACTCCACTAATCCATTATTGAAACCCAAGTTGGTACAAACAAGATGACTCTTTTAGAGCTAAAACCAAAAAAAAAAAGAAAAGAAAAAAGAAAGAAAAGAAAAAGAAGAAAAGAAAAAAGGAAAAAAAGAAAAAGAAAATAAAATAAAACCCAAAACGGTTCAGAAAGCCAACCAAGTTCTCTTTTACCTAAAGTAGCAAAAAAATTCCATAAGGATAGTTTAACTTGAATTGGTCCAACCCAACAAAGATTCAATCAAATTCAGAGAAAAATGAGAAATGTCATCTAGTTCTTGAAAATCCTGTACTTGACAGTCCTACAAGAAAAAAGGACAAAATAATAAAATGCTTAAAGAAAGGAGTGAGAAAAAGAAAGAGAAAGAAAAGGGAAAAGAAGAAAAAAAAAGGAATGTGGGTATCAACCTTTTTATAAGGGAAAAGACAGTCGTAATCAAGATCTAGATTCATGTCAAAAATAAAGAAGAACACTCAAAGCTCTATCTTTTCATGATCCCAAACTGTTTAACGTTCCAACAAAAATCATGGTGTGAGGGTTTGGCCATAGTGTCACAACGGCTCCAACTTACAAAAGGCCTTCATTTAACCCATGTCCCTTATAGACCCCATTTCAAGCCTATTAAAGACCGATCTCTCTTGGTAGGTAGAGTCTATTAGCGGAGATAGTTTGGATAAGCATGCATATGAGATAGACTGTAACACCCCCACATTCAATACACACACACTACAACACCACAAAGTAGCATATGTGCACCGAACATAGGAATGCTACGGTTTTTCTTCAACATTTAAAACATTTTAAATGATGCTATCATCTTTATCAATATACATTATAGATAGTAAGTAATCAATTGGTAATATAAACAAAATAGATATATAAATACATTTAAGTAGTACACAGCGGAAGTTATAAAATTATTTACATATAGGAAACATTTGAATACATATTTACCATTATACATATATGTACATTATAAACAAAACTTTACAAAATACAAAAGAGTTATACATGATTGGCAAATCTTCTCTGATCTTTAAGTTCCCAAAATCAACTCTTCAATGTCTACTCTCACTCGGTCTCGAAGAGCTCTCGGGTTCGATTCTAACAGTTCTATCACCTGCGCGATTAAACACTATCGCGCTAAGCCAAGGGCTTAGTAAGATAAAATATGCAATAGATATGTTTAGATGCAATACAATGTCAATTCTAATTCATCTCATACATGTAACAATATAGATGAAAAGTTAACATCACCCTTTGCATATCAAAAATCATAATCATATAAACATACCACATTTCAACATCTTTCATTAGTTAATCAAGTTATTATTCATGACTCAAATTAACCAAAGACAAGCATGGGCCCAAGACACACTAATATGCTATTCAATTTTCAGAGTTAATGTTTTGGTTCTATCATCATATTAATCAATATCACAAACCCAACTAGGCTTCAAGGATTAAGTTCAACCAAGCTTCAAGGGGAGCAAAGCATGCTAAGCTTCAACCCAACTTGGCTTCAAGAACTAACCCAACCTAGCTTCAAGGGTGGTAACATCTCAATTAGGCTTCAAGGATTCAATCCAACCTAACTTCAAGAGATTGTTACACTCATTAGGCATGCCACCAACAACAACCTCTGAAAATGGAATAACACATTAGCCACACAATTCATTTAGATTTCATTCTCAATTCTCATTATCATTTAGGCAAACATGCCTCATTTATCTCCATTGAATCACCTTAGCCACTAACAATGGCTTCACATTTCATTTCACAATATAACACTTCATTACTCAAGTGTATATTTATCTCATCCATGATCACATTATATCTCACATAGCATCATTCATAAATATCAACATTTCATTCCACATTACTCATGAAACACATTACCATTCACAATGCATAACATAACATTATTCAATCTCAACAATGCAAGAACAATTTATATTATTCATAGCTTTAGGATCATCCACAAGTGTTTGATTAAGTCATTCCTTAGTTTAAGTATGTTTATGTTTAGGTTTAGAAACCAAACTACCTTTGAAGAATCCAAACCATGCAAAAAGAACAAAGAAATCAAACAATGTCCAATTCATATAAGGGACACGCCCAGCTCACTTGAAGGACACGCCCAGCCTACTTGATGGACACGCCCGTGTCTCTAAAAATAAAAGAGACAGTAGCCAACACAAATAAATGACACGGCCGTGTCTCAACTTTGCTTTTGGCCGTGTCACCCAAAACCAAAACCAACCCTTCTCAAATGTACTCAAACACAATATTCATCATATAACTTGTATCAAATGAACATAATCAATTTTCTAAACACATATTCATCACAAGAATTACTTCAAAACACATTAATATAACAATTAAACACAACCCATCTCAAAACACTAAAATCACCATCCTTCTCCACCTTTCAAAATCAACATTTACCACTTCCAACAACAACACCTAATTAAACTCATAACTTAAAATCAATTTAACACTTAAAAACACATCATAAACACTTCTCCTCATCAAATCATCACACCCTAATTAACTTTCATTACCACTTCAAAAGAAAGAAAGAAATCAAAGGAAAGATCTTACCTTAGTCAAAAACTTCTTGAATCAACACTTGAACACTTAATCTTCCTTCAATTTTGAACTCAACTCATCAAGAACCTCTCTTCACCACTTGCTTCCCTTTGTCAATGGAGGAGCCGGACACTTCATGAAAGAGAGAAGAAAATGATGAAGAAGCAAAGTCAATTTTGCTTTTAATCTCCACCAAGTGATTTAATCCAAGCAATTACCAAAATGCCCTCAAACATATAACTAACCTTTTGTCTTATATAAGCCCATATATGTAATTACACACTCAACACAAAAATATCTTCTTCCACTAACCAACACCTTGACTCTCCCTTTGACCCATTTATATGTTATATATATTATCATATACACAACATATACCATTCTCTCTAAACCCTATTTTCTTTCCAAAACACAAACACACAAGCATTCTCCTCCCAAATTCTTTTCTTAGCACAATATAAACATTCAATCCAATTAGTATAACAACAACAACAACAATATGCAAAACTTCTAGGGCATAAATGAGGATATTACATAGACAATATTTAAACTCAATGAGACCTTTGGCCAAATAATGTGTATGTGCCTATATGAAGTGCAATAATTCTTGCCTAAATAGAAATGATTCCCGACTTTAGTACGGTAACTAGGGTTGTCATGTTATAGATATATTAATTTGAAAAATCAAGTCCTGAGGTATAATGACATTAATTTGACAAAGTCAGCATTTGATTAAAAAAAAAGAACTGTTTTCTTGTTATAAAAACCTTCAAGTTAAGGGGAGTATGTTGAACCATCAAAAGTCAATGAACACATTGGGCAAAGGAAATGAATACCAGCAAGGCTATGAAGAAGCTACCAATTGACATACTAAATCATTATTTGAAATGGATGTATCTCCGCCACTTAGGGTCTCTGTTATTCATGTTTTCAATGTCTTTAAGATAAAAGCCATAAAAGTGAAGCCTTCTGTCATTCCAATGCAAAACTTGAACAAGCATCTGAAAGGAACCAATGAGAACACTTCAGCTGAGCACCTCAGTTTGTGAGTCAATGGAACCATTATAAGTATTATCCATGCATATCATGCATACATGAGCATATCACACTCCATTTTTCTTGTCAAAAATAAATAGTAATATTCTATGAAGCAACCATAAAGCGGATATAGAATCAAGGGGGCATGAAAAGTCCATTACGTGAGGAAGCTCCAGTCATTTTGCAAAAGAAGAAATACATGCTTGTGTAAAGAGCTAGACAAGAAAAACATCAATCAGAGCATGCATGAGAAAAATCATTGGGGGCAAGGAGAAGATATGAGGGCCAACTAAAAATAGCTGAATTTTTACAAAAGAAAGAACAAAAGAATGGAACAACCAGTTAAGCAAGAATCCTCAACTAATAAAAGGTCAGTGAAATCCAATTTAATCTCGGGTCCAAGTACCCAAATAAGATTCAATCTCGAGTACAAGTACCCAATCTCGGGTCTAAGTACCCAAATCCAATTTAATCTCGGGTCCAAGTACCCAATCAAGGGTCCAAGTACCCAAATCCAATCTAGTTTCGGGTTCAAGTACCCAATCACGGGTCCAAGTACCCAAATCCAATCTAGTTTTGAGTCCAAGTACCCAATCTCGAGTCCAAGTACCCAAATTCAATTCAGTCTCGGGTCCAAGATAGTCTAAAATAATTTTTGTGGTATTTTATTTCTTTTAATAATATTTTAATTACTAATAATATTTAATATTTATTTTTAATAAAAATAAAAATATAATAAATAATAAAAAAATAAAAAATTGAACGGATGGGCGAGCGACGTGTGGCAGGGCAATTCGCCCACAAAAACTTTCTAATGCGAATTGGGCGCTGCCCAATTCACTGTAGATAACAATCAGCTGTGAATTGGGCATTGTCCAATTCACCACAGCTAGGCTTGCCCAGTTCTGCAGCAAACTGGCTTGCCCAGCTAGCCCGCCATTGATCCTAGCAGTAATTTTTTCCAGCGCAGCCCGCTTGCGCTGCTGATGTTTTGACCGAACCTTAGTTTACCCAATTTTGTAGTTTTTCCTAAATAGTTAGTATTTCCTTATTAAAATAGAATTAGGTCTTTCTTTTTTCTTATAAATACCACATTAAAACAAAAGAAAAGGGAAAAAAATGGAGACAGAAAACCCTAGAGACAGAAGGGAACTGAGAAAACCCTAAGGACGGGGAAGAAAAGAGAGAAAAACCCTAGAGGACAGTAATTATTGGATGAAACTTTGGACTTTAATTTTATTAGGAGAGTTGGGAACTTTTGGGGCTTTCAACAAACCCTAGCAAGCAAGAAGAAATCCAAAACAGCAACACAAAACAAAAGGCAACGAATCTGAAATATCAAGCAGAAAAGCAATCAACAAGGCAGTGGCTTAGCTCATTGTCTTATTCTCAATTCAACCAACAAATACAAAGGCAATGCAATCATTGTCTTTATCAAAGCTCATCCAGAATTTTGTTCAAACTATTTTGGTGGAGCCAACAAATGGAGGTGTGTCTTTCTAACTTTATTCATTTAAATTTATATTGAGATAACTTATTATTATTTCTTCTATCAAACTTTCTTCGTTTAAAGTTCATTCTTTTGACTTTTAATTTATAGACAAATATACAGTGATCATAGTAGTTTATTTATCAAAATATGATTTCATACAGTAGCTTAATTATCAAAATCTCAATCACTTATTTTTAAATAACTCAAAATAATAGTCTATTTTCTCAAACCCTAATAAATACAGTAAACCTTAATAGCCGTAAGCCATATTTCATATTTAAAAACCCTAGAAACCCTATTTCATGATGTTAGTCCCAAACCCTAATTAAATCAAATTTTCAAAATCTTCACAGTAGCCACTTCATTCAAAAATAAATATGATAGTGTTAGTTTTCTTAGAAACCCTAACCCTAATTTAAAATCATGAGCCCTAAACACTAATATCTTAAGGATCCAAAACCTTAAATTCATGATGTTAGCCCTAAACCCTAATTTGATTAACCAAAAACCTTACTACTTTCTTAAAATTATAAAACCCTAATCAATTCTATTTTTTCAAAAATCCTCACAGTAGCCTAAATAATAAATATAATAATTTCAAAATCCCAAAGCCCTAAATGTTAATGAAAGAACCTTAAATTGAGACATAAACCTAAATTTGTATCTTTATTTGCTTTATTTAGTTTTAGATTTGATTATGTAGTTTATTATATATTTGATGGTTGATTTATTTAATTTCAATGCTTGATTTATTTAATTTATCAGGGATGGATGATTTCTTTATTATTATTATTATTATTTGTTTAATTTGATATTAGAATTGTAAGAGGTATGTTTCCATTATTGAGTAACTCATTAATTAATTTTCATGTAATTTAAATTGCTTTTATCTTTTGGTATTAATGTAAAGGACATATTTTCACCTTTCGGTGGGTGTCCCATTTAGTTTTAGACATAGACGGTGTAAGGACATGTTTCCATTCCTGGATGTGTGTCCATTTATTTGCTTTGTTTGTAAATTGCTTTGATTTTATTATAATGATGCTTTATTTTAATTGTTGCATGCAATATGGATAATATTGTTATACTTAAGAATTTTATAATATTAAGACCTGCAAAGGAGGCCGGTTCTAATGAACTGGGCATTGTAGGGATGTTGGGCCATTTCTCATCTTCCCCACACGTACCCAACTTTCCAAACCCATTAGGGGGTTGGGGATTCCTTTGAAATCGAGTCATCCACCCCTTTATTTTTCATGGCCCGTCCGAGTGGCGACTCCATTTTCTCTGGGCTTAGGCCCGTGTTCTCTAAGGCCCCTAAGCCTAAATAGTGCCAAAGTCACAAGAACCATTCCATCGAGATTGAGGGTAAAAATCCCCGCTCACATTTAGGCCAAGTCGAGGTGGGAGGATAGATTTGCTATCAACCAAATCTTATATCTTACGTCTTAGGGCGTTAGATACATTATTTTTATGGCTGACTTTCCAGTGATAATCACAAAATTCATCTGCCCTATTGTTCTTAGGTAATTGATTTGGCAATGGAGTGGGGGGGGGGGGGGGGGGCAGAGTCTCCATCAACTTGCCTTCTAAAGCCTTCTTATATGTTGATGCAATGCAGAGTTTGAATGTGATCTACCATGCTAATATCAATAAGAAAGCCGCTTCGCTTGGAGAATTAGACTTGACTATCTTGGAGATTTAAGTAATTGTTCAAAACAAATCATGACATTGGATTGACTATGCTACATGGATTTGACCAAGTTGCACTTAAAGAATATTTTGTGGAAGTTAAGCGAAGTCAAACCATTTCAAGTCCAAGAAGGCCATTTGGGCTAATTGTGTTTAATTAAGCCCATTTGTAATTGTCTTATACATGTTTCACATATCTTAGTTATATTTGTAATTACTAAGTTTATATGGAGCTGGAAATTATTCTTATGTTTGGACATTTCACTATATAATTGAGTTTTGTTGCTTTATGGCCCAAATTAGTATGGGATAAACTAATGGGGAATAAGGATAGCTTAGGAATAGTTATTTGAAACTTAGAATACTTGTAAGCTTGTTTCCAAATAAGCTAGATCAGGGTTTCAAGCACCAGGTCCTATATAAACACTCTTATGAACATTGTAATGGCAGTTTTTGAATATTTTGACTGAAATTATAGAACTTTGTGTTCTTTTAAGGAATACCTCTAGTCTTGATTCTTGTTTAATCAAAAGCATAACAAAGAGTTAATAACATTAATGTTTTACATGCTAGAGTTCTCTTCCACATTAGTTGGAATTGGGTTGAGGTTTCTTGGTAACTTGATTTAGCTATCCAAAGGAGTTGATCTAAGGCTAAAGATGTTGAGTTCCAAATTATCGTTCTTGTGGGTTCACATTAGTTTGGTATCAGAGAAAGACTCTAAATTAGGTTTTATCTATCCTTTTGTCTATTAGTTTATTCAATTTCAATTTCTTTCTTGTTTGTCTGGTGTTCCTTATTTTCTTTGTTGTTATGGTCTCTTTGTGTGTCTTTGTTGTCCTTGTTCTAAAAACAAAAATACTATAAAAAAAAGTATTATCTTGTTTGTTCCATTTCATATCCTTGTCTTATGTTTGTCTAATTTCAAATTGAAATCCTATCAATTGTGTTTGGTTGTCATTGTCTTTGTAAGCCATAAAGACTAGTTCAAAGAATAAATATATTATTAAAAGTTGTTCTTGTTTAACTAATTAAATTAAATAAAAAAATTAAAAACAAGTGATCAATTGAGTTTGTTTTCTTCAAATCAGACTATATGACAATTATTTCTGCAAATATAATCTTAAAAGTTGTAAATAATTCCATAAATTTTTAAAGTGAAAACATTTGAACTTCTAGGGTATTTCCCAATTGGACTATAACCTTCTCAGTAGGATTATATCTGTCCCGTCCAAAATTTGGCCATAACACCCATAGTGAAACCTAATGCCAAAATTTTCAAATTTTGCTTTAGTACAATCCTGTTCGGACCATCATTTTTCATCCAAAATCTCACTGTACCATCCACTATAATCTTTACTATCTAAATTTGAATTTTTCCAAGTTAGTTCCCAGTTAGACCAAGTCCATTCTGCCAAGACCTTTCCTAGTCCATTCACTTTTCCACTGTACCGTACACCATGATATTTACTCCCTAAAATTTGAAAATTTTTCTAGTCTTTTCCCAGTCAAACCAACCTTATTCTTATTCATCTTTTCTTCTCCCATACACTAGTTCAGTCAAACCTCTAGCTATGAAACTTTTTATAAGGTAAAAGTTTTTTTATTTATCATTTGCTTTAAGTGCTTTCAATTATTCCTTGCTTTTTCTTTAGTATTCTACATAACTCTCTTATGTTTTATCCTTGTGATTAGTTTGATTGTAAATAACTAATCTTGACAAGAGTTTGAGTGGTAATAAGCAAGAGTGTGAGTACATAAAGAGAAAAGCCAAAATTTCTAGGGCAATGCCTCCTAAAATTCCTTATCTGCTTCTCCAATGCCTCAATCTTATGATGTAACTTCTGAGAAGGATCACCTCCTTGGAAAGGGCTAGGAGTAGGAGCAATATCTCGCACCAGTGCTAGGGCATATCCCATTTGGGTCAGGTCAATGAATGGAACTGTTGGAGTTGGAGGATTTTCTATTGGTGCTGGTGGAATTACATGAGTTGGAGAAACTTGAAGGGGGCTAATGGAGTTTAGAAAGTGGTGGCTTTGTTAGGGTCAATAGCAGAAGGATTGGACTAAGTAGGATAGATCATACTAGCAACTTATTGAATGATGGAGTTCCTTTATTTAGATAGTGATGTGAGGGGGGATTTTCGCCCCCACTCCCAGTGGAATGGTTCTTGTGACTTCAACATTGTTTAGGCTCGGGGCCTTAGAGAACACGGGCCAAAGTCCGAAAAAAAAGGAGTTGCCACCCGGACAGGCCGAGAAAAAGAAAGGGGTGGATGACTCGATTCCTAAGGAATCTCCAACCCCTTAATGGGGTTGAAAAGTTGGATACGTGTGGGAAAGTTGAGAAATGGCCTAGCATGTAACGACCCCACCTGCACGGTCTTACGACAGCTGGTCTATTAGGCCTTTTCTCCCGCAGGTGGACCATAGTCCCAGCCCTCAACCCGGCAGGCCGCCACAGTACTGGACTGCCCTCGCGGGCCCTCCAGCAGGATTTGTTTATTTGGCTCCCAAAGGAGTCGTCTCCCCGGATCGAACACCTGACCTCTCCCTTAAGAGAGCAGCGAGCATAATCCAGTATTCGATCAGGGGAGAAATGGTACTGGATGGCTCCCGTTGGCTCTCTTAAGTGGTAGGTCAAGTGTTCGATCAGGGGAGGTGACTTGAATGGTTTGTACGCCATTTAAGCCAAATAAACAAATCCTGTTTGAGGGCCCGCAAGGGCGATCTAGTACTGTGGAGGCCTGCCGGGTTGAGGGCTAGGACTATGATCCACCTACGGGAGAAAAGGCCCAATAGACCAGCTATCGTAAGACCGTGCAGGTGGGGTCATTACAGTTATGAAATCCAGTACTGTGGTGATCCAGTACTGTAGCGGCCTGCCGGTTTGAGGGTTGGGACTACAGTCCACCTACGAGAGAAAAGGCCAAATAGACCAGCTGTCATAAGACCATGCAGGTGGGGTCGTTACATAAGTTCTGGACTTAATTTGGGTTCTGGACCCAAGGTAAGTTCTGGACTTAAAAGTAATTTGGGTTTTGGACCCGAGGTAAGTATTGGGTTTTGGGTTCTGGACCCGAGCTAGAGTAATTTGGGTTCTACACCCGGAATAAGTTTTGGGTTTTGGGTTATGGACTTGAGCTAGAGTAATTTGGGTTCTGGACCTAAGGTAAGCTCTGGACTTAAAAGTAATTTAGGTTCTAGACCCGAGGTAAGTTTTGAGTTTTGGGTTATGGACCCGAGCTAGAGCAATTAGGGTTCTGGACCTGGGGTATGTTTTGGGTTCTGGATCCGAGCTAGAGTAATTTTGGTTCTGGACCCGAGGTAAGTTTTATACTTAAAAATAATTTAGTTATCTGCAAAAAATGATTGTAGTCAGTAGGTTACTAAAAAAATTTGCAACAAAATTTAGCTATTTTTTACCATGCCTATATCTTCTTGCCCTTGCAAGTAAAAATATTTTAAAAGTGTAAAAATATTTGTATACACGCAAATATCTAAATAATTAAATTGAATAATTGAGTTTACTGTTTATTCATTGTGTATTCACTATTTATGCATTATTCATTAACTATTTATCAACAGTAATATTCACTTCTTTTTCTTTTTCACAAGGATACTATTTTTTCCTTTTTTTTATTTGTGTCTTTTTCCTTTGCAATTTTCCTATATAAACCTCGGCTCATTTCTACCATATTCATCCACACTCACATATTTCGATAGTTAAATTAGAGAGTTTAGCATAGTGTGTAATATCCTAAAATTTTGGAAATGTTATTTATTGAAAAATTAATTAAAGGATTTAAAAGTGTATATATTTGATTAAGTGAAAAGAAAGAGAAAAGGAAATGTGTATATGATATATATATGAAGATATACATATCATATAAAAGTCAACATGTTAATAAGGTCAAATGATATTTAATTATTTAAATAAATATTAATTAATGGATAGTGGAAGATGATATTTGATGTTAATTATATTATAATAATATATTGCTTGGTGGAGATTAAAAAAAGGAAAAGCTTGTGGTTAATAGTGAAGTGGTTGGTTTGAGTGGATGATGACTATTTTCATTTTCTTCTTCCTCCTTGGTAGCCGGCCATCATCTTCATCAAGGGAAAGAGATTTTGCTTCTTGTTAACTCAAATAATTGAAGGATTTCAAGTGTTCAAGTTGGAGTTTTAAAGATTTTCATCATTTTTGGAAAGTTTCCAACTTGTTTCTTTGATTTCCATGAAAGTTGTATATGTAAATTGGATGTGTAGTGTGGTATGTGTCTATGGTTGATATTGGAATGTTTGAAGTTCTTTTGTCTAGTTATCTATGAATTTAGGGTTGGACTAAAGAAAAGGTTAAGTTTGGTGAAGAGAATTAAAGTGTTGGGTTGTGTAACTTTTGGGTTGAGAAGTCTTAGTTGTGATTGTGTATTTTGCTTTTAATTGAGTTGTGTTGATGTTTATACAAGTATCATTTGATATTATGGTAGAATTGGTTGAGTTTTTATGAGTTGAAAAGGTTGATGAAAGATAATAGTTGGATGTGGCAATTATGTGTGAATATCAGGTTTTTGGCCTGACACACCCAGTGGCACGGCCATTTCTTTGGGCGTGTCGATGGTTATGTTTTCAGTGTTGGTGACATGTGCAGTGACACGACCATGTCACTGAGCATGTCATAGCTATTGTGCTGTTGGAGTATTTGCACGTGTAGTGACACACCCATGTCACTGAGCGTGTCAAAGCTTTTGTGTTGTGGATTTAGGGCACGGTCATGGACACGTCCATGTTGTTGCGCGTGTCATGTGTAGAGTTTGCCCTAGATAGTTCTTTTCCTTATTTTTCTTTGTGGATCACTTAGTGATTATTTATAATCACATTTGGTTTAGGCTTTAAAGAGACTTGAGTTACCCAATCCAAGGGTAGAGGGATATCTTTGAAGAGAAGGTTGAAGTGGTATTTGTTGATTTTAGAGGTAAGCATAAACTTTGAATAATTGTTTATATTTACATGACATTGGGACTTAACACATTTGGTTGGAAAATGTGTTAAGTTACTACATGATTGGTTCATGAATAATATGCTATGATTTGTATAATGTCACAAATGCATTATGTATAATGTGGGCTTGTTGTAAAATATGATGATGATCCAAAATGTATGGATAATGCAAATTATTTTGTGTACATTAAAGATGGTATGTAAAGTCATTGGTAATGACTATATTGATATAAGTGAGATATTTGAGGCATTGTGCTTAATGTGATCATGGGAAAATGAGAAAGGATTTGACAATGAAATGAGATATATGGAAATATAATATAAGGAATTGATATAGGTATAAATGAGAAATCATAATAAATTCTGTGCTTAGAATGTTATTCAATTTTTAGAGTTCTGAGTTTGGCGGTATGCCTATGAATTGCCTACGGGCTAGACGCTGGGCGTTACTGTGAAAATATTTTTAAGGTGAAATGTCCGGGTCGTAAGCCTCGAAAATAAATCCTTAGGCTAGGTGAAATGACCGGGTGGTAAACTTAGACCTAATTGGATTAATCCATGGATATATTGCCTACGGGCCTAGACACAAGGTGTCATTATAGACCAAAGCAGTAACTCTAGAATTTGAATAGCATATTAGATTCTTTTGGGCCCATGCTTGTCTTTGCTTTTATGTAAATTATGAATTGTGGAACAGTTGAGTTATATAATGTTATGAAAATATGATATCCTTATGAATTATTTCTAGTTCTTGAAAGTTTGACATTGGCATGGCATTTGAACTATATTGTTACCAAAGTTTGTACCACTAAGCTTCTAGCTTAGCGCGATTGTGGTTCATCGCACAGGTGACAGGGTAGATCCGATTGAGCCGGAGAGTTCAGCTAGACCGAGTCAAGGCTAGGGTTGAGATTGTGAGAGCAGTGCTGTTGTTGTAAAATCCCAAACTATACCCTAAAATTTTGGAATGTTGATTGTTGAAATTAGATTAAATAATTTAAAGTGTATATATGACTAATGAAATAAGAGGAGATGTGTATATGTTGTATATATGAGGATATATACAAGTCAATGGGTTTATTTTGGTTTTGAGATATTGTAATTATATTATTAAATATTATTAGTGGAAGATGATGTAAGTGGTTGATTATTTTATTGTTTAATTGCTTGGTGGAGAGTGATTTGAGGAGAGAGTGGTTGTTTAAGGTTGACTTCCTTTCTTTCTTCTTCTTCTTTCATCTTCATCTTCTTCTTTCCTTCTAGTGAGCTAGCCACAATTATCAACCAAAGGAAAAGAGATTTTGTTGCTTCCAAACTCAAGAGATTGAAGGTTTTCAAGAGATCAAGTTGGAGTTTTAAGGATTTTCTTCACTTTTGGTAAGTTTCCAACTTATTTCTTTGTTTTCTTTTGAGTTGTGTTTATGGGTTTGTTGGAATGGTTGTTGTAGATGTGTTTGAAGTGTTTTGTCTTGGTAACTTTGATTTTTGGGTTTAGATTGAAGAGAAAAGGGTTAAGTTTGGTGAAAGAGACAAGAGTTGTGGGTGTTGTGAGTTTGAGTTATGAGATATGGTTGATATTATGTTTTGATGTTTGCAATTGAGTTGTTTTAAGGTTTACTCCATTATTATATGGATTGTTGATCATTTTGATTGAGTTTGTGTGTTGTTGATAGGGTTTTAAGAAGGTGTTTGTTCGATGTGGCCTTGTTAGTGTCGATTTCAAGGTTTTTGGCATGACATGCCCAGTAGCACGGCCATGTCCTTGGGAGTGTCATTGGTTCTATTTTTTGGGTTGTTGACACAAGCAGTGACATGCCCATGTCATTAAGCATGTCACAGCTTCTGTGTTGTAGTAGCATTGACACGGCCAGTGACACGCCCATGTCACTGAGCGTGTCATAGCTACTGTGTTGTTGGTTGATTGACACATCCAGTGACACGCCCATGTCACTGAACGTGTCATAGTTTTTGTGTTGGAGGAGAATTGACACGTGCAATGACACGCCCATGTCACTGAGCGTGCCAAAGCTTCTATGTTGTGGGTTTAGGGCACGGTCAGGGACACACCCGTTTTGTTGAGCGTGTCAAGTGTAGAGTTTGCCCTAGATAGTTCTCTTCTTTATTCTCTTATGTGTATCACTAAGTGAGTGTGTATGATCACCTTTGCATATGGTTTTGAAGAGAATTTAGTTTCCCTAGCCGAGGTTTGAGGGATATCTTGGAAGAGGAAGATGATAGAGTGGTGTTGTTGCTCTTAGAGGTAAGTAAAAACTTTGAATGATTGAATACATTTTCATGACATTGGGACTTAACACATTTAGTGGAGAAATGTGTTAAGTTAATTGATATATTGTTGATGAATGAGTTATATATTATGATATGCATGATGTGAATTATGTTGATGTATCAATGCAATTGAGTAATGTGTTGTGCATGAAAAGAAATGTTGAATAAAGTGATATGATATGTGAAAACATAATGTAACCAATCGATATTGAGATAAAATAGAAAAATGAGAAAAGTTGATATAATAAGGCAATGCGCCTAGTTTGATTATGAGAAATGAAATGAGAAATGAATTGTGAAAGTATCTGATAATGAAATAAATGAATTAATTGTGTGCCTAGTATGTTATTCAATTTTCAGAGTTTTGGGTTTGGCAGCATGCCTATAAATTGCAGGCAGGTGAAAAGACCGATCGTAAGCCTCAAAAACAGTAACAGTCTAGCCGGGTTGAGGACCAAGATACTAGGGCCCAAGGGTCTAGCCAAGTTGAGGTCAAAGAGACTGGGTCTGTTACATTATCCATTGATATATATTGCATATGGGGCTAGACACAAGGCGTCAATATGGACCAAAGCAGTAACTTTGAACTTTGAATAGCATATTAGAACCTTTTTGGGCCCATGCTTGTCTTTATTTTAATGTAAATTCTGAATGTAATGCAAATGATTAATATGTTGGGATATAATGTAATGACTTGATATATATTCATATGTATTGTGTATGAGCATTGCATTGATCTTTATTGAATCAAAGTTTGTACCACTAAGCTTTCTGCATAGCGCGATTGTGGTTCAGTGCACAGGTGACAGGGTAGATCCGGTTGTGCCGGAGAGCTCGTCTAGACCGAGTCGAGTCTAGGCTTGAGATTGTTAGAACAGTGTGAAATTGTGGACATCAAGATCAGAGACGAACTGCCAGCATGTATAAATTTCATATTTTTGTACTTATTGATTTTGATGTAAACATATGTATTTTCCGCTGCTTATTAAATTAATGTTTTGGATAAAATTTTGGGGTAATAAAGATATATGAATATGTATTTTAACAAGGGATGTTTCATCTATTACTTTCTATATAATAACTTAAATGTTTTAATTTTACTTACATTGATTTGTAATGATTTGATTTTAAAGTTTAAAGATTGGTTTGTTTAAAATAGATCGTGACACCCTTATATCTTCTATACGTATATCACATATAGTGTGTGTGTATGCGGTGTGCGTATATTGGGTGTGGGGGTGTTACAACTATTTTTGTATCAGAGGCTAGGTTTGAGATTTTCAACCTAGGTGAATTGTAAGAAAAGGAAAATTTTGCTTTTAAAATATGGTTTTTGAATAAGATACATGCATTGGCTCTGGCAGTTTGTGATCTTTGATGAGGTATTCTACTGCGTTTGCAGATATAGGTAGTGATGGCATCTCAATCATGTCAGTCTGTAGAAGGTAGTGCTGAGATTGTAGCTCCTGTTGAGGGTAGAGATGGAGCTAGGGTTGAGATAGCTGGTGAGGCACCTGCTCCTGTGCCAGAGAGACCAGTTGCTGATGAGATTCCGCCATTTTGGTTACGGCATATGGTAGAATTGTTGAGGCAGGCTCCAGTGCAGCAGCCGCCACCACAACTGCAGCCGGTGAGGCAGTATGATAAATTGAGGAAGTTCGGAGCTGAGGACTTCTTTTGTACTATGGATCCTACTGTAGCTGAGCAGTGGTTGCATAGAATTCAGAGGGTATTTATTCAGCTGCAAGCTACTCTTGAAGAGAAATTTGATTATGCTAGATCCCTTCTGCAGAGAGATGCATATGATTGGTGGAAGACGGTTCCCCATGCCATGGATGATCCACCGACCTTGTCTTATGGTGATTTTCTGTGGGAGTTTGAGCAGAAGTATACTCCAAGGGAGTATAAGGATGCAAAGAAGATGGAGTTTCTGAATCTGAGACAGGATAACCGGACGATGATAGAGTATGAGATAGAGTTCATCCGGTTGAGTCATTATGCCAATGGGATTATTTCAGATGAGATAGACCGGTGTAGGAGATTTGAGGAAGGGTTGAGACCCTCTATTATGTGTATTGTTGCTGGTTCATGGTATCAAGATCTTTCCCAACTAGTTGCAGCGGCCCGAAGTGTTGAGAGATCATAGGGTATTGCAGCAGCTGCTACTGAGGAGGAGACCAGAGTTAGGAGACCCCAGTTTGAGGCAGGGTCTTCATCTGCAAAAAGATGCCGAGGAGGTCATTTTCAGAGGTTCAGTAGGGGCTAGAGGCAGCCTGTTAGGTCAGTACCACATCAGAAGCAGAGACCGAGACCTACAGTTTCTGTAGCTAGTGTACCGACCCCAATGGCTCAGAGGTCTACTCCACCTACATGTGTCCATTATGGTAGAATACATGGGGGTGTTTGTTGGAAGATTGGTGGACCAGCTGTGTGATTTAGATGCGGGTCGCCTGACCATTTCATCAGAGATTGTCCAGAGCTACAGGAGGATAATCAGGCAGATTCTATAGTTTCTTGACCTAGTGTGAGAGGAGGTCGTAGTGGCAGAGATTTTAGTAGAGGTGGTCAACCTGGGTTTAGTCAGAGAGGAGGCTCTACATCCGGAGGCAGTAGGCTAGATTAAGCTGGGCCATCTCAGCGAGTGTATGTGATGCAGAGGAAGCCGGATGCTTCAGCCATCATTGCGAGTACATTCTCTTTATTTGGCATTTCATTTCTTGCTTTGATTGATCTAGGATCTACGCATTCATATATAAGTGCATCCATCTTGCCCGTGTCTGAATTGCATTCTGAGTCCCTAGGATTTGATGTCTTGGTGACAAATCCTTTAGGCCATAGTGTTGTAGTTAGCAAGGTGCACCGAGATAGTCCAGTTGTTGATCAGGATGAGGAGTTTCTTGGTGATTTGATTGAAATGCCTTTTAAGGAGTATGATATGATCTTAGGAATGGATTGGTTGTCTAAGCATGGAGCTGCAGTAGATTGTCAGAAGAAGTGTGTTACCCTTAGAATCGGTGATGGTAGAAGTGTGATGGTATCTAGTGAGCAGAGACAACTTACATCCATGTTTATTTCAGCTGTTGCAGCTAGGAGGTTGATTCGGAAAGGGTGTGATGCTTATCTTGCTCATGTTGTGAATACCAGAGTAGTGGGTTCTCGACTTGATAGTATACCCATAGTAGCTGATTTTCCAGATGTTTTTCCTGAGGAGTTGCCAGGGATACCCCCTGAGAGAAGTGGAATTTGGTATTGATTTATTGCCTGGTACCACTCCCATCTCTATTACTCCTTATCGAATGGCACCTGCTGAGTTGAGAGAGTTGAAGGTACAGTTGCAGGAGTTATTGGATAAAGGGTTTTGTTCGCCCTAGTGTTTCTCCGTAGGGAGCTCCTATTTTATTTGTGAAGAAGAAGGATGGTATCTTAAGATTGTGCATTGATTATAGACAGTTGAATAAGGTGACCATCAAGAATAAGTATCCTTTGCCTAGGATAGATGATCTCTTAGATCAATTGAAAGGAGCAGCAGTTTTCTCCAAGATTGATCTGAGATCAGGGTACCATCAGTTGAGAATCAGAGAGGAAGATATTCCCAAGATAGCTTTCCGCACGAGTTATGGGCATTACGAGTTTTTGGTAATGCTTTTTGGATTGACGAATGCACCAGCAGTTTTCATGGATTTGATGAATAGGGTGTTTAGACCCTATTTAGATCAGTTTGTGGTGGTCTTTATCGATGATATTTTGGTGTATTCGCATAATAAGGAGGAGCATGACGAGCATCTACGGATTGTATTGCAGGCCTTGAGAGAGAAGCAGTTGTATGCTAAGCTGTCTAAGTGTGAGTTTTGGCTTGATCAAGTGACTTTTCTTGGTCATGTGGCTTCAGCAGATGGTATAAGAGTTGATCCGAGTAAAGTTGAACCTATTTTGAATTGGAGTCCACCGAAATTAGTGACTGAAGTTAGAAGTTTTCTAGGTTTGGCAGGCTATTATCGACGTTTTATGAAGGGTTTTTCTTTGATAGCTACTCCACTCACCAGATTACTTTGGAAGGGAGTTAGATTTGTGTGATCAGATCTTTGTCAAGCAAGCTTTGAACAGTTGAAGGAGATGTTGACTCAAGTTCTTGTTCTTACCTTGCCTGTGGAAGATAAACCATATGTGATTTACAGTGATGCTTCACATAATGGTTTGGGTTGTGTTTTGATGCAAGAGGGTAGAGTCATAGCTTATGCTTCTCGGCAGTTGAAGTCGCATGAATTGAACTACCCGACGCATGATTTGGAATTAGCAGCCATAGTGTTTGCTTTGAAGATTTGGTGACATTATCGTTATGGGGAGAAATGTTTTATCTATACAGATCACAAGAGTTTGAAATATTTAGAGGTTCAGAGAGAGTTGAATCTTCGGTAGAGACGGTGGTTAGTGTTGATCAAAGACTACGACTGTTTGATTGATTATCATCCTGGTAAGGCAAATGTTGTTGCTGATGCCTTGAGTCGGAAGTCTTTGGCAGGTTTGACTGCTTATTCGCTCTTGTTGCTTGTTGAGTTGAGAGCATTGCATTCTAGTTTTAAACCTTATAGTGATGGTGCTTTGTTAGCTCGGTTGCAATTGAGACCGGTGCTATTGGATCAGATTAAAGAGGCTTAGTTGGCAGATGAGAGAATTCAGAAGATGGTTTCAGACTGTCAAAAAGGAGAGAGTAGAGATTTTCATGTGAGAAGTGATGGCAGCCTTTGGTATAAAGATAGATTGTGTGTTCCTAATGATGTAAGATTGGAAAAGACTATTTTGGAGGAAGCACATCAGTCGGCTTTTGCTATGCACCCTGGGAGTACTAAGATGTATCATGATTTGAAGCAACATTATTGGTGGTTAGGTATGAAGAGGGACATAGTGGAGTTTGTATCCAAATGTCTCACTTGTCAGAGAGTGAAGGCCGAGCACCAAGTTCCTTCGGGGTTACTCCAACCTTTAACAGTGCCTGAATGGAAATGGGAGCGAGTAACGATAGATTTTGTGACTGGTTTGCCATTGAATCAGAAGAAGCATGATGCCATTTGGGTGATTGTTGATCGATTGACGAAGACAGCTCATTTTCTTCTTGTTTAGATGGACAATTGTGAGCGAGGATTTTTGCCCCGACTCCCGGTGGATTGGTTCTTGCGACTTCGGCACTGTTTAGGCTCAGGGCCTTAGAGAACACGAACCTAAGTCCAGAGAAAATGGAGTAGCCACCCGGACGGGCCGAGAAAAAAGAAAGGGGTGGATGACTCAATTCCTAAGGAATCCCCAACCCCATAATGGGTTCGGAAAGTTGGGTATGTGTGGGGAAGGTGAGAAATGTCCAACACCCCCAAAATACCCGGTTCATTGGAATCGGCCTCCTTTACAGGTCCTAATATTATAAAATTCTTAAATATAACAACATTATCCATATTACACACAATAATTAAAAGAAAACATCAATATATTAAAATTAAAGCAAGGTCCAAGCAAAACAAATAAATGGACACCCATCCGAAGATGGAAACATGTCCTTACATCACATGCCTAAATAGGAAACCCACCGAAAGGTAGAAACATGTCCTTTACATTGGTTCTAAAAGAAAAAAGCAATTTAAATTACATGATATTCAACTAATGAGGTAACCACCAAGTGGAAACATACCTCTTACAACATTTAGAAACCTAAATAAATTGATAAAAGTAAATAATCATTCATCATAAATAAATCATTCATTAAAAGTATTAAATATCAATGGAAAATAAACATCCATCCATGATAAATAAAATAAACCAAGCATTGAATTTAAATAAATTAAAGCATATAAAATAAATCAAAGCATAATCAAATATAGAATTGAATAAGACAAATCTAAATTATAGCTACTGTTTCCATTTAGGATCCTTATTTCATGTGTTTAGGGCTTTGGGATTAATATAATTAGGCTACTGTGACTTTTTTAAGGAATTAAAATAGATTGAAGTTTTATGTTTTAAAAGGTTGGTAAAGTTCTTTGATTAACCAAATTAGGGTTTGTGATGTAAAATCATGAAATTAAGGTTTTGGACACTTTAAAATACTTTTGATTTGTGGTTTTAAATTATGATTTCAAGCTTACTGTGTAAAATTAAAATATTTGTGTTTATGTGATTTTTACGGTTTTAAAGGATTAGGGTTTATAAAAAATTAGTGTTTAAGGCTTTAAAGAGGTTAGGGTTTTACTATTTTAGGTTTGGAGTTTAGTTAGGGTTTAGTGTTCTAAAATTAGGGTTTTGGTGGATGCATGAAACTTTTAGGGTTTGAAAATCAATTTGATACTTTTATGAGGTTTTATGAAAATAAACAAACGATTTAAAGTTTATAAAAGTTAAAAGATTTTTTTAAGGCTTTTGGAAAGAAACAACATATAATTTAAGGGTTTTGATAATTTGGAAAGTAAATTAGGGTTTTGGAGTTTTGAAGAAGTAAAAATAACAAGTTTATGTTTTTTTGGAAAATAAAGCAACAAAATAAGGTTTTTAACTTTAGAAAAACTAAATTAAAGTTCTAGGATTTTTTTATTTTGACAAACACAATTTCATAATTTTAGCTATTGTGAAAAACAAAAGAATTTAATACATACCTCCTTTTGATGGTTGCTCCAAAAAATAATTCTTCTTGTATGAACAAAAACAAAGGCAGTTGCTGCCTTTGATGATTTGTTTATGCTTTGCTTCTTCATCTCTCAAAAGTCATATTTGATCAAAGTTTTCCTTCACAAATTCGGTTTCCAAACTCTCCCAATTTTTGTCCCCAATTCTGATTGCCTTTTCCCTCTCTCTGCCTCGTTATTTATAGAAGTTTTTTCATGGTTTTTCCTAGTTACTCACGACATATAATATTTAATAAGAAAAGAAAATCGAAACGTAATTGTATTTGGTTTCAAAAAATTTGCATCGGAAAATTTTGTTGGCGAAAAAAAACTGATGCGGAAAAATTGTGCTGGCAAAAAAAATTGGCTGCGTAAAAATTGCACTGGCAAGAAAGCTGCTGCAGCTGCGGGCAAAATGCGCCTGTGGGCCATTTCACGTGCAGGTTTTTCCTGCGAGCGAAATGGCCAAGCCATTTCGCCCGCAGATATTATCTGGGGGGGAAATGGCCTTCGGCCAATCTGACTTTTTTTTATTTTATTTTTATTATTTTTATTATTATTTTTGTTTATTATTTTTGAATCAAATATTACTTACTTGAAATAACAAAAATTATTTTTTAGACTAAAAAAATATATTAGACAACACAAAAATCTTTTTGGACTAATTAAAATATATTGGACCGGAATGGGTCAAAAATTAAGGGTCTACAGTTTGCCCCTTGCTTGAATGATTGAAACTTTAGTGAAAGAGAGTAAAAAGCAACAAGACTTAATTTTTGATGAGATGGTGGAGGTTTTGGGTACAGTTTGCCCCCTATTTGAATGATCTGAAACTTTAGTGAAAGAGAGTGAAAAGAAACAAGACTTAATTTTTGATGAGATGGTGGAGGTTTTGGGTTCTGGACCCGGCTCGAGTTCTGGACTCAAGGACAATTTGGGTTCTGGACCCAAGGAAAATTTGGGTTTTGGACCCAAGCTAAGTTCTGGACTTAGAAATAATTCTAGGTTCTTGAACTAATGGTAAAATTGGGTTCTGGACCCAAGCTAAGTTCTGGACTTAGAAAAGATTTTAGGTTCTAGACCTAAGGAAAATTTGGGTTCTAGACCCGAGCTAAGTTCTGGACTAAGAAACAAATTCTAGGTTCTGGACCCGAGCTAAGTTCTGGACTTAGAAATAATTTTAGGTTCTGGACCTAATGGTAATTTGGGTTCTGGACCCGAGCTAAGTTCTGGACTTAGAAATAATTCTAGGTTCTGGACCTAAGGAAAATTTGGGTTCTAGACCTGAGCTAAGTTCTGGACTTAGAAGAGATTCTAGGTTCTGGACCTAATGGTAATTTGGGTTCTAGACCTGAGCTAAGTTCTGGACTTAGAAATAATTATAGGTTCTGGACCTAAGGAAAATTTGGGTTCTGGACCCTAGCTAAGTTCTGGACTTAGAAGAGATTCTAGGTTCTGGACCTAAGGAAAATTTGGATTCTGGATCCGAGCTAATAATTTTTTATTTCAAAAAGTTTGGCTAATTTTTATGCATATGTCTTCTTATTGCCCCTAGGTGTAAAAATAGTTATAGAACTGCAATTATTTGAATGATTAAAGTGAATAAATGAATTTACTGTTTATTTACTGTGTATCACTATTCATGCACTATTTACAATTCATAAATAGTAAATTTACTATTTGCAAATAGTATCAAATAGTATTTACTATTGAAAATAGTAACTTTACTATTAATCAATAGTAATGCTATTCATGAGTAGTAAAATTTACTATTCATTAAAAGTAAAGTTTAGTATTCATGAATAGTAAATTTACTATTGATGAACAATTTTGAATTTTATTTTTTGCTTGCCGTTTCTCTATAAAAAGCCACCATTCCTTCATTTCATTTCACAACACAATTTTAATTTCATAATTCTCTCAAATTTCTTTCAATTTTAGCACATATTTTTCAAAAACAATGCATGCTTCGAGGTCAGGGACTCATTCTAATGCTGAGTTATTGGAGTTTATCCAGCATCATGAAGATGTAAATTTAGATATACTGGCCGGGATGCCACTCCATTGCAGTTCTAGTCAAAAGAGCGAGGTAATTGATTTTTTTTTGTTTCTTGATTGTTTTGTCTTTCTGTTTTGCGCTTTTTTTTATTTTCTATTATTATTTTTTATTGTGAAAAATAAATTAAGTTAAGTAGATAGAATAATATGTACTTACCTGGTATTAACTTACCTGGGTCTGTGTTAGCATGATCATTGCGTTGTTTGGGCAGGAGGGTGTATTTACAAAGCCCGACAATGGTACGATGTAGTGCCTTCTCGGGTAAGGCGGATTATCCGAGATTGCGGCTTTGAGCAGTTTTGTAATATCCCAAAGTATACCCTAAAAGTTTTGGAATATTTATTGTTGTATTTGGATTAAATGTATATATTTAAGTGGGAAGATTAAAGAAGAGAAGAGTGTATATGTTGTATATATAGAGATATATACAACATATACAAGTTAAATTATTAAATGGTCAAAAGAAGAAATAATTAATTTTAATTAATTAAAATGGAAAATTGATTTAGTGAGTGGATGAAGATATTTGATTATTTTAATATTTAATTGCTTGGTGGAGGTTTAAAGAGAAGAAGTGGTTGACTTTGCCATTCATTCTTCTTCTTCTTCTTCTTCTTCTTTCATTGTTGTTGGCTGGGTATCATAATAGCAAGAGAGGAAGAGAGTTTTTGATTTTCCAAACTCAAGATTGAAGGATGTTTCAAGTGATCAAGTTGGAAATCTAAGAAGTTTCATCATTTTTGGTAAGTTTCCACTTGATTCTTTAGTTTTCTTTTAAGTTGTATTTGAGTTTGATGGTTGATTATTGATGGTATGAGTATGTTTGATTGTGGGGTGTTTGAGAGTATTTGGTTTATTTGATTTTGATTTTTGGGGTTGGATTGAAGAGAAAGTGTTAGGTTTGGTGGAAGAACAAGTGTTGTGTTTGAGTTGTGTGTATGTGATGGTTGTGAATTGGTGTTTGATGTATGTTTTGAATTGTTTTGGTGTTTTTGCAAGTTATTATGGTTTATGGGTGTGTTTAGTTAAGTTTGTTTGAAGTGGAAAATGGTGGAAATAAGAGGTTTGTTGGATGTGTTGTTGTTGTTGCCAGAATCAGGATTTTTGGCCTGACACGCCCATGAGCACGGCCAGGTCTTTGGGCGTGTCAATGGTTCTGTGTTCTTGGATGGGTGACACGAGCAGTGAAACGCCCATGTCACTGAGCGTGTCACAGCTTCTGTGTTGTAGTAGCATTGACACGTCTAGTGACACGTCCATGTCACTGAGCTTGTCATAGCTACTGTGTTGAGGGAGGATTGACACGGCCAGTGACACACCCATGTCACTGAGCGTGTCAAAGCTTCTGTGTTGTGAGTTTAGGGCACGGTCAGGGACACGCCCGTGTTATTGAGCGTGTCATGTGTAGAGTTTGCCCTAGTTGGTTCTTAGCCTTATTATCTCATGTGTATCTCTAAGTGAGTGTGTATGATCACCTTTGGTTTCGATTTTGAAGAGAGTTGAGTTGCCCTAATCCAAGCATTGGAGGATTCTTGGAAGAGGAAGTGTTTAGATTGGTATGAGTTTCTCTTGAGGTAAGTACAAACTTACACGGTTGCATACATTTACATGACTTTGAGACTTAACACATTTGGTCGTAAATGTGTTAAGTAAGTTATTACATTGTTAATACATTTGATTAATGTTATGATTTGCATAATGTGAAAGATATGATGATCATTTAAAATGTATGTCCAATGCAATTGGCTATGTATACTTTAATGATGAGATGTGAAGCCATTGTGTTGGCTATAGTGATGCAAATGAAATAATTGGGGCATGATTGCCTAGTTTAATTATGAGAAATGAAATGAGAAATGAATTGTGAAAGAGATTGATAATGAGATAAATGAATTAATTGTGTGCCTATTATGTTATTCAATTTTCAGAGTTCTGGGTTTGGCGGCATGCCTATGAATTGCTGGACAGGTGAAAAGACCGGGTCGTAAGCCGAGTCCAGCTGATAAATGTGGAATATGATATTTTTGAGGTGAAAAGACAGGGTCTAAGCCTCAAAAATAGTAACAGTCTAGCTGGGTTGAAGACCAAGATACTAGGGCCCTAGGGTCCAGCCGGGCTGAGGTCCAAGAGACTGGGTCTGTTACACTATCCATGGATAGATATATATGTATCGCCTACGGGCTTGATGAATGTGATTATGGACCAAAGCAGTAACTCTGAACTTTGAATAACATATTAGATCCTTTTTGGGCCCATGCTTGTCTTTGTTTCAATGTGAATCATAAATGGTAAAACAATTGAATAAGATAATGAAATGTAATGTTATGAATTATAGCATTTTGAATATGATCTCTATTGTTTGAGAGTTCAGCTAGACCGAGTCAAGTCTAGACTTTGAAGTGTTGATTGTGGGCTTAAAGATCAGAGATGAACTGCCAAACATGTATAAACTTTATGTTTTGTAAATATTTATTTTGATATATATATGTATATGTAAATACCGCTACATTTTCCGCTGCTTAATAAATAAATGTTTTACTTGATATGTTCCATAATATATATATATGAAATGTTTTTAAATTTTCCTCATATTATTGTAGAAGAGAAAATTTGGGTTGTCTTATATAAATCGTGGCACTCCTGTATCCTGTATACGTATAGTACAGATGTAGTAGTATGTAGTGTGCGTATATGGGGTATAGGGGTGTTACAAGTTCATCTTACAATTGCCATCCGAGGAATATCAGATAGACCTGAGCGTAGTCCAAGCACTTGCAGAGCGATGGTTGGATACAACCCACACTTTTCACTTGCCCATTGGAGAGATGACAATTGGCCCGGTCGATTTTAATGCCATAACCGGCCTTCGATATGATGGTTTTCCGGTTCCTCTGACTAATGATATTTTAACATTTGAAAAAATTCAGGAATTAATTGGTATGGAACCATCATATAAAGGGCCTTTTAAGATAAAAATTGAGCCAATTCGTAGTTATTGGATGAACTACGAAGGACGGGTTGGCAGAGACACAGCCGAACAGTATGCTCGAGGATTTTTGTTATATCTGCTTAGGTCGACCGTCTTAGGCAGCACTGAATCCTTCATCCACTTGTCAGTGTTGAGTGCCCTTTCTTGTCTCAGAATGACACCATCTTCTGGCTGGGGTGAAGCTGGTCTCGCGTGTCTTTACCATGGTCTTGATAAGCTTTGCAGAAACAAGAAGTCTTTTGTCGGCTTGATGGCGGTTGTCGAGGTATTCTTTTCCTTCACCAATGTTATTTCCACTCTTTTCTTGCATGAATTTGATCTTTACTATCATTGTTGTAGGTATGGGCATATGAACATAACATCATGAGGGTACCCGGGTATCAGAGATTAAATTTCTAGTTATCCGATCGTATGAACGTTCCCGGCTCTCATCATGTGCATACTCACCGCTATGTGTTGAGTCGCTTAACCTGGGACCAGGTAAAATAACATTAGTATGCTTTAAATTTTATGTGAAAGTTTTACCTACCTTATGTTATTTTGAGGGTGAATTTGGCCTGGTGGAGCCCAGAAGAGCGAGAAAACTGGTCTCCTTTTATGAGGGTTGCACTGTCTTTCCAACATTTTTGCCGAATTATTGCTGGCCCAGTGTCTAGTGGCTGGTTTCTTGGGGAGAGAGTTTATGAATGGTTTCTCGGTCCAAAGCAGTGGAGGTTTTCGATGCAAATCCCGGAATATACCTTAAATATTATGTCAATGTCGGAGGATACATGGTGGTCGGCCCGGTATGGTTATGATACCGAGTTGTTTTTCCATTTACCGGTTCCATTTTATGCCCTTTTTATTCAAATATGACTCTTGAACTTTGATGTATCTCCTGTCGGTGTGCAGGAGATTTTCGATGAAAATGAGGGTAGAGATGAGGAGGAACATCACGAAGATGCAGGAGAGTCTGTTCCACATCTCGGGGCTAGTACTTCTCAGCTAAAACTTTTACCACTTTTCCCTTACAACTGCTTCTTTCTTTTTTTTTATTCTTTAATGATTGTTGCCGGTTGTTGGCTCATTTGATCATGAGGCTGGACCTTCTTTTGCTGCCCCTTCGTTTGCTCACTCTAGCACGCCAGATATGCCATCTCATCCGCAGGGCATTGATATGAACTACCTGGTACGTTTCTTATTTCATAGTAGTTTATGCTATATGTATGCATGGTTATGTATGCTCTTACCTTTTTCCTTCTTGACTCATAGCGGATGCTCGAAGAACAAAATAAGAAACTTTAAGAAGAGTTGGCTGCAAGTCGTCAGCAGGCTTCTCATTTTGAAAGTTTATATTATCAATCCGAACAATATTTCCGAGACTTTCAATTTCAGAGGATGAGGGATCCCGATGCTTCTTCATTAAGAGGCCTCCAGACTGATGACCATGAGATCCTTTCGTCTGCTTCTGATGAGGACCATGATGGATCAAAATTTCAAGGTAATAAAGATTTTGGTGCTCCTGCTTCGGGTGATCCCGAGATGAGTAATTTGTCGAGTTTTGGTGCTTCCGCTTTGGGCGGACTAGGGATGAGTGATTTGCCCCCCTCCTCCAACAGGCGATGACTTTTCAAGGCTTTATTTGATGACCTACCACCACCCTCTTAATGATATGTAAATATTGTAACAATTGTAAAATCTTGTACAATAATGAAAAAATACAATTTTCCTCTTTACTGTAACTCTTTTTTTTTATTACGTTATTGCACCACTTTTTTTTTTTTTGTTACAGTACACCATAATTTACATCCACTTCATTTGCTAAACCAAATCCAACATGGTAAAGGAAATTCATTGCCAATTCCTTTCCTTATGCCATATGGTCTTATTCTTTCCCATCATCTTTTCCTTTTCACTTTTGAAAAAGGTTTATTTCTTCTATATAAATCACCCTTCATGCCATATTTTAATACATAAACCAAAATTCTTTCTCTTTCAACGTGAAGACTCCCTTTAACAATTTTAATTTTTTTCTTCATTCATTCACCATGACCGAGCATCATTTAAAGAGAATAAAAATTCTATTTAAGAATATGGATGCCATTCATTGGAAGCAAATTTCATGGTCAAAAGTTGATGTTTTAAAATGTTTTCAAAATGTTAAATTGGACCACTCCTTCTTACATGCAGTGGCTTCCTTTTGGGATACAGATTCTAGGGTATTTAGAATAAATGGCTTTGAAATATGTCCCTTAATTGAAGAATTTGAGGCCGTCCTTGGATATCCCAATAATCAACAAATGGCGTTACCCACATTGATTTCCAAGACTCAACAGAAGATGCAGATGTTATTTCAAATTCCAAAACCCGAAGTTCTTCGGTTGATGAGAGGTGAAAAAATTCTACTTGCCCCTTTGATTGACTTTTGTTTCTCTCTTTTGGCCCCTACTAAGGCATGGGGAAGCATGCTTTGTCTTTGCTTTCTCGGCCAATTTTTGCTTGTTTCTTCTGACGGTGATATTGATCGATGAGTATTGGATATTATTGACCAAATGGAAGGAGGATTGTCGCTGGTACCTGTGATCTTAGCCGAGACCTTAGTTGGATTAGACCGATTTAAATCAGGATTGTCAAAGAGACTGACTAGGAGTCCATTGCTGCTTCAGGTAATTACCTAAACTGCCCTTTTAGGTCATCAATTTAGGTTTTCTTTTTCTTTTTATTACTCTAAATAAATGGACACCCATCCGAAGATGGAAACATGTCCTTACATCACATGCCTAAATAGGACACCCACCGAAAGGTAGAAACATGTCCTTTACATTGATTCTAAAAGAGAAAAGCAATTTAAATTACATGATATTCAACTAATGAGGTACCCACCAAGTGGAAACATACCTCTTACAACATTTAGAAACCTAAATAAATTGATAAAAGTAAATAATCATTCATCATAAATAAATCATTCATTAAAAGTATTAAATATCAATGGAAAATAAACATCCATCCATGATAAATAAAATAAACCAAGCATTGAACTTAAATAAATTAAAGCATATAAAATAAATCAAAGCATAATCAAATATAGAATTGAATAAGACAAATCTAAATTATAGCTACTATTTCCATTTAGGATCCTTATTTCATGTGTTTAGGGCTTTGGGATTTATAGAATTAGGCTACTGTGACTTTTTTAAGGAATTAAAATAGATTGAAGTTTTATGTTTTAAAAGGTTGGTAAAGTTCTTTGATTAACCAAATTAGGGTTTGTGATGTAAAATCATGAAATTAAGGTTTTGGACACTTTAAAATACTTTTGATTTGTGGTTTTAAATTATGATTTCAAGCTTACAGTGTAAAAGTAAAATATTTGTGTTTATGTGATTTTTAAGGTTTTAAAGGATTAGGGTTTATAAAAAATTAGGGTTTAAGGTTTTAAAGGGGTTAGGGTTTTACTATTTTAGGTTTGGAGTTGAGTTAGGGTTTAGTGTTCTAAAATTAGGGTTTCAGTGGATGCATGAAGCTTTTAGGGTTTGAAAATCAATTTGATACTTTTATGAGGTTTTATGAAAATAAACAAACAATTTAAAGTTTATAAAAGCAAAAAGAAGTTTTTAAGGCTTTTGGAAAGAAACAACATATAATTTAAGGGTTTTGATAATTTGGAAAGTAAATTAGGGTTTTGGAGTTTTGATGAAGTAAAAATAACAATTTTATGTCTTTTTGGAAATAAAGCAACGAAATAAGGTTTTTAACTTTAGAAAAACTAAATTAAAGTTCTAGGGTTTTTGATTTTGACAAACACAATTTCATAATTTTAGCTACTGTGAAAAATAAAAGAATTTAATACATACCTCCTTTTGATGGTTCCTCCAAAAAATAATTCTTGTTAGATGAACAAAAACAAAGGCAGTTGCTGCCTTTGATGATTTGTTTATGCTTTGCTTCTTCATCTCTCAAAAAGTCAGATTTGATTAAAGTTTTCCTTCACAAATTCGGTTTCCAAACTCTCCCAATTTTTGTCCCCAATTCTGATAGCCTTTTCCCTCTCTCTGCCTCCTTATTTATAGAAGTTTTTTCATGGTTTTTCCTAGTTACTCACGGCATACAATATTTAATAAGAAAAGGAAACTGAAACCTAATTGTATTAGGTTTCGGAAAATCTGCGTCGAAAAATTTTGCTGGCAAAAAAAATTGGCTGCGAAAAAATTGCGCTGTCAAAAAAGCTGCGGCAGCTGCGGGCAAAATGCGCCTGAGGGCCATTTTTTCCATAGAAAAAATCTGCTGGCGAAATGTCCTTCGGCCAATCCGACTTTTTTTTTTTCATTTTTATTACTTATTTATTTATTTATTATTTTTTTTGTTTATTATTTTTGAAGCAAATATTACTTACTTGAAAAAACAAAAATTGTTTTTTGGACTAAAAAATATATTAGACAACAAAAAAATAATTTTGGACTAATTAAAATATATTGGACCGGACTGGGTCAAAAATTAAGGGTCTACAACTATTCTCTTATGAAGTTGGCTGAGCTGTATATCAGTGAGATTGTGAGATTGCATGGAGTCCCAATTTCTTTGTTATCTAATTGAGATCCTCGGTTTACTTCAAGGTTTTGGAAGAGTTTGCATGCTGCTTTGGGTTCTCGATTGCACTTTAGCACTATTTTTCATCCGCAGATAGATGGGCAGTCAGAGAGAGTGATACAGATTTTAGAGGACATGTTGAGAAGTTGTGTCATTGATTTCTCTGGGAGTTGGAACAGATTCTTGCTATTGATCGAATTTATTATAACAACAGTCATCAGTCTAGCATTAGAATGGCACCTTATGAGGCATTGTATGGTAGAAGATGCAGAATGCCTCTATGTTGGGATGAAGTTGGTAAAGGTAAGTTGGTTGGTCCCGATTTGATTAAAGAAACAGAAGAGAAAGTGAAGATAATTCGGGATCATTTGAAAGCAGCTTCAGATTGACAGAAATCCTATTCAGATTTGAAGAGGAGAGACATAGAGTTTAGTGTTGGAGATAAAGTTTTTCTGAAAGTGTCTCCTTGGAAGAGAATTTTGAGATTTGGCCGAAAAGGAAAGCTGAGTCCTCGTTTTATTGGACCTTATGAGGTACTGAAAAGAGTTGGACCAGTGGCTTATCGACTCACTTTGCCACCTGATTTGGATAGAATCCATAATATTTTCCATGTTTCTATGCTTCAAATGTGCAGGTCAGACCCATCTCACATTCTGTCGGTGGAATCTATTGAGGTGAGTCCGGATCTGAATTATGATGAAGAACCAGTGGCTATTTTGGCACATGAAGTGAAAGAGTTAAGAAATAAGAAAGTTCCAATTGTGAAGGTTCTTTGGAAGAATCATGCTAAGGAAGAGGTAACTTGGGAGAATGAGCAATTGATGCGAGATCAGTATCCTCAGTTATTTTATATTTGAGAAAAGGTAATTTCGAGGATGAAATTATTTTATAGAGGGGGAGAATTATAATATCCCAAACTATACCCTAAAATTTTGGAATGTTAATTGTTGAAATTGGATTAAATAATTTAAAGTGTATATATGACTAATGAAGTAAGAGGAGATGTGTATATGTTGTATATATGAGGATATATACAAAATATATACAAGCCAATGGGTTTATTATGGTTTTGAGATATTTTAATTATATTATTAAATATTGTTAGTGGAAGATGATGTAAGTGGGTTGATTATTTTATTGTTTAATTACTTGGTGGATAGTGATTTGACGAGAGAGTGGTTGTTTAAGGTTGACTTCCTTTCTTTCTTCTTCTTCTTTCATCTTCATCTTCTTCTTTCCTTCTAGTGAGCCGGCCACCATTATCAACCAAAGGAAAAGAGATTTCATTGCTTCCAAACTCAAGAGATTGAAGGTTTTCAAGAGATCAAGTTGGAGTTTTAAGGATTTTCTTCACTTTTTGTAAGTTTCCAACTTGTTTCTTTGTTTTATTTTGAGTTGTGTTTATGGGTTTGTTGGAATGGTTGTTGTAGATGTGACTGAAGTGTTTTGTCTTGGTAACTTTGATTTTTGGGTTTGGATTGAAGAGAAAAGGGCTAAATTTGGTGAAAGAGACAAGAGTTGTGGGTGTTGTGAGTTTGAGTTGTGAGATATGGTTGATATTGTGTTTTGATGTTTGCAATTGAGTTTTTTTAAGATTTACTCAAGTATTATATGGATTGTTGATGGTTTTGATTGAGTTTATGTGTTGTTGATAGGGTTTTAAGAAGGTGTTTGTTGGATGTGTCCTTGTTGGTGTCGATTTTAGGGTTTTTGGCCTGACACGCCCAGTAGCACGACCATGTCCTTAGGCGTGTCGTTGGTTCTATTTTCTGGGTTGTTGACACGAGCAGTGACACGCTCATGTCACTGAGCATGTCACAGCTTCTGTGTTGTAGTAGCATTGACATGGCCAATGACACGCCCATGTCACTGAGCGTGTCATAGCTACTGTGTTGTTGGTTGATTGACACGTCTAGTGACACGCCCATGTCACTGAGCATGTCATAGTTTCTATGTTGGAGGAGAATTGACACGTGCAATGACACGCCCATGTCACTGAGCGTGTCAAAGCTTCTGTGTTGCGGGTTTAGGGCATGGTCGAGGACACGCCCGTGTTGTTGAGCGTGTCAAGTGTAGAGTTTGCCCTAGATAGTTCTCTTCCTTATTCTCTTATGTGTATCACTAAGTGAGTGTCTATGATTACCTTTGGATTAGGTTTTGAAGAGAATTGAGTTGCCCTACTGAGGTTTGAGGGATATCTTGGAAGAGGAAGTTGATAGAGTGGTGTTGTTGCTCTTAGAGGTAAGTACAAACTTTGAATGATTGCATACATTTACATGGCATTGGAACTTAACACATTTAATGGAGAAATGTGTTAAGTTAATTGATATATTGTTGATGAATGAGTTATATATTATGATATGCATGATGTGAATTATGTTGATGTATCAATGCAATTGAGTAATGTGTTGTACATGAAAAGAAATGTTGAATAAAGTGGTATGATATGTGAAAACATAATGTAACCAATCGATATTGAGATAAAATAGAAAAATAAAAAAGTTGATATAATAAGGCAATGAGCCTAGTAATGAAATAAATAGTACTTCGAGAATAATGGTATCATGGACTGATCACCCATGAGCTATTATTTGAGATGTATATATGACAACACAAGGAAAGTCAGATGAGTCGATACTTAAGGAATGCCACCACACTACACGAATATACATAGGACATACAAATTCAGTAAGAAGTAAATAAAGAATAACCACAATGCAAAGAAAAGGAAGCTTAGAAATGAATACATTAGAAAGTGAAAAACGTACAAGAAGGAATGAGAAAGAACAAACATGAATCAAAGTTGAAGGAAATACAAGAGAGTAATAGTGATGTTTCAAATGAGAAATCGTGATAAAAGTCAAAGCATGTTGAACCACATAATAGTCTATTGGACAATCTTGTAGAATAATAAACATCAAGTGAGCAGAGATGGGAAGAAAACAGAATACAAAAGTTAAAACATGTTGAATCTTAAAATAATTAATCCCAGTAAATGAATAAGTGTCAAAATAAGGCAATGCGTAAACAATATAGAAAGATGACAGAGAACAATCAAGTGAATAAGGTCAAGTATATAGAATGAGTAAGTTTCGGGGTGAAACATAAATTAAGGGGGATAGAATTGTAACATCCCGAATCCCAGATTGGTAAGAAACAGACATAGAGGATATGATTTAGGCTTAGAACAAAGGAGTTTAGAACATGACCTATAACTTGAGTTGGAATTTCATCCAAGTTAAAGACAGAATTAGAGAGTCTCAAAGAAGACTTAATTGTTTATTTGTGTCTTAGATAGATTTATAACTTGAAATTACTCAATTTGGAGTTGTAAAGAATAAGATATGATGGATTTAGCAGACAATGTGCAAGCTGCCTCAGGACAGCATAGTAGGCTTGAATTCAAAGGACCGTCAAAAATCAGATATAACTCGGATCGACCAGAAATTTTGACACAATGTAGCCCCGGATGTCTAGTTTCAGTGGGAATAAGAATTACTCAATTTGGAGTTGTGAATAAAAAGATATTAATAAAGAAAGACAGCAAGGTCAAGAAGGGATATCAAAAGGACCTAAGTGGAAATTTCTCAAAAGTTAGGGGCAACTATGTAAACTTAAAAATTAAGTGTCGGAAGTTCTTAATAGTGCCCATATCCGACCTCGAAAGAATATTCTCAAGATTAATCGGGTCATAACTGTGGGTTTCAATTTTTCCTAAAAACGCACGGTTTGTAAGTTACGGGCGATTTTCCGATAAGGACATTTTGGACATTTCTACTGGAGGGGCGATTTTGTAATTAAATATAACTTTGGGGGCAAAATATTAAAAGAACAAAAAACCACTTTCAAGTGGCCAAATCCTAGTCATTAAATCCAAATGTGTTGGACAAATCATGGCCATTGAAAATAAACCAAATCCTAGCCATTAAATCCAAATGTGTTGGACAAATCATGGCCATTGAAAATAAATAAATTAATTAAATGGAAATTAAATTATAAATAACTAATTATGGTCTTCCAAACACAAGTAAGGATCAAAAAGACACCACCATCACCACTTTTCTTCTTCTTTAAGTCGTGCTCCCCCTCCCTTCCATTTTCAAGGAGACAAGTTTCAAGTCCAAGCCATTTCTCAAGTGAAATTCAATAGGAAATAAGGTAAGATACCATCCTAAGTCTTATTCTTTCATTAGAATTAGGTATTAGGCTATGTTTAGGAAGATTTGATATTATGTTCATGTTGGGAAAGAATTAGTAAGTTGATGATTATGGTGAAAAATGATAAACTACTTAAAGGAAATGATGAAAATGGTGATTATTAGTAAGAATAAGTAAAGGATTGTTAGAAAATCATAAGGTAGCATCATGTTCATATCTAGGGTTTGTTCTTACATATGTGACATATTAAATTCATAGGAAATCAAGGAGATTAGAGAGGAAAGGAAGTGAAATAGATAAGAAGAGCAAGGAAAAGCAAGGTTTGGTACTTTACTTTTGAATAATTACTTTTGATTTGGTGCTTTACCATAAAAGAAATTCTATTTGCTTACAAACTTTGGTTTATGGAAGTTTTGAAGTTGATGTTTAAATATATTGATTAAGTTTAAATTAAATATTTGAGTTATGTTTTTGTTTTCTTATGGCAATTGGGTTGTTAAATTTAATTGAAACCAAATGTTTTGAGAAAATTTAGCAAGTTGATTTGGTAAGTTGTTTTGAACTTTAATTAGTTTGATTTGAGTTAAACATGCAAAAGTTGTTAAAAGAAAGTGTTTGAATCTTCACTTTACTATTAAAGAAGCCTTAATATTGATTTGCAAAAGAAAAATAAACTATCCTATGTATTTCATATGTTTGGGCTGAAATGGTCCCAAAAAGACAGCTTTCTGGATCTTTTTGTGGCAATTATTTGGGGCAGCAAACGAATGAATTTTTCAACGAAATTTTAAGTGCAATTAGTTAACATACGAAATAAGTTTTCTGTAAAATTTCAGCCAAAAATAAGATCATTTACTTGGTCAAATGCATGACTGAAGTGGACTGAAATTTTGACGAAAACCCAGATTTTACTATTTATTTGGTCATGCCATTTTGCATTGCCGATTTTTCGTGCCGCGATACTATTCATTTGGTCTGTAAAACCCCTTCCCGACCTACGTGTGTAAGCTGAGTAGAGGCGCCACACTAACCTAATGTTGCTACCAATTTTACTTAGTCAAATTTTAGTTCCAATTTTTATAGAAATTTTGCCATAGTTTCACTTAAAAATTGAGTCCCAAGTGTCGACAAAACTGGTTTTTTTTTTTCTGATTTTTGAAAATATTTTTACACAAACCAATGCAACCAAAATCATTCTCAGTACACTTCCAATAAATCCCCCTTATAACCTCAACTACAACCTGCAAAAAGGATTTACACTTCTTGTAACACCCCCATATCCAATGCCCACACACTACAACCACAACAATGTAGCATAAGTGCATCAAACATAGGGATGCTACGGTTTTCTTAATATTCAAAACACTTTAAACTTGATACAATACCCTTATCATTATACATTATAGAAAAGTAGATCATTTACTTATAAAACAAAACATATTAGTTATATATATATACATTTAAATATTACCCAGCGGAAGTTATAAAATATGTACATATTTACAAACACTTGATTACATATTTAAATATATCGATACTTTTACATTATAAACATTACTTTACAAAATATAAAGAAGTATACATGATTGGCAATTCTCTTCTGATCTTTAAGTTCCCAAAATCAACTCTTCAAGGTCTACTCTCACTTGGTCTTGATGAACTCTCGGGTTCGACTCTATCAGCTCTATTACCTGCGCGATTAAACACTATCGCGCTAAGCCAAGGGCTTAGTAAGATAATTCATGCTAAAATGCAATGTCACAAATTAATTACATATATCAATCAAAAGCATATTATTTATTCAATATGTTGCTTTGTTCAATGTCACATCAATATTCATATAATAGCACCATTCATTATACTCATTTAAATTTATCATTATAGCCAACAACTATGACTTTATATACGTACCCTTTCCCAACCAGGTCGGTTGCCCTCCAATCCCAAGGGTCCGCAGGAGGCAAAAAGGCACGTATAACATTATCAGTAACATACCTTTCCCCATCCAGGTCGGTTGTCCAAGTTCGGTTGCCCATTCCAATGGGTCCGCATGGTTCCGCAGGAGGCAAATAGGTACGTATAATACTGACTATATCGAACCTTCCTCCTACCAGATCGATAGTCCAAGATCGGTTGCCCAACCCACTGGGTCCGCATGGTTCCGCAGGAGACGGATAGGTCCGTTCATTAAACTTATCAATACCTTTTCAATTCATTTCTTTTTCACAAGCAAGTTAAGCAATCATTATATACAATATTCATTACATTATCTAAACACTCACATTATTATTCAATCCTATCATCAATGCATGCTTCAATCATATTTCATTTGAATCACTATAACATCTTTGGTATAACATTTCAATGTGCATTACTCATGAAACACATTACCATTCACAATGCATAACATAACATTATTCAATCTCAACAATGCAATTAGGGCAATTCAACCTCTTCACAACCTAATCCAAAAGGAATATTAGCAAAATGACCATATGAATAGTACATTCTGGTTTTAGACTCCATTTTATCCTTATTTTGAAAAATTGTATAAAATAATCTACTTGACTAAAAATTCTAAAATTTTTACTGAATTTAGTTTTGTATCTTAAAATCATTCCTTTATAATTTCAGATCAAACTGAACACAAAATCTTGGTCAAATAGTTCACCTAACCAGACTGCCCCAATTGCCCTGCATCCTGGCAGCAATTCTGAACTTTGTGAATTCCATAAATCAAATTCAATCAACGTGGTTCCAAATTATTTTTCTCAAATACTAGACTCACTAAGAAACAACATATCCAAAATTCAATTGGATATGATTTTTCTACATTTTATTAAAAATCCCGAAATACAGCTGTCTCAGTTAAGGTACCTGCTGGAACAGGTCTAATAAAAATAATCTTTCTAAACTCATAACCATTCCAAAATCGAATCAACATATTTTTCAGTCATTCTAGACTCATAGAGACACAACATATCAAAATTTCACTTCAAAAACATTTTTCTATAATTAATTAAAAATCATACAAATCACAGCCTTTACTAATTGTAAAACAGAAACAATTTCACTAAACACAACTCTTACTCTTCCATCACCAACACCAACCCAACTTCTCATCTATCAAGCAAAATCAATACTTAAAATCACACCATAAGCAACTTAATCATACCATCATCAAATCACAACTCAACTCAAGCATAACTTCAAAAATAACAAGGGTAAACAAGAGCAAACTTACCAAATAATGAAATTCCTTGAAACTCCAACTTGTAACTTTGAAAACTTCCTTCACTTTGAACTTGAAATCATCAAAACCATCACTTGTTCTCGTGCTCTCTTCTCTCTTTGATGAGCCGGCCACCCAACAACAAGAAGAAGAAAAAATGATGAAGAAACACAAAGTCAATAGGCATTAAATACCCATCCAAAAGAAAATTACTATAATACCCTCATCCATTTAACTAAGCTTTTGTCATATCTATACCCATTTAAGTAATTCACAACCAACACAAAAATATCCTCTTTCCTTGACTTTCCATTTTGACCACTTTATATGTTATATATATCACCATATAAGCAACATATACAATTATCTCTAAACCCTCTTTTCTTTCCCAACCACCATACAAAAACATTCTCTTCCCATTTCTCAATTCAAACCAACAACAACAACAACAAAACTTCTGGGGCATGCATAGGGATATTACAATTCTCCCCCTCTAAAAAGAAAATTTCGTCCTCGAAATTACCTGATATCAAAGCTGAAACAACTGCGGATATTGCTCTCGCATGGATTGTTCACTCTCCCAAGTCGCTTCTTCTTTTGCATGATTCTTCCAAAGAATCTTCACCAATGGCACTTGCTTGTTTCTCAATTCTTTCACATCATGTGCCAAGATAGCAACTGGTTCCTCTTCAAATGTCAAATCTGGGCTCACTTCGATAGACTCAAATGGCAACACATGAGATGGATCCGACCTATATCTCCTCAACATAGAAACATGGAATACACTATGAATACGATCCAACTCAGGTGGCAAAGCAAGTCGATACGCCACTGGCCCAACTCTTTCTAACACTTCATACGGCCCAATGAAACGAGGACTCAATTTTCCTTTCCGACCGAACCTCAAAATCTTCTTCCAAGGAGACACTTTCAGAAATACCTTATCTCCAACATTAAACTCTATATCTCTCCTTTTCAGATCTGCATAAGATTTCTGTCGGTCTGAAGCTGCTTTTAACCTGCCTCGAATCAACTTTACTTTTTTCTTCAGTTTCTTGAATCAAATCAGGACCAACCAACTTATTATCTCCAAGCTCATTCCAACAAAGAGGTGTCCTACACCGTCTGCCATACAATGCTTCAAACGGTGCCATACCAATGCTGGATTGGTGACTGTTGTTGTAAGCAAACTCCACAAGAGGTAAAATCCTATCCCAACTTCCAGAGAAATCGATGACACAGCTTCTCAACATGTCCTCAATAATTTGTATCACCCTCTCTGACTGTCCATCCGTCTGTGGATGAAAAGCAGTGCTGAAGTGCAGTCGAGAACCCAAAGCACTATGCAAACTCTTCCAAAATCTGGAAGTAAACCTGGGATCTCGATCAGACACTAAAGAAGTTGGAACACCATGCAGTTTCACAATCTCATGGTTATACAGCTCAACCAATCTCTCCAAAGAGTAATCCATTCGAACCGGAAGGAAATGAGCTGTCTTAGTCAATCTATCCACAATCACCCATATAGCATCATGCTTCTTTTGTGTCAATGGCAAACCAGACACAAAATCCATTGTCACTCTTTCCCACTTCCATTCTGGCACTGACAATGGTTGAAGCAACCCGGTTGGAACTTGATGCTCTGCTTTAACCTTCTGACAAGTGAGACATTTCGACACAAAATCTGCAATGTCTCTCTTCAACCCAATCCACCAATAATGCTGTCTCAAATCATGATACATCTTCGTATTACCCGGATGCATAGCAAACACTGACTGATGTGCTTCTTCTAAAATGACTCTTTTCAATTCAGCATCATCGGGTACACACAATCGGTTTTTAAACCAGAGACTCCCATCGTCTTTCACAACAAAATCTCTTGTCTTCCCATTCTTACAATCTGAAATAATCTTCTGAATCTTCTTATCGGCCAACTGAGCTTCTTTGATCTGATCTAACAAAATCGGCTTCAATTGCAACTGTGCCAATAATGCACCATCAACACAAGGTACAAAACTGGCATGCAATGCTCTCAACTCAACAAGCAACGAGAGCGAGTAAACTGTTAAACCAGCTAAAGACTTCCGACTCAAGGCATCAGCAACAACATTTGCTTTACCTGGATGATAGTCAATCAAGCAGTCGTAGTCTTTAATCAATTCTAACCATCTCCTCTGACGAAGATTGAGTTCTTTCTGGACACCCAAATACTTCAAACTCTTGTGATCAGTGTAGATGAAACATTTCTCCCCAAACAGATAGTGGCGCCAAATCTTTAATGCAAACACAATGGCAGCCAATTCCAAATCATGTGTCGGATAGTTAAGCTCATGCGGTTTCAACTGTCGAGATGCATAAGCTATAACTTTCCCTTCCTGCATCAATACACACCCCAAACCTCTATGTGAAGCATCACTGTAGATCACATATGGTTTGCCTTCAACAGGTAAAGTAAGAACAGGCGCTTGAGTCAACAACTCTCTCAACTGCTCAAAACTAACCTGACACTGATCTGTCCACACAAATCTCACTCCCTTTCGAAGTAATCTGGTGAGTGGAGTAGCTATCAAAGAAAACCCTTTCACAAACCGTCGGTAATAGCCTGCCAAACCCAGAAAACTTCTAATCTCTGTCACAGACTTGGGTGGACTCCAATTTAGAATAGCTTCAACTTTACTTGGATCAACTCTAATGCCTTCCGCTGAAACAATATGTCCGAGAAAAGCAACTTGATCCAACCAGAACTCACACTTCGACAATTTGGCAAATAACTGCTTCTCTCTCAAAATCTGCAACACAATCCGCAGATGCATATCATGTTCCTCTTCATTCCGCGAATACACCAGTATATCATCAATGAAGACCACTACAAACTGATCCAAATAGGGCCTAAACACCCTATTCATTAAATCCATAAAAGCTGCAGGTGCATTCGTTAGACCAAAAGGCATAACTAGAAATTCATAATGCCCATACCTGGTCCGAAAGGCAGTCTTCGGAACATCCTCAGCTCTGACTCTCAGCTGATGGTACCCAGATCTCAAATCAATTTTAGAAAACACAGCTGCACCTTTCAATTGATCAAAGAGATCATCGATTCTAGGCAAAGGATATTTATTTTTAATAGTCACCTTGTTCAATTGCCTATAATCGATACACAACCTCATAGTACCATCTTTCTTCTTCACAAATAGCACAGGAGCTTCCCAAGGAGAAACACTGGGGCGAATAAATCCTTTGTCCAACAACTCCTGTAATTGCACTTTCAACTCCCTCAATTCTACTGGTGCCATTCTGTAAGGAGTAATAGAGATAGGAGTGGTACCAGGCATCAATTCAATACCAAACTCCACCTCTCTCTCAGGAGGCAATCCTGGCAACTCCTCTGGAAAAACATCAGGGAACTCTGCAACTGTGGCAATACTATCAATGGAAGAACCCTTCACTCTAGTATCTACCACATGAGCAAGATAGGCTTCACACCCCTTTCTAATCAACCTCCTGGCTGCAACAGCTGAAACAAATAAGGAGGCTAGCTGTTCCTGCTCATTAGATACTATCACCTCTCTACCATCACCCGTTCTCAAAGAAACAATTTTCTTTTTACAATCCACCACAGCTCCATGTCGAGATAGCCAATCCATACCTAAGATCACGTCATATTCCTTAAATGGCATCTCAATCAAATCCCCAAGGAACTCCTCACCCTGCACCACTACTGCACTATCTCTATGCACCTTACTCACAACCACACTATGCCCTAACAGATTTGTCACCAACACATCAAATCCTAGGGACTCAGCATGCACATCAAATACAGGCAAAACAGATGCACTAATATATGAATGCGTGGAACCCGGATCAATCAAAGCAAGTACTGAAGTATTAAATAAAGAAAAAGTACCAGCTATGACTGCCGATGTATCTGGCTGCCTCTGCATAACATACATCCTCTGGGAAGATCCAACCTCCTCTGGTCTACCCTCCCTGGATGTAGCACCTCCTCTAGAACTGAATCCTGGTCTACCTCCCCGGCTGGCACCTCTGCCTCCTCTGCCTCCCCTCACACTAGCTCGAGAAGCAGCAGAATCAACTGGCATCTGCTCCTGCCTCTCAGGACAGTCTCTCACAAAGTGGTCAGGTGATCCACACCTGAAGCATACAGCTGGTCCACCACTCTTCCAACAAACACCTCTATGATAACCCCCACACTGAGCACATCTAGGTGGAGCGGATCTCTGAGTCATAGGGATCGGAGCACTTGCCACTGAAGCTGCAGGTCTAAATCTCTGTCTCTGGAACTGCACAGACCTACCAGCTGGTCTCTGGCTCCTACTACTCTGAGGAACAAAACTTCCTCTACCCCTCTTCGCAGAGGAAGACCCTGCCTCGAACTGGGGCCTTCTAACCCTAACCTCTTCTTCTGAAGCAGCTGCAATAACTTGAGCTCGCTCTACACTTCGAGCTGCTGTCACAAGCTGTGAGAAATCCTGATATCTGGATCCAGCCACTAAGCACATGATCGAGGGCCTCAATCCCTCCTCAAACCTCCTGCATCTATCAATCTCATAAGCAATGATACCCCCAGCATACTGACTCAATCGAATAAACTCAACTTCATACTCAGTTACGGTCCGATGATCTTGCTTCAAATCTAGAAACTCTCTTTTCTTCCCATCTTTATACTCCCTAGGAGTATACTTCAACTCAAATTCCCTCAGAAAATCAGTGTAAGACAGTGTTGGAGGATCATCCATAGAATGGGGCACCGTCTTCCACCAATCGTAGGCATCTTTCTGCAGCAAAGATCTTGCATAGTCAAATTTTTCCTCAGGGGTAGCTTGTAACTGAATAAAGATCCTCTGTACTTTGTCAAGCCACTGTTCTGCTACAGCTGGATCAGTAGTACCAAGGAAATCCTCCGCTCCATACTTCCTTAGTTTATCATAGTGCCTCACAGATACCAAAGGCTGAGGGGGTGGTGGCACTGGTTGCACTGGTGCTTGTCTCATAACTTCCATCATATGTCTAAACCAGGCTGGCGGAACCTCCTCTCCAGCTGGTCTACCCGACACCGAAGCAGGTGCCTCCTCAACACTATCAACTCTAGCTCCCTCAGCAGGAGCGATACTCTCGGCACTACCCTCAATCGACTGACGTGAGTGAGAATCCATCACAACCTAAGTCTGCAAACACAACATACTACATCTTATTAAAGATCAGAGGTTGCCAATCCCAAACATGTATATTATTTCAAAACCAACTTTTTAAGTAAAATATTCTTTTTATTACATTTTACCTAGGCTGAGAATCTCAAACCTAGGCTCTAATACCAAAACTTGTAACACCCCTTCCCGACCTACGTGTGTAAGCTGAGTAGAGGTGCCACACTAACCTAATGTTGCTACCAATTTTACTTAGTCAAATTTTAGTTCCAATTTTTATAGAAATTTTGCCATAGTTTCACTTAAAAATTGAGTCCCAAGTGTCGACAAAACTGGTTTTTTTTTTCTGATTTTTGAAAATATTTTTACACAAACCAATGCAACCAAAATCATTCTTAGTACACTTCCAATAAATCCCCCTTATAACCTCAACTACAACCTGCAAAAAGGATTTACACTTCTTGTAACACCCCCATATCCAATGACCACACACTACAACCACAACAATGTAGCATAAGTGCATCAAACATAGGGATGCTACGGTTTTCTTAATATTCAAAACACTTTAAACTTGATACAATACCCTTATCATTATACATTATAGAAAAGTAGATCATTTACTTATAAAACAAAACATATTAGTTATATATATATACATTTAAATATTACCCAGCGGAAGTTATAAAATATGTACATATTTACAAACACTTGATTACATAGTTAAATATATCCATACTTTTACATTATAAACATTACTTTACAAAATATAAAGAAGTATACATGATTGGCAATTCTCTTCTGATCTTTAAGTTCCCAAAATCAACTCTTTAAGGTCTACTCTCACTTGGTCTTGATGAACTCTCGGGTTCGACTCTATCAGCTCTATTACCTACGCGATTAAACACTATCGCGCTAAGCCAAGGGCTTAGTAAGATAATTCATGCTAAAATGCAATGTCACAAATTAATTACATATATCAATCAAAAGCATATTATTTATTCAATATGTTGCTTTGTTCAATGTCACATCAATATTCATATAATAGCACCATTCATTATACTCATTTAAATTTATCATTATAGCCAACAACTATGACTTTATATACGTACCCTTTCCCAACCAGGTCGGTTGCCCTCCAATCCCAAGGGTCCGCAGGAGGCAAAAAGGCACGTATAACATTATCAGTAACATACCTTTCCCCATCCAGGTCGGTTGTCCAAGTTCGGTTGCCCATTCCAATGGGTCCGCATGGTTCCGCAGGAGGCAAATAGGTATGTATAATACTGACTGTATCGAACCTTCCTCCTACCAGATCGGTAGTCCAAGATCGGTTGCCCAACCCACTGGGTCCGCATGGTTCCGCAGGAGACGGATAGGTCCGTTCATTAAACTTATCAATACCTTTTCAATTCATTTCTTTTTCACAAGCAAGTTAAGCAATCATTATATACAATATTCATTACATTATCTAAACACTCACATTATTATTCAATCCTATCATCAATGCATGCTTCAATCATATTTCATTTGAATCACTATAACATCTTTAGTATAACATTTCAATGTGCATTACTCATGAAACACATTACCATTCACAATGCATAACATAACATTATTCAATCTCAATAATGCAATTAGGGCAATTCAACCTCTTCACAACCTAATCCAAAAGGAATATTAGCAAAATGACCATATGAATAGTACATTCTGGTTTTAGACTCCATTTTATCCTTATTTTGAAAAATTGTATAAAATAATCTACTTGACTAAAAATTCTAAAATTTTTACTGAATTTAGTTTTGTATCTTAAAATCATTCCTTTAAAATTTCAGATCAAACTGAACACAAAATCTTGGTCAAATAGTTCACCTAACAAGACTGCCCCAATTGCCCTGCATCCTGGCAGCAATTCTGAACTTTGTGAATTCCATAAATCAAATTCAATCAACGTGGTTCCAAATTATTTTTCTCAAATACTAGACTCACTAAGAAACAACATATCCAAAATTCAATTGGATATGATTTTTCTACATTTTATTAAAAATCCCGAAATACAGCTGTCTCAGTTAAGGTACCTGCTGGAACAGGTCTAATAAAAATAATCTTTCTAAACTCATAACCATTCCAAAATCGAATCAACATATTTTTCAGTCATTCTAGACTCATAGAGACACAACATATCAAAATTTCACTTCAAAAACATTTTTCTATAATTAATTAAAAATCATACAAATCACAGCCTTTACTAATTGTAAAACAGAAACAATTTCACTAAACACAACTCTTACTCTTCCATCACCAACACCAACCCAACTTCTCATCTATCAAGCAAAATCAATACTTAAAATCACACCATAAGCAACTTAATCATACCATCATCAAATCACAACTCAACTCAAGCATAACTTCAAAAATAACAAGGGTAAACAAGAGCAAACTTACCAAATAATGAAATTCCTTGAAACTCCAACTTGTAACTTTGAAAACTTCCTTCACTTTGAACTTGAAATCATCAAAACCATCACTTGTTCTCTTGCTCTCTTCTCTCTTTGATGAGCCGGCCACCCAACAACAAGAAGAAGAAAAAATGATGAAGAAACACAAAGTCAATAGGCATTAAATACCCATCCAAAAGAAAATTACTATAATACCCTCATCCATTTAACTAAGCTTTTGTCATATCTATACCCATTTAAGTAATTCACAACCAACACAAAAATATCCTCTTTCCTTGACTTTCCATTTTGACCACTTTATATGTTATATATATCACCATATAAGCAACATATACAATTATCTCTAAACCCTCTTTTCTTTCCCAACCACCATACAAAAACATTCTCTTCCCATTTCTCAATTCAAACCAACAACAACAACAACAAAACTTCTAGGGCATGCATAGGGATATTACATGGTCAATTTGTGATCTTTTGAGGAATGCTTTGAAATGTTTAATATGTTTATTGTGGATATTAAATATGTGAAAAAGAGTAACGGTTTGACCAAAGAAAGTGGTGCGCGGCATAAATGGCAAAGCGCAATGAGAATTTAAATTGATTTCTTGAATCATTCTAAAATGAAGTTGAGACTTAAATTGAATCATTTTAATCTTTTTGCTCTACTGGATAGTGGGAGTAGTAGATAAGGGTATGGTGCACTATACTAACGCATGCAGTACTGCTCATTATTGTGATATGATATTTTATTCAGTGGTGAGGCCACTGAAGCCAATGGGGAGGCCCATTGGTTAACCAGGATGGGGAGGCCCATTCCTGTGATCTGATATCAGTGGCCACTGAAGCCAATGGGGAGGCCCATTGGTTAACCAGGATGGGGAAGCCCATTCTTGTGATCTGATATCGGTGGTGAGGGCCACCTATGTTACAGTGGGGAGGCCCACTGCCTTATCACTATGGTTCCCTATATACCAGTAGAGCCTGAATCAAAGACATATTATTTTTCGTTGAACTATATAATGCAAATGAGTTTGAATTATGATTTTACATTATTGAAAGAATATCACACTGAATGTTTCATGATTTCTATTGGTATAAAGTGGGTTGATTGTTGATTTAATTATTTCCTTTGATTTCAAATACTTTCATATACTACTTTTATTTTTATTGGTAAAGTACCCACTGAGCGACAACGCTCAGTGAGTTAAGTTTTCCTTGACTCGTAGGTTCGGAGCAGTAGATAAATCTTGGGGAAGCAACGACCAGACCACAGCAAATCTCAGGGGTAGATCTTTTAGATCCATTATGAGTTAGCTAGTTGTGGCATGTATATGAATAAACATAAAAGAGAATTTCTATGTTACAATGGTAAGTTAGTAGTGTGTAATAATCATAAACCTTTACTTTATGTTGTATTAGAAGTGTGAACTCTTCTTGCAGATTTGTAGTTGAGGGTATAAGGTGAATTCATTGGGAGTGCATTAAATTTGATGGTATTCATATTGGTCTGTGTAAAATGTTTTCAAAAATCAGAAAAACAAGTTTTGTCGACACTTGGGATCCAAATTTCTAGGCGAAACTATGGAAAAATTTCTGTAAAAATCGAAACTAAAATTTGACTAAGTAAATTGGTAGCAACGTTAGGATAGTGTGGCGCCTCTACTCAGCTTACACATGTAGGTTGGGAAGGGGTGTTTCAGAGTTATTGTAATTTATTCGACGGCATGAAAATGGAACTGTAAGTCTACTAGTTGGGATGCAGCTTCATCGCAGTTCAAGTCAAAAAAATTAAGATAACAACGTGATTTAATATTTTAACAGCACAAAAATGTATTTATTATTTTATTATATATATATTTTGTGTTATTTTTTTTGTGTTTTTTTCTTTAAGATTTAGGAAAAATAAATTAATTAGCGGACTATGTTTAAGAATTTAATAAACAAGTAAATAGATAGGCTAAAATAGAACATAATGAGTAAGTTCTAAAATAGAACATAATGAGTAAGTTTAGTCTATGAATCAGTGGTATTAGTATGATGATATACTTACCTTGTGTTAACTTACCTGGCTCCGTGTTAGCATGATCGTTGAGTTATCCAGGGTGGAGGGTGTGTCTATAAAGCCTGACAATGGTATGATGTAGCACCCTCTCAGGTAAAATGGATTGTCCGAGATTATGGTTTTGAAAACTTTATCTTGCGATTATAATCTAAGGAGTGTTCGATAATTAGGAGTGTAGTTCAAGCATTGTCAGAGCGGTGGATAGACACGACCCATACTTTTCACCTACCTATAGGAGAGATGACCATTGGCCTAGTCGATTATACAGCCATAACTGGTATCATGTACTATAGCCTTTCGGTACCTCTTACCAATGATATTCTAACATACGAGGAAGTCCAACAGTTAATCGGTATGGAACCACCATTAAAAGAGCCCTTTAAGATAAAAATTGAGCCGATTCCGAGTTATTGGATGAACTACGTGTTAGTGGGGATTTTTGCCCCCACTCCCGGTGGAATGGTTCTTGCGACTTCGACACTGTTTAGGCTCGGGGCCTTAGAGAACAAGGGCCTAAGCCCAGAGAAAAATGGAGTTGCCACCCGGACGGGCCAAAAAAAAAAGAAAGGGGTGAATGACTCGATTCCTAAGGAATTCCCAACCCCCTAATGGGTTTGGAAAGTTGGGTACGTGTGGGGAAGGTGAGAAATGGCCCTGTAACACCCCCACATCCAATATACGCACACCGCATACACACACACTATATGCGATGTATGTATAGAGGATATAAGAGTGTCATGGTCTATTTTAAGCAAACCCATCTTTAAACTTTAAAATCAAATCATTATAAATCAATGTAAGTAAACATAAAACATTTAAGTTATTATATAGAAAGTAATAGATGAAACATCCCTTGTTAAAATATATATTCATATATCTTCATTACCCCAAAAGTTTATCCAAAACATTAGTTTAATAAGCAACAGAAAATACATATGTTTACATCAAAATAAATAAGTACAAAAATATGAAATTTATACATGCTGGCAGTTCGTCTCTGATCTTGATGTCCACAATTTCACACTGCTCTAACAATCTCAAGCCTAGACTCGACTCGGTCTAGACGAGCTCTCCGGCACAACCGGATCTACCCTGTCACCTGCGCGATGAACCACAATCGCGCTAAGCAGAAAGCTTAGTGGTACAAACTTTGATTCAATAAAGATCAATGCGATGCTCATACACAGTACATCTGAATATTTATCAAGTCATTACAATATATCTCAACATATTAATCATTTGCATCACATGTCATAATTTACATTAAAACAAAGACAAGCATGGGCCTAAAAGAATCTAATATGCTATTCAAAGTTCAGAGTTACTGCTTTGGTCCATATTGACATCTTATGTCTAGCCCTGTAGGCAATATATATCCATGGATAATGTAATAGACCCAGTCTCTTGGACCTCAACTCGGCTAGACCCTTGGTCCCCAGTATCTTGGTCCTCAACCCGGCTAGACTGTTACAGTTTTTGAGGCTTACGACCCAGTCTTTTCACCTCAAAAACATCATATTTCACATTTATCAGCTGGTCTCGGCTTATGACCCAATCTTTTCACCTGCCTAGCAATTCATAGGCATGCCACCAAACCCAGAACTCTGAAAATGGAATAACATACTAGGCACACAATTAATTCATTTATCTCATTATCATTTTCTTTCACAATTCATTTCTCATTTCATTTCTCATAATCAACTAGGCTCATTGCCTTATTATATCCTCATTTTCTTATCTTTTCTCATTCTTCTCTTTTGTCTCAATATCAATTTGTTACATTATGTTTTCACATATCATATCACTTTATTCAACATTTCTTTTCATGTACAACACATTACTTGTAACACCCCTATATCCCATATACGCATACTACATACTACCACACCTGTAATATACGTATACCGAATATAGGAATGCTATGGTTTACTAACCAAACCAATCATTCCTTTATACAATAACATGAGCAAACTTAAAACATTTAAGTTATATAATAAAACACAGTAAATAAAATGTTCATTCAATACGCAGCGGAAAATGTAGAGGTATTTACAAACACATTAACATAAAAATCAAATTTTACAAAATATAAAGTTTATACATGTTTGGCAGTCAGTCCTTGATCTTTAAGCTCACAATTAACACTTCAAAATCTAGACTCGACCCGGTCTAGATGAACTCTCTGGCTCAACCCTGTCACCTGCGCGATGAACCACAATCGTGCTAAGCCAACGGCTTAGTGGTACAAACCCCAAATGATAATATGTTTCAATGCAATGCCAATCTCATATGTTCAAACATTATAAACAATACATAAGAATATCACATTTCAAGGTCTTACATTGAATCTCATTATTCATTTGTTTCACCATTCATGAATCACATTTAAAGAAAGACAAGCATGGGCCCAAAAGACACTAATATGCCATTCAACTTTCAGAGTTAATGTTTTGATTCAATTATCACATTTATCATTATCATTATCCCAACTAGGCTTCAAGGATTAGGCTCAACCAAGCTTCAAGGGGAACAAAGCATGCTAAGTATCAACCCAACTTGGCTTCAAGAACCAAACCCAACCTAGCTTCAAGGGTTGTAACATCTCAACTAGGCTTCAAGGACTAGACCCAATCAAACTTCAAGGGGAGTAAAGCATGCTCAACTTCAACCCAATTTGGCTTCAAGGATCAAGCCCAACCTAGCTTCAAGAGATTGTTACTATTAGGCATGCCACCAACAACAAAACTCTGAAAATGGAATAACACATTAGACACACAATTTATTCATTATTTCATTATCAATTCCATTCTCATTTTCTTATCATCATTTAGGCAACCATGCCTCAATTATCTCATTTGCATCATTATAGCCAACAACAATGGCTTCACATCTCATCAATAGAGTATACATAACCAATTTCATTGGACATTCATCATCATCTAGGCAAACATGCCCCATTTATTTCATTTGAATCATTATAGCCAATCACAATGGCATCACATCTCATCATATTTCAATTCACATTAAAGTAATTCATCATTAAAGTATTCATCATAATCAATTGCATTGCACATACCTTTTGAATGATCATCATATCTTTCACATTATACAAATCATAACATTAATCAATTTGTATTAACAATATAGTAAATTACTTAACACATTTATAACCAAATGTGTTAAGTCTCAAAATCATGTAAATGAATGCAACCATGTAAGTTTGTTCTTACCTCAAGAACAACTTACACCAATCTATACACTTCCTCTTTCAAGAATCCTCAACACTTAGGTTAGGGCAATTCAACCTCTTCACAACCTAATCCAAAATGAATAATACACACTTAATTACAAATTCACATGAATTCCAATACAATTATTCACCTATTGGTATCATACTAGACCCATAGATCATAAACTACAAGCCAACATCTCTTTCTAGGACCCCACGGTCGTGGCCTCCCAACCCCCATGGGCGTGGGTTAGCAAATGGATCTGCCTCCCTTGCTCAAAACCCCCACGGCCATGGCTTCCAATGGCCACGGTCGTGGCAGCCAAGGGCCACGGGCGTGGCATCCAAAATGCTTCTGTTTCGGACCAAACTCATGTATTCTATGCTTCTAACTTCATTAAACACCAATATCATGAAGATCTACCAAAAATAATTGATCAAACTCAATATTGACATCAATTACCAAGTCACAACTCTTACTCTTTCAACACCACCCTAATTCCTTTTCTTCAATTCAACCCCAAAATCAAAATCAATTATACCCAACACACTCAAACACACCACAAACAAACATATTCATACTATCCACAATCAATCATCAAACTCAATAACAACTTAAAATAAAATAAGAGAATCAAGAAGAAACTTACCAAAGTTAATGAAATTTCTCAAATCTCCAACTTGATCACTTGAATTCTCCTTCAATTAGATCTTAAGAAAACAAAACTCTCTTTCTCTCTAGCTTTGGATGGCCGGCCAAGAAGGAAAAGAAGAAGAAAATGAAGAAGAAAATAGCCAAGTCAAACACTCTTATTCTCTTTAAATTCCCACCAAGCAAAAATAATATTAAAATAATCTAAATATCCTCTTCCACTCATTAATCCAATTTCCCTTTAATTAAATAAAAATCAATTATTTCTTCTTTTGACCATTTAATAATTTGACTTGTATATGTTATATATATCACCATATATATAACATATACACTCTCTCTTTACTTCTTTTCTCTTTCCATTAAACATATACACTTAATCCAAATACAACAATAAATATTCCAAAACTTTTAGGTATACTTTGGGATATTACATTGCTCAATTGCATTGATACATCAACATAATTCACATCATGCATATCATAATATATAACTCATTCATCAACAATATATCAATTAACTTAACACATATCTCCACTAAATATGTTAAGTCCCAATATCATGTAAATGTATGCAATCATTCAAAGTTTGTACTTACCTCTTAAACCAACAACACCACTCTATCAACTTCCTCTTCCAAGATATCCCTCAAACCTCGGCTAGGGCAACTCAATTCTCTTCAAAACCTAATCCAAAGGTGATCATACACACTCACTTAGTGATACACATAAGAAAATAAGGAAGAGAACTATCTAGGAAAAACTCTACACTTGACACGCTCAACAACACGGGTGTGTCCCTGACCGTGCTCTAAACCCACACACAGAAGCTTTGACATGCTCAGTGACATGGGCGTGTCACTGCACATGTCAATTCTCCTCCAACACAAAAACTATGACACGCTCAGTGACATGGGCATGTCAATCTTCCAACAACACAGTAGCTATGACACGTTCAGTGACATGGACATTTCACTGGCCGTGTCAATGCTACTACAACACAAAAGCTGTGACATGGGCATGTCACTGCTCCTGTCAATAACCCAGAAAATAGAACCAATGACACGCCCAAGGACATGGCCGTGCTACTGGGCGTGTCAGGCCAAAAACCATGAAATCGACACCCAAAACACCACATCCAACAAACATCTTCCAATAACCATATAAAAAACACACAAACTCAATCAAAACCATCAACAATCCATATCTCACAACCCAAACTCACAACACTTTCAACTCTTGTCTCTTTCACCAAACTTAACCCTTTTCTCTTCAATCCAAACCCAAAAGTCAAAGTTACCAAGACAAAACACTTCATACACACCAAAAGCACATCTATAACAACCATTCCAACAAACCAATAAACAAAACTCAAAAGAAAACAAAGAAACAAGTTGTAAACTTACCAAAAGTGAAGAAAATCCTTAAAACTCCAACTTGATCTCATGAAAACCTTCAATCTCTTGAGTTTGGAAACAACAAAATCTCTTTTCCTTTGGTGGATAATGGTGGTCGGTTCACTAGAAAAGAAAGAAGAAGATGAAGATGAAAGAAGAAGAAGAAAGAAAGGAAGTCAACCTTAAACAACCACTCTCTCCTAAAATCACTCTCCACCAAGCAATTAAATAATAAAATAATCAATCCACTTACATCATCTTCCACTAACAATATTTAATAATATAATTAAAATATCTCTTGACCAAAATAAACCCATTGACTTGTATATATTTTGTATATATCCTTATATATACAACATATACATCTCCTTTTATCTTCTCACTTAATTAAACATACACTTAAAATCATATAATCCAATTCTCACAAATAAGCATTCCAAAATTTTAGGGTATAGTTTGGGATATTACAGGCCCAGCACCCCCACAACGCCCGGCTCATTAGAACCGGCCTCCTTTGCAGGTCTTAATATTATAAAATTCTTAAATATAACAATATTATCCATACTACATGCAACAATTAAAATAAAGCATCATTATATTAAAGCAATATCCAAACAAAGCAAATAAATGGAAACCCATCCGAGGATGGAAACATGTCCTTACATCATTCATGTCTAAACTAAATAGGACACCCACCGAAAGGTAGAAACATATCCTTTATATTAGTCCAAAATATAAAAAGCAATTTAAATTGCATGATATTTAACTAATGAGGTACCCATAAAGTGGAAACATACCTCTTACACTTTTAATACTAAAACAAACAAATAATAACAATAAAGAAAACATCCATCCATGATAAATTTAATAAATCAAGCATTAAAATTAAATAAATCAACCATCAAAAATATAATAAACTATATAATCAAATCTAAAATTAAATAAAGCAATAAACATATAAATTTAGGGTTTTAAAGAATTTAAGGTTTTTAGAATTTAGGGTTTCGGAACTTAGGGTTTTAAAAACTAAAGTTTTGTAATTAGGGTTTTGAAATTAAGATTTTAGGGTTTTTGAAACTAGGGTTTTGAAATTAGGATTTTTAAAACTAGGGTTTTGGAATTAGGGTTTTGAAGTTAGAGTTTTTGAAACTAGGGTTTTGGGATTAAGGTCTTTAATGGCTTTAAGTAGAATAATATAGGGAAAGGGTTACGGGGTTTAACTTACTGCCTTAAAAATATAATTTGGGATTTGGAGAAACAAATTAAGGTTTTTGAAAAATAATCAATATTTTGGAGTTTAATAATGAAATGGCTTAGGCTTTTGGATAAAAATAGTTTGAGGTTTTGAGTTTCAATGAAATAACCTATGGTTCTTGAGGTAAAGTAAACAAAATAGATTTTAACAATTAATTTAAATCCTCGATGGCTACTGGATAGTTTTATGTTTTTTATGAAATATGCCAGTGGGGTTACGAATACCAACTGATCAATGTGATAATTAAAGCAAACGATTAAAGTTATTAAAACAAAAACCAATTTATTGCATGTTCAAAGATCAAGGTACTGTGTATTCAAAGATCAAGTTACTGCATGCATGTTCTTATTAATCAAAGAAATGAAATTACTGTGAGCATGAATAATTCATGATTAAAGATCAAACCTCCACTCGTTGGTTCCTCCGCAATTAACTTCTAGATGAACAATGAACAAAGACAGCGTTGTTGTCTTTGATGGATTGATGACTGATGAATGTTTGCTGCTAATCTTTTCTGTTTGTTGCCGTCTCTCTTTAATGTTCCTTGCTATCTTGTTAATGTTCCTTACCATCCCCCCTCCCTTTTTCAAAATTCTGAAATGTTAATATTTATAGCCGAACCTCACTCAGAATCCTTAACATAATATAAATCAGTCCCTAAAACAAATCCTAGTTGAATTAGGAAATGTATTGAACCCATGTCAAACTGGTTGCCTTAGGTCGACATGAAACCAACCTCATGTCGACCTTGGGCTGCCCAAGTCGACATGAGGCATGCTCATGTCGATCTTGGGCTGCCAAGGTCGACATGAAGCATGCTCATGTCGACCTGGCAAGCTAGGTCGACATGAGTCCAATCTCATGTCGATCTGGGCTGCCAGATTGACATGAGGCATGCTAATGTCTCTCAGGCCGGCCTCACTTAAATTATTCTGGCCTTTTTTAACTAATGGACCGAAAAATTTTAATTTGGGCCAATTCCACTTGATTTTAGGGTTTTACAATTAAATATATACCTCTTTAATCCGAACCGACTCCTTTAAAAATTATAAACTAGGTTTAAATATTTAAAGTCGGATCAAATTTATTTTGGCATCCTTTAATTAGGACCATATCAAATTGGGGTCAAAATTTAGGGTTTACAGTTTGCCCCCTACTTGAACGATCTTGAATTGATTCAGAGAGTGAAAAGCAACAAGACTTTTAATTTTGACAAAGACTTGGGTTTTGGACCCGAGATGGTTTGGGTTCTGGACCCAGTATGAGTTCTGGACTCAAAAAAGACTTGGGTTCTGGACCCAAGAGGGTTTGGGTTTTGGACCCGATTTTAGTTTTGTACTCGAAAAAGACTTGGGTTCTGGACCCGGGATAGTTTGGGTTCTTGACCCGGTTTGAGTTCTAGACTAGGAAAAGACTTGGGTTCTAGACCCTGGATGATTTGGGTTCTAGACCCGATTTGAGTTCTGGACTTGATAAAGATTTGGCTTCTAGACCCGAGATGGTTTGGGTTCTGGACCCGGTTTGAGTTCTGGACTCATAAAAGATTTGGGTTCTGAACATGAGATAGTTTGGGTTCTGGACCCAGTTTGAGTTCTTGACTCGGAAAAGACTTGGGTTCTGGACCTAGGATGATTTGGGTTCTGGACCTAGGATGATTTGGGTTCTGGATTCAAAAAAGACTTAAGTTCTGACCCGGTTTGAGTTCTGGACTAAAAAAAGACTTGGGTTCTAGACCCGGGATGATTTGGGTTCTGGACCCGAATTGAGTTCTGGACTCGAAAAAGATTTGGGTTCTGGACCCAGTTCGAGTTCTGGACTCGAAAAAGACTTAGGTTATGGACCCAGGATGATTTGGGTTCTAGACCCAGTTTGAGTTATGGACTCGAAAAAGACTTGGGTTTTAGACCCGGTTTGAGTTCTAGACTCAAAAAAGACTTGGGTTCTGGACCCAGTTTGAGTTCTAGACTCGAAAAAGACTTGGGTTATGGACCTAAGCTAAGTTCTGGACTTAAGAGGAAATTTAGGTTCTGGACCCAAGCTAAGTTCTGGACTTAAGATAGATTTTAGGTTCTGGTCCTAAGGGTAATTTGGGTTCTAGACCCGAACTAAGTTTTGTACTTAAGAGAGATTTTAGGTTTTGAACCTAAGGGTAATTTGGGTTCTGGACCCGAGATTTAACTATTTGCAAAAAATACTTATAGTCAGTAGTATGCTAAAATAATTTGCAAAAACATTTAGCTAATTTTTATCATGCACATATCTTCTCCTTGCCCCCTACGTGTAAAAATATTTATATACATGCAAGCATCTAATTGACTGAATTGAATAATTGAGTTTTCTATTTATTTACTGTGTAGTTACTGTTTATGCACTACTCACCACTATTCATTTACTATTATAAATAGTAATATACTATTTATAAATAGTAACCTACTATTTATAAATAGTAACATACTATTCATCAATAATAACATTTACTTTTTCTCTCTTTTTTTTTCACGAGACTACTGCTCTTTTTTTTCTTTTTGCCTTTTCCTTTGCCATTCCTCTATATAAGCAGCTAATTTCTTCATTTCATTTTTTATAAAGAGTTCGTATTATTTCATTCCTTTCAAACTAAACACTGTCAGTATTGTAAGATTCATAAAGCTCAAGCAGTTAGCATGACAGCTGTCCAACACTCTTTAAGGCATAGGACTCGATCAAATAATGAATTGATTTCTTACCTCAAGATAATGAAATTGTGCAAATTTTGATATTACCCGGCATGCATCTCCATCGGAGTTCCAAAGATAAAACACCGGTAAGTGGTACTTTTTCATACATATAAATAATTTATTACAAGATTTATTAGTATAATTATGTTCATGTAGATTATACAATAATAAGTATGTAGCAGAATTTATTTGACAAAATCTAGAAATTTATGCATGAAACTTCTAATGTAAATTGTTGTGTGAGAAATTTATTTGCGTCCTTTTTTTATTATTTATTATTTTATTATTTTTATTTTTATTGCTTTATATATTTATACAAATTTATTTTATTTTATTATTTTTTATTATATATATTTTTTTAATTTAAATAATTTTTTTAACATTTAACATATTCTATATTATTTACTATTTCATGTTACTGTTATTTACTTTTTATTTATTTATTATTATAGTTAACTTTTTTTTAAGTGTGTGTATGAAATTACGTGTATACTTACCTGGACTTACCTGCATTTGGGCAGCATGATGGTTGTGATATCAAAGTGGGAGGAAATATTCACAAGGCTCGAAAGTGGTATGACCAGGCCCTGCCTATAGTAAAGAGAATGGTGCGGGAAAGTGGTTTAGAGGACTTCATTTTGCAATTACCAGCACGGGGCTATCAAATAGACCGGAGCGTGATCTAGGCGCTTGCAGAACGATGGTTGGACACAACTCATACTTTTCACTTGCCCATTGGAGAGATGACAATTAGTCTAGTTGACTTTGATGCTATAACCGGCCTCCGATGTGATGGAACCCCCATCCCTTTGACCTACAATATTTTGAAAGAAGAAGAAATTTGACAATTGATCGGTGTCAAGACCCGATATAGAAAGTCGTATAAGATCTGATATGAGCCCATCCGAGAGTATTGGGTAAAGTACACTCGACCCGTGCAGGGTGAGAGGGCAAAACAATATACTCGGGGATTTTTGTTATATTTGTTGGGGGCAACCATTTTGGGTAGCACCGAATCTGCCATTTACTTAACTGTATTGCGCGCCCTTTCTGACTTGGATCACATATCTTCTTATGCATGGGGGGAAGCTGGTCTGGTTTGTCTTTATCACGATTTTGATGTGCTCTACATGAAGAAAAGATCCTTTATTGGTTTCACAGCCATTGCCGAGGTGCTATTTCCTTTAAAATTATTGATTCACACAATGCATGTGCATAGGCTTGTTTTTCTCTTTCATGTACAGGACTGGGTGTTTAGATCATATTTGTACTAATTTTCAGTATGATTTTTATGTGTTTTTAGTTAATGTTTTGATTGATTTTTGTTTTAAGTTTGTTTAAAGTGTTTGTTTTAGGTTTAAGAGCAAAAACTCCATTGGATGATCAAAACAATCAAGAAAAATGAAGAAAGAGCATGAATCAAGCAAGACATGGCCAAACCAAAGCAAACATGGCCATGTCCCTCAAAAGAATTCCAAGACAGTAGCTGACACACCCAAGAGACACGGCCAATCCACTGGCCGTGTCTCACCCAAGGAAAAGAAACCAAGAAAGAAAAAAAATAGAAGCAGTACTTGACACACTCACAAACATGGCCATGTCTTTGTCCATGTCTGATCGACATGGCCATGTCGCTTGAAGCTTGGCCATGTCTCATTGTCTTGGGCATGTCCCTCAAAGAAATAGAAGGCAGAAGGCGACACTGGCAAGCGACATGGCGAAGCCACTGGCCATGTCACATGACATGTCCATGTTGCTTGAAGCTTGGCCATGTCTGCTCGCCTTGGGACTAAAGAAAAGAAAAAGAAAGAAAAGGATCAGGAAGAGACACGGCCAATTAGCTTGGCCGTATCCCAAAGAAAGATGAGAGACATGGCCAAGCCACTCATGGCTTTGCCATGTCACCTATTAAATATTTGAATTCTTTTGCATTATGTGGGGGACAAAGACCAAAAGTAATATTAAAAGAAGGAAAAAGGACTTGCTTTTGCCAAAAAGAAAGATTATACAAGAGAATAGTTGGGGACAAATGAGAGGGGTGTGAGTTGGCAAGCATGGGTTTAAATTTTGAATGAATTAAATAGAGAAGAAGAGGGAAAATGGAGGAGGTCTTGGACAATTTTCTTCATACACATTTTTGAGGGAGAGAGGGACACTCTCCCTTAGCCCTTCACCTCCAACCTCCATTTCCATCCTCTCCACCTTCTCCATCTTCCATTGACAAGTTCTTTGAGATTCTTTGGGATAAATTGGGTTAAACAAGCTCTTGAAGGTTGAAGAAGCTTCAATGAAAGGTTTGGTGACTTGAGAAAGCTCCATCCCATCTTCCAAAGGCATATTCATTCCAAGGTTGGTGACTTGAGAAAGCTCCATACAAAGGTTTGGTGACTTGAGAAAGCTCCATTCCATATTGCAAAGGGGAATCAACCATTGAAGAGGGCTTGAGTTCTTCATCATACATCAAGTGGAGCTAGGAGGAAGACTAGTAATCCTACTCTTGGCATCTTCACAAGGGATTTTTCTATTCTCTCTTTTAATTCATTTCTATTGTGGTTGTTGTATTAATAGATTGATATTGCAATGAAAAATATGTATTTGTTTTACATTGAATTGAATGAATGTTTTAAATTGATGATGTTGAGCTAAATACCCATGCCTAGGGTTTGTAGTATATTTGGTTGAATGCTTTGATTTGATATTTACATTGATGTACCTTGTTGTTTGTTGATTGTATTGTATTAAATGCTAGGTTGACAGATTAGCTACCTATTGATCTTTAGATATTGAATGAAAGACCGAGAGGTGAAATTTGATATCAGAATTATGCAATTGACTACCCTATGAATGAATTAGAAATATAAGTTCTAGGGTTTTGTTAATTTGGTAATGTAAAATAATTGGCTATTGCTAATTAATGAATGTGAGAACTAATGGATTGGTAATTAACTAATTAACCTTAAGGAACAAATTAATTACAAGGTTATGTTAATGGATAATTGAGAATTGGGCTTTGATTAAATGGACCTATGACCCTAGGCACCTTCCCAAGAATCGATTTGATCTTGTATCACCTTCACACTTCAACCCTACGCACGTTAATCTTAGATTTAAATTATTCTTGCACCATTCCAACACAACAAACTTCCGCATTTAAATAATTTGTCAATCAAGCTATTACGAACTACACCTTCTTGGGGAAACGACCTTGGGGCAATCATCTTTGCTACAACTACCTCGTATACTTGCGAGTGACGCTTGTAGTAGTACTTAATTCCAGCGTAAAAAGTTTTTGGTGCCGCTGCCGGGGAAGGCTGTTTAAGTAGTGATAGTTTGATTTTTCTTTACAATTTAATTGATTGTTTGTTTTCTTTGAATTGTTTTTTTGTTTTGTTTGATTTTCTTTCAATTTAATTATTTGTTTGTTTTCTTTAAGTTGCTAAGTGCCTTTTGTAAATATGCAGTTTTCAAGGTACGTAGGGGTTTATGATGATAACCCTAACTCTGACATGGCATGGCAATTAGCAGAATTAACGAACCAACTTAAGATGCTAAATGCAAGAGGAAGAACACTTATGCCTACTCGTGAAGTATGTTCAGCATGTGGCATTGCAGGACATAGCGCAAACATGTGTTCATTTGGTTATGGACAATTCCAAGAGAGGCAAGAGGAAGAATATGCCTATGAAAGTTTCCAGCAAATGGGTGGAAATGACCCATACCCCAGACCTTATAATTCAAGCTGGGGAAGCCACCCAAATTTTTCTTGGGAAAATCAACAGCAAATTCCACCTCAAAATTTTTTTCAACCTTACCAAAGAAATCCTTACTCTCAAGAACAATATTCAAATCAAGATCACCTTAAGAAACCCACATTGGAGGATAGTTTGAATGCCTTCATTCAAACTAGTGCACAAAATCAAGATCACCTTAAGAAACCCACATTGGAGGATAGTTTGAATGCCTTCATTCAAACTAGCGCACAAAATCAAGATCGACTTAAGGAACCCACTTTGGAAGATAGTTTGAATGCCTTCATTCAAATTAGTGCATAAAATCAGGATCAATGCAAGAAATCCATAGTGGAAGATGATTTGAATGTTACCTTCAAATTAGCACACAAAATCAGGAAGGGAGCAATGAGAGGTTTGATTCTTTGGAAGAATCATTGAAGAGGGTGGAAGCTCAAGTTGGGCAACTGGCACATCAACTCCAAGCAAACCAAGAAGAGGAATTTCCTAGCCAACTAGAGCAAGTCAAGGTAATCACAAATTTGAGGAGTGAACAGGTGATATATAACAGTTTTTGTGATTCCTTTGATGCAGGAACTAATCAAGAAAAAGATGGTGAGGAAATAAACCATACATAGAGGAGTTAATTCAATCAAAGGAGGAGGAGAATTTGGAAGCATCAACTTCAAAAAAATTGCATGAACCTCCATATCCTTGTATGACACCAATCCCATTCCCAAGCAGGCTGAATGAAGAGAAACAAGGTATGCAACTTTCTAAACTTTATGACATGCCTTATAGTGAAGATAGTGAAGATAAGCTTGAGGTGGCCATGACCTTAGAAGTAGAGCCTAATTTTTCCAATTTAAAAATTGAGGAGAGCAATTTACTATTAAATAATGAGATTGTTGAGGGGAAGCTTCAAATTGCTAAAGAGGATGAAGAAGAGGTTCAACCAAACTTGGTTAAACTTAAAATGACCCCAAGAATTTTGAAAGATGTGTTTGGTTGGGGAGTACAGTATGCAACAAATTATCATCTCTCCCACTCTTAGTGGTGAGAACAAGCAAAAACCATATATAACCATGTTGCAAACTGAAAAAGGTTCTTACCACGTCCCTATAACATTAGAGAATCAAGCTAAGACAACCCTCACATGTTCTTTTTGGACAATTGCTCTTCCAAGGATGCTACCTAGGTTTTTCAATACATTGGGCACATTTTAAAGTTGCATGTTGTTCATCCTCTCACACATGGGCTCCAATTGCATTATGGGTGGAAGGAGCCCTACACATCATACATGGGAACGATGGAAATCAGGTATCATCTAAACTCTCTTTTTAGTTTATGCATGCTCACATTGAGGACAATGTGAATCTTTAAGTGTGGGGTGCATTATGTGTTTTGTGTTTTTACTTTTAAGTTATTTTTGTTTAAGTTTAGTTAATGTTTTTAATGTTTTTCTTTGAATAAATAAATTTTAGAAAGTTCAATTGTTATAAAATTGATGATAGATGACCTTTGAATTTTTGAAGCATGAAATTGAGAATTGAGTAGAATTGGTGCTTATTGTCAATTTTGTTGGTTATTCCTTGCATTGCCATTAACCTAGTGAGGAATTGATCCATCAACTTATCATTATTGTTGTGGGTGAACATCTTTGATTGATGAATTGCTAGAACTTTGACATGCATTTTAAGATTACATAAAAATTTCAATTAGGCATCAAGATGATTAAGGCAATTAGGTGAACCCACTTTGGCTTTAAAAGACCAACCCTATTTTTAACCTTAGTTAGCCAATTTTGAGCTTATTTTATTTTTCCTTTTCTTTCTTTTTCACAACACCATTAGCTTGAACCTTGTTGTTTAACTCTTATCCTTTCATTAGGTCAAGAGCATTTTAAGAGCGTTTATGACCGAGTGTTGTGTTGAATTAAGTGTGGGGGTTAAATTTAGTAGGTTTAAGATTGCAAAGAAAAATAATAAAAAAAAGAAAAAAAATATATATATATAATAAGAATAATTGTTGTTCTTATTCGAAGGGTTGGAATAAGTTGAAAATATCATTGCAATATTTAATAAGTAAGTTCCCTTGAAAAGCTCTTTAATGTCAAGGGGTAGATGAGAGGAAGGTGTTTGGGATTGTTGGGTTATGTATATGATCAGGTACTTCATTCTTAAAGTGCTCTTAAACTTAATGATCAAGCTCACATTTCCCAAATATCATGCCTTTACCTTAGCCCCATTACAACCCAATAAAGACCTTTTGATTGATGCTTGATTGTAATTTTGTGGTGGAGATTTGATTGATAAGCAAGCCTATAGTAATAATCTTTCATTGATTGTTATGAGTGTAAACACCACCATGATCAAACACTTGTAAGAGTTGGCGAGGGAGCGACAACATTGGTTATGCATGGAAAACCACTTAATTGCATGGGTGTCGATTTTGTTTGATTCGATATTGATTGCGGATTTAGGGATAGGGAAGTCTTGATGCATCTTTATAACTCTTGAACTTAACAAAATTTATCTTGTTAGTGTGTTTTGATTTTAGCCTTGCTTGGGGACAAGCAAGGAATTAAGTGTGGGGTATTTGTTTAGATCACATTTGTACTAGTTTTCAGTATGATTTTTATGTGTTTTTAGTTAATGTTTTGATGGATGTGCTCTGCAGGAAGAAAATATCCTTTATTGGTTTCGCAGCCATTTTCGAGGTGTTATTTCCTTTAAAATTATTGATTCACACAATGCATGTGCATAGGCTTGTTTTTCTCTTTCATGTACAGGACTGGGCAGATGAGCATAACTTGGTGATGGTTCCAAACATTACACAGCCACAAGTCAATTTTCCAAGGTTGGGTGTTTGGTTGTCGGGTCGCAGGGAAGTGTCCGGGAGTCACCATGTGCACTCTCACCATTACCACTTGAGTCGTCTGACCTGGGATCAAGTAAGAAAAATGTTAATATCAATATCAAACCTATGATAAAAGATAAATTATCGGTTTGCTTTTCTGCAGGTGGATACAGCCTGGTGGAGAATCAAAGAGAAAAATGGCTGGATTAGATGCATGAATGATGCAATGCCTTTGCACAACTCTCGTCAAATTATGGCAGGCCTGATCTCTAGTGGGTGGTCTCTATGCGATAGAGTAGATGACTGGTTCCTTGGACCTAACTGGCGTAGAGTACCAGTTGATATTCCATCATTTGTTTTGAACATTAATGCAATGCCGAAGCCCTTTTGGAGTCGTTCCCGTATTGGTTTCGATGTTCATGACTTCCTGCTCTCACCGGACGTGTCATATGCTCAATTTATCCAGGATTATCTGCTAAGTTTTGAAGTGTCACCTATTGGTGTCTGTGGGCTGTCCGGAGGTGAAGAAGAAATAGAAGCAGAGTGTGGAGAAGATGAAGAAGATGAAGGAGTGGATGAAGATGAGGATGAGGAAGAAGATGAGGAGGAGCCTTCTTTCCAATCCCATGGCAATTCCAGGGCTGGCACTTCCCAGGTAGCTATCACTTTGTCATTACAATTGTCTCTTCATTTATCTATTCTGATTATTTATATGATCATTATAGGCTACTGGTTCCTCTGAATATGGGGATGTCCCTCTGTATGATACCCCGATACAACGACAATTTTCTCCATTTGCCCCTTCTCATTTAGATGTGCCATCTGATCCATAGAGTTTTGATCTGAGTTACCTGGTCAGTCATTATTACCTCATAATGATGTATGCTTGCATGTATGCATGAAAATGTATGGATTTACCCTTTCCTTTTCTGGCTCAAAGCGGATGCTTGAGGAGGAAAACATGAAGCTTCAGGAGGAATTAGATGCAAGTTGTCGACATGCAGCCCATTTTGAGGAAATGTATCAACAAGAGGCACGGGACTTCCGATACTTTTGATTTCAGGTCGTGAGGGAACCAAATGCCTCTTCATCAAGAGGATCCCAAATTGTTGTCCATGATATATTACCTCCCTGTTTAGGCAATGATAGAACCAATTTTCAAAGTCATGGAGGTTTAGATATTCCTTCTTCAAGTGGATATGGGACAGATAATATGCCCCCTCCTCCAACGGGTGATGATTTTTTTAGGGCTTTGTCTGATTATGAACCACCTCCTTCCTCGCAGTGACAAAAATATAAAACTTGTAATAAAAACTTGTAATAAAACTTGTAATTATGCCAAAAATGGTAATGATAGTAACTTTTTTTTCTATACTTTTTTTTACTTTTGTTCTTTTTTTAATTAGATACAATGGCTTTGTCAAATCAGTGCCATAGTACCTCAGGACTTGACTTTTCAAATTGATATATCTATAATATCACAATCTTAGTTACCATACTAAACTCGGGAATTACTTCTATTTAAGCAAGAACTGTTGCACTTCAGATAGGCACATACACATTACTCGGTCAAAAGTCTCATTTGAGTTTGAATATTATCTATCTCATATGCACGCTTATCCAAACTATCTCCACTAATAGACTCTGCCTACCAAGAAAGATCAACAGGTCTTTCATAGGCTTGAAATGGGGTCTATAAGGGACATGGGTTAAATGAAGGCCATTTGTATGTTGGAGCCGTTGTGAACTATGGACAAACCCTCACACTACAAATTTCTTGTTTGAACTTTAGGTAGCTAGGAGCAATCTTGCTAGACTCCAAATTCCTTCTATCTTCTTAGCATTAATTTGGATCTTGATTAGGATAGCCTTTGCCCTTGTAAAAAGTTTGGTACCCAAATTCGCTTCTTTTCTTCTTCTCCCTTGTCTTTCTTTTTATTTTTCTTACTCTTCCCTTTCTTTTAAGCTTTTTATCATTTTGTCATTCTTCCTTATAGAATTGTCAAGTACAAAACTTTCACGAACTGGATGGTCTTTCTCCTTTTTCTCTGATTTTGATCAAATCTTTGGTTGGGTTGGATCAATTCAAGTCAAACTTTTCTTATAAATCAAATGGAAGCCTTTTGCTGCTTTAGGTAAAAGAGAACTCAGTTGGATTTCTGAACCATTTTGGTTTTTTTTTCTTTTATTTTTTTTCCTTTTTTCTCTTCTTTTTTTTTTGTATTTGTTTTTTTTTGGGTTCAAATTCTAACAAAGTTGTCTTGTTTGTACCAACTTTTATTTCTAATAATGGATGAGTGGAGTGGTATTAATCTGCTTCAGTCTTGACTTTATTTGTGATATTTGGTCTAATTTAGGTGAACTTCAACTACCGTTATGATTTTGAGAACTTCAACTACTCTTATAGTCTTGAGAACTTTAACTATCTTCATGGTCTTGACTATTAATTTCTTTCTTTGATCTACTTGCCTCTTCATCTTAGTGATCATAAGACTTGTCAAAAGTATCACAACAGCTCAGGGTAGGTTGTTGGGGTTTGTAATCCAATGAAAAAGAAAGCTAAAATTTTATGAAGGCTCAAAGGGACAACTAGGGATTGATATTTAATTGGGTGGATATTAGTTTTTGGCTAACCAAACAATGCCTAGATCATTTCTCCCTTAAATAAGCAGAGTTCAATTTCGCCTCGAAAGTTTGTCAAAGTATGTTCTAACTGACTAGGACCTAGCAAAAGGTAATTATGTAGGAGCCCTCTCTAAGTAAGATTACACAACTCAATGCTATAGAGTAATTCCCTCACCTAGTAAAGTCATTCAAGTCATGATGCATAGATACATTAATTTATGAACATCAAGCTAGATTCCTCATTGGTTGAACACCAAAATGAACAAAGGCCAACAAAAAATATTATGAAAGTAATTTATTCAAACAACTTTAAATTTAAAAAACACAATTGTTCCAATTAAATATTAAAGAAAGCAAAATAAATAGAGCAATATTCAAGCTAAGGAGCTTTTGTTAAGTTGGAGGCAAGGATTTTTTCCATCATCAAAGATCATCGCTTCATCATCCATAGTTTGTCCAAGCTTTCTTAGTAGCAAATCATCTTTAGCAGCTTCTCTATCCATATCATCATAGGATGACAAGATAAAACTCTTCATGAAGGTTGTAAGCGGCGGCGCTGTAGACCCTTAATTTTTGACCTAGTCCTATCTAATATATTTTAATTAGTTCAAAATAATTTTTGTGTTGTCCAATATATTTTAATTAGTTCAAAATAATTTTTGTTATCTTAATTAAATAATATTTGCTTTACTATCTAATTCTTATTAATAAAAAATAAAAATAATAAAAATAAAAATAAAAATCGGCGACGAAAAAATCGGCTACGGAAAAATTCGTCGCCGAAGAGTTGCGGCGAAATGGCCTTGGGCCATTTCGCTCGTAGGAAAATCCTGCAAGCAAAATGGCTAGGGCCATTTCACTGGCAGGAATTTCCTACGGTCGAAATGGCCCGCAGGCCAATTTTCGCCATCAGCCAACTGCGGCAGCTTTTTCCCCAGCGCAATTTTTCCGCAGTAATTGTTTTTCGCCAGCACAATTTTTCCGATGCAAATTTTTTTGAAAGCAAATACAATTAGGTTTCGGTTTCATTTTCTTAATTAATGTTAGATTCCATGAAGAACTAGAATTAATCATAAAAATCTTCATAAATAAGGACTAAAACAACACAGAAAGGTGGAAATTTGAGACCGAAATTGAGGAGGAAAACTTTGAAAGATTTGAAGAATTCCTTTTGGCAGTGAAATCGATCAGACTTATTGAGAGAAGCAAACAAGCAATTTAATTTGTCAAAGGCAGCAAAGATTGTCTTTGTTCCTGTTCATCCAAGAAGAAATTTTTGGTGGAACAACAAACAGAGGTATGAATGTCTAATTTCTTCACAATAGCTTAAATAATTCAATTGTCCCTTTTGATTCAAAAAACCCTAGAATTTTAATTTATCTTTTCTAATGCTTAAAAACCTTAATTCATTTATTTATTTTCCAAAAATCTTAAAATTGTTATTTTTGTTTCTTCAAAATTTACCAAAACCCTAATTTGAATCTGTTTCTTTTCAAAGCCCTAAATTGAATCTGTTTCTTTCCACAAACCTTAAAAAATATCTTTTTTGTTTCTATATACCTTAAATCATTTTGTTTATTTTCATAAAACTTCATAAAATTATCAATTGATTTTCAAATTCTAAAATCTAATGCATTCTCCGAAACCCTAATTCTAAAATTCTAAAACCCTAATTCAACTCCAAAACCCAAAACAGTAAACCCTAACTCCCTTAAAATCTTAAACCCTAATTTTTCTAAACCCTAACTCCCTTTAAACCTTAAAACCTTATAAACATAAATATTAAAATTCAAACAGAGTAAGCCTAAAAACCATAATTCAGTAGCTAATAATCATAAATCCAATATTTTAAAGTGTTCAAACCCTAATTTCATGATTTCACTCCTCAACACTAATTTGTTTAATCAAAGAATTTTATCAACCTCTTAAGTTATAAAACCTTAATCCATTTCAATTCCTTTAAAACTCACAGTAACTTAAACCCATAAATTCCAAAACCCTAAACACATTAAATAAAGAATCTTAAATAGAAACAGTAGCCCTTATTTGAATCTTTATTTGCTTTATTCAATTTTATATTTGATTATGTAGTCTATTCTATGCTTTAATTTATTTTCAATGCTTTGTTGATTTATTTAAGTTCAATGCTTGATTTATTTAGTTTATCATGGATGGATGTTTATTTTATATTTTGATTGATATCTTTGATGAATGATTTATTTATGATGAATGGTTATTTACTTTTATCGATTTATTTAGATTTCCAAATGTTGTAAGAGGTATGTTTCCACTTGGTGGGTACCTCATTAGTTAAATATCATGTAATTTAAATTGCTTTTCTATTTTAGAACCAATGTAAAGGACATGTTTCTACCTTTCTGTGGGTGTCCTATTTAGGCATGGATTATGTAAGGGCATGTTTCCATCTTCGGATGGGTGTCCATTTATTTGTTTTGCTTAGACATTGTTTTGATTTTCAATATATCGATGCTTTATTTTAATTATTGTGTGTAATATAGATAATATTGTTATATTTAAGAATTTTATAATATTAAGACCTGTAAAGGAGGCCGGTTTCAATGAAGCTGGCGTTGTGGGGGTGTTGGGCCATTTCTCACCTTCCCCACACGTACCCAACTTTTTGAACCCATTAGGGGGTTGGGGATTCCTTAGGAATCGAGTCATCCACCCCTTTCTTTTTCCGGGCTCGTCCGGGTGGCAACTCTATTTTCTCCTGACTTAGGTTCGTGTTCTCTAAGGCCCCGAGCCTAAACAGTGCCAAAGTCGTAAGAACCATTCCACCGGGAGTGGGGTGAAAATCTCCGCTCACAGTGGCAACTCCACTGGGGATAAGGGAAGTTGATTCCATTGGTCTCTATATTATTCTATTCTTTCTTATAATGATATTATCCATTGCATCATATTATTTTGCATCGTGTGAGTGAGTTAGGATGCCCGTGTTACCCGTGTTGTGTTAGGTAAGGGATACCATACTTTCACTCAAGGTATGGAGATCGAGCATAGCATAACCACTCATAGCCTCGTACCATTTGGTATATACTTGCTATGGGAACCTAAGCCTTTTAACCCAAAGACTAAAGCTCATGTAATTGGCCTAGTTACTTTCCTTATGTTTTACCCCAAATGCATGTTGTTTGACTATGGTTAATTTATCTTAGCTTAAATCATGGCTTATTTGGTTTGTTCTCTTTCTAATATGACCCAACTACATTTGCAAGCTCAAATAAATTTTTCTTTAAAATCCAAAAGACCAAAGCTATTTTCAAAATTTTTCAAGATGGTCTTTGGACATAAGACTTTTCTAAAAATAAATCAAAATTCTTTTGCTCATGGCCCAAATACTAAGCCCAAAATATGTTTTTTCTAAAATCTTTTTACAATGGGCTTAGAAACAAAATTATTTTCACCCAACCTTTTCTTACAAAGAGCTTGCAAAAATATTTAGGTCAATTATGAAATACCAAAAATCAATTGTGAGCCCAGTTTATACTAAGAATAAATTAACCATGGGCTTGTTTTTGGCATGAATCATTAGTTACTTTTTCAAGTGAGAAATCTATTTATAATAAACCTCTTAATTTCATTTTAATCCAATATAGCATAAAAGCTACATTAGTTGGTTAAATGGATTAAAACCTAATTAATGGGAATTATCATAAGTTGATTTTCATTTTCGAAAATATAACTATTGGTTGAAACGTCCGAGAGAATTATTCGAAAACAAGATGCTCCATGTTGGTATTTTGTAAACCATATACCTAGGAAAAGAGACTCGCCATTTGTGTATGGATGTTATAAGGTTGGAAGGAACGTCCTATTTGTCCTTGTTTGTGCATACATGCATACATGCATACATTTGCATCTCATTGATCCTTTCTGGCTCACAGCCCTGGATTACGACAGTTCAAAAGCTTACGACAATCTGACCTATGCCAGAGATGAAGTATCTAGCAACAACTCAATCACTTGCTCACCAAAAACAATGGATCCTAAACAAATTCAAAAAATGGTGGATGAAGCCCTCAATGCCAAGATGGAAGAAATAAAAGAGGCCATGGCCGATACCATAAAGAATCAACTAGCTACAATTTTAGGAAACAATGCCAAAGCATCTGCTAGCACCAAGAAAGTCAAGGGGAAGGCTAAAGTTGATGAAGTAGTTTTTGATGATGATAAGGTTATCATTGATGATGATGATTGGGCTCAATACTACTAAGATCCTCAAGATAGAAAGGAGCCGAAGGTTGTTGAGAAGGCACCTATTGAAAAAATCGAGACATCTGATGTTGAGAAAATGATTGTTGATTTAGAAAAGAAAATTGAGAAGAAACTAAAAACTGAAGAAATGTCCGAAGTCGACAAACTATTTGAGCTAGATGAAGAAGTTTCATACAAGTTCAAAATGCCATCTTTTACGAAGTTTGATGGAATCGAAAATCCTCATCTCCATGTGAAGCAGTATATCACTGCTATGCAGTCTGCCCGAGCTACTAAGGCTCAAACCCTAAGGTACTTCATGCTCTCATTGGACCCTGTTGTCCAAAATTGGTTAAATACCTTAGATCATGGAACACAAAAGAGTTGGGATCTACTATACAAGGCCTTCATCCAACAATATGGATATAATGTTGAGATGGAAGTTACCTTAATGGAAGTAGAGTCCATTAGGCAAAGGTCGAATGAGAATTTTATGGATTATGTGAAGAGATGGAGAAACAAGGCCGCTTTACTCAAGAAGAGGCCCGATGAATCCGATCAAATAAGGATGATTGTGAGAGGGGTGTTGCCTAGTCTTCGTGAGAGGATGTCTCCTACACTCAACCGTGATTTTAAAGACCTTCTCCAAGCGGGTTTGAAAATTGAAGAATGGGAAAGAGTGAAGAACCATTTTTCAACAAGAAGGAACAAGAAAGGGAACTATCAATCTGGTAGCCAAAGCATGCAAAAGGCAGTCGGTGTTAATGCTACTAACCAAGGAATAAGGAGACAATTTTCAGAATTGGGGAAACCGATGTCTTGGGTTCTCAATAAACTTCAAAGAAAAGGATTGCTACAACCCTTAAATCCTCACCCTTTACCTAACCCTCTCCCACCTAATTTCGACACTAAAGCATTTTGTCAGTTTCATCAAATGCAAGGCATGACATGGATAAATGTGTGAGGTTGAGACATGAGATCCAAAATCTAATTGATAATAGGAAGCTACCCAAGCCCAATAAGCCAAACACCAAAGACAACCCATTACCAAAGTTTAATAGAGTACCGCCGCCGTTAACCTTCATGATTGGAGGAGATTTGCATGAGGATTTTGTCATGTCTTCTTTTCAAGATGTGGGTAAAGAAGCAACCAAAGAAGAAGAGGTATTTGACAACATTAAACAAGCTATGGTGGGTGACGAAGTAACAATTTGTGTTGTCAATTGGTTTTGGGATTCAAGCAATAGTGATGATGATCTTGTATCCAAGAAGGAGGAGTGGACTTGGTCCGAGCCTGAAGAAGATGAAGTAATGAACACTAGATCCGGTAAGCCTTACGCAAGGCCACCACCTAAGGAGGTAGAAAATAATAAGAGTAAGGAGGCTAAAGTAGGAAATAAAGAAGAGGAAGATGATGCTGTGCTCAAGCAATTGAAAAGAACCCAAGCAAGTGTTAGCATTTGGGACTTGTTAGCTACTTCTAAAAAGCACCGAGAAACTATGGCCAAAGCCTTAGCTAACATGCCAATTTCTACCTCCACAACACCGGAAGAGCTGATCAACTTCATAAAAATTGGAGGGGTGTTGAAATGTGAAGAGGTTCAAGAGAAGAGTGAAGTTAATATGGGAGCAGTTTCTTTTTCAGATGCGGACTTACCGGAGGAGGAGAGAGATCACATCCACCCTCTCTTTATTAAAATAGAAGTCAAGGGGAAGAGGACTCCATGTGTAATGGTCGATGATTGGTCTGCCATAAATGTTTGCCCACTTAAGGTATTGCAAAAGCTAGCCATGTCAACAAGAGATTTAAACCCGACCGAGGTAACAATTCGGGCTTATGACAACACTAAGAGACACTCCGAAGGGACTTTCAAAGCTGTTGTCAAGGTTGGTCCAATTGAATCTATTGTTGAATTTTTTGTTTTAGACATACCGGTTACCTTCGCCTTACTCTTGGGATGACCATGGTCTCATCCTCTTGGTGGAGTTCCTTCCACCATCAAAAGATCAAGTTCCCCAACGGAGATGAGACAGTGGTCATTAAAGGTGAAGATAATGAGATTGTTAATGCTCTAATGATAAAGAGGCCTCTCAATGGTTTTTAAGTAGCTGCAATTTTTGATGATGAAGTAGTGGACTCCAAAGTCTTGAATATGATGAAGAACATGAACTACCTTCCCGGAGCTGGTCTTGGAAAGGGTAAAGCCAGTTTGACAAAGCTGCCAGACTTTAGAACTCAAACTTCCAAGAAAGGGTTGGGATATGATGAAGCCAACAATGTCCAGCCAAAGAAGAGTGAGAAGATGAGCTTCCCACCACTTGAAGAGATCTTTGTCAAAACTCCAGATATGGGACCACTCCAAGGAAAGCCCGAGCCAATCATGTTCATAGGAAAGTTGATCCCGAGTTTTGAAATTTTTGCAGATGTGGCCGAGCTAGTGGACCAAGTGAAGGAAGAGCTCACCCTGTCAGCCAACAAAGAATCCAATCCAAAAGAGAAGAATGAAGCTATCCTGAAAGCCGAGAAGACTCCGGAGGAGATTGCTGCCCTGATTGAAGAAAAGTTTGAAGACATCCTGCCTTTTGATTTTGAGAACAATGATCTTGATTTTGATTTTAATTTGTCTGCTTTGTATGAGAATGATGATGTTTTCTTTTCCAAATGAATGCAATAAAATCTGATTTTGCTTACTCGTGTGATGTTTCTACTGATGGTTGCATACATTCAAATAGCAGTTACATGAGCATCTTTAATATTAATTCTGTTAACACACAATCATTAAATTTGGGAACAATAAAAAATCCTAAAAACATTAGCATAGCATCCGACCTTACTCTTGAGGAGAGAGAGAGATTCGAAAAAATATTCAAAAAGTATGAAGAAGTGTTTGCTTGGTCTTATGAGGATATGCCTGGAATAGATCGAGACATAGCTGAGCATCATATTCCTACTTACACTCACATGAAACCTGTCAAACAAAAGATTAGGCGATTAAGATCTGAGTGGGCTGAATTGGTTAAAGAAGAGGTCACTAAGCAAATACAAGTGAAGTTCCTTGAAGTGATAGAATATCTGGATTGGTTAGCCAACATAGTACCTGTGCCAAAGAAAGATGGAAAGATAAGGGTCTGTGTAGATTATAGAGATTTAAACAAGGCTTCCCCTAAAGATGATTTTCCTTTACTTCATATAGTTGTTCTCATTTATAGTGCAGCCTCTAGTGTGCTACACTCATTTGTAGATGGATTTTCCGGATACAATCAAGTGTTAATGGCCTAAGAGGATAAAGCCAAAACTGCTTTCATTACTACATGGGGTATATTTTATTATAGGGAATGCCATTCGACTTAAAGAATGCTGGAGCAACCTATCAAAGGATGGCCACCACATTATTTCATAACATGATGCACAAAGAAGTTGAAGTATATGTTGATGATATGATGGTTAAATCAGATACAAGGGAACAACACTTCCAAAACTTAGAATTATTCTTCGATAGAGCTTTGAAATATAAGTTAAGATTAAACTCGAAGAAGTGTGTGTTCGGTGTTACCTCAGGTAAATTATTGGGACATGTGATTGGTCCGAATGGTATTGAGATTGATCCTGACAAAGTTAAAGCAATCAGGGATATGCCAGCCCCTACGACAGAGAGAGAAGTTAGGGGATTTATTGGTAAATTACAATATATTAGCAGATTCATAGCAAAACTCATAACAATCTGTGATCCTATCTTCAAATTTATTAAAAAGAATTAGCCGGTCATATGGAATGAAGAATGTCAAAAGGCCTTTGAGCGAATAAAAGAGTATTTGTTGAATCCACCTGTTTTAAAACCACCTAAACCCGACAAACCTCTATTACTATACTTAGCAATGGAAGAAGAGTCAATAGGAGCCATGCTAGCCTAAGCAGATGAGTTAGGGATTGAGCATGCAGTTTACTATTTGAGTAGAAAGCTCATACCTTATGAAATTAAGTATAGTATCATTGAAAAGACTTGTATAGCCGTGGTTTGGTCTTCTAAGAAGTTGTGGCATTACTTTCAATCGTATAGTATGCAAGCAATTTCCAGGTTGGATCCAATGAAGTACTTAAGGGAGACACCCTCTTTGATTGGGAAATATGGTCGATGGTTGATAATATTAGAAGAATTTGAGATTGAATATGTTACCAGAAAAACAATCAAAGGTAGAGCGGTGGCAGAATTCCTGGCATAACAACCATTATGAGATAGCGAAGAGGTAATCTTGGAATTTCTGGATGAAGATTTAGAATCAATTGAAGTACAAGTGTGGAAAATGTATTTTGATGGAGCAGTAAACAGGAAAGGAGTAGGTTTGGGAGTTATACTAGAATCTGTTTAGATAATTTTTGTACTAGGTTTTAGTGTGATTTTTATGTGTTTTTAGTTAATGTTTTGATTGATTTTTGTTTAAAGTTTGTTTGAAGTGTTTATTTTAGGTTTAAGTGCAAAAGCACCCTTGGAAGATCAAAACAGTACAGGAAAAGCATGAACCAAGCAAGACATGGCCAAGCCAAATCATGCTTGGCCATGTCCCTCAAAGAATGATGATGGCAGAGCTTGACACGGCCAAGCCACTGGCCGTGTCTCATTCAAAGAGCAAAACAAAGAAACCACAAAGAAAGAGCAAAAATGAAGAAGCAGGAAGAGACACACTCAGTGACATGGCCAAGCCATTGGCCGTGTCAATCTTGGTCGTGTCCCATTTCATGCCAACAAGACTTGGAGCAAGCAAAGAAGGAAAGAAAAGAAGCAGAAGCAAACACACCCACATGACACGGCCAAGCCAGTGGTTGTGTCACATGACACGGCCACAAGCTTGGCTGTGTCACCTCCTTGAGACCAAAAGAAAAGAAAGAAAAAGAAAGAAAGAAAAAGGGCAGTGAAGGACACGGCCAGCAAGCTTGCCCGTGTCCCAAAGAAAAATGAGAGACACAGCCAAGCCAAATCAAGCTTGTCCGTGTCACCCTTAATCTATATAAATTCTCTTGCACGAGAGAAAAGAAGGGACGGCTAGGGTTTGAGGAAAGAGAGAAAAGAAAAGAGAAGGAGGGAGCAAACACGATTTGGGATGAGGAGAGAGTGACACTCTCCTTGTCCCTTCATCTTCATCCTCCATTTTCATCTTCTCCATCTTCCATTGACAAGATCTTTGAAGTTCTTTGGGATAAATTGGGTTTAACAAGCTCTTGAAGGTTGAAAAAGCTTCAATGAAGGATTGGTGACTTGAGAAAGCTCCATTCCATCTTCCAAAGGCATAATCATTGAAAGGCTTGGTGACTTGAGAAAGCTCCATTCCATATTGCAAAGGGGAATCAACCATTGAAGAGGGCTTGAGTTCTTCATCAAATATCAAAGTGGGCTAGGAGGAAGACTAGTAATCCTACTCTTGGCATCTTCACATGGGGTTTTTCTATTCTCTCTTTTAATTCATTCAAATATTGTTTTTGTTGTATTAAAAGAATCGATATTGCAATGAACAATTTATATTTGATTTATATTGAGTTGAATGAATGTTTTAAATTGATGATGTTGAGCTAAAAACCCATGCCTAGGGTTTGTAGTATATTTGATTGAATGCTTTAATTTGATATTTCCATTGATGTACCTTGTGTTGGTTGATTGCATTGGATTGTATGCTAGGTTGATAGATTAGCTACCTATTGATCTTTGAATATTGAATGAAGGACCGAGAGGTGAAATTTGATATCAGAATTATACAATCGACTACCCTATGAATGAATTAGAAATATAAGTTCTAGGGTTTCATTAATTTGCAAATGTAAAATAATTGGTTATTGCTATTTCATGAATGTGAGAACTAATGAATTGGTAATTGACTAATTAACCTTAAGGAACAAATTAATTTACAAGGTTATGTTAATGGATAATTGAGAATTGAGCTTTGATTGAATGGACCTATAACCCTAGGCATATTCCCAAGAATCGATTTGATCTTGTACAACCTTCACACACATCAACCCTAAGCACGTTAATTTTAGGTTTAAATTATTCTCGCACCATTCCAACACAACAAACTTCCGCATTTAAATAATTTGTCAATCAAGCTATTACAAACCACAACTTCTTGGGGAAACAACCTTGGGGCGATCACTTTTGCTACAGCTACCTCGTATACTTGCGAGTGACGCTTGTATTAGTACTTAATTCGAGCGCAACAGAATCCCCCAAAGGGGAACTTATCCCTTTAGCTAAAAAGTTGAAATTTAGGGCAACTAATAATATGGTGGAGTACGAAGCTTGTATTTTCAATTTGGAATTCCTAATGATTATGAAGGTGGATAAGGTCGAAGTTTTTGGCAATTCATTGCTAGTAGTATCCCAAGTAAATGGAGAGTGGGAGTTGAAAGAAGAAAAATTAAAACCATACCACCATTACCTGACCATGATGAAGAAGAACTTTAAGGAGTGTAGGTTTATACACCTATCGAGAGAAGAAAATCAGATGGCTGATGCCCTAGCCACATAGGCTTCGGTATGGGAAAACCCTTTCAACTTATTCCTTAAGCCTCTGATCTTGACCAGTTCATTAACTCCTTGCTATGAATATGAGACAATCATGGAAATTGACACAGACCATGATGCGTGGTATGATACTATAAGGCAATTTTTGGAGGAAAGAGAATACCCACTGGGGGAAACAAAGAAAGAGAGAAGGGCCATAAGGAGGTGGTCATTGCAATAAATCACATTCCACGGGGAGTTATATCAAAGATAGCCTGATGGGTGCATTTAAGATGTTTAAGAAAGCCTGAAGTGGAGCGTATCATGTCAGAAATACATGCAGGAAGTTGCGGTCCGCATGTGAGTCGTTTGGCTCTAGTTACCCTTGAAACATGGATCTTTATCCATTGGAGATTGGGTCTTTACACTTGAAACATGTATCTTTATCCTTTGGAGAATGGGTCTTTACCCTTGAAACATGGATCTTTATCCATTGGAGATTGGGTCATTACCCTTGAAACATGGATCTTTATCCATTGGAGATCGGGTCATTACCCTTGAAACATGGATCTTTATCCATTGGAGATCGGGTCTTTACCCTTGAAACATCGATCTTTATCCATTGGAGATCGGGTCTTTACCCTTGAAAAATGGATCTTTATCCATTGGAGATCAGGTCTTTACCATTGAATAGACTGGGTATAAGATTAAGAGCCCTATTTGAATAGACTGGGTATAAGATGCACCCGGTGGATAGAGAAATGTTTCAACATCATAACCGTGCCGAGCCAACCACCATGCATTCTCCGGCATTGATGTGATATTTAAAGTATATTTCGGGCAATGCATCAGAATCCTCCATTGCTCGGGACCAAGAAACCATTCATATACTCTCTCTCTCTTTGAGAAACCAGCCACTAGACACAGGGCCGGCAATGACTCGACGAGTATGTTGAAAAGGTAGTGCGGCATTCATGGAGGAAGTCTAGTTCGTTCACTCTTCTGTGTTGCACCAGGCCAAATTGACCTATAAAAAGACATAAGGTAAGTGAACTTTTATATAAATTTTAAAGTATACTAATGCTATTTTACCAGGCCCCAGGTTAAGCAGCTCAAGACAAAGAGTTGGGTATGCACATGGTGAGAGCCAGAAACTTCTATACGATCTAACAACCAAAAATTTAATCTCGGATACCCAACTCTCTCTCGAGAAATACCAAGTACCCTCACAAGATTGTGCTCATATGCCCATGCCTACAACAATAATGAAAATCAAATTCATCCAAGAATAAGAATGGAATTGACATTGGTGGAAGAAGAGTACCTCGACAACCGCCATAAAGCCAACAAAAGACTTCTTATTTCTGCAAATTTTGTCAAGTCCATGGTAAACACAGGCAAGACCAGCTTCACCCTAGCCATAAAGCGATACCATACTCATATCAGTAAGGGCCCTCAACACTGACAAATGGATGGTAGATTCAGTGCTGCCTAAAATGGTCGATCAGAGCAAATATAGCAAAAATCCTCGAGCATACTATTTAGTTGTATCTCTGTAAACCCATCCTTCGTAGTTCATCCAATAACTCTGAATTGGCTCAATTTTTATCTTGAAAGGCCCTTTAAATGATGGTTCCATACCAATTAGTTGTTGGATTTCTTCAAATGTCAAAATATCATTGGTAAGAGGGACTAGAAGGCCATAGTACCGGATACCAGTTATGGATATATAATCGATCGGGCCAATGGTCATTTCTCCTATAGGTAGGTGAAAAGTATGGGTCGTGTCCATCCACCATTCTGACAATGCTTGAATTACACTCCTGTCTATCGGATACTCCAATGGTAATTGTATGATGAAGCTTTCAAAACCACAATCTAGGATAATTCATCTTACCCGAGAAGGAGCTACATCATACCATTGTCAGGCTTTGTAGACACACCCTCCACCCCGGATAAAGTAACGATCATGCTCATACGGAGCCAGGTAAGTCAACACAAGATAAGTATATCCTCATATCAATACCATTAATTTTTAGGCTAAATTTATTTTTAGTCTATCTATTTACTTAAATTATTAAATATATTCATCTATTTAATTTATTTTTAATAAATCTTAAAAAAATAAAAACAAAAAAAAACAAAAAAAAATATAAAGAAACAGAAAATAAGAAAAAAAAAGAAACAGTAAACGAAAACGAAAAAAAAAACAAACACACAAAAAATAATAAATAATAAAAACACAAAAAAAAACTAAAAAATGAAAGAAAAATGAAAAATAATCTGCTGTTAAAATAAATAATTACCTCTTTTGATTTGAACTGCGATAAAATGGCATTCGGACTAGTAGACTTATATTTCCATTTTCATGCCACCGAATAAACTCTAATAACTCAGCATTAGATCGAGTTCCTAATCTTGAAGCATGCATTTTCTCCTCAACTATATGCTAAACTCTCTAAAATATCTGAGACAAAAATGTATAACTATGAAGAAATGAGTTGCTGCTTGCAATGTCTATATAGAGGAATGGAAAGGAAAAAGACAAAATTCAAAAAGGAGAACAATATTCTCGTGAAAAAAAAAGTAAAGTAAATGTTACTATTGATAAATAGTAAATTACTATTTATAAATAGTAAATGAATAGTTGGTGAATAGTGCATAAACATTAACTACACAGTGAATAAATAGAAAAATGAATTATTCAATTCAATCATTCAGATACTTGCGTGTATATAAATATTTTTGCACGTTTAAAATATTTATACATGCAGGGGGCAAGAAGATATGTGTATAGTAAAAATTAGCTAATTTTTTTGCAAATTCCTTTAGTATCCTACTGACTACAATTATTTTTTGCAGACAATTAAATCTCTCTTAGCTTAGGTCCAAAACTTAAAATCTCTCTTAAGTCCAGAACTAAGCTTGGGTCCAGAACTCAAATCTCTTTTAAGTCCAGAACTTAGCTCGGGTCCAGAACCCAAATTACCCTTAAGTCCAGAACTTAGCTCGTGTCCAGAACCCAAATTACTCTTAATTCTAGAACTTAGCTCGGGTCAAGAACCTAAATCATCCTTAAGTCCAGAACTTAGCTTGGGTTCAGAACCCAAATTACCCTTAAGTCCAGAAATTAGCTTGGGTTTAGAACACAAATTACCCTTAAGTCCAGAACTTAGCTCGGGTCTAGAACCCAAATTACTCTTAAGTCCAGAACTTAGCTCGGGTCCAGAACCCAAATCATCCTTAAGTCGAGAACTTAGCTCTGGTCCAGAATCCAAATTACCCTTAGGTCCAGAATCTAAAATCTCTCTTAAGTCCATAACATAGCTCGGGTCCAGAACCCAAATTTACCCTTAAGTCCTTAAGTTAGCTTGGGTCCAGAACCCAAGTCTTTTCAGAGTCCAGAACTCGAACCGGGTCCAGAACCCAAAATCTAAACCATCTTAGAAAAATTAGGTCTAAGTCTCATTACTTTTCACTCTCTTTTATCGTAGTCTCAAATCGTTCAAGCAGGGGGCAAACTATAGACCTTTAATTTTTGACCCAGTCTGGTCCAATATTTTTTATATAGTCCAAAATTATTTTTGTGGTATTTTAATTAAATAATATTTATTTTAGTATTTATTATTTATAACTTTTAAAAATAAAATAAAAATGGTAATATTAGTAAAGCTAAAAATAAATAAATAAAAATTGACGATTGAAAAATCGGTGACGAAAAATTTCGTCGCCGAAGGTGAATCAACCACAGGCCAATTCACCGCAGGAATTGGTGCCCGCCCCAGCCAGCTCGTAAGTTTTCATTCACCCGCAGCAGTTTTTTTTTGCCAGCGTAATTTTCCAATGCAGTTTTTTCTGAAACCAAATTCTATTTTGTTTTAGTTTCTTTTCCTAATTGGTTTTAATTTCCTTAGACAATTAGATGTAAGTTTAGGATTTTTCCTATAAATACCACATTAAAACACATAATTAGGGAACTTTGATCAGGAGGAAAAAATTATTTGATTGGGTCGGAGACTCAACCATTCGATTGGCCAAAAGAAAAGCCCTAGCAAGCAGGAGACATTAACAATCATCAATCCATCAAAGGCAACAGCATTGCCTTTGTTATTGTTGATCCAGAAGTTAATTTTGGTGGAACGAACTACGAAGGTTTGATCTTTAATAATAGATTATATATTCACAGTAGCTTTGTTTCTTTGATTAATAAGAACATGCACGCAGTACCTTGATCTTTAAATATATAGTAATTTGATCTTTGTTTCAATAACTTTAATTGTTTACTTTGGTTAATACATTAATCAATTGGTTTTCAAAACTCCACTTCCATTGTGAGCGGGGATTTTTGCCCCCACTCTCGGTGAAATGGTTCTTGCCACTTCAGCACTATTTAAGCCTAGGGCCTTAGAGAACACGGACCTAAGTTCGGAGAAAATGGAGTCGCTACCTGAACGGGCCAGGAAAAAGAAGAGGGTGGATGACTCGATTTCTAAGGAATCCCCAACCCCCTAATGGGTTCGAAAAGTTGGGTACGTGTGGGGAAGGTGAGAAATAGACCAGCACCCCCACAACGCCTGGTTCATTGGAACCGGCCTATTTTACAGGTCTTAATATTATAGAATTCTTAGATATGATAATATTATTCATATTACACACAATAAATAAAGCATCGATATATTGAAAATCAAAACAATGTCCAAGCAAAACAAATAAATAGACACCCATCCGAAGATGGAAACATGCCCTTACATAATCCATGCCTAAATAGGACACCCACCGAAAGGTAGAAACATGTCCTTTACATTGGTCTAAAATAGAAAAGCAATTTAAATTACATGATATTTAACTAATGAGGTACCCACCAAGTGGAAACATAGCTCTTATAACATTTGGAAATCAAAATAAATCGATAAAGTAAATAACCATTCATCATAAATAAATCATTCATCAAAGATATTAAACATCAATAGAATGTAAATATCCATCCATGATAAACTAAATTAATTCAATCAGTGAAATTAAATAAATTAAAGCATATAAAATAAATCAAAGCATAATCAAGTATAAAATTGAATAAAGCAAATAAAGATTCAAATTAGGGCTACTATTTCTATTTAAGATTCTTTATTTACTGTTTCTATTTAAGATTCTTTATTTAATGTGTTTAGGGTTTTGAAATTTATGGGTTTATGCTACTGTGAGTTTTAAAGGAATTGAAATGGAGCAAAGTTTTATAATTTAAGAGGTTGATAAATTTCTTTGATTAACCAAATTAGTGTTTGAGAAGTGAAATCATGAAACTAGGGTTTGGGCACTTCAAAACATTAAGTTTATGATTATTAGCTACTTACTGTGTTGAATTTTAATATTTAGGTTTATAAGGTTTTAAGGTTTAAAGGATTAGGGTTTAGAAAAATTAGGGTTTAAGGTTTTAAGGGAGTTAGGGTTTAAGAAAACTTTAGGGTTTAGGTTAGCTAGTTTAGGGTTTACTATTTTGGTTTTAAAGTTGAACTAGGGTTTTAGAATTTTAGATTAGGGTTTCGGAGAATGCATTAGATTTTAGAATTTGGAAAAACAATTGATAATTTTATGAAGCTTTATGAAAATAAACAAAATGATTTAAGGTTTATAGAAATTTAAAAGATATTTTTTAGGGTTTTTGGAAAGAAAAGGATTCAATTTAGGGTTTTGGACAATTGGAAAGCAGATTAGGGTTTTGGAAAATTAATGAAACGATTTAAGGTTTTGAAAAGCTAGAAAGTAGATTAGGGTTTTAAAATTTTGAAGAAACAGAAATTTTCAATCTTGAGTGATGAAGCTACTATAAATTAATGAAACAAATAAAGAAATTCATACCTTAGTTTGTTGGTTCCCCCCAAAAATTACTTCTTGGATGAACAAGAACAAAGACAAGCTTTGCTTCCTTTGATGAATTATATAGTGCTTGCTTATTGCTTCGGTTTGCTGAGTTTCGAACTCCTAATCAAAAGTCTCCCAAAGTTCTAAGTTCAAAAAGAATTTGAGTCCGATCCTTTTCTAATTTTTTCTCCAAAAGTCCTCTAAAAGTTTCCTCCTAAATTTTGATCCCAACTTTTTCCCCCTCTTCTGTGTTGCTTTTAGTCCTTATTTATAGAAGATTTTTATGATTAATCTTAGTTGCTCATGGAATCTAACATTAATTAAGAAAAGGAAACCGAAACCAAATTGAATTTGGTTTTGGAAAAAAAAATTACGTTGAAAAAATTTCGCTGACGAAAAAAAACTGCTGTGGAAAAATTTCGCTAGCAAAAAAGTTGCTGCTGGAATTTACGGGTTGCGGGGGCGAAATTGCCTGCGGGCCATTTTGTTCCAACTTTTCAGTGATGAATTTTTTCTTCGCTGATTTTTCCGTCACCGATTTTTATTTTAATTTTTATTTTTGTTTATTTATTTTTTATTAATTAAAAAACTAAATACTAAAACAAATATTATTTAATTAAGATAACAAAAAAATTATTTTGGACTAATTAAAATATATTGGACCGGAAAGGGTAAAAAAAAGTTTTGGTAAAAAAATCAGTAGCGCGCAAGCTGTCGGGCTCGTGGGCTATGCTGGCAGCAATTGCGCTGGCAAAAATGGGCGCAGGGGGCCAATTCGCCCCCAGATGCCATCTGCGGCGAAATGGGACAGCCCAATTCACCCCCAGATGCCATTGGCTGTGAAATTGGTGTCCCAATTCACCCCCATATTATTTCTGCGGCGAATTGGTCTTCCGCGTGCCAGCGCGGCAGCACTGCAGCGCGACGGTTACCAATCCGTCTGATTTTTTATTTTTTTATTTTTTATATTTTATTTTTATACTATTATTTTAGACTATCGAATTTGAATGGGTCAAAAATTAAGGGTCTACATCCATATTTTATAAAAACTATAAACTTTAAAAACCCTAAATCATCCTTCTGTTTCTAAAACCTTAAAAACCCTAAATTACTCTTCTGTTTCTAAAACTTTAAAAACCTTAAATTGTTTCTTCTGTTTCCAAAAACCTTAAAAACCCTAAATTGTTTCTTCTATTTTAAAAAACCTTAAAAACCTTAAATTGTTTCATCTGTTTCTAAAAACTTTAAAAACCATATATTGTTTTTCCCGAACTATTTTCATCTAAACTCTAACTTTTTTGTCCAAAATTTCCAAATGTCTTCTTAAATCTCCAAACCCTAATCTTCTTTACAGTTTCTAAAAATCATAATTATTTTTATAAAACTCTAAACTATTTTCTTAAATCCTAAGATCAAAAATGTTTTCCAAAATATCAAAAACCTTAATTTTCTCAAAACCCAATACAGTAAACCCTAGTTTTCCTAAACCCTAAATTCTTAAAGCATCAAAACTTTATGACAAATTCATCAACACCATAAACCCTAATCCAGTGAACTTAAAACCCAATCGAGTAAATCTAAACCCTAAAGCCATAACCCAGTAAAACTAAAATCACAATCCTGTAACCATGAATTCTAAACTCTAATGTGTTAAGATTCCAAAACCCTAATTTCATGATGTTACCCCTAAACCCTAATTTGATTAACCAAAAAACCTTACTACTTTCTTAAATTTATAAAACCCTAATCCATTCCAATTGTCCAAAATCTTTACAGTAGCCTAAATAATAATAATAATTCTAAAATCCCAAAACCCTAAACATTAATTAAAGAACTCTAAATTGGGACATAAACCTAAATTTGTATCTTTATTTGCTTTATTTAATTTTAGATTTGATTATGTAGTTTATTATATGTTTCGATGGTTGATTTATTTAATTTCAATGCTTGATTTATTTAATTTATCATGGATGGATATTTTCTTTATTATTATGATTATTATTTGTTTATTTTAAGTATTAAAATTGTAAGAGGTATGTTTCCACTTTGTGGGTACCTCATTAGTTAAGTATTATGTAATTTAAATTGCTCTTATATTTTAGACCAATGTAAAGGACATGTTTCCACCTTTCGGTGGGTATCCTATTTAGTTTAGACATGGATAATGTAAGGACATGTTTCCATCTTCAGATGGGTGTCCATTTATTTGTTTTGTTTGGAGCTTGCTTTGATTTTAATATAATGATGCTTTATTTTAGTTGTTGCATGTAATATGGATAATATTGTCATATTTAAGAATTTTATAGTATTAAGACCTAGAAAGGAGGCCGATTCCAATGAACAGGGCGTTGTGGGTGTGCTAGGCTATTTCTCACCATCCCCACACGTACCCAACTTTCCAAACCCATTAGGGAGTTAGAGATTCCTTAGAAATCGATTCATCCAACCCTTTCTTTTTTCTGGCCCGTCCGGGTGGCGACTCCATTTTCTTCGAGCTTAGTCCATGTTCTCTAAGGCTCCTAGCCTAAACAGTGCTGAAGTCGCAAGAATTATTCCACCAGGAGTGTGGGCAAAAATCCCCGCTCACACCAACCTTATAGCTTCCACACACGAATGGCGAGTCTCTTTTCTTAGGTATATGGTTAACAAAATACAAACATGGGATATTTTATTTTTGAAAAGTTACCTCAGACAATTTTAACCAATAGTTATATTTTTGAACATGGAAATCAGTTCATGATAATTCCCATTAATTAGGCTTTAATCCATCCCATCAACTAAAATAGCTTTTATGTTATATTGGATTAAAATTAAATTAAGTGGTTTATTACAAATAGATTTCTCATTTGAAAAAGTAACTAATGATTCATGCCAAAAATAAGCCCATGATTAATAATTCTTAGTATAAACTAGGCTCACAATTGATTTTTGGTATTTTCGTAATTGACCTAAATATTCGTAAGCCCTTTCAAAAGGTTATGAAAATAGTTTTGTTTCTAAGCCCATTGTAAAAAGATTTTAGAAAAAATGAATTTTGGGTTTTGTATTTGGGTCATGAGAAAAGAATTTTTGACTTGTTTTTAGAAAAGTTTTATGTCCAAAGACCATTTTGAAAATTTTAAAAATAATTTTGGTCTTTTGGATTTAGAGGAAAACATTATTTGAGCTCACAATGTAATTAGATCATATTAGAAAAAGAACAAACCAAATAAGCCATGATTTAAACAAAGATAAATTAACCATAGTCAAACAACAAGCATTTGGTGTAAAAACCTAAGGAAAGTAACTAGGCCAATTACATGAGCTTTAGTCTTTGGGTTGAAAGACTTAGGTTCTCATAGCAAGTATATACCAAAAGGTACAAGGCTATGAGTGGTTATGCCATGCTCGATCTCCATACCTTGAGTGAAAGTATGGTATCCCTTACATGACACAACACGGGTAACACGGGCGTCCTAACTCACTCATACGATGCAATTTAAATGCAATGGATAATATCATGAAAAGAAAGAATATAATAATATAAAGACCAATGGAATCAACTTCTGTTATCCCCAGTGGAGTCACCACTGTGAGCGGGCACTATCTAGGCTTAGGGCCTTAGAGAACATGGGCCTAAGCTTGGAGAAAATGGAGTCGCCATCCGGACGAGCCGAAAAAAAGAAAGGGTGGATGACTAGATTCATAAGGAATCCCCAACCCCCACAACGCCCGGTTCATTAGAACCAGCCTCCTTTTCAGGTCTTGATATTATAAAATTCTTAAATATTATGATATTATCCATGTTGTATACAATAATTAAAATAAAGTATTATCATATTAAAATCAAAGCAATGTTCAAACAAAACAAATAAATGGATACCCATCTGAGGATGAAAACATGTCCTTACATCGGCCAATGTCTAAAACTAAATAGGGCACCCACCAAAGGGTGAAAACGTGTCCTTTACATTAATCCAAAATATAAAAACAACTTAAATTACATGAAAATTAATTAATGAGGTACCCAATCATAGAAACATACCTCTTACAATTTTAAAACCAAAATAAACAAATAATAATAATAAAAAAAATCCATCCATGATAAACAAATTAAATATAGAAATTAAATAAATAAATCATCAAAATATATAATAAGCTACATAATTAAATTTAAAATTAAATAAAGCAATAAATATATAAATTTAGGATTTACATCTTAAATTAGAATTTTAGAATCTTAACAACAAAATTAGGGTTTTAAATAGAAGAAGTTAAACACAAAAACTTATAATATACAAATAAATATTGACCCCTTCGACGAGCCCGTACGGCGGTCCCGCTTTCCTGGTAGAGGGCGGCGGTCAAGGAGGCAACGCCCCTTGCTGGATCAAAGGCCGCATGTCGAAAGATTTTAAAAACTGGATTGTAAGTTTTGCTATTGAAAATTAAGATTTTAGGGTTTAAGATTTAGAAAATAGGATTTTGGGATTTTTGAAAATTAGTTTACTGGAAATCAAGATATTAGGTTTTGGATTTTAATATCCACTACTGTGATGAATAAAACAAACATAAATATGGCTAATGATTTGTTTAAATATCTAGTAAATTAATGCATGAGATAACAATAATGTAACTATTATAATTTAAATTAATTAAACATAGTAGACAAACCTTCGTTTGCTGGCTCCACCGAAATTAAAATATTTAAACCAAGCTTTTGTTTGATTTTTGCTACTGACTGAGTCAATTACTTTTTCGATTGAAGTTTGGCAATTTGGCAATTGTCTTGACACTGCCAGTTGCTTCCATCGTTCAATTTTTTTACTCCTTTGGCTACTAGGGTTTCTCCTTTATTTTTGTTGCTTTCTCCTTTTAAGTTGCAAATTTCAATGTTTTTGTCTCTAAAAATTATCCATAGTTCAATCCCTGGATAAATTGCCAAGTCTGAATAATTCTTGTGCCGTCCAAAGTTGCCAAGAGAAGTCTGAATAATTCTTGAGTAAAATTTCCTTCCTGGTAGAATAAAATTGTTCCCCCCTTTCCTCTTTGTGTGTTTTTAATGTGGTATTTATAAGAAAAAAAAAACCTAGTACTTATTGGTAAAGGAAACAAAACTGTCTAGGAAATAAAATTAAAACCAAATAAAATAAGGTTTTGGCAAAAATCAGACAACACGCTGGCATGATGAGGCACTGGGCCTGCGTGCTATGAGGATTGGCCTGGGCGCTATGAGGATTAGCGAGGGCCAACTACTCTGATTCACACCCAAGCTAATTCGTCGGGACTTTCGTCATCAATTTTTTATTTTTTATCTTTTTTTATTATTAAAAATAAATATTATAAGTAATAAATATTATCAAAATAAATATTATTTTATTAAAATAAATAATAAATATTAAAATACCACAAAAATTATTTTGGACTGTTTAAAAATATCGGACTGGATTGGGTCAAAAATTAAAGGTCTACACGTTGCTTCTCAATGCCATACTCATGGCTTTCAATTCGATTCTGCCATTTATACACAAACAAGCCCACGACCATGGTTCCCAATGCCATGCCTGTGGCTTTCAATTCAACATGGGAAACTCACAAATTTCATGCAGATAGATTCAAACCAAAGACCATGGTCGTACCCTACACATGGCCACACCTGTGGGTCACCAAGTTTACACCAAAGCACAATTACTCAATCAAACAACATAAACTACAAGAAATCAACATTCTCTAAGTATGTACAAACCTTTTTGAAGCCCAAAATGAAGAAGTACAGTGCTTCCAAGTCTACTTCACCAACTTTCCAAAAAGTAGTCTTCAATTCTTTGATTAAACACAACATTCAAAGTAGTCTTCACAAATACTTCACTTCACTCCTAACCAAATATAAGTTTAAACACAACATTAAAACATATATAAACAATAGAACTCCTTATTCTACATCTAGTCCCAAGTTAGCCATAGCCCTTGCCAAAACCCTAGCTTCTACCTCACTCCTCCAAATCCTAATCAATTCCATTCAATCAATTCCCTAAGTTTAGAATTATCATTTCTATATCAATAACTTCACTCTATTTCAACTAAACAATTATTTAACACTTTATCAAAACACTACATAAAGAAATTTATCTAAAGTTAAAAGAAAACTTACTTGATACTTCAATTGTTACTAAAGATATCTTTAATTATTGGAAAATCTTGTAAAAACTTGATAAATGGGAGAATTAAAATTCTCTCTCTTTCTTATCTATGGAGGTCGGCCAAGAGAAGGAAAAACATAGAAGAAGATCAATTTCTAGAGTCTTTTGACTTTCCCATCTTATTGCAATAACTATATATATTATTATTTAATTATTAATGGCATAAGATATTTATAATATAATAATATTATTTTATATTTTAACTTCTTCACTTTTAACATTTTACTTATTTACCCTTTTCACTTTTAATCATATATATGTAATATATATTTCTTTTAATCTTGAATATTTCTCTCATCTAAATCTTCCCTTAACTCTACCAATTAATATGTTTAAATAAATTAACAAAATTGGGGCATTATAATTCTCTTCCCCTAATATAATTTCATCTTTGAAATTACCTAATATATTTTTTTTCTTCACAAATTTGGCTTCAGGAGCGTCTTTGTTTACTTGATACTCCCTCCATGGATTTTGCCAGATACCTGCCACGTCATCATTCTGCTAGGAAGCTAATCCATCCTGCTTCTTCATATGCTGACTAGGTTGACTAGATTCACTCACGCTCTGAAGTCAATATCCGTTGGTTGGTACCTTGGTGGAAGATTTCTCGTATCACCATGCGGACATACTTGATGTACGTTCCCCTTGCTGCACTTCAACAAGGTACATGCTATGATCCTCGCCGACTTGGGCATCAGTATGGAACTGAGCTTCGTGATTCTGACTTTGCTTCTGACCTAGAAATGCCTTGCTTGACTGAAGCCTACTTGGATCGGTTAAGGTAAAGCTGGCCTGCACGTTACACTTACCGACTGCCATAACTTTTACATTTGTCAATTCAGAAAGTGTTTTGTTAGGATGAAAAAAAACTAAAGTAATAAAAGATGCTTCTTTTCCATTTATAATTTATCATCATCTTTTGCAATTATGATTATTTATTTCATCCGTATCTAGTCAAATACTTATAACAGTGCACATAGAAAAAATTTAATTATTAATTCTATTTTATTAAATTGGGGAACAATCAAACATAAAGCCAGCATACACAAGATCACTTCTGTTGCCAATTAGCCCTTTTGGGTTTTCTAATTGACGATTTTCTCTCATTTAGCCCTAATTATTGCCTAGCCCACCCTTTCTGATTTTTGGAACTAGCAGACTGCTCTAACTTTTGCCTAGGCTACCCTTTTTGGGTTTTCAACCTAGCGAGCTCTTTCTTTTTTTTTTTCACACATAAAACTTCTTCAACCTGTCAATGTTTACTGGCTCACTAAATTCATTCCCATCCATGTCTGATAACTTCACTGCACCTTTGCTCATGACCTATTTCACGATATATGGCCCTTCCCGGCTAGGTCTGAACTTCCCCCTTGGATCGGATACATTAGGCTTACATTGCTTCAACACCAAATCCCCAACTCTGAATTTTCTAAATTTGACCCTTCTATTGTAGGCCCGAGCTATCTTCTTTTGATACAGTAGGTGATGATACAGTGCCTTTAACCTTCTCTCTTCCAGTAGAGCTAACTATGTGTATCCGCTTGTTACCCATTCCGTTTCAGGTAGCTCCGCTTCCAAGACTACTCTCAATGACTTGATCTCAATTTCAATTGGCAATACTGCTTCCATCCCATAAACCAAAGAGAATGGTGTCATCCCAGTAGGTGTTCGCACACTCGTCCTATATCCCCATAAAGCAAAGGGAAGCATTTTTGACCAGTCCCTATAAGTCTTAGTCATCTTGGATAGAATTTGCTTAATTATCTTGTTCGTTGCTTCTACTACACCATTAGCCTTTGGTCTATTAGGAGAGGATCGATGATGATGGATTTGGTACTTGGAGAATAAATCCTTAACTGCTCCTTGAAACTGTACCCCATTGTCTGATATCACACTGTGTGGGACCTCATATCTGCAAATGAGATTCTTTTCAATAAACCTATCCATTTGACTTGCACCCAGCTTGTTGAAGGATTCGGCTTCGACCCATTTTAAAAAATAATCAACTGCTACTACAATGAAACGGTGACCGTTTGAGGCTGTCGGATGTATTTCTCCTATAATGTCGATACCCCAGGTGGCAAATGGCCAGGGTGAAGACATTGAATGCAATTCTTCAGGAGGCATATGATTCAAGTTACCATACATCTGACATTGCTGACACTTCTTTACAAATTCAATACAATCTTTCTCCATGGTCAACCAATAGTAACCTTGTCGGATAATCTTCTTAACTAGGGCCAAACCACTCATGTGCGGACCACAACTTCCCGCATGTATTTCTGACATGATGCGCTCCACTTCAGGCTTTCTTAAACATATCAAATGCACTCCATCAGGCCATCTTCGGTATAACTCTCCATGGAAGGTGATGTATTGCAATGACCACCTCCTTATGGCTCTTCTTTCTTTCTTTGTTGCCCCCGGTGGGTATTCTCTTTCCTCCAAATATCGCCTTATAGTATCATACCATGCATCATGGTCCGTATCAACTTCCATGATTGTCTCATATTCATAGCAAGGAGTTGATGAACTGGTCAAAATCAGAGGCTTAAGGAATAGGCTGGCAGGATTTTCCCATACCGAAGCCAATGTGGCTAGGACATTAGCCATCTGATTTTCTTCTCTTGACAGGTGTATAAACCTATACTCCTTGAAATTCCTCTTCATCATGGTCAAATAACGGTGGTATGGTTTAATTTTCCCACTCTCCATTTACTTGGGATACTACTAGCAATGAATCGCCATAAACTTCCACATTACCCACCTTTATAATCATTAGGGTTTCCAAACAGAAAATAAACGCTTCGTAATCCACCATGTTATTGGTTGCCCTAAATTTCAACTTCTTGGCTAAAGGGATAAGTTCCCCTTCGGGCGGTTCTAGTATAACTCCTAAACCTGCTCCTTTCCTGTTTGCTGCTCCATCAAAATACATTTTCCACCCTTGTACTTCAATTGCTTCTAAATGTTCATCTGGAAATTCCAAGATTACCTCTTCACTTTCTGGTAATGGTTGTTGAGCCAGGAATTCTGCCATCATTCTACCCTTGATTATTTTCCTGGTTACATACTCGATCTCAAATTCTTCTAATATTATCAACCATCGACCATATTTCCCAATTAAAGAGGGTGTCTCCCCAGACAGATGGGCAGTCAGAGAGAGTGATACTAATATTATCAACCATCGACCATATTTCCCACTGAAGTAAGCACCTGTTCTTACTTTACCTGTGGAAGATAAACCATATGTGATCTACACTGATGCTTCACATAGTGGTTTGGGTTGTGTGTTGATGCAAGAAGGTAAGGTGATAGCTTATGCTTCTCGACAGTTGAAACCGCATGAGCTCAATTATCCAACCCATGATTTAGAGTTGGCAGCCATTGTGTTTGCATTGAAGATTTGGCGACATTATCTATATGGGGAGAAGTGTTTTATTTATACTGATCATAAAAGTTTGAAATATTTGGGGGTACAAAGAGAACTTAATCTTCGACAGAGGAGATGGTTGGAGTTGATTAAAGACTACGACTGTTTGATTGATTATCATCCTGGTAAGGCAAATGTTGTTGCTGATGCCTTGAGTCGGAAGTCTTTAGTAGGTTTGACTGTTTATTCACTCTCGTTGCTTGTTGAGTTGAAAGCGTTGCATGCCAGTTCTATATCTTGTGATGATGGTGCATTGTTGGCACAGTTGCAATTGAAACCAATTTTGTTGGATCAGATTAAAGAAGCTCAAGGGGTTGATGCAAAGATTCAAAAGATTGTTTCAGATTGCCATAATGGAAAGGGTTGAGATTTTATTGTGAGAGATGATGGGAGTCTTTGGTTTAAGAACAGAATGTGTGTACCTGATGATGCTAATTTGAGAAGGATTATTTTAGAGGAAGCACATCAATCAGTATTTGCTATGCATCCGGGCAATACAAAGATGTATCATGATTTGAGGCAGTATTATTGGTGGTCCGGTATGAAGAGAGACATTGCAGATTTTGTATCCAAATGTATCACATGTCAGAGGGTAAAAGCTGAGCATCAAGTTCCAACAGGGTTACTTCAACCTTTAGCAGTGCCTAAATGGAAATGGGATAGAGTAACCATGGATTTTGTATCTGGTCTACCATTGACACAAAGAAAGCATGATGCTATTTGGGTGATTGTTGACAGGTTGACGAAGACAGCTCATTTTCTTCCGGTTCGGATGGATTACTCTTTGGAAAGATTAGTTGAGCTGTATATCCATGAGATTGTGAAGCTGCATGGTGTTCCAACTTCTATAGTGTCTGATCGAGATCCCCGATTTACTTCAAGGTTTTGGAAGAGTTTACATGGTGCTTTGGGTTCTCGACTGCACTTCAGTACTACTTTTCATCCACAGACAGATGGGCAGTTAGAGAGAGTGATACAGATTATTGAGGATATGTTGAGAAGCTGTGTCATTGATTTCTCTGAAAGTTGGGATAGATTCTTACCGCTTGTTGAATTTGCTTACAATAACAGTCATCAATCAAGCATTGGTATGGCACCATTTGAAGCATTGTATGGTAGACGGTGTAGGATACCTTTATGTTGGAATGAACTTGGAGAAGGTAAGTTAATTGGTCCTGATTTGGTTAAGGAAACTGAAGAAAAAGTGGAAGTGATTCGAGAGAGGTTGAAAATAGCTTCAGACCGACAGAAATCTTATTCAGATTTGAAGAGGAGAGACATTGAGTATAATGTGGGAGATAAGGTATTTTTGAAAGTGTCTCCTTGGAAGAAGATTTTGAGGTTTGGTCGGAAAGGGAAATTGAGTCCTCGTTTCATTGGACCGTATGAAGTTTTAGAAAGAGTTGGGCCAGTTGCTTATTGGCTTGCTTTGCCACCTGAGTTGGAGAGGATCCATAATTTATTCCATGTGTCTATGTTGAGGAGGTACAGGTCGGATCCATCTCATGTTTTGCCAATGGAATATATCGAAGTGAGTTCAGATTTGACATTTGAAGAAGAACCAGTTGCTATTTTGACACATGAAGTAAAAGAGTTGAGGAATAAGAAAGTGCCTTTGGTGAAGGTTCTATGGAAGAATCATGGAAGAGAAGAAGTAACTTGGGAGAGTGAGCAAGCTATGCGAGATCAATATCCTCAGTTGTTTCGAATTTGATGACAGGTAATTTCGAGGATGAAATTTCTTTTTAGAGGGAGAGAATTGTAATATCCCAATGTATGCCTTAGAAGTTTTGAATATTGTTGTTGTTGTTGTTGTTGTTGTTGTTTTAAATTGGATTGAAGGTATATGTTCATTTTGCAAGAGAAAAGAAATTGAAAAGAGAATGTGTATGTATTGTTTAAAAAGTAAAGTAATGTGTAGAGAGAAAGTGTATATGTTGGGTATATGGTAATATATATAACATATAAGTTGGTCAAAATAAGTGGTCAAGGGAAGAAGATATTTTAATTGATGTATGTGAAATTACTAAAAGGGGTTTGTGGATGAAAGGTAGCTAGAACAAGTGAGAAAAGGGTATGTTGGTAATTGTCTTGTTAAAATTGCTTGGTGGAGATTTAAAGAGATGATAATTTGACTTTCTCTTCATCATCTTTTCTTCTTTTTCTTTATGGTGGCCGGCTCATCCAAAGACAAAGAGAGCAAGAGACCAAGAGAGGATCTTGAAGTTTTAAGCTCAAATTGAAGGAAGAATTAAGTGATTAAGTTGGAAAGTTGTGAAATTCATCAACTTTGGTAAGTTCTTTCTTTTGTTTTCCTTTGTTCTTTTTGAAGATGTGTTTGAAGTTGATGGATGATTATAGATTGTATGATTAAGTGTGTTTGTGATGTGTTTTCTAATGTTGAAATTGATTTTAAGATGAGAAGTTAAGTTGGTGTGTGAGTTGAAAGATTAAGTTGTGTTGTATTAGGGTTTTGATGTGGTGAGTGAAGTGTAACTTGAGTTTGATCAAGTATTTTCATAGTTTTTCATGTTATTTGTGTTTGTTGGAGTTGTAAGCTCAAAATATGAGATTTTGGCCGAAGGCAGTAGCATTGTGGATGCCACGCCCGTGGCCTTGGTTGCCATGGCCGTGGTCATGTGTAGCCATGGCCGTGGAGGATGGGAGCAAGAGTGGCAGAATCATCCTTTAACCCACACCCATGGGGGTTGTGGTGGCCACGGCCGTGGGCCTTTGTGAATGATGTTGAATTATACTTTATGATCTAAGGGTCTTAAATGAGGTTTATAAGTGATAAATTGTGTTGGAACTCATGGATTGTAGCAATTTTTGGATTAGGTTTTGAAAGAAGGTGATTTGCCTTAATTTGGGAAGTGAAGAATCTTGGATAAAGAAAAGTGTTTAGAGTTGTGTGAATTCTTATTGAGGTAAGTACAAACCACATTATTGCATATATTTACAAGTTGTTGAGGCTTAACACACACTTGCTTGTTAATGTGTTGAGAAACCTAATGCATTGTTGATGCATATTATTATTGTTATGTTGGCATAATGTGAATGTTGTGATGAGTATGAATAATGTATTTTGTTATGCTTATGTTAATGATGATATATGTATAATGTGAAGGATATGATGTAAATTGTTATGTTTATATCAATGATGACAAGGGTATAATGTGAAGGATATAGGGGTGTTACAATTGTTTTGGTATCAGAGCCTAGGTTTGAGATTCTCAACCTAGGTCAAGTGTAAGAAAAAGAGTGTTTTGATTTTAAAACGTGGATTTTTGAATAACATACATGTTTGGCATTGGCAGTCTCTGACCTTTAATGAGAAGTATTCTGCTGTGTTTGCAGATATAGGTTGTGATGGATTCTCACTCACGTCAGTCAGTAGAGGGTAGTGCGGAGAGCATAGCTCCTGATGAGATTAGAGAGGGAGCTAGAGTGGATAGTGCTGGAGAGGTGCCTGCTTTTGTGTCAGGGGGATCAGCTGGTGAGGAGGTTCCACCAGTTTGGCTTAGGCATGTGGTTGAAGCTTTGAGATCAGTACCAGTGCAACCACCGCCACCACCCCCACAGCCTTTGGTATCAGTGAGACAGTATGATAAATTAAGGAAATATGGAGCAGAAGACTTCTTGGGTACTATTGATCCAGCTGTAGCTGAGTAGTGGCTAGATAAAGTACAGAGAATATTTGTTCAGTTGCAAGCCACTGCAGAGGAAAAGTTTAATTATGTAAGATCATTGTTGCAAAAGGACGCATATGACTGGTGGAAGATAGTGCCCCATGCTATGGATGATCCACCAACATTGTCCTATGCTGATTTTCTGAGAGAATTTGAATTGAAGTATACTCCAAGGGAGTATAAAGATGTGAAGAAGATGGAGTTTTTGAGTTTAAAGCAAGATAACCGGACCGTAACAGAATATGAGGTTGAGTTTATACGGTTGAGCCATTATGCTGGGGGTATTATTTCTGATGAGATAGATAGATGCCAGAGATTTGAGGAGGGATTGAGGCCCTCTATCATGTGTTTGGTGGCTGGATCTAGATATCGTGATTTTCCCCAGCTGGTTGCAGCAGCTAGGAGTGTGGAGAGGGATCAAGTTATTGCAGCTGCTTCAGAGGAAGAGATCCGGGTTAGAAGGCCCCAGTTTGAGGCAGGGTCTTCGTCTGTGAAAAGAGGTAAAGGAAGTTTTGTTCCTAGGGTTAGTAGGAGTCAGAGGCCAGTGGGTAGGTCAGTACAGTTTCAGAGGCAGAGATCTAGACCTACAGTTTCAGTGGCGAGTGCTCCGACCCCTGTGACTCAGAGATCCACCTTACCCATATGCATTCATTGTGGTAGGCCACATGGTGGTGATTGTTGGAAGACTGGTGTAGCAGGGGTATGTTTCAGGTGTGGATCATCTGATCATTTTGTGAGAGATTGTCCCGAGAGACAGGAGCGGATGTCAGTGGATACTGCAGCTTCCCGACCTAGTGTGAGGGGAGGTCGAGGAGGCAGAGGTTTCAGCAGAGGAGGCAGATCTGGGTTCAGTTCTAGAGGAGGTTCTACATCCAGGGAGAGTAGACCAAAGGAGGCTGGATCTTCTCAGAGGATTTATGTGATGCAGAGGCAACCAAATGCTTCAGCAGTCATAGCTGGTACTTTTTCTTTATTTGGTATTTCAGTACTTGCTTTGATTGATCTGGGTTCTACACATTCATATATTAGTGAATCTGTTTTGCCTGTGTCTGATGTGCATGCTGAATCCCTAGGATTTGATGTATTGGTGACAAATCCTCTAGGGCATAGTGTGATTGTTAGCAAAGTGCACCGAGATAGTGCAGTGATGGTTCAAGGTGAGGAGTTTCTTGGAGATTTGATCGAGATGCCTTTTAAAGAATATGATGTGATCCTAGGCATGGACTGGTTATCTAAGCATGGAGCTGTGGTAGATTGTAAAAAGAAAATTGTTATTTTGAGAACTAGTGATGGAAGAGAGGTGATAGTATCTAATGAGCAGGAACAGCTAGCATCCTTGCTTGTTTCAGCTGTTGCAGCTAGGAGATTGATTAGAAAAGGGTGTGATGCTTATCTTGCTCATGTGTTGGATACTAGAGTAAGGGGTTCTCAAATTGATAATATACCCACAGTTGCAGAGTTTCCAGATGTGTTTCCAGAGGAGTTGCCAGGGTTGCCTCCTGAGAGAGAGGTGGAGTTTGGTATTGAATTATTGCCTGGTACCACTCCTATTTCTATTACTCCTTATAGAATGGCACCTGCTGAACTGAGAGAACTGAAGGTGCAGTTGCAGGAGTTGCTGGATAAAGGGTTTGTTCACCCTAGTGTTTCATCGTGGGGAGCTCCTGTTTTGTTTGTAAAGAAGAAGGATGGTACTATGAGATTGTGTATCGATTATAGGCAATTGAACAAGGTGACTATTAAAAATAAATATCCTTTGCCTAGAATTGATGATCTCTTTGATCAATTGAAAGGTGCAGCAGTGTTTTCCAAAATTGATTTGAGATCAGGGTACCATCAGTTGAGTTCGGACCAGGTATGGGCATTATGAGTTTCTAGTTATGCCTTTTGGTTTGACGAATGCACCTGCAGTTTTTATGGACTTGATGAATAGGGTGTTTAGGCCGTATTTGGATCAGTTTGTGGTAGTGTTTATCGATGATATTTTGGTGTATTCGCGTAATGAGGAGGAGCATGACAAGCATTTGCGGATTGTGCTGCAAATTTTGAGAGAGAAGCAATTGTTTGCTAAACTGTCGAAGTGTGAGTTTTGGCTTGACCAAGTTACTTTTCTCAGTCATATAGTTTCAGCAGAGGGTATTAGAGTTGATCCGAGTAAAGTTGAAGCTATTTTGAATTGGAGTCCACCAAAGTCTGTGACTGAAGTTAGAAGTTTTCTGGGTTTGGCAGGCTATTATCAACGGTTTGTGAAAGGATTTTCTTTAATAGCTACTCCACTTACCAGATTGATTCGAAAGGGAGTTAGATTTGTGTGGACAGATCAGTGTCAGGCTAGCTTCGATCAGTTGAGAGAAATGTTGACTCAAGCACCTGTTCTTACTTTACCTGTGGAAGATAAACCATATGTGATCTACAGTGATGCTTCACATAGTGGTTTGGGTTGTGTGTTGATGCAAGAAGGTAAGGTGATAGCTTATGCTTCTCAACAGTTGAAACCGCATGAGCTCAATTATCCGACCCATGATTTAGAGTTGGCAGCCATTGTGTTTGCATTGAAGATTTGGCGACATTATCTATATGGGGAGAAGTGTTTTATTTATACTGATCATAAAAGTTTGAAATATTTGGGGGTACAAAGAGAACTTAATCTTCGACAGAGGAGATGGTTGGAGTTGATTAAAGACTACCACTGTTTGATTGATTATCATCCTGGTAAGGCAAATGTTGTTGCTGATGCCTTGAGTCGGAAGTCTTTAGTAGGTTTGACTGTTTATTCGCTCTCGTTGCTTGTTGAGTTGAAAGCGTTGCATGCCAGTTCTATATCTTGTGATGATGGTGCATTGTTGGCACAGTTGCAATTGAAACCAATTTTGTTGGATCAGATTAAAGAAGCTCAAGGGGTTGATGCAAAGATTCAAAAGATTGTTTCAGATTTCCATAATGGAAAGGGTCGAGATTTTATTGTGAGAGATGATGGGAGTCTTTGGTTTAAGAACAGAATGTGTGTACCTGATGATGCTAATTTGAGAAGGATTATTTTAGAGGAAGCACATCAATCAGTATTTGCTATGCATCCGGGCAATACAAAGATGTATCATGATTTGAGGCAGTATTATTGGTGGTCCGGTATGAAGAGAGACATTGCAGATTTTGTATCCAAATGTATCACATGTCAGAGGGTAAAAGTTGAGCATCAAGTTCCAACAGGGTTACTTCAACCTTTAGCAGTGCCTAAATGGAAATGGGATAGAGTAACCATGGATTTTGTATCTGGTCTACCATTGACACAAAGAAAGCATGATGCTATTTGGGTGATTGTTGACAGGTTGACGAAGACAGCTCATTTTCTTCCGGTTCAGATGGATTACTCTTTGGAAAGATTAGTTGAGCTGTATATCCATGAGATTGTGAAGCTGCATGGTGTTCCAACTTCTATAGTGTCTGATCGAGATCCCCGATTTACTTCAATGTTTTGGAAGAGTTTACATGGTGCTTTGGGTTCTCGACTGCACTTCAGTACTGCTTTTCATCCACAGACAGATGGGCAGTCAGAGAGAGTGATACAGATTATTGAGGATATGTTGAGAAGCTGTGTCATTGATTTCTCTGGAAGTTGGGATACATTCTTACCGCTTGTTGAATTTGCTTACAATAACAGTCATCAATCAAGCATTGGTATGGCACCATTTGAAGCATTGTATGGTAGACGGTGTAGGATACCTTTATGTTGGAATGAACTTGGAGAAGGTAAGTTAATTGGTCCTGATTTGGTTAAGGAAACTGAAGAAAAAGTGAAAGTGATTCGAGAGAGGATGAAAATAGCTTCAGACCGACAAAAATCTTATTCAGATTTGAAGAGGAGAGACATTGAGTATAATGTGGGAGATAAGGTATTTTTGAAAGTGTCTCCTTGGAAGAAGATTTTGAGGTTTGGTCGGAAAGGGAAATTGAGTCCTCGTTTCATTGGACCGTATGAAGTTTTAGAAAGAGTTGGGCCAGTTGCTTATTGGCTTGCTTTGCCACCTGAGTTGGAGAGGATCCATAATTTATTCCATGTGTCTATGTTGAGGAGGTACAGGTCGGATCCATCTCATGTTTTGCCAATGGAATATATCGAAGTGAGTTCAGATTTGACATTTGAAGAAGAACCAGTTGCTATTTTGACACATGAAGTAAAAGAGTTGAGGAATAAGAAAGTGCCTTTGGTGAAGGTTCTATGGAAGAATCATGGAAGAGAAGAAGTAACTTGGGAGAGTGAGCAAGCTATGCGAGATCAATATCCTTAGTTGTTTCGAATTTGATGACAGGTAATTTCGAGGATGAAATTTCTTTTTAGAGGGGGAGAATTGTAATATCCCAATGTATGCCTTAGAAGTTTTGAATATTGTTGTTGTTGTTGTTGTTGTTGTTGTTTTAAATTGGATTGAAGGTATATGTTCATTTTGCAAGAGAAAAGAAATTGAAAAGAGAATGTGTATGTATTGTTTAAAAAGTAAAGTAATGTGTAGAGAGAAAGTGTATATGTTGGGTATATGGTAATATATATAACATATAAGTTGGTCAAAATAAGTGGTCAAGGGAAGAAGATATTTTAATTGATGTATGTGAAATTACTAAAAGGGGTTTGTGGATGAAAGGTAGCTAGAACAAGTGAGAAAAGGGTATGTTGGTAATTGTCTTGTTAAAATTGCTTGGTGGAGATTTAAAGAGATGATAATTTGACTTTCTCTTCATCATCTTTTCTTCTTTTTCTTTATGGTGGCCGGCTCATCCAAAGACAAAGATAGCAAGAGAGCAAGAGAGGATCTTGAAGTTTTAAGCTCAAATTGAAGGAAGAATTAAGTGATTAAGTTGGAAAGTTGTGAAATTCATCAACTTTGGTAAGTTCTTTCTTTTGTTTTCCTTTGTTCTTTTTGAAGATGTGTTTGAAGTTGATGGATGATTATAGATTGTATGATTAAGTGTGTTTGTGATGTGTTTTCTAATGTTGAAATTGATTTTAAGATGAGAAGTTAAGTTGGTGTGTGAGTTGAAAGATTAAGTTGTGTTGTATTAGGGTTTTGATGTGGTGAGTGAAGTGTAACTTGAGTTTGATCAAGTATTTTCATAGTTTTTCATGTTATTTGTGTTTGTTGGAGTTGTAAGCTCAAAATATGAGATTTTGGCCTAAGGCAGTAGCATTGTGGATGCCACGCCCGTGGCCTTGGTTGCCATGGCCGTGGTCATGTGTAGCCATGGCCGTGGAGGATGGGAGCAAGAGTGGCAGAATCATCCTTTAACCCACGCCCGTGGGGGTTGTGGTCGCCACGGCCGTGGGCCTTTGTGAATGATGTTGAATTATACTTTATGATCTAAGGGTCTTAAATGAGGTTTATAAGTGATAAATTGTGTTGGAACTCATGGATTGTAGCAATTTTTGGATTAGGTTTTGAAAGAAGGTGATTTGCCTTAATTTGGGAAGTGAAGAATCTTGGATAAAGAAAAGTGTTTAGAGTTGTGTGAATTCTTATTGAGGTAAGTACAAACCACATTATTGCATATATTTACAAGTTGTTGAGGCTTAACACACACTTGCTTGTTAATGTGTTGAGAAACCTAATGCATTGTTGATGCATATTATTATTGTTATGTTGGCATAATGTGAATGTTGTGATGAGTATGAATAATGTATTTTGTTATGCTTATGTTAATGATGATATATGTATAATGTGAAGGATATGATGTAAATTGTTATGTTTATATCAATGATGACAAGGGTATAATGTGAAGGATATAGGGGTGTTACATCTCTTGGTGACATGGCTAGCTTTGGCAATATCTTAAGTGGAAAAACATTTATGGCGGACCCATCATCGACCATTACACATGGAGTCCTCTTCCCCTTGACTTCTATTTTGATAAAGAGAGGGCGGATGTGGTCTCTTCCCTCCTCTGGTAAGTCTGCATCAGAAAAAGAAACTGCTCCCATATTAACTTCATTCTTTTCTTGGACCTCTTCACATTTCATTACTTCCTCAATTTTTATGAAGTTGATCAACTCCTCCGGTGTTGTGGAGGTAGAAATTAGCATGCTAGCTAAGGCTTTGGCCATAGTTTCTCGGTGCTTTTTAAAAGTAGCTAACAAGTCACAAATGCTAACACTTGCTTGGGTTCTTTTCAATTGCTTAAGCACAGTATCATCTTCTTCCACTTCAAATTCCTTCCCCTTATTAGTTTCTATCTCCTTAGGTGGTGGCCTTGCATAAGGCTTACCGCATCTAGTATTCATCACCTCATCTTCTTCGGGCTCGGACCAAGTCCACTCCTCCTTCTTGGCTATAATATCATCATCACTATCACTTGAATCCCAAAATCCATTGACAACACAAATTGCTACTTCTCCACCCATCATAGCTTGTTCAAATGCCACTTCTACTTTGGTTACTTCTCCACCCACATCTTGAAAAGAAGACATGACAAAATCCTCATGCAAACCTCCTCCAATCATGAAGGTTGCTGGTGGTGGTACTCTATTGAATTTTGGCAATGGGTTATCTTTAGTGTTTGGCTTATTGGGCTCTGGTAACTTCCCATTATCAATTAGGTTTTGGATCTCATGTCTTAACCTCACACATCTATCAGTATCATGTCCTTGCATTTGGTGAAATTGACAAAATGCTTTGGTGTCAAAGTTAGGTGGGAGAGGGTTCGGCAAAGGACGAGGATTTAAGGGTTGTAGTAATCCTTTTCTTTGAAGCTTGTTGAGAACCCAAGACATCGGCTTTCCCAATTCTAAAAATTGTCTCCTTGTCCCTTGGTTAGCAGCATTAACACCGACGACCTTTTGCATGCTTTGGCTGCCAGGTTGATAGCTCCCTTTCTCATTCTTCAATTTGCAAACCAGCTTGGAAAAGGTCTTTGAAATCACGGATGAGTGTATGAGACATCCTCTCACGAAGATTAGGCAACACCCCTCTCACAATCATCTTTATTTGATCAGATTCATCAGGCCTCTTGTTGAGTAAAGCGGCCTTGTTTCTCCATCTCTTGACATAGTCCACAAAATTCTCATTTGTCCTTTGCCTAATGGACTCCACTTCCATCAAGGTAACTTATAACTCAACATTATATCCATATTGTTGGATGAAGGCTTTGTAAAGTAGATCCCAACTCTTTTGTGTTCCATCATCTAAGGTATTGAACCAATTTTGGACAACAAGGTCCAATGAGAGCATAAAGTACCTTAGGGTTTGAGCCTTAGTAGCTCGGGCAGATTGCATAGCAGTGATATACTGCTTCACATGAAGATGAGGATTTCAGGTGCCATTGTACTTAGCAAAGGAAGGCATCATGAATTTATAAGGGACCTCATCATCTTGTTCAAATAGTTTGTCGATCTCAGACTTCTCTTCGGTTTTCAGCTTCTTCTCAAATTTCTTTTCTAAATCAGCAATCATCTTTTCAACATCGGATGTCTCGGTCTTTTCAATAGTTGCCTTCTCAACAGCCTTCAGTTCTTTCTTCTTTTCTTGAACCTCTTGGTAGTATTGAGCCCAATCATCATCATCATCATCAATGATCACATTTTCATCATCAAAAACCTCTTCACTAACTTTAGTCTTCCCTTTGTCCTTTGGTTTTTTAGTGCTAGCAGATGCCTCGGCATGATTCTCTAAGATTGTAGTCAATTGGTTCTTCATGGTCTCAGCTAGGGCCTCTTTGATTTCTTCCATTTTGGCATTAAGGGCTTCATCCACCATCCTTTAAATTTGTTCGGGCTCCATTGTTTTAGGTGAGCAAGTGATTGAGTCATTGCTAGATACTTCGTCTCCGGCGTAGGTCAGATTGTCGTAAGCTTTTGAACTTTCGTAATCTAGGGCTGTGAGCAGAGAGGATCAATAATATGAGATGCAAATGTATGCATGTATGCATGTATGCACAATCAACCAATAAACAAGTGTAATTAGGACGATCCTTCCAACCTTATAATATCCACACACGAATGGTGAGTCTCTTTTTCCTAGGTATATGGTTAACAAAATACCAACACAGGGTATCTTGCTTTCGAATAATTCCCTCGAACGTGTCAACCAATAGTTATATTTTCGAAAGTGGAAATCCATCCATGATAATTCCCATTAATTAGGTTTTAATTCATCCAACCAATTAAAGTAGCTTTTATGCTATATTGGATTAAAACTAAATTAAGAGCTTTATTATTGATAGATTTCTCACTTGAAAAGAGTAACTAATGGTTCATGCCAAAAACAAGCCCATGATTAATTTATTCTTAGTGTAAACTAGGCCCACAATTGATTTTTAGTATTTCATAATTGACCTAAATATTTTTGCAAGCTCTTTTGTAAAAATGGTTGGGTGAAAATAGTTTTGTTTCTAAGCCTATTGTAAACGATTTTAGAAAAATGGATTTTGGGCTTAGTATTTGGGCCATGGGCCAAAGAATTTTTTTGATTTGTTTTTAGAAAAAGTCTTATGTCCAAAGACCATCTTGGAAAAAATTTTGAAAATAGTTTTGGTCTTTTGGACTTTAAAGAAAAATTTATTTTGAGCTTACAATATACTTAGGTCATATCAGAAAAAGAACAAACCAAATAGGCCATGATTTAGACTAAGATAAACTAAACTAACCATAGTCAAACAACATGCATTTGGGGTAAAACCTAAGGAAAGTAACTAGGCCAATTACATGAGCTTTAGTCTTTGGGTTAAAAGGCTTAGGTTCCCATAGCAAGTATATACCAAATGGTACGAGGCTATGAGTGGTTATGCCATGCTCGATCTCCATACCTTGAGTGAAAGTATGGTATCCCTTACATAACACAACACGGGTAACACGGGCGTCCTAACTCACTCACACGATGCAATCTAAGATGATGCAATGGATAATATCATTATAAGAAAGAATAGAATAATATAAAGACCAACGGAATCAACTTCTCTTATCCCCAGTGGAGTCGCCACTGTGAGCGGGGATTTTCTCTCCCACTCCCGGTGGAATGGTTCTTGCGACTTCGGCACTGTTTAGGCTCGGGGCCTTAGAAAACACGGACCTAAGTCCAGAGAAAAATGGAGCCGCCACCCGGACGGGCCGGGAAAAAGAAAGGGGTGGATGACTCGATTCCTAAGGAATCCCCAACCCCCTAATGGGTTCAGAAAGTTGGGTACGTGTGGGGAAGGTGAGAAATGACCTAGCACCCCCACAATGCCCGGTTCATTGGAACCGGCCTCCTTTATAGGTCTTAATATTATAAAATTCTTAAATATAACAATATTATCCATATTACACACAATAATTAAAAGAAAGCATCAATATATTAAAATCAAAGCAATGTCCAAACAAAGCAAATAAATGGACACCCATCCAAGGATGGAAACATGTCCTTACATCACATGCCTAAATAGGACACCCACCAAAAGGTAGAAACATGCCCTTTACATAGGTTCTAAAATAGAAAAGCAAATTAAATTACATGATGTTTAACTAATGAGGTACCCACCAAGTGGAAACATACCTCTTACAACTTTTGGAAATCTAAATTAATTGATAAAAGTAAATAATCATTCATCATAAAAATAATCATTCATCAAAGCTATTAATCAAAATATGAAATAAACATCCATCCATGATAAATTAAATAAATCAAGTATAGAAATTAAATAAATTAAAGCATAAGAAATAAATCAAAGCATAATCAAGTATGGAATTGAATAAAGCAAATAAAAGTCCAATTATGACTACTGTGACTTTTTATGGAATTAAAATAAATTAGGGTTTTTTGTTCTAAAGGGTTGGTAAGACTCTTTGATTAACAAAATTAAGGTTTGAATGATGATATCATGAAATTAGGGTTTTAAACACTTTAAAATACTTTAATTTGTGATTTTTGGTTATTAGATTCCTAAGCTACTGTGTAAAATTTAGGTTTTTATGTTTTTAATGTTTTAAAAGGATTAGGGTTCATAAAAATTAGGGTTTAAGGTTTTAAAAGGGTTAGTGTTCATTATTTTGAATTTGGAAGTTGAATTTGGATTTGATATTTTGGAAGTAGGGTCACGGATGGTGAATAATTTTTAGGAATTCGGAAATCAATTTGATATTTTATGGAATTTTATGAATTTAAACAAGTGAATTAAAGTTTTTCTAACTAGAAAAGATGTTTTAGAAGACTTTTTGAATGAAATAGAACCTACTTTAAAATTTTAAAAGAAACAGAATTTGATTTTGGTTTTGTTGAAGAATATGTTCAATTAGAGTTTTAAGGTTTTTAAGAAGAAAAAATAACAATTTTAAGTCTTTTTGGAAAATAAAGTAACAAAATAAGGTTTTTTGGCTTTAGAAAAAATATATTAAAGTTCAAAGGTTTTTAATTTTGATTTCATAAATTTGCTAATGTGTAAAGAAAACAATTAAAGAAAATTAATTAACATGTACCTTCTTTTGATGATTTCTCCAAAAACAATTCTTCTTGGATGAACTAGCTCCAAAGACAAGCCTTTTTTGCCTTTGAATCCTCTAAATCGTGCTACTGCTGTTCCAGAAAAGAGATGAATTGAATTTCTTCTTTTCCTTCCTTGATTTGGTTTCAAATTTTCCAAACTACTCTTGGATTTTTGCCTCCCCTTTTTTAATTGTCTTTGGTCCTTATTTATAGTGGTTTGAGGTTGTTTATTCCTAATTAGTTAAGGTAAGTCATATTAATAAAAAAAAAAAGAAACTAAAACCTAATTGGATTAGGTTTCGAAAAATTTGCGTCGAAAAATTTATGCTGCCGAAAAAAAACTGCTGCGGAAAAACTGTGCTGGCGAAAAATCTGCTGCAGCTGGCTGCGACAGAGAGCGCAGAGCGGGCCCATAAGCTATTTCGCAAGCAGAAAATTTCTGCGTCACTGGCAGAAAATTTCTATGGAAGATGGAAGATGGAAATAGAGGATGGTAGTGGTGGTGTCTTCTTCTCCAAGAAGGAGAAGAATGGAATGGAATTGGAGAGTTTCACCCTCTCCAAACATGTGTCTCTTTCTTCTCCCTTCCTCTCCTTTTTAATTCTTTCAAAACACCAAGAGTGCTTGCCAACTCACCACACTCACCTTTGTCTCCCCCTTTTTTCTTTGTTTAATATTTCTTCCATGAAATTAGGCAACCTTTCCTTCTTTTTTTAATATTTCTTTTGGCAAAAGTAAGGTCTTTGTCCCCCAATTTGTGCAAATAATTCAAGGATTCCATAGGTGACATGGCCAAACCATGAGTGGCTTGGATGTGTTTCTCAGTTTTCTTGGGACACGGCCAAGCTTGCTGGCCGTGTCCAAGGCTTTTTTTTCCTTCTTTCCTTCTTTCAAGAGGTGACACGGCCAGTGACCTTGCCATGTCTCTTGCTAGTGTCTCCTTCTGCCTTCTTTCTTTTCTTTCTTGTCAAGAGGTGACACGGCCAAGCTCCAGGCAGTGTCATGTGATACGGCCAGTTGCTTGGCCATGTCTCTTGCCAGTGCCTCCTTCTACCTTCTTTCTTTTCTTTCTTTGGTTTTTGCTCTTTAGGTGAGACACGGCCAGTGGCTTGGCCATATCTCCTGCCCGTGCCAGTCTCTGCCTCAATTTTCTTTGTGGCACACAGCCAAGCCAACTTGACTTAGCCGTGTCTCTTGTTTGTTCTTTGCCTTGGTGAGTGACACGGCCAAGCTTGCTTTGACATGGCCGTGTTTTGCTTGATTCATGCTCTTCCATCACTGTTTTGATCCATCCAAGGGAGTTTTTGCACTTTAACCTAAAACCAACACTTCAAAAAAACTTTAAACACAAATCAAATGAAAATATAACTAAAAACAAATAATATTACTTTAAAAATACAATCATTAATGATCTAAACAAATACCCCACACTTAATTCCTTACTTGTCCCCAAGCAAGGTTAAAATCAAAATAAACTAAACAAGAAAAATTTAGTTAAGTTCAAGAGTTATAAGTATGTATCAAGACCTTCCTATCCCTAAATATGCAATCAATATCAAATCGAACAAAATCGATACCCATGCAATTTAGTGGCTTTCCGTGCATAACCAATGTTGTCACTCCCTCACCACCTCTTAAAAGTGTTTATTCATGGTAGTGTTTACACTCATAACAATCAATGAAAGATTATCGCCATAGGCTTGCTTATCAATCAAATCTCCACCACCTAATTACAATCAAGCATCAATCATAAGGTCTTTCATTTGGTTGTAACGGGGCTAAGGGAAAGGTATGACATTTGGGAGAGTGAGTTTATTCATTTAGATCAAGAACACTTCAAGAGTGAAGTAAGCAACATAGTACGATCGACAATCCCAAAATTTCTCCCAATCACTTGGCACTAAGCATTTAAGTGATTTTAAGGAACTTCACTTGTTTTATTTGCAAGGATAATTCCCAAACTAATTACAACCCTTCCGACAAGAACAACTTAAATTATTTTGATTTTCATCATTTCATTTTTTTATATTTTTTTTAAAATTTTTTTACTATAAAATAGGGTTTCCAACTAAAGAATACAATAATTTATAATTTTGAACCCATTGAATTTAACCCCCCACTTTATTCAACACAACACTCCATCATTAATGCTCTTAAAATACTCTTGACCGAATGAACGGGTAATAGTTAAAATGACATGGTTCAAGCTAATGGTGCTGTGAAAAAGAAAGAAAAGGAAAAAATGAAATAAGCTCAAAGTTGGTGAACTAAGGTCAGATGTAAGGTTGGTCTTTTTAAGCCAAAATGGGTTCACCTAAATTGCCTTAATCATATTGATGCCTAATTGAAATTTTTATGTAGTCTCAAAATGCATGTCAAAGCAAGTTCTAGAAATTCATCAAACAAAGATGTTCACACACAAAAAGAATTATAATTTGATGGCTCAATTCCTCACAAGTTAAAAGGTAATGCAATGGAAACCAACAAAATTGACAATAAGCACCAATTCTAATCAATTCTTAAATTCATGCTTCAAAAATTCAAAGGTCATCTATCAACAAATTTATAACAATTGAACTTTCCAAAATTCATTTATTCAAAGAAAAAAAATTAACTAAACTTAAACAAAGATAAATTAAAAGTAAAAACACAAACTGCACCCCACAGTTAAAGATTCACATTGTCCCCAATGTGAGCATGCATAATTTAAAAGAGAGTTTAGATGAAACCTAATTTCTATAGTTCCCATATGCGATATGAAGTGCTCCTTCCATCCATAATGCAATTGTCGCTCATTTGTGAGAAGATGAATAGCATACAACTCCAAAAAATACCTAATGTATTGTAAAGCCTAGATAGCATCCTTGGAAGAGCAATTGTCCAAAGAGAACATGTAAAGGCTGTCTTGTGGTGATCCTCCAAGCTATAGGAACTTGGTAAAAATATTTTTCAGTCTGCAACATTGTTATATCCATTTTTTGCTCCTTCTCACCGCCGAGAGTGGAAGAGATGATCATTTGTTGCATACTATTCTCCCCATCAAAAACATATTTCAAACTTTTTGGGATCTTTTTGAGTTCAACCAAGTTTGGTTGAATCTCTTCCTCATCCTTTTCAGCAATTTGAAGTCCCCTCTTAACAACCTCATCATTTAAGATTAATTTGCTCTCCTCAATTTCTAAATTGAAAATTTTAAGCTCTACTTCCGAATTATGGCCATCTCAAGCTCATCTTCACTATCTTCCTTGGAGGACATGTTACAGAGTTTAGAAAGTTGCATACCTTGCTTCTCATCCTTTAATCTACTTGGGAATGGAATTGGTGGCATATAAGGAATTGGATATTCATGCAACTTTGTTGAAGTTGGTGCTTCCAAATTCTCCTCCTCCTTTGATTGACTTAGCTCCTCTATGTTGGGTTGTATCTCCTTGCCATTTTCTTCTTGATTAGTACCTGCATCAAAGGAATCACAAAATTTGTTATATATCACCCGTCCACTCCTGAAATTTGTGATTGCATTGACTTGCTCTAATTGGCTAGGAAATTCCTCTTTTTGGTGTGTTTGGAGTTGATTGATCAGTTGCCCAATTTGAGTTTCCACCTTCTTCAATGATACCTCCAAAGAATCAAACCTCTCATTGCTTCCTTCCTAATATTGTGTTCTAATTTGAAGGAAAGCATTCAAACTATCTTCCACTATGGGTTTCTTGCATTGAGCTTGATTTTTTACGCTAATTTGAATGAAGGCATTCAAACTATCTTCCATAGTGGGTTCCTTAAGTTGATCTTGATTTGGTGTGGTAATTTGAATAAATGCATTCAAACTATCTTCCAATGTGGGTTTCTTAAGGTGATATTGATTTGAGCATTATTCTTGAAAGTAAGAACTTCTTTGGTAAGGTTGAAAAAATTATTGAGGTGGAATTTGCTGTTGGTTTTCCCAAGAAAAATTTGGATAGTTTCTCCAATTTGGATTATAGGGATTAGAATATGGGTCATTTCTACCCCTTGGTTGGAAACTTTCAAAGACATATTCTTCTTCTTGCCTCTCTTCATATTGCTCAAAACCAACTGAATACATATTTGCACTATGTCCTGCAATGCCACATGTTGGACATACTTCACGAGTAGGCATAGGTGCTCTTCCTCTTGCATTTAGCATCTTAAGTTGATTTGTTAATTCTACTAATTGCCATTCCATTTTTGAATATGCATTCTCACCATAAACTCCCTCGTGTTGTGAAAACTGCATCTTTAAAAAAAACACTTAGCAATTTAAAAAAATAACAAAAAATAATAAAATAAAAAAATCAAACTATTACTACTTAAATAGCCTTCCTCGGCAATGGTACAAAAAACTTATTGCGCTCAAATTGAGTACTACTACAAAGCGACACTCGCAAGTATGCGAGGTAATTGTAGCAATGGTGATCACTCCAAGGTCATCTCACAAGGAAGGTGTTGTTCGTAACAATTTGATTAAAGCAATTAAATTTAAATGAATGAGTGTGTGATGATTGCAATATTGTTGAAGTTGTAATAAAATTAAAATAGCGAGTAAAGACTTATTGGTATGCTTAGAATTGGTTTAGTTCTTGGAAAGACACCTAGGGTTGTAGGTCAATTCAATCAAAGCTTAATTCTCAATTATTCCAATAGAATAACCTTGTAATTTAATTTGTTCCTTGAGTTTAATTAGTCAATTACCAATTCATTAGTTTTCATATTCATGAATAAACAACAACCAATTATTTTACATTTTCAAATTAATAAAACCCTAGAACTTATATTTCTAATTCATTAATAGGGTGGTTGATTATATAGTTCTGATATTAGATTTCACCTCTCAGTCCATCATCCAATATTAAAAGATTAAAAGGTAGCTAATCTATCAACCTAACATTCAATCCAATACAATCAATCATAACAAGGTATATTAATGGAAATATCAAATCAAGGCGTTCAATCAAATCTACTACAAAACCTAGGCATGGGTAATTTATCTCAACATTATCAAATTCAAAAAAAATATTCATCTCAATACAAATCAAATCACAATTATCCATTGAAATATTAATGATCATAATAAAACAACAACAATATAGAAATGAATTAAAAGAGAGAATAGAAAAACCCCTTGTAGATGCCAAGTGTTGGACTACTTGTCTTCCTCCTAGCTCCACTTTGATGTTGATGAAGAACTCAAGCCCTCTTCAATTGATGATTCTACCTTTGAAATATGGAATGGAGCTTAAAGATGGAATGGAGCTTTCTCAAGTCACCAAAGCTTCAATGAAGCTTTCTTCAAACACCAATCTTCAAGAGCTTGTTTAACCTAATTTATCCCAAAGAACCAAGGTGAAGTGTTGTCTATGGAAGATGGAGAAGATTGAAATGGAGGATTCTGATGGTAGTGTCTTCTTCTCCAAGAAGGAGAAGAATGGAATGGAATTGGAGTGTGTCACCCTCTCCAAACGTGTGTCTCTTTCTTCTCCCTTCCTCTCCTTTTTAATTCTTTCAAAACACCAAGAGTGCTTGCCAACTCACCACACTCACCTTTGTCTCCCCCTTTTTTCTTTGTTTAATATTTCTTCCATGAAATTAGGCAACCTTTCCTTCTTTTAATATTTCTTTTGGTAAAAGCAAGGTCTTTGTCCCCCAATTCGTGCAAATTATTCAAGGATTCCATAGGCGACACAGCCAAGCCATGAGTGGCTTGGCCGTGTTTCTCACTTTTCTTGGGACACGGCCAAGCTTGCTGGTCATGTCCAAGGCTGCTTTTCCTTCTTTCCTTCTTCCAAGAGGTGACACGGCCAAGCTCCTTGCCCTGTCATGTGACACGGTAAGTGGTTTGGCCATGTCTCTTGCTAGTGTCTCCTTCTGCCTTCTTTCTTTTCTTTCTTCTCAAGAGGTGACACGGCCAAGCTCCAGGCCGTGTCATGTGACACGGCCAATGGCTTGGCCATGTCTCTTGCCAGTGTCTCCTTCTGCCTTCTTTCTTTTCTTTCTTTGGTTTTTGCTCTTTAGGTGAGACTTGGCCTTATCTCATGTTTGTTCTTTGCCTTGGTGAGTGACACAGCCAAGCTTGCTTAGACTTGGCCATGTCTTGCTTGATTCATGCTCTTCCATCACTGTTTTGATCCATCCAAGGAAGTTTTTGCACTTTAACCTAAAACCAACACTTCAAACAAACTTTAAACACAAATCAAATGAAAAACTAACTAAAAACAAATAATATTACTTTAAAAATACAATCATAAATGATCTAAAAAAATACCCCACACTGAATTCCTTGTTTGTCCCCAAGCAAGGTTAAAATCAAAACAAACTAAATAAGAAAAATTTAGTTAAGTTCAAGAGTTATAAGTATGTATCAAGACTTCCATATCCCTAAATCGGCAATCAATATCAAATCGAACAAAATTGATACCCATGCAATTTAGTGGCTGTCCATGCATAACCAATGTTGTCACTCCCTCACCACCTCTTAAAAGTGTTTGATCATGGTGGTGTTTACACTCATATCAATCAATGAAAGATTATTGCCATAGGCTTGCTTATCAATCAAATCTCCATCACCTAATTGCAATCAAGAATTAATCATAAGGTCTTTAATTTGGTTGTAACAGGGCTACAGGAAAGGTATGACATTTGGGAGAGTGAGTTTATTCATTTAGATCAAGAGCACTTCAAGACTGAAGTAAGCAACGTAGTACGATCAAAAAAACCTAGAATTTCTCCCAATCACTTGGCACTACACATTTAAGTGCTTTTAAGGAACTCCACTTGTTTTATTTGCAAGGATAATTCCCAAACTCATTACAACCCTTTCGACAAGAGCAACAACTTCTATTATTTTGATTTTCATCATTTCATGTTTTTATATTTTTTAAATTTTTTTTACTATAAAATAGGTATTCCATCTAAATAATACAATAATTTGTAATTTTAAACCCATTGAATTTAACCCCACACTTTATTCAACACAACACTCCATCATTAATGCTCTTAAAATGCCCTTGACCTAATGAATGGGTAATAGTTAAAATGACATGGTTCAAGGTAATGGTGTTGTGAAAAAGAAAGAAAAGGAAAAAATGAAATAAACTCAAAGTTGGCAAACTAATTTCGGATGTAAGGTTTGTAATATCCCTATGCATGCCCTAGAAGTTTTGTATGTGTTGTTGTTGTTGTTGTTGTTGTTGGTTTAAGTTGAGAGAAGTATATGTATATGTGTTTTGGGAAGAAATAGGGTTTAGAGACAAGTTTATATGTTGTGTATATGGTAATATATATAACATATATATGAGTCAAATAATGGTCAAAGAGAGAGTAGTAGTGGAGGAAGATATTTTTATATTATTGAGTATTTAATTATTAAGGAAAATGGAAGTAATTAATTAGTGGAAGGGATTAATTTGGATTATAATAATATTAAAATGCTTGGATGAGAGTGAGTGGATTTTGGTGTAGAGATAAGAGTTGATTTGTTTACTCTTCATTTTTCTTCTTTCCATTTTTGTTGGCCGGACATCCAAGAAGGAAGAGAGCAAGAGAGAGATTGAAGAGCTAAGAGTAATTTGAAGGAAGAATCAAATCATCAAGTTAGAGATTTGTGAAGTTTCCTCAAATTTGGTAAGTTCTCTCTTGTTTTCTTGTGTTGTTTGAGTTATGTTTGAGTTTTGATGGAGTGGTAAAATGTTAAGAGTATGTTGGCTTGATTGAGATGTTTTTATGGGTGTTTGATTCTTTGATTATGGATTTTGGGGTTTGTTTGATGGATAGAGTGGGTTTCTTGGTAAAGATGGAGATATGTTGGTGTTGAGGGTTTGAAGTGATGATGATGATTTGTGATTTGTGTTTGTGTATGTGTCTTGTCTTGTTTTGGTGTTGTTGTATGTTTGAGTTGGTTTTTGGGTTAGTTTGGATGAGTTTGTTTGAAAGGAAAGAAAGTGATAAGAAGAGTTTGGTTGTTTGTTTGTTGGTGTGGCCGGAATCTGAGTTGTTGGCCTGACACGCTCATGAGCACGTCCAGAGTCTTTAGGCGTGTCAATTGTGTTGGAGGCAGTAGGTGTGACACGACCATTAACACGCCCGTGTTATTGAGCGTGTCATAGCTACTGTGAGATTGGAGAATTGGCACGGCCAGGAGCACGTCCAGGAGGTTGGACGTGTTGTTAAGTGGTTGAGACAGTATGTATTACACGCCCAGTAGCACGCCCGTGTGGGTGAGCGTGTTAAGTTTAGGGTTTGCCCTAGTTATTTATTAACTTGATTATCTCTTGTGTATCCCTAAGTAAGTGTATATTGCTATTTTTGGGATTAGGTCTTGAAGAGGGTGAACCATCATTTATTTGAAAAGTAAGAGACCCTTGATAGAGGAAGTAATTAGAGTTGAGTGAAGTGTTATTGAGGTAAGTGCAACTACATCATTGCATACATTTATAAGATGTGAAAGCATAACACACATGTATTTGTTAAAGCATTGAGAGCACTAATGCATTGTGAAGGCATATTTATAATGTTTTGTGTAATGTATGAGGAAGTTATTAATTGTGCATACTTATGTGATGGGGTATGGAATTAACATGATTGAGTTGCTTTGATATGATTTGAGAATTGATGCAAAACTAATGTGAATGATTAAGATGAATTAAATGATATGTGAGGCCACTGTGATTGGGCCAAGTTGATGTAAAGGGAATAAATTGTGAAAGAATAAATGAAATGTTAATATGCCTAATGTGTTGATTCAACTTTCAGAGTCCTGTTTTTGATGGCATGCCTATGAATCATTGGATAGGTGAAATGGGATGGCCCGTAAACCAATTCCAATTGAATCACTGGATAGGCGAAATGGGATGGCCCGTAAGCCGGTTCCAGTTGATATATGAGAAATGTGATGTTTATGAATCATTGGATAGGCGAAATGGGATGGCCCGTAAGCTGATGATTCCAATTGAAACTTGTAACAGTCTAACCGAGTTGAGGATCTCCTCATGTTAATGGGTTGATGGTCCAAGAGACTGGGTCTGTTACGCTATCCATGGATAGAGATATGATATATATATATTGCCTACGGGCTTGATGATTATGATATTAAATCAAACACAGGGACTCTGAACTTTGAATAACATATTAGGGTGTTTTGGGCCCAGGTGTGTCTTAGGCTTAATGTGATTTATGATTGTTAAATTGTGACTATTGCTTAATGAAATTGATGAGTAATGATATAATGTAATTATGGGTTGATAATTTATGATGAATAAGTTATGACTTGCTATGTATTATTTATTTGATTGAGGGTCATGAGCATGGCATCAAAGCATATTGATACTATAGTTGTTTTACTAAGCCGTTGGCTTAGCGCGATTGTGTTTATCGCGCAGGTGTTAGGGAAGAACCCGAGAGATCCACTAGACCGAGTGAGTCTAGGAATTGAAGTGTTGTACTGGACTTAAAGATCAAAGAGAAAGCTGCCAATCATGTATATAATCTATATGTTTTGTAAAGTATTGGATTTAATGTATATGTATATAACTTTGTGAACTGGTACTTGGATATATATATATATATATATATAAATATTTTGATAAATTCCGCTGCATATCAAATAAAATGTTTATACCTATTTTGATTTAGTTTACAATTAAATATCATTATATTATATATATATATCATGTGAATTGTTTATGGAAAACCGTAGCATTCTTAGGTTCTATGTATGTTCATTACATGGTGGTGATATGTAGTGAACGTATATGGGATTTAGGGGTGTTACAATTGTTTTGGTATCAGAGCCTAGGTTTGAGATTCTCAACCTAGGAAAAATGTTATAAAAAGAATATTTTGATTTTAAAAGTTGATTTTGAATAAAATATATGTTGGTATTGGCAGCCTTTGATCTTTAATAAGGTGTATTTGGTCGTGTTTGCAGATATAGGTAGTAATGGATTCCCATTCACGGCAGTTTGTAGAAGGAAGTGCAGAGAGTATAGCTCCTGTTGAGAGTAGGGAGGGAGCTAGAGTTGAGGTAGCCAGTGAGGTACCTGCTTCAGTGTCGGGGAGACCAGCAGGTGATGAGATTCCACCAGCCTGGTTTAGACATATGATGGAAGTTATGAGGCAAGCACCAGCGCAACCTCCACCACCACCTCAGCCTCAGGTACCAGTGAGACAATATGATAAACTGAGGAAGTTTGGGGCAGAGGATTTTCTGGGTACGATAGATCCAGCTGTGGCAGAACAATGGCTTGATAAAGTTCAGAGAATTTTCATTCAGTTGCAAGCCACATCAGAGGAGAAGTTTGATTATGCTAGGTCATTATTGCAGAAGGATGCATATGACTGGTGGAAGACCGTACCACATGCCATGGATGATCCACCCACATTGACCTATGCTGATTTCCTTAGGGAATTTGAATTGAAGTATACTCCTAGGGAGTATAAGGATGTGAAGAAAATGGAATTCTTGAGTTTGAAACAAGATCATCGGACAGTAACTGAATATGAAGTAGAGTTTATTCGATTAAGCCATTATGCGGGAGGCATTATATCCGATGACATTGATAGATGTAGGAGATTCGAAGAGGGGTTGAGGCCTTCTCTTATTTGTCATGTGGCTGGATCCAGATATACTGATTTCTCTCAGCTTGTGGCAGCAGCACGGAGTGTAGAGAGAGTTCAAGTCATTGCAGCTGCATCTGAGGAAGAGACTAGAGTGAGAAGACCACAGTTTGAGACAGGGTCTTCATCAGTGAAGAGGGGCAGAGGGAGCTTTGTTCCTAGAGTGGGTAGGAGTCAGAGGCAGATGAGTAGATCAGGACAGTTTCAGAGACCGAGACCTAGACCTACAGCTTCTGTGGCTAGTGCACCGACTCCCTTTATGCAGAGATCCACTCCACTGGCATGCGAGCTTTGTGGTAAGGTTCATGTGGGTAATTGTCAGAGGATTGGTAGAACAGGTGTGTGTTTTGGATGTGGATCGCCTAACCATTTCATTAGAGAGTGTCCTGAGATGCAGGACCAGAGATCAGTGGAATCTACAGCTTCTCGGCAGAGTTTTAGCAGAGGTCTAGGAAGCAGGGGTTTCAGCCGAGGGGGTAGGTTTGTGTTTAGTCAGAGAGGAGGATCTACACCCAGGGATGGCAGACCAGATGAGGCTGGGCCTTCTCAGCGGGTTTATGTGATGCAACGACAGCCTGATGCTTCTGCAGTCATAGCTGGTACTTTTTCTTTATTTGGCATTTCTGTATTTGCTTTGATTGACCCTGGATCCACACATTCATACATTAGTGCATCTGTATTGCCTGTGTCTGAAATGCATGCTGAGTCCCTAGGATTTGATGTGTTGGTGACAAATCCTTTAGGGCATAGCGTGATTGTTAGTAAAGTGCATAGAGATTGTGCAGTGGTGGTACAGGATGAGAAGTTTTGTGGTGATTTGATTGAGATGCCATTTAAAGAATTTGATTTGATTCTAGGCATGGATTGGCTGTCTAGGCATGGAGTTGTGGTAGATTGTAAGAAGAAGTGTGTTACTTTGAGAACTAGTGAGGATATAGTAGTGTTGGTATCTAGTGAGCAGAGACAGCTTGCATCTTTGTTTATTTCAGCTGTTGCAGCAAGGAAGATGATTAGAAAAGGGTGTGAAGCTTACCTTGCTCATGTGTTGGATACTAGAGTGGTAGGTTCTCAATTGGATAGCATTCCCACAGTTTCAGAATTTCCAGATGTTTTCCCAGAGGAGTTGCCAGGATTGCCTCCTGAGCGAGAGGTGGAGTTTAGTATTGAGTTGTTACCAGGTACCGCTCCTATCTCTATTACTCCTTTTAGAATGGCACCTGTAGAATTGAGAGAATTGAAGGTGCAGTTGCAGGAGTTGCTGGATAAGGGTTTTATTCGCCCTAGTGTGTCGCCATGGGGAGCTCCTGTTTTGTTTGTTAAGAAAAAGGATGGTACTATGAGATTGTGTATCGATTATAGGCAATTGAATAAGATAACTATCAAGAATAAGTATCCTTTGCCTAGAATCGATGATCTCTTTGATCAATTGAAGGGAGCAGCTGTGTTTTCTAAGATTGATTTGAGATCAGGGTACCATCAGTTGCAGGTTAGAGCCGAAGATGTGCCAAAGACAGCTTTTCGAACCAGGTATGGGCATTATGAATTTTTGGTAATGCCATTTGGGTTGACGAATGCACCTGCTGCTTTTATGGATTTAATGAATAGGGTGTTTAGGCCCTATTTGGATCAATTTGTGGTAGTGTTTATAGATGACATCTTAGTGTATTCGCGGAATGAGGAGGAGCATAGTGAGCATCTTCGGATTGTGTTGCAAATTTTGAGAGAGAAGCAATTGTTTGCTAAGTTATCAAAGTGTGAATTCTGGCTTGACCAAGTAGCTTTTCTCGGTCATATAGTGTCAGCAGATGGTATTAGGGTTGACCCGAGTAAAGTTGAAGCTATTCTGAATTGGAGTCCCCCGAAGACTGTGACTGAAGTTAGAAGTTTTCTGGGATTGGCTGGCTATTACCGACGGTTTGTGAAAGGTTTTTCTTTAATAGCTACTCCACTTACCAGACTACTTCGGAAGGGAGTGAGATTTGTGTGGACTGATCAGTGTCAGACTAGTTTTGAGCAGTTAAAAGAGTTGTTAACTCAAGCGCCTGTTCTCACTTTACCTGTAGAAGACAAACCATATGTGATCTACAGTGATGCTTCACATAGTGGTTTGGGTTGTGTACTGATGCAAGAGGGTAAAGTGATAGCTTATGCTTCTCGACAGTTGAAACCGCATGAACTCAACTATCCGACTCATGACTTGGAGTTAGCAGCTATTGTGTTTGCTTTGAAGATTTGGCGACATTATCTATTTGGAGAGAAATGTTTCATCTATACGGATCACAAAAGTTTGAAGTATTTGGGTGTTCAGAAGGAGCTGAATCTTCGGCAGAGGAGATGGTTGGAATTGATTAAAGATTACGACTGCTTGATTGATTATCATCCAGGTAAAGCAAATGTTGTTGCTGATGCCTTAAGTCGGAAGTCTTTAGCAGGTTTGACTGCTTATTCGCTCTTGTTGCTTGTTGAGTTGAGAGCGTTGCATGCTAGTTTTGTAGTTTGTGATGATGGTGCATTGATGGCACAATTGCATTTAAAACCAATTTTATTGGATCAGATCAGAGAAGCTCAATTGATTGATATGAAGATTCAAAAGATTATTTCAGATTGCAAGAATGGAAAGACTAGAGATTTTATTGTGAAAAATGATGGGAGCTTGTGGTTCAAGAATAGATTGTGTATACCCGATGATGCTGATTTGAAAAGAGTTATTTTAGAAGAAGCACATCAGTCAGTGTTTGCTATGCATCCGGGTAATACCAAGATGTATCATGATTTGAGACAGCATTATTGGTGGATTGGTTTGAAGAGAGATATTGCAGATTTTGTGTCGAAGTGTCTCACCTGTCAGAAGGTTAAAGCAGAGCATCAAGTTCCAACTGGATTGCTTCAACCATTATCAGTACCAGAATGGAAGTATCTGGTTTACCATTGACACAAAGGAAGCATGATGCCATATGGGTGATTGTGGATAGATTGACTAAGACAGCTCATTTCCTTCCGGTGCGGATGGATTACTCTTTGGAGAGGTTGGCTGAGCTGTATATCCATGAGATTGTGAAACTGCATGGTGTTCCAACTTCTTTAGTGTCTGATCGAGATTCCAGGTTTACTTCAAGATTTTGGAAGAGTTTGCATAGTGCTTTGGGTTCTCGATTACACTTCAGTACTGCTTTTCATCCACAGACGGATGGACAGTCAGAGAGGGTGATACAGATTATTGAGGACATGTTGAGAAGCTGTGTCATCGATTTATCTGGAAGTTGGGATAGGTTTTTACCACTTGTGGAGTTTGCTTACAACAACAGTCACCAATCTAGCATTGGTATGGCACCATTTGAAGCATTATATGGTAGACGGTGTAGGACACCTCTCTGTTGGAGTGAACTTGGTGAAGGTAAAATAATTGGCCCTGATTTGATTCAAGAAACAGAAGAGAAAGTGAAGTTGATACGAGGTAGGTTAAAAGCAGCTTCAGACCGACAGAAGTCTTATGCAGATCTGAAAAGGAGAGACATAGAGTTTGATGTTGGAGATAAGGTATTTTTGAAAGTATCTCCTTGGAAGAAGATTTTAAGGTTTGGTCGGAAAGGTAAATTGAGTCCTCGTTTCATTGGGCCGTATGAAGTGTTAGAAAGAGTTGGGCCAGTGGCGTATCGACTTGCTTTACCACCTGAGTTGGATCGTATTCATAATGTGTTTCATGTTTCTATGTTGAGGAGATATAGGTCGGATCCATCTCATGTGTTGTCAATTGAATCTATTGAAGTGAGCCCAGATTTGACTTTTGAAGAGGAACCAGTTGCTATCTTGGCACGAGAAGTGAAAGAGTTGAGGAACAAGAGTGTGCCATTGGTGAAAGTTCTATGGAAGAATCATGGAAAAGAGGAAGCAACTTGGGAAAGTGAACAATCCATGCAAGGTCAATATCCTCAGTTGTTTCAGACTTAATAACAGGTAATTTCGAGGACGAAATTTCTTTTTAGAGGGGGAGAATTGTAATATCCCTATGCATGCCCTAGAAGTTTTGTATGTGTTGTTGTTGTTGTTGTTGTTGTTGTTGTTGGTTTAAGTTGAGAGAAGTATATGTATATGTGTTTTGGGAAGAAATAGGGTTTAGAGACAAGTTTATATGTTGTGTATATGGTAATATATATAACATATATATGAGTCAAATAATGGTCAAAGAGAGAGTAGTAGTGGAGGAAGATATTTTTATATTATTGAGTATTTAATTATTAAGGAAAATGGAAGTAATTAATTAGTGGAAGGGATTAATTTGGATTATAATAATATTAAAATGCTTGGATGAGAGTGAGTGGATTTTGGTGTAGAGATAAGAGTTGATTTGTTTACTCTTCATTTTTCTTCTTTCCATTTTTGTTGGCCGGACATCCAAGAAGGAAGAGAGCAAGAGAGAGATTGAAGAGCTAAGAGTAATTTGAAGGAAGAATCAAATCATCAAGTTAGAGATTTGTGAAGTTTCCTCAAATTTGGTAAGTTCTCTCTTGTTTTCTTGTGTTGTTTGAGTTATGTTTGAGTTTTGATGGAGTGGTAAAATGTTAAGAGTATGTTGGCTTGATTGAGATGTTTTTATGGGTGTTTGATTCTTTGATTATGGATTTTGGGGTTTGTTTGATGGATAGAGTGGGTTTCTTGGTAAAGATGGAGATATGTTGGTGTTGAGGGTTTGAAGTGATGATGATGATTTGTGATTTGTGTTTGTGTATGTGTCTTGTCTTGTTTTGGTGTTGTTGTATGTTTGAGTTGGTTTTTGGGTTAGTTTGGATGAGTTTGTTTGAAAGGAAAGAAAGTGATAAGAAGAGTTTGGTTGTTTGTTTGTTGGTGTGGCCGGAATCTGAGTTGTTGGCCTGACACGCTCATGAGCACGTCCAGAGTCTTTAGGCGTGTCAATTGTGTTGGAGGCAGTAGGTGTGACACGACCATTAACACGCCCGTGTTATTGAGCGTGTCATAGCTACTGTGAGATTGGAGAATTGGCACGGCCAGGAGCACGTCCAGGAGGTTGGACGTGTTGTTAAGTGGTTGAGACAGTATGTATTACACGCCCAGTAGCACGCCCGTGTGGGTGAGCGTGTTAAGTTTAGGGTTTGCCCTAGTTATTTATTAACTTGATTATCTCTTGTGTATCCCTAAGTAAGTGTATATTGCTATTTTTGGGATTAGGTCTTGAAGAGGGTGAACCATCATTTATTTGAAAAGTAAGAGACCCTTGATAGAGGAAGTAATTAGAGTTGAGTGAAGTGTTATTGAGGTAAGTGCAACTACATCATTGCATACATTTATAAGATGTGAAAGCATAACACACATGTATTTGTTAAAGCATTGAGAGCACTAATGCATTGTGAAGGCATATTTATAATGTTTTGTGTAATGTATGAGGAAGTTATTAATTGTGCATACTTATGTGATGGGGTATGGAATTAACATGATTGAGTTGCTTTGATATGATTTGAGAATTGATGCAAAACTAATGTGAATGATTAAGATGAATTAAATGATATGTGAGGCCACTGTGATTGGGCCAAGTTGATGTAAAGGGAATAAATTGTGAAAGAATAAATGAAATGTTAATATGCCTAATGTGTTGATTCAACTTTCAGAGTCCTGTTTTTGATGGCATGCCTATGAATCATTGGATAGGTGAAATGGGATGGCCCGTAAACCAATTCCAATTGAATCACTGGATAGGCGAAATGGGATGGCCCGTAAGCCGGTTCCAGTTGATATATGAGAAATGTGATGTTTATGAATCATTGGATAGGCGAAATGGGATGGCCCGTAAGCTGATGATTCCAATTGAAACTTGTAACAGTCTAACCGAGTTGAGGATCTCCTCATGTTAATGGGTTGATGGTCCAAGAGACTGGGTCTGTTACGCTATCCATGGATAGAGATATGATATATATATATTGCCTACGGGCTTGATGATTATGATATTAAATCAAACACAGGGACTCTGAACTTTGAATAACATATTAGGGTGTTTTGGGCCCAGGTGTGTCTTAGGCTTAATGTGATTTATGATTGTTAAATTGTGACTATTGCTTAATGAAATTGATGAGTAATGATATAATGTAATTATGGGTTGATAATTTATGATGAATAAGTTATGACTTGCTATGTATTATTTATTTGATTGAGGGTCATGAGCATGGCATCAAAGCATATTGATACTATAGTTGTTTTACTAAGCCGTTGGCTTAGCGCGATTGTGTTTATCGCGCAGGTGTTAGGGAAGAACCCGAGAGATCCACTAGACCGAGTGAGTCTAGGAATTGAAGTGTTGTACTGGACTTAAAGATCAAAGAGAAAGCTGCCAATCATGTATATAATCTATATGTTTTGTAAAGTATTGGATTTAATGTATATGTATATAACTTTGTGAACTGGTACTTGGATATATATATATATATATAAATATTTTGATAAATTCCGCTGCATATCAAATAAAATGTTTATACCTATTTTGATTTAGTTTACAATTAAATATCATTATATTATATATATATATATTGTGAATTGTTTATGGAAAACCGTAGCATTCTTAGGTTCTATGTATGTTCATTACATGGTGGTGATATGTAGTGAACGTATATGGGATTTAGGGGTGTTACAAGGTTGGTCTTTTTAAGCCAAAATGGGTTCACCTAAATTGCCTTAATCATATTGATGCCTAATTAAAATTTTTATGTAGTCTCAAAATGCATGTCAAAGCAAGTTCTAGCAATTCATCAATCAAAGATGCTCACACAGAAAAAGAATGATAAGTTGATGGCTCAATTCCTCACAAGTTAAAAGGCAATGCAATGGAAACCAACAAAATTGACAATAAGCACTAATTCTAATCAATTCTCAAAATTCATGCTTCAAAAATTCAAAGGTCTTCTATCAATAATTTTATAACAATAGAACTTTTCAAAATTCATTTATTCAAAGAAAAACATTAACTAAACTTAAACAAAGATAAATTAAAACTAAAAACACAAACTACACCTATTGCGCTCGAATTAACTCTACCACAAAGCGTCACTCGCAAGTATACGAGGTAGTTGTAGCAAAGGTGATCGCCCCAAGGTCATCTCACAAGGAAGCTAAAGTAGCTAATTGATTATCAGACTATAAATAAAAAGTAATGAATAAATTTAAATTGCTAACTAATGAAAAAGATTGATTGAAGTTTAAAGCAATAAAAGTAAACTGAAGTGATGTATTGATTCACTTAATAGATTGGTCTAGGGTTTGCACTTCTCTGCTACTTATATGTATGAACGGTTATTCCTCTTAACTAATTTAATTTCAAAGATTAAATCTCAAACAACTCAATTAATCGAATCAAGGAAATAAGCTCTCGCATTCAAACCTCTTTCAACTAATCTTGTTACAATTGAAATAATTTTTTTAATAGGTTATATCTCTAATTCACCTAAGTCCCTAATTGAATTGTTCCAGCATTAGACTTCATCTCTCAATCCATCATCTAATACTTAAAACACATAATTGATGGCCAATCAATTATATATTAACAATATTCCATTCAATCAAAGCTGAAGAAATTATTAGCTAAGAGAATAACCAATTCATACAATCATAGCAGATCCATACAAACCCTAGACTTGATCAAATTAGTTCATAATGTTATCAAACATATGTTAGTGTATGTGCCCTAGGCCATATATTTGGATCTTTATGTTATACATTCATTATTAATAAATGAGGTTTTATTATCATTATTGTTTGTTTGCATGTTATACTTGATATTTGTCCCTGGTTTATTATTGTTATAGAGATAAAAAAAATAATTCTTAACCAGTATGAACATTGATTTGATAATCATCAGATGGCTATGTGTATAGTGATACAAATCAATTTCATAGATACTTGTTAGAGAACAATGTATTGGATAGACTCATCATGAGATTACTACATGGGTTAGTGTCATAAGTAAATCTCATGATAGTTATGTATTAATTCTTTGACTTGAGATTGCCATAGTTTCCAATATAAGGACTATTATATTTTGACATGATCAAACATTATCCTTAACTGGATAGTAATAAAGGTTATGATCATATATGATAGAAATTATGTAGAGGATAATGAACAATCAAGATATAATTTGTCCCTCTCTTTGAGAGAGATATCTTTTGGGCCCCTCGATAAGTGAGACTGTGAAATGCATGGCCGTGCTCAAATGAATTGATAGTGTGATCAATTTCATTTGTTTTTATCAGTCTACTTGGAGATCGAGTAATCATAAGTTTGGACAATATAAGTATGACGTTGACCATGACTTATGTTCAAGCTAGATATTGTGTGACAAAGGGATTAATGCATGTACTATTATTAGGCAAATTGGACATTCCTTATATTAATTGGGTAGTTGTAATGCCTTGCTAGAGGCCAATTATGACTTGTTGGTTTAATAGATTAAATTGACTGCCAATTAATATGGGTCTATCGGGTCACACACAAGAATGCGCTTTGGGCTGGATATAATATTAATAATATTAATATTAGATATTAATATTTATTATTATTATTATTTTCATTTTATATATATATATATTATTAGATAATATATTTAGAATCCTAATGAGATTTGGATTCTGAATTTGACTTACCTTATCCAATTATATATATTATTAGATAATATATTCAGAATCCTAATTAGAATTGGATTCTGAATTTGACTTACCTTATCCAATTTCGAATTGGATTCTGGAGTGATTATATTCACTCCAGACGTTAAGTCTTTATATAGGTAACATTAGAAAATAAAAAGAGAATGAAAACTTTGAAACCCTAATACATTTTAGAGAAAACATTTTTCAGCCTTCGCCGTTGCAGAGAGCTAGCACTCCAGACGGTAGCATTCGTGTGGATACGCGATAGAGGGTGTTTCGCGATCGAGGCATCTCTTCCAAACTGTGATTTCAAATTATCAACAGGTTAGTTCTTTGTACACTTTCGTCGAATTAAACGAACAGCATGGATCCTGGTGGGAAATCAGAGATCAAAAATTTTTCCGCTGCGTGTTTTTGTTTGCAGTGATCTCCTTGATTTCCTAACAGTGGTATCAGAGCCACTTGTTGTTTTCGTTTAAGTCGAAAATTCCATGTTGATATGATTACATGAGATATATTGATTTCGTATGGCATGTTAACTATAAAACCCTAATTCATTTTTCATATGATGAGAAAGGATTGGTTTTGGTTTCATTTCTGTAAAACCCTAATTCATTTTTCATATGATGAGAAAGGATTGGTGTTTTTAATTTTGTTTTCATGAGATGATCACGTATATAAGATTGGTTGATTAAAACGATTTTCATATGATGAAAACGATTAAGTTTATATGTGATATAAACATTTGGTAATGATTCTATAATGGGTTGTACATATTCGGAACCCCGCCCGCTGACCGGCCAGCGAGAGCCCCGCCCGCTAACCGGCTAGCGGGACCGCCGTATGTTCGCGCCCTATAGTTCGTTACTGCAACATTTAGAATGTCAATATATTTGTTTCTATTTAACATGTTGGTGATGAATATGTTATGTTTGTTTGATGTCTTGGCATGGTGCATAGCATGGCCTTATGACCTATGTGATTGGTTTATTCATATCTTAATTTTGGGTAAATACGGCCTGCGTGTCGTTTATTTTGTTGTAATTTATTTTACTAGTAGTTAGATTTTCTTTTATTGTAATAAAAGAAGATTCAATCTACAATGTTTGTGATGGAGATTCATGCCAAGGAGAAGATGGTTCCATGGTGATGGAAGCACAAGCTCAAGTTTTGAAGATATGTAATATTGCAAGTGTTGTAATAGATAGGTTTTTCACCTAGGGTTGCCTTTATGATCTTCATTTGGTCTCTTGAAGATCATATTTAGTTTGGCCATGCTATGTCACGTTTACATATTTTGTCATTTGGTATATGATGCTTATGTGATAAATTATATATATGCATATAGGATGCTAAAATATAATGATATGTAATGCAAGACATGATAATAATTTAGTTGAACCCTCATTAATAATTTAAGTCTAAATGCCATCCACGTTTTGAACACCTATCAAAACTAAGATTGTATTAAAGTAGGTATTGCCAAAGCAATATGCTTTAAACATTCCTAGCTAAGTAGGATGAGTAATAGTGCTACTCATATGTTTTAAAATTGGTTAGACTTAATTAGGCTATCAAAATGTTTTTGGGCCTAAGGCATTAGATGGAATTCAACATGCTATGACATATGATGTCAATATTCCATAATTACTAAGAGTTACATGAGATGTAATTGGTAAAGATGTTACCTACCTAAATAACTTGATTTTAAGCATCACGCCAAAGCTGAGTTTAGAATTAAGTGAAATACGGATCTTAGCCTACTAAAATATTTTTTTAGAGGGTTATATTTTTAGTAGGAGTTTAAATAATTTTAACCTCATTATTAATTAAAATTTGACTTTGCATATTTATCAACAGATGGCTGCTAATAACAATTCCACCTTATCACTGCGATCTATCCTTGAGAAGGAAAAACTGAAAGAATGTGGGACTAATTTTGTTGACTGGTTTAGGAACCTGAGAATTGTTCTCAAACAAGAGAAAAAGTCCTACGTGCTTGATGAAGCTGTCCCTGACCCACCTCCTGCTGATGCTTCTAATGCTGCTAAGAGTAAGCATAAGAAGCATGTGGATGATTCCAATGACATAGGATGTCTTATGTTGGCTACCATGTGTCCAGGACTTCAGAAGGATCTGGAACACTTAGAGGCTTATGAGATGAGTGTGCATCTCAAACAAGCTTTCCAACAACAGGCTAGGCAAGATAGATTTAACACCGCTGTTGCATTATTTGACTGCAAAATGTCTGAAGGTGAATTTGTTAGTGCTCATGTTTAGAAGATGAAAGGCTATCTAGATCACCTTGCTAGACTTGGATATCCCCTGAGTTTAGAACTCTCCACGGATTTGATCCTACATTCATTGCCTAGCAGTTTCTCACAGTTTGTCATGAACTATAACATGAATGACATGGAGAAATCCATTCCTGAGCTACATGGTATGTTCAAAACTGCTGAGGGGAATATCAAAAAGCCTACCCAAATGTTGAATGTCAATATTAAACAAATGAAAAAGAAAGCCAAAGATACTAAAGGCAAGGGTAAGGCAAAAGGTGCTAAAGGGTCCAAGGGCCAAGATAAACCAAAACCTGAACCTAAGGCTAAAGTTCCTAAGGAAGGGACTTGTTTCCATTGCAACAAGCCTGGGCATTGGAAGAGAAATTGTCAACTCTATTTGGATGAGTTAAAGAAGTTGAAGGGTAGTGAGACTACATCTTCAGGTATTTATGTTATAGAAATTAATTTATCTATTCCTTCTTCCTGGGTATTAGATACCGGATGTGGATCTCATATTTGTACAAATATGCAGGGACTTAAAAGGACTAGGATGCTGAAGAAGGGCGAAGTGGACCTACGTGTTGGCAATAGAGCAAGAGTTGCTGCTATAGTTGTAGGAACTTATGAACTTGTTATGCCCAATGGGTTTTTGTTAATTTTGAACAATTGCTTTTATGTTCCAACTATGAGTAGGAATCTTATTTCAATATCTGTTTTGGATGATGAAGGTTATTCATTTTTTATTAAGAATAAGAAATGTTCTATTTTTGATAAAAATGATTTGCTTTATGGTATTGCAAATTCTTATAATGGCCTTTATATCCTTAATCTTGATGATTCTAATGGTAATGATATCTATAACATAACTTCTAAGAGAACTAAGCCAAATGAGTTAAACCCTACTTATTTATGGCATTGTCGCCTTAGCCATATAAATGAGAAATGCATTTCTAAGCTCCATCAAGATGGATTATTAGTTTCATTTGATTTTGAATCATTTGAAACATGTAAATCTTGTTTGCTTGGTAAGATGACAAAGGATCCTTTTACTGGGCATAGTGAAAGGGCTAATGATTTATTGGGCTTGACACATACAGATGTATGTGGTCCTTTTAGCATTAGTGCCAGAGGAGGATTTCGATACTTCATTACTTTTACTGATGATTTCAGTAGGTATGGCTATGTCTACCTAATGAAACATAAGCATGAGTCTTTTGAAATGTTTAGAACTTTTCAAAATGAAGTACAAAATCAACTTGGTAAAACAATTAAACTACTTTGATCAGATCGAGGTGGTGAATATTTGAGCCAAGAGTTTGATGATCATCTAAGGGATTGTGGAATTGTTTCACAACTGACTCCTCCAGGAACTGTACAGTGGAATGGAGTTTCTAAAAGGAGAAATCAAACTCTATTAGATATGGTTCGATCAATGATGAGTCAAGCGGATCTTCCTTTATCTTTTTGGGGTTATGCCTTGGAGACAGCTGCATTCATTCTGAACCGTGTACCATCTAAGGCGGTTGAAAAGACACTATATGAGATATGGACAGGTAAGACACCTAGTTTATCTTTTCTTAAGATTTGGGGTTGTGAAGCTTATGTGAAAAGACCAGTTTCAGATAAGTTAGCTCCAAAGTCTATCAAATGTAATTTTGTGGGGTATCCTAAGGAAACTAAAGGATACTATTTCTATACTCCTTCAGAGAACAAAGTGTTTGTTGCTCGAAATGGGATCTTTTTGGAAAAGGAATTTCTTTCTAAGAGAACTAGTGGGAGTATAGTAGAACTTGAGGAAACTCAAGTACCACAAGAAATCATTGAGCCGTCTATAGAGCCTATTTCAGAACCACAAATAGTTGTGGAGTCTGAAGATGTAACACAAATCCCTCGCAGGTCTGATAGGACACGTCGTCAGCCAGAGAGATATGGATTTCTTGTAACTGATGATAGTGAAGTAATGCTCATAGATCAAGATGAGCCTACTACCTATCAAGAAGTTGTGTCAGGTCCAGATTCAGACAAATGGCTTGGAGCCATGAAATCTGAGATGCAATCTATGTTTGACAACCAAGTTTGGTCTTTAATTGATCCTCTAGAGGGTATTAAGACTATTGGTTGCAAATGAGTTTTCAAGAAGAAAACTGACATGGATGGGAATGTGCAGACCTATAAAGCAAGGCTTGTTGCAAAAGGTTTCAAGCAAACTCATGGTATAGACTATGATGAAACCTTTTCACCAGTTGCTATGCTTAAGTCTGTTAGAATTCTCATTGCCATTGCAGCATACTATGATTATGAGATATGGCAAATGGATGTCAAAACTGCTTTCCTTAATGGAAACTTGCTTGAGGATGTGTATATGACACAGCCTGAGGGTTTTGTAAATCCTGAGAATTCTACAAAGGTTTGCAAGCTTCAAAGATTCATTTATGGATTGAAGCAAGCATCTCGAAGCTGGAATCTTCGTTTTGATGAAACAGTTAGGAACTTTGGTTTCATCAAGAATGAAGATGAACCTTGTGTTTACAAGATGGTTAGTGGGAGTGCAGTAGTGTTTTTAGTCTTATATGTGGATGACATATTACTCATTGGGAATGATATCCCTACCTTGCAAAAGGTTAAGACTTGGTTAGGGAATTCTTTCTCAATGAAAGATTTAGGTGAGGCTGCCTATATCCTTGGTATAAAGATCTATAGAGATAAATCTAGAAGGATAATTGACCTGAGTCAAAGTACATACATAGATAAAGTGTTGAAGAGGTTCAACATGCAAGATTCCAAAAAGGGATTCTCGCCTATGTCTCATGGCATTCATCTCAGCAAGAGTCAATGTCCTATGACATCTGATGAGCGAGATCGAATGAATAAGATTCCTTATGCTTCTGCTATAGGATCTATTATGTATGCCATGTTATGTACTAGACCAGATGTCTCATATCCATTAAGTGCAACTAGTAGATTTCAAGCTGATCCTGGTGAAGGTCACTGGACAGCTGTCAAGAATATTCTTAAGTACCTTCGAAGGACTAAAGATGTATTCTTGGTTTATGAGGGTTTGGAAGATGAGCTAGTTGTAAATGGTTACACAGATGCTAGTTTCCAAACTGACATAGATGATTTTAGATCGCAGTCAGGTTTTGTATTCACATTGAATGGTGGAGTTGTTAGTTGGAAGAGTTCAAAACAAAGCACTGTGGCTGATTCTACAACAGAGGCTGAGTATATAGCAGCATCAGATGCAGCTAAGGAAGCAGTCTGGTTGAAGAAATTCATCACTGAGCTAGGAGTGGTGCCTAGCACTGCAAATCCTGTGGACATTTATTGTGACAACAATGGTGCCATAGCACAGGCAAAAGAGCCTAGATCTCATCAAAGGTCTAAGCATATACTCAGGCGTTTTCACCTAATTCAAGACATTATCGATAGAGGAGATATCAAGATATGCAAAGTTGACACAAATGATAACATAGCAGATCCATTAACAAAGCCTCTCTCACGGGTCAAGCATGATCAGCACACTAGATCTATGGGTCTTAGAAATTTGTAGGCCTAGTGCAAGTGGGAGATTGTTAGTGTATGTGCCCTAGGCCATTTATTTGGATCTTTATGCTATACATTCATTATTAATAAATGAGGTTTTATTATCATTATTGTTTATTTACATGTTATACAATTTTGATATTTGTCCCTGGTTTATTATTGTTATAGAGATAAAAAAAATAATTCTTAACCAGTATGACCATTGATTTGATAATCATCAGATGGTTATGTGTATAGTGATACAAATCAATTTCATAGATACTTGTTAGAGAACAATGTATTGGATAAACCCATCATGAGATTACTACATGGGTTAGTGTCATAAGTAAATCTCATGATAGTTATGTATTAATTCTTTGACTTGAGATTGTCATAGTTTTCAATATAAGGACTATTATATTTTGACATGATCAAACATTATCCGTAACTGGATAGTAATAAAGGTTATGATCATATATGATAGAAATTATGTAGAGGATAATGAACAATCAAGATAGAATTTGTCCCTCTCTTTGAGAGAGATATCTTTTGGGCCCCTCGATAAGTGAGACTGTGAAATGCATGGCCGTGCTCAAATGAATTGATAGTGTGATCAATTTCATTTGTTTTTATCAGTCTACTAGGAGATCGAGTAATCATAAGTTTGGACAATATAAGTATGACGTTGACCATGACTTATGTTCAAGCTAGATATCGTGTGACAAAGGGATTAATGCATGTACTATTATTAGGCAAATTGGACATTCCGTATATTAATTGGGTAGTCGTAACGCCTTGCTAGAGGCCAATTATGACTTATTGGTTTAATAGAGATTAAATTGACTGCCAATTAATATGGGCTTATCGGGTCACACACAAGAATGCGCTTTGGGCTGGATATAATATTAATAAATATTAGATATTAATATTAGATATTAATATTTATTATTATTATTATTTTCATTGTTTATATATATATTATTAGATAATATATTCAAAATCCTAATGAGATTTGGATTCTGAATTTGACTTACCTTATCCAATTATATATATTATTAGATAATATATTAAGAATTCTAATTAGATTTGGATTCTGAATTTGACTTACCTTATCCAATTTCGAATTGGATTCTAGAGTGATTATATTCACTCCAGACGTTAAGTCTTTATATAGGTAACATTAGAAAATAAAAAGAGAACGAAAACTTTGAAACCCTAATACGTTTTAGAGAAAACATTTTTCAGCCTTCGCCGTTGCAAAGAGCTAGCACTCCAGACGGTAGCATTCGTGTGGATACGCGATAGAGGTTGTTTCGCGATCGAGGCATCTCTTACAAACTGTGATTTCGAATTATCAACATGTTAGTTCTTTGTACACTTTCGTCGAATTAAACGAACAGCATGGATCCTGGTGGGAAATCAGAGATCAAAAATTTTTCCGCTGCGTGTTTTTGTTTGCACTGATCTCCTTGATTTCCTAACAACATACTCAAATGATAATATCCATAAATACAATTCCAATAAAAATAAAGAGATAAAGTTCAAGAACAAAACCAAATTACAAACTCCTTGAAGCTTCTGAAGAATCTCTTGTTCAAATCTTGCAATAAGGATGTATCAATGGCTAGAACAATCTAATCTAAGCTAGTTTAATCAAAGTATAATCAAAATCAAAGAAAACAAATGTGAAACCCTAAGTTCTTTTCTTTGACGGCTCAATCTCAACTCAAAATTGCCAACAACCCAAAACCCTAACTCTCTTTTTCCTTTTATACGAAACCTCCGCTTTAAAAATCCGCTTCGTCTTTGGTTCATGAGAGACACGGCCAAGTTGGATGAGACTTGGCCGTGTTGGTGGTCAGTTGGAGGGACACGGCCACAAGCCTAGCCGTGTCCCTTGCTTGTGTTCGCTTCTATCTTAGAGTTTCTTCTTTTCTTCTTTGTTGAGTGACACGGCCAAGTCTTGAAGAAGACACGGCCATGTTGGACCTTTTTGGAGGGACATGGCCAGTGACTTGGCCGTGTCCCTTGCCTGTGTCTTCTACTGTGAGAGTTTCTTTTTCTTTGCTTTGGATTTAAGTGAGACACGGTCAAGTCAACCAATCCTGGCCGTGTTTGAGCTTCTTTGGAGGGACACGGCCAGTGACTTGACCGTGTCCCTTGAGTGTGTTCCTCTCTGTGTCTTGATCTTCTCTTTAACTTTGTATGGGACACGGCCACAAGCTTGGCCGTGTCCGCTGCCTGTGTCAGCCACTGTCCTTTTTTCCTTCAATTTGGTTCCTTGGCTTTTTAACCTAAAACAAAACTTGAAACAACTCTAAACAAGAATTAAATGAACATTAACCAACAAAATGTTAACACACACTAAAAACTAGGACAAAAACGACATAAACACCAAAATAAACTAAAACTGCCAAAATTAATGAAATCACTAAATAAACATATTAAAACTAACAAAATACCTAAAGAAAACAATAATTATCATAATAAACAAGACATAAATCTATAACAAAAACAAATAAAACAACTACCCCACACTTAAAACTTTGCTTGTCCTCAAGCAAATTCACATGGCATAAATTAAAAACTCAAACAGCCTTAACTATAATTCCAGTATATAAGATGAAATCCTTCTAGACTCAGACATAAATAATTTGCAATTTCCTTCAATCAAAATTTTCTTAACTCATTCATTAATCCAGACATACAAATCTGATCTCTCTTCTAAGTGTTTCACTCGATTTCAAAGGTTAATTCACTCAAACCACTCATGACCGCATACTACCATAAACTTGCTTAATTATCCAATCTCCCTCACTGATTTTCTCAAGAAATAATCCGAAGGTCTTTCATTTGGATGTAATAGGGCTAAGGTAAAGGTGTGAGAAAAGACATTTAAGCTGGAGCATCAAGAAATGGAGTATCTAATTTAGACAATACTCTTGCTAAGAAATTCATAACTCCCTCAAATGGCATACTCATCAATCCCTTAATACTTTCACATACTTGCATACTTCAAGAAAAATATACGAGTCAACATTCTCTAATGCTAGAAAATATATGAATTTTGTATATATATATATATATTCTTTTTTTTTATTTTCTCTTTCTCTTTTTCTTTTAATCATTTTTTTCTTCTTTTATATATATATATATATATACAAAATATAAACTTGCATGAAACATCTAGCTTAAAATGAAGAGGAAAAGAATAATCAACTCTCAATCCAATATAATGTGCAAAGTATGCATTTCAACCCCAAATAGCAATACCATTTTTTTTTACTTGCTTACCCCACACTTTGAAATAAACCACCCTATCGTCATATGATAAAAACTCCATTCCTTAATGTAGGTATGATGATAATAAGAGAAAGTTGAGTTGATAATTGTGTTGATCAATCAAGAAAAGGTCAAAGGCTCAACTTAGCTCACTAAGGAATTCAATATTAAGGGAAGTCTTTTTAAGCTAAGGGCTAACCTAATTAGCCTTCATCATTTTAAAACTTGAAATTAAATCATAATGTGAGTTCAATTAGTATGCAAAAGCAAGCTCTAGAGATGCAAAATCATGAAGGTGCACACTTAAGAAAAGAAAATCAATTGATAATAATATCAAATTATAAGGCTCAAAACTCACACAAGTAGGTTTTCAAAGATTTATACGTCATGAATTGCAGAATGTGAAAATTGATCCTAAATGAATTCAAATGCTCATTTCTATGATGATTCTAAAGTCTCAACTATAATGCTAGAATCACAGAAAAGATCAATAAATTTTTAACAATTATGCCACGCACAACACACAATACAACACACCAAGACAACCAAAACAAAAATTAAAGAAAAGCTACAAGATTACCCCACACTTTAGAATTTACATTGTCCTCAATGGAAAACAAGAATAATAAAGAGAAAGAATTAAGTACAACCTGTCTTCCATCGTACCCTGGTGAGGCAAAATTCTACCTTTTTATCACAAACAGAAATGTTCAAAAACAAGATGCAAGAGAGCTTTAAGGTTTCCATTTATTTAAACTAAACATAAAATCAAAATTGCAAAATATAAAATTATAACTATGAAAAAGAAATTCAAACTAATGGGTTGCCTCCCATTTAGTGCTTCTTTAATGTCATAAAGCTGGACATCATGCAAGACTAGGAATCGTGGACCAAAGTACTGTCAATGATCCTTACTTCATGAAATCCTTCTTTATATAGTTTAACTCTATGTCTATTTTCTTTAAAAGTCTTATTGGTTCTAGAGTTAAGCAATTCAATGGCACCAAAAGGACATACCTTAGTTACCTCGAAAGGACCACTCCATCTAGATTTGAGTTTACCTGGAAACAGACGGAGTCAAGAATTAAAAAGTAAAACTTTCATACCTGGACTCAATGTTTGTTGCCCAATAAATATGTCATGAAGTGCTTTAGTGTGATCCTTATAATTCCTCGAGCTCTCATATGCCTTTGGGTTAAGGCATCTTTGGGTCTTCCCCACTAGTTTAGCCCCCTCTTCTAAGGTCAGTGTTAGCTCCAATTTATCAGAGGAACCTGTCTGCAAGAAAACATCTGAAACAACTGCTTCAACACAATTAATTAAAGAACAATTCTCATATAAAGCAGTTGTAGGAATAGGAGACTTGTTAAAAATAGAAGATTCAGCAGTTTGTCCTAAGACAGTCATTGTCAACTTACCATTTTTAACATCTATTAAGGTGTTGGTAGTAGCCATGAAAGGCCTACCTAACAAAATAGTGTGTGCTGATGGTGCAGGGTTACTTCCTTCCATGTCAAGAACTATAAAATCCACAGGTACTATCAACCCTCCAACCTTAACTAAGACATCTTCTACAACCCCTTTCGGGAATCTAAAAGATCTATCAGCTAATTGCAACACCATTTTGGTTGGTTTAAGTTCCCCTAGTTCTAATTCTTTATACACATAATAAGGCATCAAATTCACACTAGCTCCAAGATCACACATGCCATCAGTCCCCTTTCCATTCCCCACAGTAATTTGAATTATAAAGCTTCCAGGATCCTTTAGCTTGGGAGGTAATTTATGCTGCAAAACAGCACTAGCTACCTCTGAAACTATCACCTTTTCATTTGGCTCATACCTCTTTTTCTTGGTGATCAGGTCTTTGAAGAATTTGGCATAAGCCGGCATGTTCTTTATTGCTTCAAGTAAGGGTAAGTTAATACTTACCTTGGACAGCATGTTGAAGATGTTAGAAAATTGCGTATCTTGGGTATCATTCTTCAACCTGTTGGGGAATGGTATAGGTGGCTGGTATGGATTGCTTGCCTTGTGCAAATCCGCTGTAGGGGACTTTTCCATTGAACATTCTCTAGCACCTTTGTTCTCTGGTTCTCCTTCCTTCTTGTTCTCTTGGTCACCTGCACGCACGGAATCATTTTCAACATTCTTGTTAATTAACTTACCACTTCTAAGAACAGTCACTGATTGTGCCTGCTCAGGTTGACTTGGGAATTTCCCCTTTTGTTGAATCTGCATCTATTGTGCAAGTTGCCCTACTTGAGTCTCCACTTTTTTAAAAGATGCTTCTAATGAATCCAGCCTCTTATTGGTCATCTCTTGATTTTTAGCACTGACTTGGATAAAAGCCTGTAAACTTTCCTCCAAACTCTCAATCTTAGACTGCCCTTGATTTGAGGATTGGCCCTGCTGTTGGTTCTGTCTCTGGAGCAAATGGAAAGGCTGCTGAGAATTATTTGTTGCCCAAGCAAAATTTGGGTGATTCCTCCAACCAGGGTTATAGTTATTTGAATAGGAATCATTCCTGGCTCTTGGTTGAAAACCCCCATGGCATTGACTTGCTCTGCTTCATTCCCATATGATTCATATACAGAGGGGCAAATGTTTGCTCCATGCCCAAAAGTTCCACAGATTCCACACGCTTCTTGAGTAGATGAAGAAATATTGTTCTTCATATTCAGCATCTGCACTTGCCTTGTTAACTCAGCTATCTGATTTACCATTTCACTATTGGCTTCCAATTGATTCACCCCTTTACTTCTTCCTTTTACACTTTTCTGTTGAGAATTAGCTCCCAACATCTCAAAGATCTCATAAGTTTCATCAGCTGTCTTTTCTCCCATAGCTCCCCCTGCTGCGTTATCAACAGTGTTCTGAAATTGCTGGGTGAGACCATCGTAGAAAAACTGATTAAGAAGTTGAAGTGGGTAATGATGATGTGGAAACTGGATCAATAGCATCTTAAATCTGTCCCAAGCCTCATGAAATGGTTCTCCTTCAAATTGAGAGAATGTAGCAATCTTCCCTCTCAATTCAGCTGTCTTCTGATGTGAATAAAACTTGCCCATGAATTTATTATAAACTTGCTCCCAAGTTGTCAGTGAATTTTCGGGCAACATCATAAGCCAGCTCTTCGCCCTATCCTTCAATGTTACGGGAAACATCTCATCCTCAACTGGTCCTCTGTTAGTCCTCCCAATGGAAAAGTGTTGAGGGTAGAATAAAAATCCTGAATAAAGTTCAAAGGATCTTCATTTGGAATTCCATAAAATGATGGCAGCATGTTGTAATGAATGTTCTTCAACTCATAGTTCCTTGCTGCATCCGTCAATCTTATGCAAGAGGTAGAAGTTCCAATGATAGGTCTAGCAAAATCTCTCATAGTCCTTTGTCTTTCTTCTCCCATATTGACTGATTGTGCAGTATCTGACTCAAATTCAGAAGTGTCCTCCTCTGTATCAAATCCGGTGTACAGCTCAAACTCTTCTCTGCTCCTTTTCACTCTCTGAATTTCTGGAATAAATGGATGCAGCTCTCCTTCGAGTGATCTCCTGCCTTGCATAAACAAAATTTCTAGAAAAAGAATTTATTAAAAACAAAAGATAAATAAAATCAAAAATAAACAATGAAAAGTAATCTAAAATTTCTAAAACTAATAAACAATTGCGCCAATTAGCTTCCCCGGCAACGGCGCCAAAAACTTGTTGCGCTCGAATTAACTCTACCACAAAGCGTCACTCGCAAGTATACGAGGTAGCTGTAGCAAAGGTGATCGCCCCAAGTTCATCTCACAAGGAAGCAAAAGTAGCTAATTGATTATCAGATTATAAATAAAAAGTAATGAATAAATTTAAATTGCTAACTAATGAAAAAGATTGATTGAAGTTTAAAGCAATAAAAGTAAACTGAACTGATGTATTGATTCACTTAATAGAATGGTCTAGGGTTTGCACTTCTCTGCTACTTATATGTATGAACGATTATTCCTCTTAACTAATTTAATTTCAAAGATTAAATCTCAAACAACTCAATTAATCGAATCAAGGAAATAAGCTCTCGCATTCAAACCTCTTTCAACTAATCTTGTTACAATTGAAATAATCTTTTTAATAGGTTATATCTCTAATTCACCTAAGTCCCTAATTGAATTGTTCCAGCATTAGACTTCATCTCTCAATCCATCATCTAATACCTAAAACACATAATTGGTGGCCAATCAATTATATATTAACAATATTCCATTCAATCAATGCTGAAGAAATTATTAGCTAAGAGAATAACCAATTCATACAATCATAGCAGATCCATACAAACCCTAGACTTAATCAAATTAGTTCATAATGCTATCAAACATACTCATCTCATTAATATTCAAAGAAATCAATTCAGACATGATAATATCCATAAATACAATTCCAATGAAAATAAAGAGATAAAGTTCAAGAACAAAACCAAATTACAAACTCCTTGAAGCTTCTGAAGAATATATTGTTCAAATCTTGCAAGAAGGATGTATCAATGGCTAGAACAATCTAATCTAAGCTAGTTTAATCAAAGTATAATCAAAATCAAAGAAAACAAATGTGAAACCCTAAGTTCTTCTCTTTGACTGCTCAATCTCAACTCAAAATTGCCAACAACCCAAAACCCTAACTCTCTTTTTCCTTTTATACGAAACCTCCACTTTAAAAATCTGCTTCGTCTTTGGTTCATGAGAGACACGGCCAAGTTGGATGAGACTTGGCCGTGTTGGTGGTCAGTTGGAGGGACACGGCCACAAGCCTGGCCATGTCCCTTGCTTGTGTTCGCTTCTATCTCAGATTTTCTTCTTTTCTTCTTTGTTGAGTGACATGGCCAAGTCTTGAAGAAGACACGGCCGTGTTGGACCTTTTTGGAGGGACACGGCCAGTGACTTGGCCGTGTCCCTTGCCTGTGTCCTCTACTGTGAGAGTTTCTTCTTCTTTGCTTTGGATTTAAGTGAGACACGGCCAATTCAACCAATCCTGACCGTGTTTGAGCTTCTTTGGAGGGACACGGCCAGTGACTTGGCTTTGTCCCTTGAGTGTGTTCCTCTCTATGTCTTGATCTTCTCTTTAACTTGGTATGGGACACGGCCACAAGCTTGGCCGTGTCCGCTGCCTGTGTCAGCCACTGTCCTTTTTTCCTTCAATTTGGTTCCTTGGCTTTTTAACCTAAAACAAAACTTGAAACAACTCTAAACAAGAATTAAATGAACATTAACCAACAAAATGTAAACACACACTAAAAACTAGGACAAAAACGGCATAAACACCGAAATAAACTAAAACTGCCAAAATTAATGAAAACACTAAATAAACATATTAAAACTAACAAAATACCTAAAGAAAACACTAATTATCATAATAAACAAGACACAAATCTATAACAAAAACTAATAAAACAACACCCCACACTTAAAGATTCACATTGTCCCCAATGTGAGCATGCAAAAATTAAAAGAGAGAGTTTAGGATGAAACCTAATTTCCATCGTTCCCATATGCGATATGAAGTGCTCCTTCCATCCATAATGCAATTGTCGCCCATTTGTGAGAAGATGAATAGCACGCAACATCAAAAGGTACCAAATGTATTGTGAAGCCTAGGTAGCATCCTTGAAAGAGTAATTGTCCAAAGAGAACATGTAAAGGTTGTCTTACGGTGATCCTCCAATGCTTTATGAACTTAGTAAAAATCTTTTTCAGTCTGCAACATTGTTATATCCATTTTTATCTCCTTCTCACCACCGAGAGTGGAAGAGATGATTATTTGTTGGATATTGTTCTCCCCCATCAAAAACATATTTCAAAATTTTTAGGGTCTTTTTGAGTTTAACCAAGTTTGGTTGAATCTCTTCCTCATCCTTTTCATCAATTTGAAGTCCCCTCTCAACAACCTCATCATTTAAGATTAATTTGCTCTCCTCAATTTCTAAATTGAAAATTTTAAGGCTCTACTTCCAAGGTCATGGCCATCTCAAGCTCATCTTCACTATCTGATGCAAGAAAGGATCCCTTGAAGCTAGCAAGTGGACCAATCACTAGGAGCAAGGCAAAGAGATATCAAGCTAGTATGGCTTTGCATATTCAAGAAGAAATTTCCAAAGAGCTTCAAGAATTATCATTCAAGAAGATGGAGATAGAGCTTGAAGAAGGCACACCAAAGTTGATTATGATGCATAGTATGGAAGCTAAAGGCTAGCTAAAGAAAGGTACAACGTGCAAGAAAGGTCCATGGGGGTTCATATAAAGCCTTGGGAAGTAATTTAAGGCCCATGGGCAGCCCAAATAGTGTGGGGTGTTTCTTATGTTGAAGGGATTAGTTTGGTTGTTTCCATACTTTATATTTTCCTTATTGGATTAGTATTTTGTTTCCATACTTTATATTTTCCTTAGTGGATTAGGATTTTGTTTCCATACTTTATGTTTTCCTTATGCAATTAGGAATGTTTTCCTTATGCAATTAGGAATGTTTTAGTTTTCCATATGCAATTAGGAATTTTGTAACCCTTATTTAAGGGCACTATTAGGCCGAATTTCAGACAATAACAATTAATAAAAATTTTTGAATTCTTCTACAAGTTCTTCTTGTGAATTTTCGTGTGAGAGAGATTAGAGTAGATTCTTTAATTCTTTCTTTGCATCAAGAATTAGGTTTACTTATCAACAAGAGTTGTGGCATTTTCCTTCTTCTTACAAACTAAATCCTTCAATCATAGTGAGTTCGCGTCTCTTTATAGGCGTTGGGTTCCTTAGGAGGTGATTATCAAGTTTCAAGGAGTTCTCTACCATTGTTATACGTTGGGTTTGCTGCCATCGTTGCTAAGGGTCCGCGTCATTTGGTATCAGAGCCTTGCAACAAGGTAATTTTTATCTACTTTGTCTTACTAGAGTTTGTTAATTTAGGTCTTTTAAATTTCTACGTTTTAGGGTTCTTAGAGAGTCTAGTCTTTAATTTTCGAAAAAGAGTCATATATCAATTCTGATCAAGGCCGAATTGAAGGAGGGTATTCTTAGGGTGAAAACGAAACCTAGGAAAGGATTCTTGGAGAATTTCGAAACCAAGAATTAGGGTTCTTGAAAGAAAGCAAAAGCTAGAGTTTGTGTTCAAGTTTGATTTCGATTTGGTCTTGAGTGAATCTGGGGTTGCGAATTAAATCTAGATTTCAAAAAGTCCTCGGGAGTAAATTGAGTCCCAAATCAAGGGGATAGTGAGAGGAAGCAAAAAATAAAGAGTACAAAACCACCTCAACAAAAATTGTTTGATATTCTTGCTATTTGGGTGCTAAGGATCAGATCTAGGTGGGTGAGAAGTAATAAAATTTTTGGGCGAAAAATTTCACCTTTTGAGGGGCTTTTGGAATTCGAAAATCATACCTTAATATACATGTTATTTGAGTGTTATAGGTGGGAATTAGAGTCTAGAAGCTAGCATTTTGGGTAGAATTGATTAGGTCCATAAAGCAGCTTGCCAAGTGTGGGTTGTTTTTGATTCATTATATCCAAATTTGTCTTGTTTATTGTCTTCATTGTTTCTGATTTCTTTATCTAGCTTTTAATTACATTGCTAAGTATCATTTGCTTGTGTCGATACTTGGTTTTATATCGTGTAGTGCAAATTACCTTGCATTGCCTCCGGATACTTGTCTTGTTTTCTATCTAGTTCTAGGATTTAGGTTCTAGTTTCTTGAACGACTTAACAATTGTTGGTTGGTGAGCTTGGTTCTGAAGTGCAATCAAGGAAGACAAGAAAAGTGAGGTAATTCTAAACACTTGAGTGAATTTCGATTATTACTAATCTTGTTTCTTTGAGTTTTTTTTTTTGTTAACATGGCTGGAAAAGGAGAAGAGACTAGCAAAGAAAGAGTTATGGCCGAAAGCTTGGCTAGGCTTAATGAGACTTTGGCAGCAATGCTTGGTCGAATGGAGATGATGGATACTAGATTGCAAGAGAATGCAGCACGGTAAGCACAAAAAATGTAACAAGTGCAACAAATTCAGCAAGTGCAACAAGGGCAGCCAGCCGCACATCCAAATCCCATAATGCGAGCTAAAAGAGTGCTTAGGAGAGAAGGGCAAGGAAATCTTGAAGCCCTAGAAGCAGCCGAAAGGGTAGAAGATGAAGATGAAGGTGGAAATCAACCTACCACTGATGGTGACCTTACTTCCATCAAGATGAAGATTCCTTCCTTTGAAGGGAAGAACAATGCAGAAGAGTTCATAGAATGGGAGAGGAAAGTTGAGCAGATTTTTGAATGCCATAACTACACCGAAGACAAGAAATCTGTAATATCCCAATGTATGCCTTAGAAGTTTTGAATATTGTTATTGTTTTAAATTGGATTGAATGCATATGTAAATTTGCAAGAGAAAAGAAATTGAAAAGAGAATGTTTATGTATTGTTTAAAAAGGAAAGTAATGTGTAGAGAGTAAGTGTATATGTTAGGTAAATGGTAATATATATAACATATATGTTGGTCAAAATGAGTGGTCAAGGGAAGGAGATATTTTAATTATTGTATGTGAAATTACTATAAAGGGCACTTGATTAGGAAGAAAGCTAGAACAAGTGAGAAGAGGGTATGTTGGTAATTGTCTTTTTGGAACACTTGGTGGAGATTTAAAGAGAAGTTGACTTTGTTTCTTCATCATCTTTTTCTTCTTTTCTATGTGTGTGGCCGGCTCATCCAAAGACAAAAGAAAGCAAGAGAGCAAGAGAGGATCTTGAAGTTTTAAACTCAAATTGAAGGAAGATCTAAGTGATCAAGTTGGTGATTCAAGAAATTTCATTACTTTGGTAAGTCCTCTTTTGATTTCTTTGCTTATTTGAAGTTGTGTGTGAGTTGATAGATTATTTAAGGGTGTGTTGATTGATTGTGAGATGTTTAAGAGTGTTTGATTAAATTGATTATGGATTTTAAGGATGGATTGAAGAAAAGAGTAAGTTGGTTGGAAGAGATGGTGTTATATTTGTGTTTAGGGTTTGTGTTGATTGTTATATGTTGGTTTTAGGGTTTTGAAGTGGTAAGTGATAAATTGTATTATATCATTTTGGATTAGGTTTTGGAAGAAGGTTTTGCCCTAATTTGAGAAGTGAAGAATTCTTGGAAAAAGAAAGTGTTTAGAATTGTATAAGTGGTGCTTAAGGTAAGTTTAAACTATATTGTTGCATACAAGCTTATGATGTTTAAATTTAACACACACTTGTTTGTAAATGTGTTAAGGAATCAAATGTATTGCTAATGTATATTAGTAATGTGAATATTGTGATGAGCATGTAAAATAAGTGTTAATGATGTTGATTATGTCCATTTGAATAATGTTATGTTGTGTACAATGTAATTTAATTCAACCAAAGGAGATTTGGCCTTGCTTAAAATCTTTAGCCATGAGAGACACGGCCAAGATGATAGGAGACACGGCCAAGTTAAGGGAGTCTTGGGCGTGTTGGATCAATTTGGAGAGACACGGCTACTGGCTTGGCCGTGTCCCTTACCCGTGTCGTCTACTGCCTGATTTCATCATTTATTTTTTTCTTTGGATTTAAGTGTGACACGGCCAAGCTGAGGCAACCTGGCCGTGTTGGAGCTTGTGTTGAGAGACACAGCCACAAGCTTGGCCGTGTCCCTTGGGTGTGTTAGCTACTATTCTTTGTTCTTTGCTCTTCTTGCATTGTTTTAATCCCCTAATGGTCTTTTTGCACCTAAACATAAAAATAAACATTTTAAACACACTTCAAACAAAAATGATCCAAACAAATGTATGTGGAAGATTCTAAATCTATGAATAATGTAAATTGGTATATATATATCAATGATGAAATATGAATGGTGATTTGAGATATTATGAGAGGTAAAGCAATTATGATTGGCTATGGTGATTCAAATGAGATGTGAAGCCATTGTGATTGGCTATGATACTTTAATTGAGTTAAGTGAGGCATGTTTGCCTAAATAATGATGAGATTAGAGAATGAAGTTGATAATGAAATAATAAATGAATTGTGTGTCTAATATGTTATTCATTTTTAGAGTTTTGTTGTTGGTGGCATGCCTATTAGTAACAATCTCTTGAAGTTAGGTTGGGCTTGATCCTTGAAGCCAAGTTGGGTTGAAGTTTAACATGTTTTACTCCCCTTGAAGCTTGGTTGGGTCTAGTCCTTGAAGCCTAATTGAGATGTTACAACCCTTGAAGCTAGGTTGGGTTGGTTCTTGAAGCCAAGTTGGGTTGATACTTAGCATGCTTTGTTCCCCTTGAAGCTTGGTTGAACCTAATCCTTGAAGCCTAGTTGGGATAATGATAAATGTGATAATTGAACCAAAACATTAACTCTGAAAGTTGAATGGCATATTAGTGTTTTTGGGCCCATGCTTGTCCTTGTATTTAATGTGATTCTTGAATGGTGAAATTAATGGAACTATGAAGATATAATATGAATGTTGTTATGACATTGAACAAAGTATGATGTTAAAATGTTATATTCTTTTGAATGATGTTTGCGATTGATTGTGATATTGGCATTGCATCGAAACATAATAATTATAGTTTGTGCTACTAAGCTGTTGGCTTAGCGCGATAGTGTTTGATCGCGCAGGTGTCAGAGTTGAACCTGAGAGCTCCTCAAGACCAAGTGAGACTAGGCATTGAAGGAGTTATTTTTAGATTGTTAAAGATCAGAGAAGAGCTGCCAATCATGTATATATATTCTATATTTTGTAAACTTTAATTTATAACATATTTGTATTTGCAAATATTTGTAATAACTTCCGCTGTGAGTTAATAAACATTTTTATATATGGTGTCTTTTGGATTTCTTTTAAATGTTTGAGATTGGTTTCACTTATTTATAAAGATATATGTTGTGTATTTTTAAACTGTGGCATTTTCTATATTCAGTATACGTATATTACGATCGTTTAAGCATGCTTGGTACGTATACGGGATATAGGGGTGTTACAATTGTTTTGGTATCAAAGCCTAGGTTTGAGATTCTCAACCTAGGTCAAGTGTAAGGAAAAGAATGTTTTGATTTTAAAAAGTTAGTTTTTGAATAGTATACATGTTTGGTATTGGCAGTCTCTGATCTTTAATGAGATGTATTCTGCTGTGTTTGCAGATATAGGTTGTGATGGATTCTCACTTACGTCAATCTGTTGAGAGTAGTGCTGAGAGTATAGCTCCTGATGAGGTTAGAGATGGAGCTAGAGTGGATAGTGCTGGGGAGGTACCTGCTTCTGTGTCAGGGAGACCAGCTGGTGAGGAGGTTCTGTTAGTTTGGCTTAGGCAGGTGGTAGAGATATTGAGGCAAGCACCAGTACAACCACCGCCACCACCCCCCACAGCCTTTGGTATCAGTGAGACATTACGATAAATTAAGGAAGTATGGAGCAGAAGATTTTCTGGGTACTATTGATCTAGTTGTAGCTGAGCAGTGGCTAGATAAAGTACAGAGAATATTCATTAAATTGCAAGCCACTCCAGAAGAAAAATGTGATTATGCAAGATCATTGTTGCAAAAGGATGCATATGATTGGTGGAAGACAGTGCCCCATGCTATGGATGATCCACCTACACTGTCCTATACTAATTTTCTAAGAGAGTTTGAATTGAAGTATACTCCGAGGGAGTATAAAGATGTGAAGAAGATGGAGTTTTTGAGTTTAAAGCAAGACAACTGGACTGTAACCGAATATGAGGTTGAGTTCATCCGGCTGAGCCATTATGCTGGGGGTATTATATCTGATGAGATTGATAGGTGTAGGAGATTTGAGGAGGGATTGAGGCCCTCTATCATGTGTCTTGTGGCTGGATCTAGATATCATGATTTTTCCCAACTTGTTGCAGCAGCTCGAAGTGTGGAGCGAGCTCAGGGCATTGCAGCAGTTGCTTCTGGGGAAGAGATCAGGGTTAGAAGACCCCAATTTGAAGCAGGGTCTTCATGTGTGAAAAGAGGTAAAGGAAGTTTTGTTCCTCGGGTTAGTAGGAGTCAGAGGCCAGCTGGTATATCAGTACAGTTTCAGAGGCAGAGATCGAGACCTACAGTTTCAGTGTGCTCCGACCCCAGTAATTCAGAGATCCACTTTACCCATATGTATTCATTGTGGTAGGCCACATGGTGGTACTTGTTGGAAGACTGGTGTAGCAGGGGTATGCTTCAGATGTGGATCACCTGATCATTTTGTTAGAGATTGTCCTGAGAGGCAGGAGCAGATGTCGGTAGATTATGCAACTTCTCGATCTAGTGTGAGGGGAGGTCAAGGAGGCAGAAATGTCAGCAGAGGAGGCAGATCTGGGTTCAATCCTAGAGGAGGTTCTATATCCAGGGAGAGTAGACCAGAGGAGGCTGGATCTTCTCAGAGGATATATGTGATGCAGAGGCAGCCAGATGCTTCGGCAGTCATAACGGGTACTTTCTCTTTATTTGGTATTTCGGTACTTGCTTTGATTGATCCCGGCTCCACTTATTCATATATTAGTGCATCTGTTTTGCCTGTGTCTGAATTGCATGTTGAATCCCTAGGATTTGATGTATTGGTGACAAATCCTTTAGGGCATAGTGTGATTGTTAGCAAGATGCACCGAGATAGTGTAGTAGTGGTGCAAGGTGAGGAGTTTCCTAGAGATTTAATTCAAATGCCTTTTAAGGAATATGATTTGATCCTAGGCATAGATTGGTTATCTAGACATGGAGCTGTGGTAGATTGTCAAAAGAAATTTGTTACCTTGAGAACCGGTGATGGTAGAGATGTAATGGTATCTAGTGAGCAAGGACAGTTAGCATCATTGTTTGTTTTAGCTGTTGCAGCTAGGAGGTTGATTAGAAAAGGGTGTGATGCTTACCTTGCTCATGTTGTGGATACTAGAGTAGTGAGTTCTCAACTGGATAGTATACCCACAGTTGCAGATTTTCCGGATGTGTTTCCTGAGGAGTTGCCAGGGTTACCCCCTGAGAGAGAGGTTGAGTTTGGTATTGATTTGTTGCCTGGTACCACTCCCATCTCTATCACTCCTTATCGAATGGCACCAGCTGAATTGAGAGAGTTGAAGGTGCAGTTACAGGAGTTGTTGGATAAAGGGTTTATTCGCCCCAGTGTTTCTCCTTGGGGAGCTCCTATTTTGTTTGTGAAGAAGAAGGATGGTACCATGAGACTATGCATTGATTATAGGCAATTGAACAAGGTGACAATTAAGAATAAATATCCGTTGCCTAGAATTGATGATCTCTTTGATCAATTGAAGGGTGCAGCAGTGTTTTCCAAGATTGATTTGAGATCAGGGTACCATCAGTTGAGGGTCAGAGCTGAAGATGTTCCTAAGACAGCCTTTAGTACAAGATATGGGCATTACGAGTTTTTAGTTATGCCTTTTGGTTTGACGAATGCACCTGCAGCTTTTATGGACTTGATGAATAGGGTGTTTAGGCCCTATCTGGGTCAGTTTGTGGTAGTTTTTATCGATGATATTTTGGTGTATTCGCGTAATAAGGAGGAACATGACAAGCATCTGCGAATTGTGCTGCAAATTTTAAGAGAGAAGCAATTGTTTGCTAAGCTGTCGAAGTGTGAGTTTTGGCTTGACCAAGTAACTTTTCTCAGTCATATAGTTTCAGCAGAGGGTATTAGAGTTGATCCGAGTAAAGTTGAAGCTATTTTGAATTGGAGTCCACCAAAATCTATGACTAAAGTTAGAAGTTTTCTGGGTTTGGCAGGCTATTACCGACGGTTTGTGAAAGGTTTTTCTTTAATAGCTACTCCACTCACCAGATTGCTTCGGAAGGGAGTTAGATTTATGTGGACGGATCAGTGTCAAGCTAGCTTCGAGCAGTTGAAAGAGATGTTGACTCAAGCACCTGTTCTTACTTTACCCGTTGAAGATAAACCATATGTGATTTATAGTGATGCTTCACATAATGGTTTAGGATGTGTCTTGATGCAAGAGGGTAAAGTTATAGCTTATGCTTCTCAGCAGTTGAAGCCGCATGAACTTAACTATTCGACTCATGATTTAGAATTGGTAGCTATAGTGTTTACTTTGAAGATTTGGCGACATTACTTATTTGGGGAGAAATGTTTTATCTATACAGATCATAAAAGTTTGAAATATTTGGGTGTTCAGAAGGAGCTGAATCTTCGACAAAAGACGATGGTTGGAGTTGATCAAAGACTACGACTTACTGATTGACTATCATCCTGGTAAAGCAAATGTTGTTGCTGATGCCTTGAGTTGGAAGTCTTTAGCAGGTTTGACTGTTTATTCGCTCTCGTTGCTTGTTGAGTTGAGAGCATTGCATGCTAGTTTTGTATCTTGTGATGATGGTGCATTGTTGGCACAGTTGCAATTGAAGCCAGTATTGTTGGATCAGATTAAAGAGGCTCAATTGGCTGATGAAAAGATTCAAAAGATTGTTTCAGATTGCCAGAATGGAAAGAGTCGAGATTTTATTGTTAGAAGTGATGGGAGTCTTTGGTTTAAGAACAGATTGTGTGTACTGGATGATGCTAATTTGAGAAGAATTATTTTAGAAGAAGCACATCAGTCAGTATTTGCTATGCATCCGGGCAATACAAAGATGTATCATGATTTGAGGCAGTATTACTGGTGTTCTGGTATGAAGAGAGACATAGCGGAGTTTGTATCCAAATGTCTAACTTGTCAGAGGGTAAAGGCTGAGCATCCAGTTCCAATAGGATTACTTCAACCTTTATCAGTGCCTGAATGGAAATGGGAAAGAGTGACAATGGATTTTGTGTCTGGTCTACCATTGACACAAAGGAAGCATGATGCTATTTGGGTGATTGTGGATAGGTTGACTAAGACAGCTCATTTTCTTCCGGTTCGGATGGATTATTCTCTGGAGAGGTTAGCTGAGCTATATATTCATGAGATTGTGAAGTTGCATGGTGTCCCAATTTCTTTAGTATCTGATCGAGATCCCCGGTTTACTTCAAGGTTTTGGAAGAGTTTACATGGTGCTTTGGGTTCTCGACTACACTTCAGCACTGCTTTTCATCCACAAACAGATGGGCAGTCAGAGAGAGTGATATAGATTATCGAGGAAATGTTAAGAAGCTTTGTCATTGATTTCTCTGGAGGTTGGGATAGATTTTTGCCACTTGTGGAATTTGCTTACAATAACAGTCATCAATCCAGCATTGGTATGGCACCATTCGAAGCATTGTATGGTAGACGGTATAGGACACCTCTATGTTGGAATGAACTTGGAGAAGGTAGGTTAATTGGTCCTGATTTAGTTAAAGAAACTGAAGAAAAAGTGAAATTGATTCGAGACAGGTTGAAAGCAGCTTCAGACCGACAGAAGTCTTATGCAGATTTGAAGAGGAGAGATATAGAATTTGATGTTGGAGATAAAGTATTTTTGAAAGTGTCTCCTTGGAAAAAGATATTGAGATTTAGTCGGAAAGGGAAGCTGAGTCCTCATTTTATTGGACCATATGAAGTTTTGGAGAGAATTGGACCAGTTGCTTATCGGCTTGCTTTGCCACCTGAGTTGGATAGGATCCATAATGTATTCCATGTTTCTATGTTGCGGAGGTATAGGTCGGATCCATCTCATATTTTGCCAATTGAATCTATCAAAGTGAGTCCAGATTTAACAATTGAAGAAGAACCAATTGCTATTTTGGCACATGAAGTGAAAGAATTGAGGAATAAAAAGGTGCCATTGGTGAAAGTTCTATGGAAGAATCATGGGAGAGAAGAGGCAACTTGGGAGAGCGAACAAGCAATGCGAGATCAATATCCTCAACTATTTCAGACTTGATATCTAATATCCCAATGTATGCCTTAGAAGTTTTGAATATTGTTGTTGTTTTAAGTTGGATTGAATGCATATGTAAATTTGCAAGAGAAAAGAAATTGAAAAGAGAATGTTTATGTATTGTTTAAAAAGGAAAGTAATGTGTAGAGAGTAAGTGTATATGTTGGGTATATGGTAATATATATAACATATATGTTGGTCAAAATGAGTGGTCAAGGGAAGAAGATATTTTAATTGTTGTATGTGAAATTACTATAAAGGGCACTTGATTAGGAAGGAAACTAGAACAAGTGAGAAGAGGGTATGTTGGTAATTGTCTTTTTGGAACACTTGGTGGAGATTTAAAGAGAAGTTGACTTTGTTTCTTCATCATCTTTTCTTCTTTTCCATGTGTGTGGCCGGCTCATCCAATGACAAAAGAAAGCAAGAGAGCAAGAGAGGATCTTGAAGTTTTAAACTCAAATTGAAGGAAGATCTAAGTGATCAAGTTGGTGATTCAAGAAATTTCATTACTTTGGTAAGTCCTCTTTTGATTTCTTTGCTTATTTGAAGTTGTGTGTGAGTTGATAGATTATTTAAGGGTGTGTTGATTGATTGTGAGATGTTTAAGAGTGTTTGATTAAATTGATTATGGATTTTAAGGATGGATTGAAGAAAAGAGTAAGTTGGTTGGAAGAGATGGTGTTATATTTGTGTTTAGGGTTTGTGTTGATTGTTATATGTTGGTTTTAGGGTTTTGAAGTGGTAAGTGATAAATTGTATTGTATCATTTTGGATTAGGTTTTGGAAGAAGGTTTTGCCCTAATTTGAGAAGTGAAGAATTCTTGGAAAAAGAAAGTGTTTAGAATTGTATAAGTGGTGCTTAAGGTAAGTTCAAACTATATTGTTGCATACAAGCATATGATGTTTAAATTTAACACACACTTGTTTATAAATGTGTTAAGGAATCAAATGTATTGCTAATGTATATTAGTAATGTGAATATTGTGATGAGCATGTAAAATAAGTGTTAATGATGTTGATTATGTCCATTTGAATAATGTTATGTTGTGTACAATGTGATTTAATTCAACCAAAGGAGATTTGGCCTTGCTTAAAATCTTTAGCCATGAGAGACACGGCCAAGATGATAGGAGACACGGCCAAGTTAAGGGAGTCTTGGCCGTGTTGGATCAATTTGGAGAGACACGGCCACTGGCTTGGCCGTGTCCCTTGCCCGTGTCGTCTACTGCCTGATTTCATCATTTATTTTTTTTCTTTGGATTTAAGTGTGACACGGCCAAGCTGAGGCAACCTGGCCGTGTTGGAGCTTGTGTTGAGAGACACGGCCACAAGCTTGGCCGTGTCCCTTGGGTGTGTTAGCTACTATTCTTTGTTCTTTGCTCTTCTTGCATTGTTTTAATCCCCTAATGGTCTTTTTGCACCTAAACATAAAAATAAACATTTTAAACACACTTCAAACAAAAATGATCCAAACAAATGTATGTGGAAGATTCTAAATCTATGAATAATGTAAATTGGTATATATATATCAATGATGAAATATGAATGGTGATTTGAGATATTATGAGAGGTAAAGCCATTATGATTGGCTATGGTGATTCAAATGAGATGTGAAGCCATTGTGATTGGCTATGATACTTTAATTGAGTTAAGTGAGGCATGTTTGCCTAAATAATGATGAGATTAGAGAATGAAATTGATAATGAAATAATAAATGAATTGTGTGTCTAATATGTTATTCATTTTCAGAGTTTTGTTGTTGGTGGCATGCCTATTAGTAACAATCTCTTGATGTTAGGTTGGGCTTGATCCTTGAAGCCAAGTTGGGTTGAAGTTTAACATGTTTTACTCCCCTTGAAGCTTGGTTGGGTCTAGTCCTTGAAGCCTAATTGAGATGTTACAAACCTTGAAGCTAGGTTGGGTTGGTTCTTGAAGCCAAGTTGGGTTGATACTTAGCATGCTTTGTTCCCCTTGAAGCTTGGTTGAACCTAATCCTTGAAGCCTAGTTGGGATAATGATAAATGTGATAATTGAACCAAAACATTAACTCTGAAAGTTGAATGGCATATTAGTGTTTTTGGGCCCATGCTTGTCCTTGTATTTAATGTGATTCTTGAATGGTGAAATTAATGGAACTATGAAGATATAATATGAATGTTGTTATGACATTGAACAAAGTATGATGTTAAAATGTTATATTCTTTTGAATGATGTTTGAGATTGATTGTGATATTGGCATTGCATCGAAACATAATAATTATAGTTTGTGCTACTAAGCTGTTGGCTTAGCGCGATAGTGTTTGATCGCGCAGGTGTCAGAGTTGAACCTGAGAGCTCCTCGAGACAAGTGAGACTAGGCATTGAAGGAGTTATTTTTGGATTGTTAAAGTTATAGAAGAGCTGTCAATCATGTATATATATTCTATGTTTTGTAAACTTTAATTTATAACATATTTGTATTTGCAAATATTTGTAATAACTTCCGTTGTGAGTTAATAAACATTTTTATATATGGTGTCTTTTGGATTTCTTTTAAATGTTTGAGATTGGTTTTACTTATTTATAAAGATATATGTTGTGTATTTTTAAACTGTGGCATTTTCTATATTCAGTATACGTATATTATGATCGTTTAAGCATGCTTGGTACGTATACGGGATATAGGGGTGTTACAAAATCAGTTTTGGCAGCCTTAGAGTTCAAGGGGTATGCTACCTTTTGGTGGGATCAATTGAAAGCTAATAGAAGAGGGAAAGGTATGAGGCCTATTCCTGAATGGTCAACCTTGAAAGAACTAATGAGAAGCCGATTTATACCATCTCACTACATTTGAGATTTGTACAATCGACTAGCAAGACTAGTTCAAGGTGGAAGAAGTGTGGAAGAGTACCACAAAGAGATGGAGATGATCATGGCTAGGGCAAATATTGATGAAGATGAGGACAAGAAGATGTCACAATTTCTTGGGGGATTGAATTTGAACATAGCCAATGAATTGGAGATGTATGAATTCAACACAATGGAAGAGTTAGTTCAAAAGGCCATGAAGATAGAGAGAAGATTGAAGAATAAAGCTATTTCGAAAATTGGCTACTCTAATGCTAGTGGAAAATTTTCAAACTTCAAGGGTTCGAGTGGAGGTTCCTACAAAGGGGATTACAAGGGTTCTTTCCAAAAGAATTCTTCCTACAATCCTAATTTCAAGAAGCTGAATGATGGGGATGTAAAAACAGCCAAGGAAACACCTTCTAGACCTACTCCAAGTAGGGAAATTAAATGCTGCAAGTGTTTGGGAAGTGGACACATTGCTTCTCAATGTCCGAATAAGAGGGTGATGATTGCTACCCATGAAGGGGAAATTGAATCAGAATCTGAACATGAAGAAGAAGAGGAGGCCAAATGTTGTGATAGGGCCGAATATGATGAAGAGGCTTGGGAGAATCAAGTCTTGAATGCTGAACATGGAGAGATGCTTGTTACTAGAAGAGCCTTGAATATTCAAGTCAAGGAAGAAGGCTTGGATCAAAGGGAGAATCTTTTCCACTCTAGGTGTTTGGTGAATGGTAAGGTTTGTACACTTATCATTGATGGTGGAAGTTGTACCAATGCTGCTAGTACTACAATGGTGGATAAATTGGGGTTAACTTGTTTTAAACATCCCAATCCTTACAATTTGCAATGGTTCAATGACGCTGGGGAAGTAAAAGTGTTGAAGCAAGTCAAGGTACCATTCTCCATTGGGTGGTATAAAGATGAGGTTTTGTGTGATGTAGTGCCAATGCAAGTTGGACATTTTCTATTAGGAAGACCATGGCAGCATGATAGAAGGGCACAATATGATGGCTTTTCTAATAAGTATACCTTTACTTATGAAGGAAAGAAGGTTGTTCTAGCACCATTATCACCTCAAGAGGTGTATGAAGATCAAAAGAGGATGCTAGAGAGGGAGAAAGAAGTTTCGACCAACATGAACCAAGGGGGTTCAAATTCGACCAATGATGTTTCTTCAACACCCAAGGGTAATTCTAAGGGTAGGGAGAGAGAAAATAATAAAGTGAGTGAGTGCAGAAAGGGAAAAGAGGCCGAGAGTCAAAAGAAAGTAAGCAAACAAATAAATGGCCCATTGGTGAGAGAAAATAAGCAAGGAGAAAAAGCAAAACATACTTTTTATGCAAGAGCAAGAGAGATAGATGTAGGGCAGCCTGTACTCATTATTATGTATAAAGAATCGTTACTTGCTGACAGTGAAGAATCTCTTGATTCTTTACCTTCTAGTTTTTTGTCTTTGTTGCAGGATTTTAAGGATGTGTTTCCTGAAGACCTTCCTAGTGGTTTGCCGCCATTAAAAGGGATTGAACATCAAATTGACTTCATACCCGGTTCTACAATTCCAAACCGGCCAGCATATAGGAGCAATCCTATGGAGACAAAAGAGATGCAAAGACAAGTTGAAGAGCTTTTGGAGAAAGGCTTGGTTCGTGAGAGCCTTAGTCCTTGTGCCGTTCCCGTCTTATTAGTACCCAAGAAAGATGGTTCTTGGAGGATGTGTGTTAATTGTAGGGCTGTGAACAAGATTACTGTGAAGTATAGACATCCCATTCCTAGACTTGATGACATGTTGGACGAATTGCATGGGGCGAAATATTTCACAAAGATTGATCTTATGAGTGGTTATCATCAAATTTGCATGAAGCCTGGAGATGAATGGAAGACTGCCTTCAAAATGAAATATGGTTTGTATGAATGGTTAGTTATGCCTTTTGGTTTATCTAATGCACCTAGTACTTTCATGAGATTAATGAACCATGTTTTGAGAGCTTATTTAGGTAAGTTTGTAGTAGTTTACTTTGATGATATTCTGATTTATAGCAAAACTGAGGAAGAACATGTTAAACATGTTAGGAAAGTGCTTGAAATCCTTAGGGAGCAAAACCTTTATGCTAAGCTTAAGAAGTGTTCTTTTTGTCTAGATAGGGTTGTTTTTCTTGGTTTTGTTGTAAGTATGCAGGGAATTGAAGTTGATCAAGAGAAGGTGAAAGTTATCCAAGAGTGGCCGAATCCTTCAAATGTGATAGAAGCGAGGAGTTTTCATGGATTGGCAATAGGAGATTTGTCCCTAATTTCTCTACATTGGCTGCCCCCTTGACTAGCATAATCAAGAAACAAGTGGGATTCGTTTGGGACAAGGAGCAACAAGAAGCATTTGATGCTTTGAAAGAGAAGCTTTCTACTACACCCGTTTTAGCTTTACCTAACTTTGATTCTACTTTTGAAATTGAATGTGATGCTTCTGGTGTAGGTATTGGAGCTGTTTTGATGCAAGAGAAGAAGCCCATTGCATACTTTGGTGAAAACTTAATGGGGCAAAGCTGAATTATTCAACTTATGACAAGGAGCTATATGCTTTGGTGAGAGCATTGGAAGTATGAGAGTATTATTTGCTGCCCAAGGAATTCGTGATCCATTCAGACCATGAATCATTAAAGCATTTGAGAGGGCAAGGCAAGTTGAATAAAAGACATGCAAAATGGGTTGTGAAGATTGAGAAGTTTCCTTATGTGATCAAATGCAAGCAAGGTAAAGACAATGTAGTGGCGGATGCACTTTCAAGGAGGTATGCTTTACTTAATGTTTTGAGTACTAAATTGCTTGGATTTGAATGTATAAAGGACTTATATGTTGGTGATTCTAATTTCAGCAATGTTTATGATTCTTGTGAGCATAGTGCTTTTAATTCTTTCTATAGACATGATGGGTTTTCGTTTAAGGGTTCAAAATTATGCATGCCTAGATGTTCTATGAGAGATTTGCTAGTATTAGATGATGGGGCATTTTGGAGTTGATAAGACTTTAGACATGCTGAATGAACACTTTTATTGGCCAAATATGAAAAGGGATGTAATTCGGATTTGTAAGGCTTGTTTGGCTTGTAGGCAAGCTAAGTGTAAATCTATGCCTCATGGTTTGTATATGCCATTACCCGTTCCTAGTTCTCCTTGGATGGACATTAGTATGGACTTTGTTTTAGGATTACTAAGGACTAAGAGGGGGAGAGATAGCATATTTGTGGTTGTTGATAGGTTTAGTAAGATGGCACACTTTATCCCATGTCATAAGAGTGATGATGCTAGTTTAGTGGCCGAACTCTTCTTTAGGGAGGTGGTTTGAATTCATGGGATACCAAAATCCATAGTTTCTGATAGAGACACCAAGTTTTTGTCTCACTTTTGGCGTGTGCTTTGGGGAAAGTTAGGTACCAAGTTGTTATTTTTCACCACTTGTCATCCTCAAACGGATGGACAAACAGAAGTAGTAAACAGAACTTTAGGTACCATGTTGAGAGCTTTAGTGGGTAAGAATTTGAGTTCTTGGGAAGATTGCTTGCCATTTATTGAGTTTGCTTATAATCGTGCTATTCATTCTTCTACAGGATATTCACCTTTTGAGCTTGCTTATGGTTTTAACCCACTAACAGTTTTGGATCTTGTTTCTTTACCTTCTCATGAGCTTGTTAGTTTAGATGGTGAGAAGAAAGCTAAATTGGTGAAAGAGATGCATGAGAAAGCAAGGGCGAATATTGAGAAAAGGAACAAGAGATATGCTGATTCTGCAAATAGAGGGAGACGTGAGATTAAGTTTCAAGTAGGAGATTGGGTTTGGGTGCATTTTCGAAAAGAGATTAAGTTGCAAGGGGAGATGGCCCATTCCAAGTGCTGGAGAAGATTAATGACAATGCCTACAAGATCGACTTACCAGGTACGTATAATGTTAGTGCTACTTTTAATGTAAGTGACCTTTCTCCATTTGATGATGCAGATTTGAGGATAAATCTTTTTGAAGAGGGGGAGAATGATGCAAGAAAGGATCCCTTGAAGCTAGTAAGTGGACCAATCACTAGGAGGAAGGCAAAGAGATATCAAGCTAGTATGGCTTTGCATATTCAAGAAGAGATTTCCAAAGAGCTTCAAGAATTATCATTCAAGAAGATGGAGATAGAGCTTGAAGAAGGCACACCAAAGCTGATTATGATGCTTAGTGTGGAAGCTAAAGGCTAGCTAAAGAAAGGTCCAACGTGCAAGAAAGGTCCATGGGGGGTTCATATAAAGCCTTGGGAAGTAATTTAAGGCCCACGGACAGCCCAAATAGTGTGGGGCGTTTCTTATGTTGAAGGGATTAGTTTGGTTGTTTCCATACTTTATATTTTCCTTAGTGGATTAGGATTTTGTTTCCATACTTTATGTTTTCCTTATGCAATTAGGAATGTTTTCCTTATGCAATTAGGAATGTTTTAGTTTTCCATATGCAATTAGGAATTTTGTAACCCTTATTTAAAGGCACTATTAGGCCGAATTTCAGACAATAACAATTAATAAAAAATTTTGAATTCTTCTACAAGTTCTTCTTGTGAATTTTTGTGTGAGAGAGATTAGAGTGGATTCTTTAATTCTTTCTTTGCATCAAGAATTAGGTTTACTTATCAACAATAGTTGTGGCGTTTTCCTTCTTCTTACCAACTAAATCCTTAAATCATAGTGAGTTCGCGTCTCTTTATAGGCGTTGGGTTCCTTAGGAGGTGATTATCAAGTTTCAAGGAGTTCTCTACCATTGTTATACGTTGGGTTTGCTACCATCGTTACTAAGGGTCCGCATCACTATCTTCCTTGGAGGATATGTTGCAGAGTTTAGAAAGTTGCATACATTGCTTCTCATCCTTTAATCTACATGGGAATGGAATTAGTGGCATATAAGGATTTGTAGGTTCATGCAATTTTATTGAAGTTGATGTTTCCAAATTCTCCTCCTCCTTTGATTGACTTGGCTCCTCTATGTTGGGTTGTATCTCCTTGCCATTTTCTTCTTAATTAGTACCTGTATTAAAGGAATTATAAAATTTTTATATATCATTTGTTCACTCCTGAAATTTGTGATTGCATTGACTTGCTATAATTGGCTAGGAAATTCCACTTTTTGGTGTGCTTGGAGTTGATTTGTCAGTTGCCCAATTTGAGTTTCCACATTCTTCAATGATAACTCCAAAGAATCAAACCTCTCATTGCTCCCTTCCTTATTTTGTGTGCTAATTTGAAGGAAAGTATTCAAACTATCTTCCATTATGGGTTTCTTACATTGAGCTTGATTTTTTGCGCTAAATTGAATTAAGGCATTCAAACTATCTTCCAAAGTGGGTTCCTTAAGTTGATCTTGATTTAGTGTGCTAATTTGAATAAAGGCATTCAAACTATCTTCCAATGTGGGTTTCTTAAGGTGATATTGATTTGAGCATTGTTCTTGAAAGTGGGTTCCTTAAATTGAATTAAGGCATTCAAACTATCTTCCAAAGTGGGTTCCTTAAGTTGATCTTGATTTAATGTGCTAATTTGAATAAAGGCATTCAAACTATCTTCCAATGTGGGTTTCTTAAGGTGATATTAATTTGAGCATTGTTCTTGAAAGTGAGAACTTCTTTGGTAAGGTTGAAAAAATTGTTGAGGTGGAATTTACTATTAGTTTTCCCAAGAAAAATCTGGGTAGTTTCTCCAATTTGGATTATAAGGTTTGGAATATAGGTCATTTATACCCGTTGGTTGGAAACTTTCAAAGGCATAATCTTGCTCTTGCCTCTCTTGGTATTGTTCAAAACCAAATGAACACGTATTTGCACTATGTCCTGCAATGCCACATGCTGGACATACTTCACAAGTAGGCATAGGTGCTCTACATCTTGCATTTAGCATCTTAAATTGATTCGTTAATTCTGCTAATTTCCATGCCATTTCAAAATCTGCATTCTCACCATAAACTCCCTGGTTCTGTGAAAACTGCATCTTTAAAAAAACACTTAACAATTTAAAGAAAACAACAAAAAATAATTAATTAAATAAAATCAAACTATTACTACTTAAATAGCCTTCCCCGGTAACGGTGCCAAAAACTTGTTGCGCTCGAATTAAGTACTATTACAAAGCGACACTCGCAAGTATACGAGGCAATTGTAGCAACGGTGATCACCCCAAGGTCGTCTCACAAGGAAGGTGTTGTTCATAATAATTTGATTAAAGAAGTTAAATTAAATGAACGAGTGTATGATGATTGCAATATTGTTGAAGTTGTAATAAATTAAAATAGCGAGCAAAGAGTTATTGGTATGCTTAGAATTGGTTTAGTTCTTCGAAAGATACCTAGGGTCGTAGGTCAATTCAATCAAAGCTTAATTCTCAATTATTCCATTAACATAACCTTGTAATTTAATTTGTTCCTTGAGTTTAATTAGTCAATTACCAATTCATTAGTTTTCACATTCATGAATAAACAACAACCAATTATTTTACATTTTCAAATTAACAAAACCCTAGAACTTATATTTCTAATTTATTCATATGGTGGTTGATTATATAGTTCGGATATCGAATTTCACCTCTCGGTCTGTCATCCAATATTAAAAGATTAATAGGTAGCTAATCTATCAACCTAAAATTCAATCCAATACAATCATCCATAACATGGTATATTAAAGGAAATATCAAATCAAGGCATTCAATCAAATATACTACAAACCCTAGGAATGGGTAATTTAGCTCAACATTATCAAATTAATACAAATATTCATCTCAATAGAAATAAAATCACAATTGTCCATTGAAATATTAATGATCATAATAAAATAACAACAATATAGAAATGAATTACAAGAGAGAATAGAAAAACCCCTTGTAGATGCCAAGTGTTGGACTACTTGTCTTCCTCCTAGCTCCACTTTGATGTTGATGAAGAACTCAAGCCCTCTTCAATTGATGATTCTACCTTTGAAAGATGGAATGTAGCTTTCTCAAGTCACCAAACCTTCAATGAAGCTTTCTTCAAACACCAATCTTCAAGAGCTTGTTTAACCCAATTTATCCCAAAGAACCAAGGTGAAGTGTTGTCTAAGGAAGATGGAGAAGATGGAAATGGAGGATTGTGATGGTGGTGTCTTCTTCTCCAAGAAGGAGAAGAATGGAATGGAATTGGAGAGTGTCACCCTCTCCTAATGTGTGTCTCTTTCTTCTCCCTTCCTCTCCTTTTTAATTCTTTCAAAACACCAAGAGTACTTGCCAACTCACCACACTCACCTTTGTCTCCCCCTTTTTTCTTTGTTTAATATTTCTTCCATGAAATTAGGCAACCTTTCCTTCTTTTCATATTTCTTTTGGCAAAAGCAAGGCCTTTGTCCCCCACCTTATCCCCCAGTTGGTGCAAATAATTCAAGGATTCCATAGGTGACACGGCCAAGCCATGAGTGGCTTTGCCGTGTTTCTCACTTTTCTTGGGACACGGCCAAGCTTGATGGCCATGTCCAAGGCTGCTTTTCCTTCTTTCCTTCTTCCAAGAGGTGAAATGGCCAATCTCCTGGCCATGTCATGTGACATGTCTAGTGGCTTGGCCATGTCTCTTGCCAGTGTCTCCTTCTGCCTTCTTTCTTTTCTTTCTTCTCAAGAGGTGACACTGCCAAGCTCCTGGCCATGTCATGTGACATGGCCAGTGGCTTGGCCATGTCTCTTGCCAGTGTCTCCTTCTGCCTTCTTTCTTTTCTTTCTTTGGTTTTTGCTCTTTAGGTGAGACACGGCCAGTGGCTTGGCCATGTCTCCTGCCCGTGTCAGTCTCTGCCTAAATTTTCTTTTAGGGACACGGCCAAGCCAACTTGACTTGGCCATGTCATTTGTTTGTTCTTTGCCTTGGTGAGTGACACGACCAAGCTTGCTTTGATTTGGCTGTGTCTTGCTTGATTCATGCTCTTCCATCACTGTTTTGATCCATCCAAGGATTTTTTGCACTTTAACCTAAAACCAACACTTCAAACAAACTTTAAACACAAATCAAATGAAAAAACTAACTAAAAACAAATAATATTACTTTAAAAATACAATCATAAATGATCTAAACACGTGATAACATTTGTATGACACCCTGGCATGTCAAACTATTAAACCCAACTTTCTGGAACTAGTTAGAGCATAAGGTGCACACAATGTTCATATATCATATTATAACTTTCTCATTTTGGTATTCTCATTTTAAGCTTCACATTTTTATCATTATGCAAGTCAAATGTCCATCATACCTTTTCATATCATCATCATTTTACATTATATTGTATGATTATCAATGTCATAATCATCTTTTCTTCATATTTGTGTGCCCCAGCCATGCCTACTTGAAGGCCATGCCAGTGTACGTGAAAATACTATTGTCTAGCTCAAAGGACAAGCCCATGACCATGGCTTCTCAATGCCACGCTCGTGGCTTTCAAATCGAATATGCAATTTATACACAAACAAGCCTACAACCATGGTTTCCCAATGCCATGCCTATGGCTTTCAATTCATCACTGCCAAATCACAAATTCCAAGCTGACAGATCCAAACCAAAGCCCACGATTGTGCCCTACACATGGCCACACCCGTGGGTCGCCAAGTTTACACCAAAACACAATTACTCAATCAAACAACATAAACTATAAGAAATCAACATTCTCTAAGTATGTAAAAAACTTTTTGAAACCCAAAATGAATTAGTACACTTCTTCCAAGTCTTTTCACCAAAACCTTCCACTTTCCAAAAAGTAGTCTTCAATTCTTTGATTATTCACAAACACTTCACTTCACTCCTAACCAAATATAAGTTTAAACGCATCATTAAAATATATATAAACACTAGAACTCCTTATACTACATCTAATCCCAGGTTAACCATAACCCTTGCCAAAACCCTAGCTTCTACCTCACTCCTCCAAATCCTAATCAATTCCATTCAATCAATTCCCCATGTTTAGAATTATCATTTCTATATCAATAACTTCACTCTATTTCAATAAAATAATTATTCAACACTTTATCAAAACCCTACTTAAGGAAATTTATCAAAAGTTAAAGAAAAATTACTTGTTACTTCAATTATTACCAAATATATTCTTGGAAAATCTTGTTAAATCTTGATAGATGGGAGAATTAAAATTCTCTCTCTTACTTATCTATGGAGGTCAGTGTGAGCGAGGATTTTCGCCCCCACTCCCGGTGGAATGGTTCTTGTAACTTCAGCACTATTTAGGCTCAAGGCCTTAGAGAACATGGGCCTAAGCCTAGAGAAAATGGAGTGGCCACTCGGATGGGCCGGGAAAAGAATGGGGTGGATGACTCAATTCTTAAGGAATCCCTAACCACCTAATGGATTCATAAAGTTGGGTACATGTGGAGAAGGTGAGAAATGGCCCAACACCCCCCACAATGCCCGGTTCATTGAAACCGGCCTCCTTTTCAGGTTTTAATATTATAAAATTCTTAACTATAATGATATTATCCATACTACATGCAATCATAATAATAAATAAATACTTTATTAAAATCACAACAATGTCCAAACAAAACAAATAAATGAACACCCATCCAAGGATGGAAACATGTCCTTACACTGTTTAATATCTAAAACTAATTAGGACACTCACCGTAGGGTGAAAAACATGTCCTTTATATTGATCCAAAACTTTAAAATAAATTAAATTACATGATGCTCGCAATATGAGGTACCCAAAATATGGAAAACATACCTCTTAAAATGTTTCGCAACCAAAGCAAATCAATAAAAATAACCAACCATTCATCATAAGTAAATTATTCATTGAGGACATGAAACATCAATCAAAATATATAATAAACATACATCTAATTTAAATAAAGCAGTAAGTATATGAATTTAGGATTTATGCATCAATTAGGGTTTTTTGAATAAAATTAGGGTTTTGTAGGTTGTATGTTTAACAAATTACTGGATTAGTCAATATACAAGAAATAATATAGCTACTAGATGTTTGAATTTAAGATTAGGTTTGAAATAAATTAAGGTTTAAATCTAAAGAATGGATGTTTTGGACTTAGGGTTTTAGAAGTTGTATGAAACTAATACTAAGATTTAGGGTTTAAGTAGATAAAATTGAAGATTATGAAAATAGAATTAAAAGTTAGGTATTTTGAAAGAATATGCTACTGTGATTTTTAGAAAATTTGAATTGATTATGATTTTGAGAAAACAGATTATTGTTTTGTGGTATTAGAAAAGTGTAATTAGGGTTTTAGGCTTCAAAAATTATTTTAATGGGTATTAAGATATTAGGGTTTTGAAAAATAATTTTTAGGGTTTTAGATAGAAACTAGATGATAAATAAAATTATTGATCAATGTGATTAATTAAAAACCCATCTATTGTATGCTCAAATAATTGATCAAATTGGATAATGAGGCTAATGTAAATATAAAAAAGTTAATAAAAACTCAAACCTCCGTTATTGGTTCCACCACAATTTTAATTCTGGTTGAACAATAACAAAGACAGTGTGTGCTGACTTTTTATGAATTTTTTGTTTGTTGCTTGCTGCCTCTTGCTCCTTCCTTCACAAGTCCAAGATTCTGAGTAGTCCGAATAATTCTTTTCCAATCCAAAAAAATACTTGGTCGAAATAAAAAAAAATCCTCCTCTTATGTGTTTTTAATGTGGTATTTATAGGCAATTAAAATAAAAAACCTAGTATGTTAAGAAAATTAAAAACTATTTTGGAAATAAAATAAAAAAATTAAGTAAAATAAGGTTTCGGCGAAAACTGCGTGCGGGCTCCTGGCAAGACTGACTCTGGGCGAGCTGGGTGCAAAATTGCTGGCTGGGCGCTGGCAAAATTGTGCATGGGGTGCAATTTCGCCGTAGGTTTTGCCTGCGACAAATAAGCCTGTGGCCAATTCGTCGCAGGTGTTCCTGCGGCGAATTGGCCTAAGCCAATTTGTCGCTAGCGACATTCATCACCGATTTTTTATTTTTTAAAATTATATATGTATATTAAAAATAAATAAATAATAAATAAAAAGTAAAATAAATATTATATTAAAATAAATAATAAATATTTATAAATAAATAATATAAATAAATAAATAATAAAAATAAAATAAAATAAATATTATATTAAAATAAATAATAAATATTTATAAATATTTATAAATAATATAAATAAATAATAAGTAAAATAAATAAATAATAAATATACCACAAAAATTATTTCGGACTATATTAAAATCTTTGGACTGTATTGGATCAAAAATTAAGGGTCTATAGTTTCCCCCTGCTTGAGCGATATGAGACTATAGCAAAAAGGGGTTAAAAGTAATATGATTTTTGACTGGGTTTAGAGCTAAACTCGACTTCATACCAAGCTAGTTTGAGTTCTGGACTCAAAAATAATTTAGATTCTAGACTCGAGGTGAGTTTTGGACTCAAAAAATAATTTAGATTCTGGACCCGAGATAAGTTCTGAATTTAAAAAATAACTTGGGTTCTAGACCCGAGATAAGTTTTGGATTTTAAAAAAATTTAAATTCTAGACCCGAGGTAAGTTCTGGACTTAAAAAAATAATTTGGGTTCTGGACCCAGGTAAGTTCTAGACTTAAAAAATAATTTAGATTCTAGACCCGAGGTAAGTTTCGGACTTAAAAATAATTTGGGTTCTGGACCCGAGATAAGTTCTGGACTTCGAAAAATAATTTGGTTTTTGGACCCGAGGTAAGTTTTGGACTTAAAAAATAATTCGAGTTCTAGACCCGGGGTAAGTTCTAGACTTAAAAAAAGAATTGGATTATCTGCAAAAAATGATTATAGTCAGTAGGATATTAAAGAAATTTTAAAAAAAATTAGCTATTTTTAGCTAATTTAGCTGTTTTTTTATCATACCTATATCCTTTTGCTCCCTGTGTGAAAAAATATTTTAAAAGTATGAAAATATTTTTAGACACGCAAATATCTGAATAAGAATTGAATAATTGAATTTACTATTTATTCACTGTTTATTTACTATTTACTCACTATTTACTAACTATTCATTCACTATTTATCAACAGTGATATTGGCTCTTTTTTTTTTCTTTTTTATTCTTCACGGGAAGTACTATTTTTCCCTTTTGTCTTTTGTCTTTTCCATTGCATTTTGCCTATATAAACATCACTCGTTCACCATTTCATTCACTTCATCTTTTAATCATAAATCATTTATACTTACATATATTTTCATAGTCTGAGTGAGTAAAGAGCCGAGCAAAAAAAATAGAGAGAATACATGCTTCGATATTAGGGCCTTGATCCAATGCAGAGTTTATAGAATTTATTCAATGATATGAAAATGGTACTGTAAGTCTACTAGCTGGGATGCAGCTTCATCGCAGTTCAAGTAAAAAAACTAAGTTATTATTACAAATAAATGAGATGCTCAAATATGTATTCATTATTCTATTTCAATTTATTATTAGGTTTTAGTTTTTAATGTTTAATTATTAATAGTACTAAAGTTTAGAAAAAATTTAAAAATAAATTAATTTGTCAACTATTATTAAGAATTTAATAAATAAATTAATTAATTAAAATAGAATATAACAAGTAAGTTTAGGCTATGAATTAGTGGTATTGGTAGGATGATATACTTACCTCGTGTTGACTTACTTTGCTCCATGTTAGCGTGATCGCTGTGTTGTCCGGGGTGGAGGATGTGTCTATAAAGCCCGACAATGGAATGATGTAGCACCTTCTTGGGTAAAACAGATTGTCCGAGAGTGTGGTTTTGAAAGCTTCATCTTGCAATTACCATCTGAGGAGTGTCCAATAGATAGGAGTGTAGTTCAAGCATTGTCAGACCAGTGGATGGACACGACCCATACTTTTCACCTACCTGTAGGAAAGATGACCATTGGCCCAGTCGATTATACAGCCATAACTGGTATCTGGTACTATGGCCTTCCAGTCCCTCTTACCATTGATATTCTGACACACAAAGAGATTCAACAGTTAATTGGTATGGAACCATCATTAAAAGAGCCCTTCAAGATAAAAAATTGAGCCGATTCAAAGTTATTTGATGAACTGTGATGGACAGGTTCGTAGAGAAACAACCAAACAATAAGCTCAAGCATTTTTACTGTATTTTCTTAGGTTGACCACTTTCTGCAACACTAAATCTGCCATCCATCTGTCGGTGCTGAGGGCCCTTACTGATATGAGTATGGTACCATTTTACGGTTGGGGTGAAGCTAACCTTGCTTGTCCCTATCATGGATTAGACAAGATTTGCAGGAATAAGTAGTCTTTTGTTGATTTCATGGTGGTTATCGAGGTACTCTTCTTCCACCATTGTCAATTCCATGCTTATACTTGTATGAATTTGATTTTCATTGTTATTACAAGTATGGGCATATGATCATAATCTTGTGAGGGTGCCTGGCATTTTTCGAGAGAGAGTCAAGTATCCGAGGTTGAATTTTTTATTGTCAGATAGTGTAGCAGTTCGTGGCTCTCACCATGTGCACACCCAGTGTTATCTCTTGAGTTGCTTAACCTGTGGCCAGGTAAAATAATATTAGTATACGTTAAAATTTATGTAAAAAGTTTACTTACCTTTTGTCATCCCGTAGATCAATTTAGCTTGGTGGAACATGAAAGAGTCGATGAACTGGACTTCTTTCATGAATGTCGCACCGCCTTTTTAGCATACTTGCCAAGTCATTGTTGGCCCTGTGTCTAGTGGCTGGTTTCTCAGGAAGAGGGTGTATGAGTGGTTCCTTGGTCCCGAGCAATAAAAGATTCCGATGAATTGCCTAGAGTATACTTTAAATATTGCATCAATGCCAGAGATTGCGTGGTGGTTAGCTCGAAACAGTTATGATGTCGAAGCATTTCTCTATCCACCGGGTGCATCATATACCCAGTTCATTCGAGTAGGGATCTTAAACTTTGATGTATTTCCTGTTGGTTTCCAAGAAATTCCTAAGGAAGATGAGGATGAAGAGGAGTATCATGGAGAGGGAGGAGGGTCCATCGCTCATCCCGAGGCTAACACCTTTCAAGTAAACTTTTACCATCTTGCCATTGTAATTACTCCTTTCTTAACTTGTTTTGACTGTTTTAATGATTATTGAAGGCTACTGGCTCATTTGGTCATGAGGCTAGACCTTCCTTTGTTGCTCCTCCATTTGCTCATTCTTATCAATTGGAGATGCCATCTCATTTGCAAGGCGTTGATATGAGTTATCTGGTAGGTTATCCTATTCCATGATGATTTATGCTACATGTATGCATGATTATGTATGCTCTTATCCTTTCCTTTCTGACTCATAGTGGATGCTTGAGGAACAAAATAATAAACTATAAGAAGAGTTAGCTACTAGTCGCCAACAGATTGCCCATTTTGAAAAATTGTACCATTAGTCAGAGCAAGACTTTCGAGACTTTTGGTTCCAAGGAATGAGGGATCCTAGTGCTTCATCTTCTAGGGAGCTCCAAACTGATGATCATGAGATTCCTTCATCTACTTCGGATGAGGACCGTTGCAGATCTGAATTCCAGGGTAATAGAAGTTCAGGTGCCCCTTCTTCAGGTAGACTCGGGATAGATGATATGCCTCCTCCTCCAATAGGTGATGACTCTTTTAGGGCTTTGTTTGATCATGATCCACTACCTCCTTCTCAGTGATCCATCATTATTATACTAATTGAGAAAATATTATATTAATAATAATAATAATAATAACAACATGCACTTTTACTGCAACTTTTGACTTTCAAATTTTTTTTTCTTTTTTTATTGTCATTATTATTACTACGGTACAATCATTGGTCCTTCCTTTCATAATTCAGAATTTTGTAGTAGCACTGATTCATAAAAATGAAGGCAGCGCGGTAATTCAAAACCATTTTGTCGTTGATTTCCTATCCTAGCGTGTCTTGGTCTCAAGCCATTCCTTGTAAACTTTGGTATAACCAATCACCCTATATAAATCCTCTTTCCATTATGACCCCATATAGAAAACTAAGAAATTTTCGATGAATTTTCAATTTCAGCATCAAAATTCCTTTTAACAATTTTAATTTTCCTTTAATTTTCAACAATGACAGAACTCAATTTGAAGAAAATAAAAGGTTTATTTAAAAATATGAAAGCCATTCATTAGGAACAAATATCTTGGTCTAAAATCAATACTTTGAAGTGTTTTCAAAATATTAAATTGGACCATTCTTTTTTATATGCCATAGTTTCCTTTTGGAATGTGAATTCTAGGACATTTAAGATAAATGGCTTTGAGATATGTCCCATGATTGAAGAGTTTGAGGTCATCCTTGGATATCGAAGCAATCAACCAATGGTGTTGCCTATATTAATTACTAGAACTCAACAAAAGATGCAAATGTTGTTTCAACTTTTAAAACCCAAAGTCCTACAGTTGACGGGAGGTGAGAAAAATATGCTTGGTCCCTTGATTGACTTTTACATTTCTCATTTGGCTCCTACCAAGGCTTGGGGACGCATGTTTTGTCTCTGCTTGCTTGGCCAATTCTTTCTTGTTTCTTTCGATGATGATATTGATCCATGAGTATTGGATATCATGGACCAAATGGAAGGAGGCTTATCACCGATACCCATGATCTTAGCTGAGACTTTAGTTGGACTGGACCAACTTAAATCAGGATTGTCAAGGAGATTAGTAAGGAGTCCATTGCAGCTTCAGGTAATTACCTAAATCACCCTTTCGAGTTTTCAATTTAGGATTTATTTTTCTTTTGTTTATTGTTCTAATTTTTGTCTAGTCTTCTCTTATAGGTTTTCGAACTAGAGAGCTGCCCTAACTTTTGCCTAAGCCGCCCTTGCTCGACAGATTTCAGATTTGGCTTCAGGAGCATCTCTGCTTGGTCAACACTCCATCTATGGATTTTTCCAGATATCTATCGCGACATTACTCTACTAGGAAACTACTCCACCCTGCTTCTTCATATGCAGACTGGGTTGACTGGATCTACTCACGTGTTGCAGTCAACATCCGTTGGTTAGTACCTTGATGGAAGATTTCTTGTATCACCATTTAGATATATTTAATGTATGTTCCTCTCGCTGCTCTTCATCGAGGTACTTGCTATGATCCTCACCGACTTGACCATCAATATGGAGTTAAGCATCGAGGTTCCAAATTTACTCTTGATTTACACATACCTTGTTTGACTGAAGCCTACTTGGATCAGTTGAGGCAAAGCTGGCCTACACGCTACACTTATTGTCTACCATAGATTTTACATTTGTCACTTTCTTTAGAAAAAATGTTGTTAGGATATAAAAAAAAATGAAAACAATAATAAGAGATGTTTCTTTTTCTTTTATAAATTGTCATCACTTTTCACTATTGTGTTTATTTGTTTTATCCATATCTGGTCAAATACTTAAAATAGTGCACATAGAATAATTTTAATATTAATTTTATTTTATTAAATTGGGAAACAGTCAAACACAAAGCCAGCATACACAAGATCACTCTTGTTGCCAACTAGCCCTTTCGGGCTTTCTAATTGGCAATTTTCTCTTGCTTAGCCCTAATTGTTGCCTAGCCTACCCTTTCGGGTTTTTGGAACTAGCAAACTACTCTAACTTTTGCCTAGGTCACCATTTTGGGTTTTCAACATAGTGAGCTTGTAGACCCTTAATTTTTTACCCAATCCGGTCCAATATGTTTTATTTAGTCTAAAATGATTTTTGTTGTCTAATTGGTCCAAAATAATTTTTATTAAATAATTTTTGCTTTAGTATCTAATTTTTATTAATAAAAAATAGAAATAAACAAATAAAAGTCAAAAAAATAAAAATAAAAATAAAAATCAGAGTCGAAAAAATCGGCGACGAAAAAATCATCGCGCGGCCCCGTGGGCATTTCGCCCGGAGGAAATTCCTGCTGGCGAAATCACTGTGCTATTTCACACGCAGGCTATTTCACACGCAGAAATTTTCTGCCTGCAAAATAGCTAACGGGCCCGCACCGCGCGCGCTGCCACAGCCAGCTGCGGCAGATTTTTTTGCCAGCGCAGTTTTTCCGCAGCAGTTTTTTTTCGGCAGTGCAAATTTTTCGACGCAAATTTTTTGAAACCTAATCCAATTAGGTTTTGGTTTCTTTTTTTTTATTAATATTACTTACCTTAACTAATTAGGAATAAACAACCTCAAAACACTACAAATAAGGACCAAAGACAATTAAAAAAGAGGAGGCAAAAATCCAAGAGTAGTTTGGAAAATTTGAAACCAAATCAAGGAAGGAAAAGAAGAAATTCAATTCAAATTTTTTCTGGAACAGCAGCAGCACGATTTAGAGGATTCAAAGGCAAAAAAGGCTTGTCTTTAGAGCTAGTTCATCCAAGAAGAATTGTTTTTGGAGAAATCATCAAAAGAAGGTATGTGTTAATTAATTTTCTTTAATTTTTTTTACACAGTAGCAAATTTATGAAATCAAAATTAAAAAACCTTTGAACTTTAATTTAGTTTTTCTAAAGCCAAAAAAAAAAACCTTATTTCATTGGTTTATCTTCCAAAAGGCTTAAAATTGTTATTTTTTCTTCTTAAAAACCTTAAAACTCTAATTGAACATATTCTTCAACAAAACCAAAATCAAATTCTGTTTCTTTCAAAACTTTAAACTTGGTACTTTTTCCTTCAAAAAGTCTTCTAAAACATCTTTTCTACTTATAAAAACTTTAATTTATTTGTTTAAATTCATAAAACTTCATGAAATTATCAAATTGATTTCCAAATTCTTAAAAATTATTCACCACCCGTGACCCTACTTCCAAAATATCAAATCCAAATTCAACTTCCAAAATTCAAAATAATGAACACTAACCCTTTTAAAACCTTAAACCCTAATTTTTATGAACCCTAATCCTTTTAAAACATTAAAAAACATAAAAACATAAAAACCTAAATTTTACACAGTAACTTAGGAACCCAATAATCAAAAATCACAAATTAAAGTATTTTAAAGTGTTTAAAACCCTAGTTGCATGATATCATCATTCAAACCTTAATTTTGTTAATCAAAGAGTCTTATAAACCCTTTAAAACATAAAACCCTAATTTATTTTAATTCCATAAAAAGTCATAGTAGCCATAATTGGACTTTTATTTGCTTTATTCAATTCCATACTTGATTATGCTTTGATTTATTTCTTATGCTTTGATTTATTTAATTTCAATACTTGATTTATTTAATTTATCATGGATGGATGTTTATTTTATATTTTGATTAATAACTTTGATGAATGATTTGTTTATGATGAATGATTATTTACTTTTATCAATTAATTTAGATTTCCAAAAGTTGTAAGAGGTATGTTTCCACTTGGTGGGTACCTCATTAGTTAAACATCATGTAATTTAATTTGCTTTTCTATTTTAGAACCTATGTAAAGGGCATGTTTCTACCTTTTGGTGGGTGTCTTATTTAGGCATGTGATGTAAGGACATGTTTCCATCCTTGGATGGGTGTCCATTTATTTGTTTTGTTTGGGCATTGCTTTGATTTTAATATAATGATGCTTTCTTTTAATTATTGTGTGTAATATGGATAATGTTATTATATTTAAGAATTTTATAATATTAAGACCTGTAAAGGAGGCCGGTTCCAATGAACCGGGCGTTGTGGGGGTGCTGGGTCATTTCTCACCTTCCCCACACGTACCAACTTTCCGAACCCATTAGGGGGTTGGGGATTCCTTAGGAATCAAGTCATCCACCCCTTTCTTTTTCCCGGCCCGTCCGAGTGGTGACTCCATTTTCTCCGGACTTAGGTTCATGTTCTCTAAGGCCCCGAGCCTAAACAGTGTCGAAGTCACAAGAACCATTCCACCGGGAGTGGGGGCAAAAATCCCCACTCACAGTGGTGACTCCTCTGGGGATAAGAGAAGTTGATTCCATTGGTCTTTATATTATTCTTTTCTTTCTTATAATGATATTATCCATTGCATCATATTCGATTGCATTGTGTGCGTGAGTTAGGACGCTCGTGTTACCCGTGTTATGTTATGTAAAGGATACCATACTTTCACTCAAGGTATGGAGATCAAGCCTGGCATAAGCACTCATAGCCTCGTACCATTTGGTATATACTTACTATGGGAACCTAAGCCTTTTCACCCAAAGACTAAAGCTCATGTAATTAACCTAGTTACTTTCCTTAGGCTTTACCCCCAAATGCATGTTGTTTGACTATGGTTAGTTTAGTTTATCTTAGTCTAAATCATGGCCTATTTGGTTTATTCTTTTTCTGATATGACCTAAGTATATTGTAAGCTCAAAATAAATTTTTCTTTAAAGTCCAAAAGACCAAAACTATTTTCAAAATTTTCCAAGATGGTCTTTGGACATAAGACTTTTTCTAAAAACAAATCAAAAAAAAATTCTTTGGCCCATCGCCCAAATACTAAGCCCAAAATCCATTTTTCTAACCTTTTTTACAATGGGCTTAGAAACAAAACTATTTTCACCCAACCATTTTTTACATAGAGCTTGCAAAAATATTTAGGTCAATTATGAAATACTAACAATCAATTGTGGGTCTAGTTTATACTAAAAATAAATTAATCATGGGCTTGTTTTTGGTATAACCATTAGTTACTCTTTTCAAGTGAGAAATCTATCTATAATAAACCTCTTAATTTAGTTTTAATCCAATATAGCATAAAAGCTACTTTAATTGGTTGGATGGATTAAAACCTAATTAATGGGAATTATCATGGATGGATTTCCACTTTCGAAAATATAACTATTGGTTGAAATGTCCGAGGGAATTATTTGAAAGCAAGATACCCCGTGTTGGTATTTTGTTAACCATATACCTAGGAAAAAAAGACTCACTATTCATGTGTGGATGTTATAAGGTTGGAAGGATCATCCTAATTACACTTGTTTATTGGTTGATTGTGCATACATGCATACATTTGCATCTCATATCATTGATCCTCTCTGGCTCACAGCCCTGGATTAAGAAAGTTCAAAAGCTTACGACAATCCGACCTAAGCCGGAGATGAAGTATCTAGCAACGACTCAATCACTTGCTCGCCTAAAACAATGGAGCCCGAACAAATTCAAAGGATGGTGGATGAAGCCCTTAATGCCAAAATGGAAGAAATCAAAGAGGCCCTAGCTAGAGACCATGAAGAACCAATTGATTGCAATCTTAGAGAATCATGCCGAGGCATCTGCTAGCACTAAAAAACCAAAGGATAAAGGGAAGACTAAAGTTAGTCAAGTGGTTTTTTATGATGAAAAGGTGATCATTGATGATGATGATTATTGGGCTCAATACTACCAAGAGGTTCAAGAAAAGAAGAAAGAACTGAAGGCTGTTGAGAAGGCAACTATTGAAAAGACCAAGACATCCGATGTTGAAAAGATGATTACTGATTTAGAAAAGAAATTTGAGAATAAGCTGGAAACCGAAGAGAAGTCTGAGATCGACAAACTATTTAAACAAGATGATGAGGTCCCTTATAAGTTCAAGATGCCTTCCTTTGCTAAGTACAATGGCACTGGAAATCCCCATCTTCATGTGAAGCAGTATATCACTGCCATGCAATCTGCCCGAGCTACTAAGGCTCAAACCCAAAGGTACTTTATGCTCTCATTGGACCCTATTGTCCAAAATTGGTTCAATACCTTAGATGATGGAACACAAAAGAGTTGGGATCTACTTTACAAAGCCTTCATCCAACAATATGGGTATAATGTTGAGTTAGAAGTTACCTTGATGGAAGTGGAGTCCATTAGGCAAAGGCCGAATGAGAATTTTGTGGACTATGTGAAAAGGTGGAGAAACAAGGCCGCTTTACTCAAGAAGAGGCCTGATGAATCCGATCAAATAAGGATGATTGTGAGAGGGGTGTTGCCTAGCCTCCGTGAGAGAATGTCTCATACACTCATCCGTGATTTCAAAGACCTTCTTCAAGTTGGTTTGCAAATTGAAGAATGGGAACGGGAGAAGAGCCGCTTGGCAACAAAAAGGAACGAGAAAGGGAGCTATCAACCTGGTAGCCAAAGCATGCAAAAGGTCATCGGTGTTAATGCTACTAACCAAGGAACAAGGAGACAATTTTTTGAAATTGGAAAAACCGATGTCTTGGGTTCTCAACAAGCTTCAAAGAAAGGGATTGCTACAACCCTTAAATCCTCATCCTTTGCCTAATCCTCTCCCACCTAATTTTGACACCAAAGCATTTTGTCAATTTCACCAAATGCAAGGACATGACACAGATAGATGTGTGAGGTTGAGACATGAGATTCAAAATCTAATTGATAATGGGAAGCTACCCAAGCCCAACAAGCCAAACATCAAAGACAACCCATTACCAAAATTCAATAGGATGCCACCACCGGCGACCTTCATGATTGGAGGAGGTTTACATGAGGACTTTGTCATGTCTTCTTTTCAAGATGTGGATGAGAAAGCAACCAAAGAAGAAGAGGCATTTGTCAAAATTGAACAAGCTATGATGGGTGGAGAAGTAGCAATTTGTGTTGTCAATGGGTTTTGGGATTCAAGTGACAATGTTTATGATATTGTATCCAAGAAGGAGGAGTGGACTTGGTCCAAGCCCAAAGAAGATGAGGTGATGAATACTAGATCCGGTAAGCCTTACGCAAGGCCACCACCAAAGGAGATAGAAACGAATAAGGGAAGGAAGTTGAAATAGAAGAAGATGATTCTGTGCTCAAGCAATTGAAAAGAACCCAAGAAAGTGTTAGCATTTGGGACTTATTAGCTACTTCTAAAAGGCACCGAAAAACTATGGCCAAAGCCTTAGCTAGCATGCCAATTTCTACCTCCACAACACCGGAGGAGTTGATCAACTTCATAAAAATTGGGGATGTAATGAAATGTGAAGAGGTCCAACAAAAGAATGAAGTTAATATGGGAGCAGTTTCTTTTTCTGATGCAGACTTACCGAAGGAGGGAAGAGACCACATCCGCCCTCTCTTTATCAAAATAGAAGTCAAGGGGAAGAGGACTCCATGTGTAATGGTCGATGATGGGTCCACCATAAATTTTTGTCCACTTAAGATACTGCCAAAGCTAGCCATGTCAACAAGAGATTTAAAGAGAAAGTATCAGATGATTTATGTGATGCAGAGACAACCAGATACTTCTGCAGTCATTGCTGGTACTTTCTCTTTATTTGATACTTCAGTACTTGCTTTGATTGATCCCGGATCCATGCATTCATATATTAGTGCATCTGTTTTGCCTGTGTCTGAATTGCATGCTGAATCCCTAGGATTTGATGTATTGGTGACAAATCCTTTAGGGCATATTGTGATTGTTAGCAAGGTGCACTGAGATAGTGCAGTAGTGGTGCAAGGTGAGGAGTTCTTTGGAGATTTAATTGAAATGCCTTTTAAGGAATATGATGTGATCCTAGGCATGGACTGGCTATCTAGACATGGAGCTATGGTAGACTGTAAAAAGAAAGTTGTTACTTTGAGAACCAGCGATGGTAGAGAGGTGTTAGTATCTAGTGAAGAGAGACAGCTAGCATCCTTGTTTATTTCAGCTGTTGCAGCTAGAAGATTGATTAGAAAAGGATGTGATGCTTACCTTGCTCATATTGTGGATATGAGAGTAAAGGGTTCTCAAATTGATAGTATACCTACAGTTGCAGGATTTCCAAATGTGTTTCCAGAAGAGTTGCCAGGGTTGCCTCCTGAGAGAGAGGTGGAGTTTGGTATTGAATTATTGCCTGGTACCACTCCTATCTCTATTACTCCTTATAAAATGGCACCTGCTGAACTGAGAGAACTGAAGGTGCAGTTGCAGGAGTTGCTGGATAAAGGGTTTATTCGCCCTAGTGTTTCACCGTGGGGAGCTCCTGTTTTGTTTGTGAAGAAGAAAGATGGTACTATGAGATTATGTATCGATTATAGGCAATTGAACAAGGTGACTATTAAAAATAAATATCCTTTGCCTAGAATTGATGATCTCTTTGATCAATTGAAGGGTGCAGCAGTGTTTTCCAAAATTGATTTGAGATCAGGGTACCATCAGTTGAGAGTCAGAGCTGAAGATGTTCCTAAGACAGCCTCTCGTACAAGGTATGGGCATTATGAGTTTCTAGTTATGCCTTTTGGTTTGACGAATGCACCTGCAGCTTTTATGGATTTGATGAATAGGGTGTTTAGGCCCTATCTGGATCAGTTTGTAGTGGTCTTTATTGATGACATTTTGGTGTATACGCGTAATGAGGAAGAGCATGACAAGCATTTGCGGATTGTGTTGCAAATTTTGAGAGAGAAGCAATTGTTTGCTAAACTGTCGAAGTGTGAGTTTTGGCTTGATCAAGTAACTTTTCTCGGTCATATAGTTTCAGAAGAAGGCATTAGAGTTGATCCGAGTAAAGTTGAAGCTATTTTGAATTGGAGTCCACCAAAATCTGTGACTGAAGTTAGAAGTTTTATGGGTTTGGCAGGCTATTACCGACGGTTTGTGAAAGGATTTTCTTTGATAGCTACTCCACTTACCAGATTGCTTCGAAAGGGAGTTAGATTTGTGTGGACAGATCAGTGTCAGGCTAGCTTTGATCAGTTGAGAGAAATGTTGACTCAAGCGCCTGTTCTTACTTTACCGGTGGAAGATAAACCATATGTGATTTACAGTGATGCTTCACATAATGGTTTGGGTTGTGTTCTGATGCAAGAAGGTAAAGTTATAGCTTATGCTTCTCGACAGTTGAAACCTCATGAGCTTAATTATCCGACCCATGATTTGGAATTAGCAGCCATTGTGTTTGCATTGAAGATATGGCGACACTATCTGTATGGGGAGAAATGTTTTATATACACTGATCATAAAAGTTTAAAATATTTGGGTGTCCAAAAAGAGCTTAATCTTCGGCAGAGAAGATGGTTGGAATTGATTAAAGACTACGACTGTTTGATTGATTATCATCCGGGTAAAGCAAATGTTGTTGCTGATGCCTTGAGTCGGAAGTCTTTAGCAGGTTTGACTGTTTATTCGCTCTCGTTGCTTGTTGAGTTGAGAGCATTGCATGCTAGTTTTGTATCTTGTGATGATGGTGCATTGTTGGCACAATTGCAATTGAAACCAGTTTTGTTGGATCAGATTAAAGAGGCTCAATTGGCTGATGAGAAAATTCAAAACATTGTTTCAAATTGTCAGAATGGAAAGGATCGAGATTTTATTGTTAGAAATGACGGGAGTCTTTGGTTTAAGAACAGATTGTGTGTACCGGATGATGCTCATTTGAGAAGGATCATTTTAGAAGAAGCACATCAATCAGTATTTGCTATGCATCCGGGCAATACAAAGATGTATCATGATTTGAAGCAATATTACTGGTGGTCTGGTTTGAAGAGAGACATAGCAGAGTTTGTGTCCAAATGTCTCACTTGTCAGAAGGTAAAAGCGGAGCATCAGGTTCCAACAGGGTTACTTCAACCGTTATCAGTGCCTGAATGGAAATGGGATAGAGTGACAATGGATTTTGTGTCTGGTCTACCATTAACACAAAGGAAGCATGATGCTATTTGGGTGATTGTGGATAGGCTAACTAAGACAGCTCATTTTCTTTCGGTTCGGATGGATTATTCTCTTGAGAAGTTGGCCGAGCTGTATATCCATGAGATTGTAAAGTTGCATGGTATCCCAATTTCTGTAGTATCTGATCGAGATCCCCGGTTTACTTTAAGATTTTGGAAGAGTTTACATGGTGCTTTGGGTTCTCGATTACACTTCAGTACTGCTTTTCTTTCGCAGACAGATGGGCAGTCAGAGAGAGTGATACAGATTATTGAGGACATGTTGCGAAGCTGTGTCATTGATTTCTCTGGAAGTTGGGATAGATTCTTATCACTTGTGGAATTTGCTTACAATAACAGTCATCAATCCAGCATTGGTATGGCACCATTCGAAGCATTGTATGGTAGACGGTGTAGGACACCTCTATGTTGGAATGAACTTGGAGAAGGTAAGTTAATTGGTCCTGATTTAGTTAAAGAAACTGAAGAGAAAGTGAAAATGATTCGAGATAGGTTGAAAACATATTCAGATCGACAGAAGTCTTATGCAGATTTAAAAAGGAGAGACATAGAGTTTGAGATTGGAGATAAGGTATTTTTGAAATTGTCTCCTTGGAAGAAGATCTTGAGGTTTGGTCAGAAAGGGAAATTGAGTCCTCGTTTCATTGGACCGTATGAAGTTTTGGAAAGAGTTGGGCCAGTTGCTTATCGGCTTGCTTTACCACCTGAGTTGGATAGGATCCATAATGTATTCCATGTTTCTATGTTGAGGAGATACAGGTCGGATCCATCTCATGTTTTGCCAATTGAATCTATTGAAGTGAGTCCAGATCTGACATTTGAAGAAGAACCAGTTGCTATTTTTGCATATGAAGTGAAAGAGTTGAGGAATAAGAAAGTGCCTTTGGTGAAGGTTCTATGGAAGAATCATGGGAGAGAAGAGGCAACTTGGGAAAGTGAGCAAGCTATGCGTGATCAATATCCTCAACTATTTCAGGCTTGATATCAGGTAATTTTGAGGACGAAATTTCTTTTTAGAGGGGGAGAATTGTAATATCCCAATGTATGCCTTAGAAGTTTTGAATATTGTTGTTGTTTTAAGTTGGATTGAATGTATATGTTAGTTGCAAGAGAAAAGAAATTGAAAAGAGAATGTTTATGTATTGTTTAAAAAGGAAAGTAGAGTGTAGAGAGTAAGTGTATATGTTGGGTATATGGTAATATATATAACATATATATTGGTCAAAATGAGTGGTCAAGGGAAGAAGATATTTTAATTGTTATATGTGAAATTACTTTAAAGGGCACTTGATTAGAAGAAAGCTAGAACAAGTGAGAAGAGGGTATGTTGGTAATTTTCTTTATGGAACACTTGGTGGAGATTTAAAGAGAAGTTGACTTTGTTTTCTTCATCATCTTTTCTTCTTTTCCATGTGTGTGGCCGGCTCCTTCAAAGACAAAAGGAAGCAAGAGAGCAAGAGAGGTTCTTGAAGTTCTAAGCTCAAATTGAAGGAAGAATTAAGTGATTAAGTTGGAGATTTGTGAAATTCATCAACTTTGGTAAGTTCTTTCTCTTGTTTCCTTTGTTATTTTTGAAGTTGTGTTTGAGTTGAGTTATGATTTGTGAATATTATGATTAGGTGTGTTTGTGATTTGTTTATAAGTGTTGAAGTTGATTTTTAAATGAGAAGTTAAGTTGGTGTTTGAATTGAAAGAGTGAGTTGTGTTTATATTAGGGTTTTGAAGTGATAAGTGAAGTGTAACTTGAGCTTGATCAAGTATTTTCATAGATTTTCATGTTGTTTGTGTTTGTTGGAGTTGTAAGCTAAAAATATGTGATTTTGATGGAAGGCAGTAGCATTGTGAATGCCACGCCCGTGGCCTTGGTTGCCATGGCCGTGGTCAATTTTAACCATGGCCGTGGAGGTGTGGAGCATGGGAGGAAGAATCATAATCTAACCCACGCCCGTGGGGGGTTGAGGTGGCCACGGCCGTGGGCTTTTAAATGTGATGTTAAGTGATACTTTGTAATCTAAAGGTCTAAGATGAAGTTAATAAGTGATAAATTGTATGGAAATTCATGTATTGTCTCAATTTTTGGATTAGGTTTTGAAAGAAGGTGAGTTGCTCTAGTTGGGTTTATGATAATGATAAATGTGATAACAAAACCAAAGCATTAACTCTGAAAATTGAATGGCATATTAGTGTATGTTGGGCCCAATGCTTGTCTTTGTTTAAATGTGATTCATTAATGATAAAATGATTGAATAATGAGATCTATGGAAGGACTTTGCAATGGGATATGTATATATGTGTATGGTTTGTGAACTATGAAGGTGTAATATTAGTTTTTCCACTTGTGATGTTATTTTTATTGCTAAAATGGGTGACATTGCATTGCATTAAAGCATAATGCTAGCATAATTTGTATTACTAAGCCGTTGGCTTAGCGCGATAGTGTTGATCGCGCAGGTGACAGAGTTGAACCCGAGAGTTCCTCGAGACCAAGTGAGAGTAGACATTGAAGAATTTACTTTTGGACTTAAAGATCAGAGAAGAGCTGCCAATCATGTATATATTCTATGTTTTGTAAACTTTGGTTTGTAACATATTTGTAATAACTTCCGCTGTGAATTAATAAACATTTTATATATATCTATAAATGGTGTCTTTTGGATTTCTTTTAAAATGTTTGAGATTGGTTTCACTTAATTACAAAGATATATGTTGTGTATTTTTAAACTGTGACATTTCCTATATTCAGTATACGTATATTACGATTGTTTAAGCATGCTTGGTGCGTATACGGGGTATAGGGATGTTACAGTTTCATCCTGTTGGTGGAGTTCCTTCCACCCTTCATCAAAAGATCAAATTTCCCAACGAAAATGAGACAGTGGTCATTGAAGCTGAAGATAATGAGATTGTTAACGCCCTAATGGTTGAAAGGCCTCCCAATGGTTTTCAAGTAGTTGCATTTTCTGATGATGAAGTAGTGGACTCCAAAGTCTTGAATATGATGAAGAACATGAACTACCTTCCCGGAGCTGGTCTTGGAAAGGGTAAGGTTGGTTTGACAAAGTTGCCAGATTTTAGAACTCAAACATCCAAGAAGGGGATAGGATATGATGAGGACTACAATGTCCAACCAAAGAAGAGTGAGAAGATGAGCTTCCCACCACTTTAAGGGATCTTTATCAAAGCTCCAGATATGGGACCACTCCAAGGAAAGCCTGAGCCAATCATGTTCATAGGTAAGTTAATCCCCGGTTTTGAAATTTTTGCAGATGTTGCTGAGCTAGTGGAGCAAGTGAAGAAAGAGCTCACCCTGTCAATCAACAAAGAGAAGAATGAAGCTGCCCTGAAAGCCGAGAAGACTCCGGAAGAGATTGCTGCCCTGGTTGAAGAAAAGTTTGAAGACATCCTGCTTTATGATTCTGAGAACAATGATTTTGACTTAGATTTTAATTTGTCTACTTTGTATGAGGATGATGATATTTTCTTTTCCAAAATGAATGCAATAAAGTCTGATTTTGCTTACTTGTGTGATGTTTCTCCTGATGGTTGCATACATTCAAATAGCAGTTACATGAGCATCTTTAATATTAATTCTATTAACACACAATCATTAAATTTGGGAACAACTGAAAATCCTAAAAACATTAGCATAGCATCCGACCTTACTCCTGATGAGAGAGAGAGATTTGAAAAAATATTCAAAAAATATGAAGAAGTGTTTGCTTGGTCTTATGAGGATATGCCTGGGATAGATCGAGAGATAGCCGAGCATCATATTCCTACTTACACTCACATTAAGCCTGTCAAACAAAAGCTTAGGTGACTAAGACCTGAGTGGGCTGAATTGGTTAAAGAAGAGGTCACTAAGCAAATACAAGTGAAGTTCCTTGAAGTGATAGAATACCCAGATTGGCTAGCCAACATAGTACCAGTGCCAAAGAAAGATGGGAGGATAAGGGTCTGCGTGGACTATAGAGATCTAAACAAGGCTTCCCCTAAGGATGATTTTCCTTTACCTCATATAGATTTACTCATTGATAGTGCAGCCTCTAGTGTGCTACACTCGTTTGTAGATGGATTTTTCGGATACAACCAAGTGTTAATGGCCCAAGAGGATAAAGCAAAAACTGCCTTCACTACTAAATGGGGTATATTTTGTTATAGGGTGATGCCTTTTGGCTTAAAGAATGCTGGAGCAACCTACCAAAGGATGGCCACCACACTATTTCATGACATGATGCACAAAGAAGTTGAAGTATATGTTGATGATATGATGGTGAATTCGGATACAAGGAAGCAACGCTTCTAAAACTTAGAATTATTCTTCGATAGAGCTTTGAAGTATAAGCTAAGATTAAACCCGAAGAAGTGTGTATTCGATGTTACTTCAGGCAAATTGTTGGGACATGTAATTGGTCCGAATGGTATTGAGATAGATCCTGACAAAGTCAAAGCAATCAGGGATATGCCAACCCCAAAGATGGAGAGAGAAGTTCGGGGATTTATTGGTAAACTATAGTACATTAGCAGATTTATAGCAAAGCTCACAACAATATGTGAGTCTATCTTCAAGTTGCTTAGAAAGAATCAACTGGTCGTATGGAATGAAGAATGCCAAAAGGCCTTTGACCGAATAAAAGAGTATTTGTTGAATCCACCTATTTTGAAACCACCTAAACCCGGAAAATCTCTATTACTATACTTAGCAGTAGAAGAAGAGTCGATAGGAGCCATGCTAGCCCAAGCAGATGAGTCGGGGATTGAGCATGCCGTTTACTATTTGAGTAGAAAGCTCCTACCTTATAAAATTAAGTATAGTATCGTCGAAAAGACATGTATAGCCGTGGTTTGGTCTTCTAAAAAGTTACGGCATTACTTTCAATCGTATAGTGTGCAAGCAATTTCCAGGTTGGATCCAATGAAGTACTTAAGGGAGACACCCTCTATAATTGGGAAATATGGTCTATGGTTGATAATATTAGAAGAATTTGAGATCTAGTGTGTAACCAAGAAAACAATCAAGGGTAGAACGGTGGCAGAATTCCTGGCTCAACAACCATTACTAGAAAGTGAAGAGGCAATCTTGGAATTTCCAGATGAACATTTAGAAGCAATTGAAGTACAAGGGTGGAAGATGTATTTTGATGGAGCAGCGAACAGGAAAGGAGCGGGTTTGGGAGTTATACTAGAATCGCCCGAAGGAGAACTTATCCCTTTAGCCAAGAAGTTGAAATTTAGGGCAACCAATAACATGGTGGAGTATGAAGTGTGTATTTTCGGTTTGGAAACCCTAATGATTATGAAGGTGGATAAGGTGGAAGTTTATGGCGATTCATTGCTAGTAGTATCCCAAGTAAATGGAGAGTGGGAGTTGAAAGAAGAAAAATTGAAACCATACCACCATTACCTGACCATGATGAAGAAGAACTTTAAGCAGTGTAGGTTTATACACCTGTCAAGAGAAGAAAATCAGATGGCTGATGCCCTAGCCACATTGGCTTCGGTATGGGAAAATCCTACCAGCCTATTCCTTAAGCCTCTGATCTTGACCAGTTCATCAACTCCTTGCTATGAATATGAGACAATCATGGAAGTTGATACGGACCATGATGCGTGGTATGATACTATAAGGCAATTTTTAGAGGAAAGAGAATATCCACCAAGGGCAACAAAGAAAGAGAGAAGAGCCATAAGGAGGTGGTCATTGCAATACATCACCTTCTATGGAGAGTTATATCGAAGATGGCCTGATGGAGTGCATTTGAGGTGTTTAAGAAAGCTTGAGGTGGAGCGCATCATGTCTGAAATACATGCAAGGAGTTGTGATCCGCACATGAGTGGTTTGGCCCTAGTTAAGAAGATTATTCGATAAGGTTACTATCGGTTGACCATGGAGAAAGACTGTATTGAGTTTGTAAAGAAGTGCCAGCAATGTTAGGTGTATGGTAACTTGAATGACATGCCTCCTAAAGAACTGCATTCAATGTCTTCACCCTGGCCATTTGCCACCTGGGGTATTGACATTATAGGAGAAATACATCTGACAGCCTCAAAAGGTCACCGTTTCATTGTAGTAGCAGTTGATTATTTTTCAAAATGGGTCAAAGCTGAATCCTTCAACAAGTTGGGTGCAAGTCAAATGGCTAGGTTTATCGAAAAGAATCTCATCTGCAGATATGGGGTCCTGCACAGTGTGATATCAGACAACGGGGTACAGTTTCAAGGAGCAGTTAAGGATTTATTCTCTAAGTACCAAATCCATCATCATCGGTCCTCTCCTTATAGACCAAAGGCTAATGGTGCCATGGAAGCAACAAACAAGACAATTAAGCAAATTCTGTCCAAGATGACCAAGACTTACAGGGACTGGTCGGAAATGCTTCCCTTTGCTTTATGGGGATATAGGACGAGTGTGCGAACACCTACTGGGATGACACCGTTCTCTTTGGTTTATGGGATGGAAGTGGTATTACCAATTGAGATTGAGATCAAGTCGTTAAGAGTAGTCTTAGAAGCTGAACTGCCTGAAACGGAATGGGTAACAAGCAGATACACACAATTAGCTCTATTAGAAGAGAGAAGGTTAAAAGCACTGTATCATCACCAACTGTATCAAAAAGAAGATAGCTCGGGCCTACAATAGAAGGTTAGAATCAGAAAATTCAAAGTTGGGGATTTGGTATTGAAGCAATGTAATCCTAATGTATCTGATCTAAGAGGGAAGTTCAGACCTAGCTGGGAAGGGCCATATGTTGTGAAACAAGTCATGAGCAAAGGTGCAGTGAAATTGTCAGACATGGATGGGAACGAATTTAGTGAGCCAGTAAACATTGACAGGTTGAAGAGGTTTTATGTATGATAGGAAGAAAAAGAAGAAAATAGAGCTCGCTAGGTTGAAAACCCAAAAAGGGCAGCCTAAGCAAAAGTTAGAGTAGTCCGCTAGTTTCGAAAACCCAAAAGGGCGGGCTAGACAACAATTAAGGCTAAATGAGAGAAAATTGTCAATTAGAAAACCCGAAAGGGCTAATTGGCAGCAGGAGTGATCTTATGTATGCTGGCTTTATGTTTGGTTGTTCCCCAATTTAATAAAACAGAATTAATAATTAAATTTGTTCTATGTGCACTGTTATAAGTATTTGACCAGATACGGATGAAATAAATAATCATAATTGCAAAAGGTGATGACAAAATATAAATGGAAAAGAAGCATCTTTTATTACTTTAGTTATTTTTCATCCTAACAAAACACTTTCTGAATTGACAAATGTAAAAGCTATGGCAGTCGATAAGTGTAACGTGCAAGCCAGCTTTGCCTCAACCGATCCAAGTAGGCTTCAGTCAAGCAAGGCATGTCTAGGTCAGAAGCAAAGTCAGAATCACGAGGCTCAGCTCCATATTGACGCCCAAGTCAGCGAGGATCATAGCATGTACCTTGATGAAGTGCAGCAAGAGGAACGTACATAAAGTATGTCCGCATGGTGATAGGAGAAATCTTCCACGAAGGTACCAACCAACGGATATTGACTTTAGAGCACGAGTGGATCCAGTCAACCCAGTCAGCATATGAAGAAGCAGGATGTAGTAGCTTCCTAGTAGAATGATGACGTGGCAGGTATCTGGCAAAATCCATGGAGAGAGTATCAAGTAAACAGAGACGCTCCTGAAGCCAAATCTGTGAAGAAAGAATTAAAAAAAAAAAAAAGAGGTAAGCTAAGTTGAAAACCCGCAAGGGAAGCTTAGGCAAAAATTAGGACAGCTCGCTAGTTCCGAAAACCAGCATGGGCAGACTAGGCAAAAGTTAGAGCGATAAAAAAAAAGAAGAAGAAGGATTACAGTAAAGAGGAAAATTGTATGTTTTTCATTATTGTACAATGTTTTACAATTGCTACAATATTTATATATCACTAAGAGGGTGGTGGTAGGTCACCAAATAAAGACTTGAAAAAGCCGTCGCCTGTTGGAGGAGGGGCAAATTACTCATCGTGGGATCATCTGAAGCAGGAGCACTAAAATCCCTATTGCCTTGGAGTTCTGATTTATCATGGTCCTCATCAGAAGCAGACGAAAGGATCTCATGGTCATCATTCTGGGGGCCTCTCGATGAAGAAGCACCGGGATCCCTCATTCCTTAAAATCAGAAGTCACGGAAATTTTGTTCGGATTGATGATATAAGCTTTCAAAATGAGAAGCTCGCTGACAACTTGTAGCCAACTCTTCTTGAAGTTTCTTATTTTGTTCTTCAAGCATCCGTTGTGAGCCAAGAAGGAAAAGGTAAGAGCATACATAATCAGCATAAACTATTGTGAAATATGGAACGTACCAGCTAGTTCACATTGATACCCTGCGGATGAGATGGCGTATCCGGCAGGCTAGAATGAGCAAACGAAGGGGCAGTGAAAAAAGGTCCAGCCTCACGATCAAATAAGCCAACAACCTGCAACAACCATTAAAGAATCAAAGGAAGGAAAAGCAGTTGCAAGGGAAAAGTGGTTAAAGTGCAAAAAACTCCCTTGGAAGATCAAAACAAGCAAAGAAGAGCATGAATCAAGCAAGACATGGTCAAGCCAAATCGAGCTTAGCCGTGTCACCTCAAAAGAAATTTTGGCAGAATATGACACGGGCAGGCAACACGGCCAAGCCACTGGCCGTGTCTCACCTAAAGGACAAAGTCAAGAAGGACCAAGCAAAGAAAGAAAAGAAATAGTAGGTGACACCGGAAGGCAACACGGCCAAGCCACTGGCTGTGTCCCATCCTAACCCAAGAACAAAGAAGAACCAAAGAAAAGACACAGAAGCTGACACACCCAGGAAACACGGCCAAGCCACTGGCCGTGTCACTCCTATCTTCAAAGAACAAAGAAGATCCCGATCTCCAAGGATGAAGATCCATTTTCAAGGGTGAAGGCCCGATCTCCAAGGGTGAAGATCCATTCTGAGGGTGAAGAATCACAATGCATAGAACATCCGAAGCAGTCAGACTTCTCAACTGATGAAAGGTTAGTCAAATTGATTCTCGGGTCCTAATACCCAATCTTGGGTCCAAGTGCCCAATCCTAGGTCCAAGTACCCAAATCAATTCAAGCTCAAGTCCAAGTACCCAATCTTGGGTCCAAGTGCCCAATCTCGGATCCAAGTGCCCAATCCTGGGTCCAAGTACCCAAATTAAATCAATTTAGGGCTGAGTATCCCAATCCAGTTTAGGATCGAGTATCCAAATCTAGTTTAGGATCGAGTATCCGAATCCATATAGGATTGAGTATCCGAGTTTAGTTTAGGATCAAGTATCCCAATCTCTTGGGTCCAGAACCCAAATTACCCTTAGGTCCAGAACCTAGAATTTATTTCTAAGTCCAAAAACTTAGCTCGGGTCCAGAACCCAAATTTTACCATTAGGTCTAGAACCTAGAATTATCCTCGGGTCCAGAACCCAAATTTACCCTTAGGTCCAGAACCTAGAATTATTTCTAAGTCCAGAACTTAGCTCGGGTCCAGAACCCAAATTTTCCTTAGGTCCAGAACCTATAATTATCCTTGAGTCCAGAACTCGAACCGGGTCCAGAACCCAAATTTTTCCTTAGGTCCAGAACCTATAATTATCCTTGAGTCCAGAACCCAAACCGGGTCCAGAACCCAAATTTTCCTTAGGTCCAGAACCTAGAATTATCCTTAAGTCCAGAACTTGAACCGGGTCCAGAGCCTAAATTTTTCTTTAGATCCAGAACCTAGAATCATCCTTGAGTCCAGAACTCGAACCGGGTCCAGAACCCAAATTTTTTTTAGGTCCAGAACCTAGAATCATCCTTGAGTCCAGAACTCGAACCGGGTCCAGAACCCAAATTTTTCTTTAGGTCCAGAACCTAGAATCATCCTTGAGTCCAGAACTCGAACCGGGCCCAGAACCCAAATTTTTTTTAAGGTCCAGAACCTAGAATCATCCTTGAGTCCAGAACTCGAACCGGGCCCAGAACCCAAATTTTTCTTAGGTCAAGAACCTAGAATTATCCTTGAGTACAGAACCCGAACCGGGTCCAAAACCCAAATTTTCCTTAGGTCAAGAACCTAGAATTATTCTTGAGTCCAGAACTCAAACCAGGTCCAGAATCCAAAACCTCAACCATCTCAAAAATTAAGTCTTATTGCTTTTCACTCTCTTTCACTAAGGTTTCAGATCATCCAATATGTATTATTTAGTTTAAAATGATTTTTGTTGTCTAATTGGTCCAAAATAATTTTTATTAAATAATTTTTGCTTTAGTATCTAATTTTTATTAATAAAAAATAGAAATAAACAAATAAAAGTCAAAAAATAAAAATAAAAATAAAAATCGGAGTCGAAAAAATCGTCGATTAAAAAAATCATCCCGCGGGCCCGTGGGTACGGGCTCGTGGGCATTTCGCCTGCAGGAAATTGCTGCGGGTGAAATCACTGTGCTATTTCGCACGCAGAAATTTTCTGCCTGCGAAATAGCTTACGGGCCCGCTCCGCGCCAGCGCAGTTTTTCCGCAGCAGTTTTTTTTCGGTAGCGCAAATTTTTCGACGCAAATTTTTTGAAAGCTAATCCAATTAGGTTTTGGTTTCTTTTTTTTTATTAATATTACTTACCTTAACTAATTAGGAATAAACAACCTCAAACCACTATAAATAAGGACCAAAGACAATTAAAAAAGAGGAGGCAAAAATCCAAGAGTAGTTTGAAAATTTTGAAACCAAATCAAGGAAGGAAAAGAAGAAATTCAATTCAACTTTTTTCTGGAACAGCAGCAGCACGATTTAGAGGATTCAAAGGCAAAAAGGGCTTATCTTTGGAGCTAGTTCATCCAAGAAGAATTGATTTTGGAGAAATCATCAAAAGAAGGTATGCGTTAATTAATTTTCTTTAATTTTTTTTACACAGTAGCAAATTTATGAAATCAAAATTAAAAAACCTTTGAACTTTAATTTAGTTTTTCTAAAGCCAAAAAAAAACCTTATTTCGTTGGTTTATCTTCCAAAAGGCTTAAAATTGTTATTTTTTCTTCTTAAAAACCTTAAAACTCTAATTGAACATATTCTTCAACAAAACCAAAATCAAATTCTGTTTCTTTCAAAACTTTAAACTTGGTACTTTTTCCTTCAAAAAGTCTTCTAAAACATCTTTTCTACTTATAAAAACTTTAATTTATTTGTTTAAATTCATAAAACTTCATGAAATTATCAAATTGATTTCCAAATTCTTAAAAATTATTCACCACCCGTGACCCTACTTCCAAAATATCAAATCCAAATTCAACTTCCAAAATTCAAAATAATGAACACTAACCCTTTTAAAACCTTAAACCATAATTTTTATGAACCCTAATCCTTTTAAAACATTAAAAAACATAAAAACATAAAAATCTAAATTTTACACAGTAGCTTAGGAACCCAATAACCAAAAATCACAAAGTAAAGTATTTTAAAGTGTTTAAAACCCTAGTTTCATGATATCATCATTCAAACCTTAGTTTTGTTAATCAAAGAGTCTTACCAACCCTTTAAAACATATAACCCTAATCTATTTTAATTTCATAAAAAGTAATAGTAGCCATAATTGGACTTTTATTTACTTTATTCAATTCCATACTTGATTATGCTTTGATTTATTTCTTATGCTTTAATTTATTTAATTTCAATACTTGATTTATTTAATTTATCATGGATGGATGTTTATTTTATATTTTGATTAATAGCTTTGATGAATGATTTGTTTATGATGAATGATTATTTACTTTTATCAATTAATTTAGATTTCCAAAAGTTGTAAGAGGTATGTTTCCACTTGGTGGGTACCTCATTAGTTAAACATCATGTAATTTAATTTGCTTTTCTATTTTAGAATCTATGTAAAGGGCATGTTTCTACCTTTTGGTGGGTGTCCTATTTAGGCATGTGATGTAAGGACATGTTTCCATCCTTGGATGGGTGTCCATTTATTTGTTTTGTTTGGGCATTGCTTTGATTTTAATATAATGATGCTTTCTTTTAATTATTGTGTGTAATATGGATAATATTATTATATTTAAGAATTTTACAATATTAAGACCTGTAAAGGAGGCCTGTTCTAATGAACCGGGCGTTGCGGGGGTGCTGGACCATTTCTCACCTTCCCCACACGTACCCAACTTTCTGAACCCATTAGGGGGTTGGGGATTCCTTAGGAATCGAGTCATCCACCCCTTTCTTTTTCCCAGCCCGTCCGGGTGGTGACTCCATTTTCTCCGGACTTAGGTCTGTGTTCTCTAAGGCCCCAAGCCTAAACAGTGCTAAAGTCGCAAGAACCATTCCACCGGGAGTGGGGGCAAAAATCCTCGATCACAAAGCTCTTTTTTTTTAATACATAAAACCTCTTCAACCTGTCAATGTTCACAGGCTCTGTAATATCCCAAAATATACCCTAAAAGTTTTAGAGTTATTGTTGTATTTGGATTAAATGTATATGTTTGATGAAAAGAGAAAAGAAATGAAGAGGTAGATGTATTTGAGGGATGAGATGTATATTTGGTATTTGGAAAATATATGGGAAATATAAAAGGAATATACATATACCCACATATACACCACATATACATAATGTATAAAGTGGTGTAGGAAAAGTGAATATATATATATATATATAATATTAATTAATTAATAATAATGATAATAATATTTATAAAAGAGAAAGAAGAAAAGAAAGTCAAAGGGTTGAATGAAGGTTGTGGTGGAGAATTTTTAGAAATAATTAATATTATTATTATTATATATATATATATATAGGATAAGTATGAAGAAAAGAAGAAAAATCTTCTTGTCTCCTTCTTCTTCTTCTTCTTACGAGAGAGAGAGAGAGAGAAAGAGAGAAAGGAGATTTTAATTATGCACATCAAAATTTTTAAGGGCTTAAAGAGAATTGAAGTGAAGATTGAAGATTTGGCAAAGACTACTCAAGTAAGTATTCATTTCTTTGAATTGATTTCCATTGATTGTATTGATATGGGATGTAGTTAGTATGTTAAGATGATAATAGTGAAAGATTGAAAGATATGTGTAGATTTAAATGGTTATTTGTGAGGATGATGATGGATTATTAAATTGGTTAGTAAGGGTTTGATATATATATGAGTTGGAAAATGGAATAATTGATGTATGTTTGTGTTTAGTGAAATTGTTTCTGTTTTACAATTAGTAAAGGCTGTGATTTGTATGATTTTTAATTAATTATAGAAAAATGTTCTTGAAGTGAATTTTTGATATGTTGTGCCTCTATGAGTCTAGAATGACTGAAAAATATGTTGATTCGATTTTGGATAGGTTATGAGTTTAGAAAGATTATTTTTATTAGATCTGTTCCAGCAGGTACCTTAACTGAGACAGCTATATTTCGGGATTTTTAATAAAATGTAGAAAAATTATATTCAATTGAATTTTGGATATGTTGTTGCTTAATGAGTCTAGTATTTGAGAAAAATAATTTGGAACCAAGTTGATTGAATTTAAGTTATGGAATTCACAAAGTTTAGAACTGCTGCCAGGATGCAGGGCAATTGGGGCAGTCTGTTTGGGTGAACTATTTGACCAAGATTTTGTGTTCAGTTTGATCTGAAATTTTAAAGGAATGATTTTAAGATGTAAAATTAAGTTCTGTAAAAATTTTAGAGTTTTTAGTCAAGTATATTATTTTATACAAATTTTCAAAATAAGGATAAAATTTAGTCTAAAACCAGAATTTACTATTCATATGGTCATTTTGTTAATATTCCTTTTGGATTAGGTTGTGAAGAGGTTGAATTGCCCTAATCTAAGTGTTGAGGATTCTTGGAAGAGTAGGTGTATAGAGTGGGTAAGTTGGTTTTAAGGTAAGTACAAAGTTTATATGATTGCACTTATTTACATGAATTAAGACTTAACACATTTGTTTGTAAATGTGTTAAGTGAATTACTATATTGTCAATATAATTTGATTAAGGTTATGATTGGATGATGTGAAAGATATGAAGATCATTCAAATAGGTAAGTACAATGCAATTTGTTATGATAAATATTGTAATGATGAATTGTGCTAATGTGTTTTGAGAAATGATGAAATGTATTGTAATTGTGGTTGGTAATAATGATTGAAATGAAATAAATAGACATGTTGATTATATGATGATGAATTTAAGATATATGCTCAATATAATTGTTTATGTATACTTGAATGATGAAGTGCTATAACGTGAATTGAAATATGATAAGAGGTGAAGCCATTGAGATTGGCTATGATGAATCAAATGAGATGTGAAGCCATTGTGTTGGCTACGAGAATGTAAATGAATTATAATTGAGGCATGGTTGCCTGTTATGAAAATGAAATGAATTGAGAAAGAAATGTACAAAGATATAAATGAAAAGAGTTGTGTCTAATATGTTAATTCAACTTTCAGAGTTCTGGATTTGACGGCATGCCTATAACATATGAAATGTAACAGTCTAGCCGGGTTGAGGATCTCCTCAAGTTGTTGAGTTGATGGTCCAAGAGACTGGGTCTGTTACACTATATGAATTATAAATGTGAAATATATGAAAAGTAACAGTCTTGCCGGGTTGAGGATCTTCTCGATTAGTCGGGTGGATGGTCCAAGAGACTGGGTCTGTTACACTCTCCATGGATAGAGATATGATATATGTTGCCTACGGGCTTGATTATTGTGATTATGGATCAAAGCAGTAACTCTGAACTTTGAATAACATATTAGTGTTTTGGGCCCGAGTCTGTCTTTATTGTCAATGTGAAATGCAAGTATTGAAATATTGATTGTGAGTATTAATAATGAATTATGCTTGGTGGATTGTGAATAATATAATGTTATTAAGTGTAATAGGAAAATGAATTGTGGTTGATGATAAAGGTTGTCTTTATTGGAAATATGATTTATGATTTATATGATATATAGATTGTGTATTGCAATAATGAGTGATATGATGTGTAATGTGTGTATTGCAATAATGGTTGGTATGGTATATATATAATGTAGGGGTATTAATATATTGGTTTTGAGTATTGGTGATGCATTGGGGTTGGTGATAATATTATATATATATATACATCTTATATGAAATTAGCTAGGATATATTAAAGATAAAGTTAAAAAGAAAAGAAGATATGATAAGAACTAATTATATATTGAATCGATGTATCATTACATATCAATACTTCTATACTATATGTTTATATTTTATATTTGGACTACTAAGCTCTCGGGCTTAGCGCGGGTGTTTATTCGCGCAGGTTTTTAGATGGAAGATATGAAGTCTTTTGTTATGCCACAAGAAGAGTAAAGTTTGTCGAGACCAACTAGAGGGTTATGCATACATGTATAAATTTTAATTATGATGTATTTCTGACGAGAGAGTATTTATATGTATAAATCTAGTAATGTATAATAACTGTATGGTTTTAAATTGAGTCGGATTGTGAATATAGAAGTGTGAATTCTTCTTGCAGGATTGTAGTTGAGGTTATAAGGGTGGATTATTGGGAGTGTACTTGAGTTGAATTGTGAAACAAAATGTTTTTCAAATATAAGAAAAATCAATTTTGTCGACACTTGGGACCTAGAATTTTAAGGGAGACTCCGTCAAAAATTTTTTTTTTTTTGAAAAATTTTTATAAGGAACATTAAGTAAGCTGACATAACCAGAGCTCGTATCTTGATGTAGCATTCCTCCTCGGCTTATTATAGGTCGGGAAGGGGTGTTACAATTGTTTTGGTATCAGAGCTTAGGTTCGAGATTCTCGGCCTAAGTAAATTTAAAAAGGAAATGTTTTAAAAAGAAAAATGATGATGAATGAAAATGAAAAGAATAAAATTTTTGATACATGCATATGCATTAACATCTAGGTTGGTCTCGAATGTGGTATTATATGAATTGAAATGTATTGAATTGTATGAAATGGATAATAATGTGTGGATGAAGTTCTATATGAATGGAAATTTAAAGAAAGCAATGAGATGGAAAAATTTATGTAAGTTTAAGTGATAAATTAAAGAATGGTAGTTTCCTTGAGGAAAGAAAATGTGAAATATGATTATAATATAAAGAAATGATCAGGAAAAATAAAGTAAAAAAAAATGAATTAAAAACAAAATCAAAATCAAAGTATGTAATCTTTCCTCTACTATTTGAATCTCTTTCTAATAAAGCTTATGTTTGGATTGCAAGGGAGAGGAAATATTGTTGATGGATAATATGGATGGATATGTAATTATAATGAAGAGAATATGGTGGAATATTGAATGAGTTGATTGATATAGACAAAGTGTGATAACTTAAGGTTTGAATATGTAAAGTTAAGATTAAAAAAAAAATGATAGGGGTTAAGCAAGGAGATAAAATGGTGTTGTTAGTATTGTTAATTTAATGTAAACATTGTGGTTTGAATGGTAGGAATATAATATGCTTGAGTATTGTTAAAGCTCATGTTAATGGTGATAATGTGTAATATTTGGATTTTTGAAATGAGCTTTAATGATTGTCAAAAAGGATATATTTTGATGTTGCTTTGTAGTATGTATATATAAGATATTTACTTAAGTTTATATTAATAAAACGAGATGAGTAAATTGAAGTTTAAGCAAAGTAGTAAGAGGAGAATTTATAATGTTAACGGAATTTGGATAAAGATTATTTAAATATCGAAAATTTAATGTATAGTACGTATATGAGTTAAGTGGAATGAAAATTTTTGCATATTAAGAATGACTTACAGATATGTAATTTGATGAACTAAAAGTTGGCAAGTGATGAAGTAATCATAATAAGGTTGACTACTTGGAAGGTGATAATGGGATGTAAGATGCTAGTGATCAAGGATTGAGTTGATCACTTGAAAGTGTAATGTACGCATAGTATTGCGTGTTTGTAACCTATACAACTACATATCTATTAGTGTTGAGAATGAGTACTCTTGCATTGATAAACTTGTGCAAAGTTAGGTCATGTGATAATATTAATAGTGAGAATTGGATTGAGCAATGTTAGTTCAAGAAATTGAGATTTGTGATAACGAAATTTGGAAATTTTATAGGGATTAATGGGCGATGTGTATATGATTGGATGTAAGGGACATATGTATAAATATGTGAGATATATATAAATAATTTAAGTCATGTAAAAAAAAAAAAAAAAAAAAGATGAAAATGGTGTTGTTCAATGAAAAATAATAAATGTTAAATGTGTATTGATGGTATGAAAAAGAGGAATTAAATATAATTGTAAAGTGTAAGAAATATGAAAGCAAGTCACATTGTGAACGTGACCTATGTATGTGAATGTGGTATAATTATTTGTATAGTGGTATGAAGAATGATATGGCATGTATTAGTGGATCTATGAGAAATTAAGTTTTGATTTATGAAGAGTTAGACTATGGATTGTAATGGAAAGTGAAAAAGGACTCGAGTAACAATGGACGATGAAATTGTTATGATAATAACTGAGCTAGACTATCATATAATGCTTTCTGGTTGAAGGATTATGCTTGTGGATATATATTATATGTATATGTGTTTAATAAAGATGGAAAGTATAATGTATGAAAAGTTTTATAGGAGATAGGTTAGAAATGGAAGTTGTATAAAGTTTGTATATGATTGAATGTTGTACACATAAGTGTTATAAGAAATATTGTTGATGTGAGTTAGGCTAATGATAATCATATGATCAAGAACAAATTGTTTTGGAGACAAAGTTGAATTATGTCAACTTTTGAGATAGTTGGAAATGTTTGAAGAAAAATAATAGAGGAACAATATTGATTTATAAACTACATATGTGACTATTAATATACTCTGGCTATATAATTTGTTTAGTGTAATTGGCTGGTTAAGTTTGTTATCAGCAGATTTGGGCCTAAGGTGATATGATTGTAGTATTATGTGGGTGAGATTGATAATTTTGTTTCAAGAAATATGGTTAGGAGTTGTGATTGGTAAAGTGGTATCTTATCAATTCTATGTTAGAAATTTGTTTATAATTATGAAAAATATGAATAGAGAAGAGAACCGTGTAAATGTCTTGAATTGTGAAGAATGAATAAAAAGTGATTATGTAATCATAGTAATGGTATGATAATGTGAGAATATGATAAATGGGAGAAATTTATGAAATGTGATTGAAAATGATACTGAATATATTTTTGTTATAAGATAAATTAATTGATGGAAACAATGTTAAGTGAATGAACTATGGGTAATAATTATAGTATGAGAAAAATTATGAGAATTATGGGAGATTGCACTGCTATTATTGAAAGCAGAAGATATATATGAATATTGAAAGATAATTTGAAGTAATTTGTTAGTAAGGAGTCGAACAGATGGATCCTAAGGGATTAGAAGTTGAGAATGAGTTTGACCTAATAGAATTGTGTTATGTATATTGATATGTGATGATAAACTTAAATAAGTTAATGGTTGGTTTGAATGGAATAAGATTGAAATGTTGTTATTTTATGACAGCTAGATCAATTGATCTAGAATTCATTAAGATTGTGAATTATTATCGAGATTTAATATGTATAGTTATGCTAAGAGTATAAGATATATATGATAATGTATATATGAAGTGATATGCTGATACATGAATGAATTATGATATATCAGTTATTAAAGATAATGAAAGGAAAAAGGTTGATTATCTGTAAAGTAAATTTATAAAGATTGTATCGATATTAATATTAAGTGAAAAACATGGTAAAGAGGGATTTAAGTATAAGAAATGAAAATATTGTTATCAATCAAGGTTTGATAAGTGGTTATTTTCAAAAGTGATTGTAATAACAGGATAATCTATAGTAAGATTTAATTCAATAATTTCCAAGATTAAAGTTAAAAGATTGCCTATAAAAAGATGAAGTGATAAATATCTTGAATGTAATAGATGAATGGTATATTTATAGATTATAAGATGATTTGATTATTGTATAAAAGAAAATTTCTTTGAAATGTAATGAGTTATTTTGGGTGTTTTGTTGAAAAAGTAATAAGATAAATATAGCTATATAATGATGAGTTGTGAATTGGGAAAAGATGATTGACTAAAGGTGGAAGAGTAAAAGTTATGTAATTTGATGAAATCATAATATAAGAATACGATTACCTTCATATGAATTAAGATGGTGTTTTATTATAAATGAATTGTTATTGTGCTGGATAATTTCGAGGACGAAATTATTTAAGGGGGAGAGAATTGTAATATCCCAAAATATACCCTAAAAGTTTTAGAGTTATTGTTGTATTTGGATTAAATGTATATGTTTGATGAAAAGAGAAAAGAAATGAAGAGGTAGATGTATTTGAGGGATGAGATGTATATTTGGTATTTGGAAAATATATGGGAAATATAAAAGGAATATACATATACCCACATATACACCACATATACATAATGTATAAAGTGGTGTAGGAAAAGTGAATATATATATATATAATATTAATTAATTAATAATAATGATAATAATATTTATAAAAGAGAAAGAAGAAAAGAAAGTCAAAGGGTTGAATGAAGGTTGTGGTGGAGAATTTTTAGAAATAATTAATATTATTATTATTATATATATATATATAGGATAAGTATGAAGAAAAGAAGAAAAATCTTCTTGTCTCCTTCTTCTTCTTCTTCTTACGAGAGAGAGAGAGAGAGAAAGAGAGAAAGGAGATTTTAATTATGCACATCAAAATTTTTAAGGGCTTAAAGAGAATTGAAGTGAAGATTGAAGATTTGGCAAAGACTACTCAAGTAAGTATTCATTTCTTTGAATTGATTTCCATTGATTGTATTGATATGGGATGTAGTTAGTATGTTAAGATGATAATAGTGAAAGATTGAAAGATATGTGTAGATTTAAATGGTTATTTGTGAGGATGATGATGGATTATTAAATTGGTTAGTAAGGGTTTGATATATATATGAGTTGGAAAATGGAATAATTGATGTATGTTTGTGTTTAGTGAAATTGTTTCTGTTTTACAATTAGTAAAGGCTGTGATTTGTATGATTTTTAATTAATTATAGAAAAATGTTCTTGAAGTGAATTTTTGATATGTTGTGCCTCTATGAGTCTAGAATGACTGAAAAATATGTTGATTCGATTTTGGATAGGTTATGAGTTTAGAAAGATTATTTTTATTAGATCTGTTCCAGCAGGTACCTTAACTGAGACAGCTATATTTCGGGATTTTTAATAAAATGTAGAAAAATTATATTCAATTGAATTTTGGATATGTTGTTGCTTAATGAGTCTAGTATTTGAGAAAAATAATTTGGAACCAAGTTGATTGAATTTAAGTTATGGAATTCACAAAGTTTAGAACTGCTGCCAGGATGCAGGGCAATTGGGGCAGTCTGTTTGGGTGAACTATTTGACCAAGATTTTGTGTTCAGTTTGATCTGAAATTTTAAAGGAATGATTTTAAGATGTAAAATTAAGTTCTGTAAAAATTTTAGAGTTTTTAGTCAAGTATATTATTTTATACAAATTTTCAAAATAAGGATAAAATTTAGTCTAAAACCAGAATTTACTATTCATATGGTCATTTTGTTAATATTCCTTTTGGATTAGGTTGTGAAGAGGTTGAATTGCCCTAATCTAAGTGTTGAGGATTCTTGGAAGAGTAGGTGTATAGAGTGGGTAAGTTGGTTTTAAGGTAAGTACAAAGTTTATATGATTGCACTTATTTACATGAATTAAGACTTAACACATTTGTTTGTAAATGTGTTAAGTGAATTACTATATTGTCAATATAATTTGATTAAGGTTATGATTGGATGATGTGAAAGATATGAAGATCATTCAAATAGGTAAGTACAATGCAATTTGTTATGATAAATATTGTAATGATGAATTGTGCTAATGTGTTTTGAGAAATGATGAAATGTATTGTAATTGTGGTTGGTAATAATGATTGAAATGAAATAAATAGACATGTTGATTATATGATGATGAATTTAAGATATATGCTCAATATAATTGTTTATGTATACTTGAATGATGAAGTGCTATAACGTGAATTGAAATATGATAAGAGGTGAAGCCATTGAGATTGGCTATGATGAATCAAATGAGATGTGAAGCCATTGTGTTGGCTACGAGAATGTAAATGAATTATAATTGAGGCATGGTTGCCTGTTATGAAAATGAAATGAATTGAGAAAGAAATGTACAAAGATATAAATGAAAAGAGTTGTGTCTAATATGTTAATTCAACTTTCAGAGTTCTGGATTTGACGGCATGCCTATAACATATGAAATGTAACAGTCTAGCCGGGTTGAGGATCTCCTCAAGTTGTTGAGTTGATGGTCCAAGAGACTGGGTCTGTTACACTATATGAATTATAAATGTGAAATATATGAAAAGTAACAGTCTTGCCGGGTTGAGGATCTTCTCGATTAGTCGGGTGGATGGTCCAAGAGACTGGGTCTGTTACACTCTCCATGGATAGAGATATGATATATGTTGCCTACGGGCTTGATTATTGTGATTATGGATCAAAGCAGTAACTCTGAACTTTGAATAACATATTAGTGTTTTGGGCCCGAGTCTGTCTTTATTGTCAATGTGAAATGCAAGTATTGAAATATTGATTGTGAGTATTAATAATGAATTATGCTTGGTGGATTGTGAATAATATAATGTTATTAAGTGTAATAGGAAAATGAATTGTGGTTGATGATAAAGGTTGTCTTTATTGGAAATATGATTTATGATTTATATGATATATAGATTGTGTATTGCAATAATGAGTGATATGATGTGTAATGTGTGTATTGCAATAATGGTTGGTATGGTATATATATAATGTAGGGGTATTAATATATTGGTTTTGAGTATTGGTGATGCATTGGGGTTGGTGATAATATTATATATATATATACATCTTATATGAAATTAGCTAGGATATATTAAAGATAAAGTTAAAAAGAAAAGAAGATATGATAAGAACTAATTATATATTGAATCGATGTATCATTACATATCAATACTTCTATACTATATGTTTATATTTTATATTTGGACTACTAAGCTCTCGGGCTTAGCGCGGGTGTTTATTCGCGCAGGTTTTTAGATGGAAGATATGAAGTCTTTTGTTATGCCACAAGAAGAGTAAAGTTTGTCGAGACCAACTAGAGGGTTATGCATACATGTATAAATTTTAATTATGATGTATTTCTGACGAGAGAGTATTTATATGTATAAATCTAGTAATGTATAATAACTGTATGGTTTTAAATTGAGTCGGATTGTGAATATAGAAGTGTGAATTCTTCTTGCAGGATTGTAGTTGAGGTTATAAGGGTGGATTATTGGGAGTGTACTTGAGTTGAATTGTGAAACAAAATGTTTTTCAAATATAAGAAAAATCAATTTTGTCGACACTTGGGACCTAGAATTTTAAGGGAGACTCCGTCAAAATTTTTTTTTTTTTTGAAAAATTTTTATAAGGAACATTAAGTAAGCTGACATAACCAGAGCTCGTATCTTGATGTAGCATTCCTCCTCGGCTTATTATAGGTCGGGAAGGGGTGTTACAGGCTCACTAAAATCGTTCCCATCCATGTCTGATAACTTGACTGCACCCTTGTTCATGACTTGTTTCACAACATATGGTCCTTCCCAACTAGGCCTAAATTTTCCTCTTGGATCAGATACATTAGGTTTACATTGGCTCAACACTAAGTCGCCGACTCTGAGCTTTCTGATCTTGACCCTTCTATTATAGGCCTACGCTATCTTCCTTTGATACAATTGATGATGATACAGTGCTTTTAACCTCCTCTCTTCTAGTAAAGCTAATTGGTTTATACCTGCTCACTACCCAGTATTTGGATCAATTTTGTATATAATTTTTATGATGTTTTTATTGATTTTAAGTTAATTTTCATTTTAATTTGTGCCTAAGTTTGTTTGAAGTGGTTGATCTAGGTTGAGGTGCAATTGATGGAGCTTTAACTAAAATTTGATGGAGCCTTGTTGGAGAAAAGCATGTGACACAGCCAAGCTAGACATGGCATGGTCGTGTCTCTCATCAAAAGCAAAAGAGGTTAGTTAAGGACAAGGCAGGACAGAGCCAGGACAAACCAAGCTTGGTCGTGTCCCTCAAGCAAAATTGGGCAGATGCTGACATTGGCATGAGACACGACCAAGCCACTGGTTGTGTCTCACCTAAGGAACAAAAGCAAATAATGAAAAGAAAGAAGCAGAAAGAGACACCCTCACAAGACATGGCCAAGCCACTGGCCGTGTCACATGACACGGCCAAGAGCTTGGCCATGTCACCTCTTGAGAAGAAGGAAAGAGGGGGAGGTAGCAATGGACATGGCCAGCAAGCTTATCCATGTCCCAAGAAAAGTGAGAGACAAGGCCAAAAGCTTGGCCGTGTCACCCTTGATCACCCTTGATATGTTTGAATTATTTTGCACGAGGTATGGACAAGTGAGGGACAACATGCATTATCTTTTGAAAAGAAATTATAAAAAGGAGTGAAAGGTGGATGGATTTATGGAAGAAATATTAAACAAAGAAAAAAGTGGGAGACAAAGAGTGAAACCTAATCTCATCTAATTCACTCAATTGCAAAAGTCGCTTTTGTCCTGCCTTATTCCAATCCATGTTCAATTGCTTAATAGCCCAATATGCCTTATGTTCTAGCTCAACTGGTAAATGGCATGCTTTTCCAAAAATAAGTCTATATGGTGACATGCCGATCAGAGTCTTAAATGTTGTTCTATAAGCCCAAAGAGCATCATCTAACTTGATTGACCAATCTTTCCTTGAATTACTAACAGTTTTCTCTAAGATCCACTTAAGTTCCCTATTAGAAATCTCCACTTGTCCACTAGTTTGAGGGTGGTAAGGTGTCGTCACCTTATGTTGTACTCCATATTTCCTAAAGATAGATTCAAAGGTCTTATTACAAAAATGAGTACCTCCATCAATAATTATGGCCCTAGGGACTCCAAATCTAGTGAAAATATTTTTCTTTAAAAATCTGGTCACAATCTTAGAATCATTTGTTGGACTAGCTATTGCTTCTACCCACTTTGAAACATAATCTACAGCCACTAAAATGTATTGATTATTAAATGATGGTGGAAATGGTCCCATAAAATCAATTCCCCAAACATCAAACAATTCAACTTCTAGAATGGAGTTAAGTGGCATATCTTGTCTTTTTGAAATATTCCCTACCCTTTGGCATCTATCACATGATTGAACAAAATTTTTGGCATCCTTATACATACTTGGCCAGAAGAATCCAGATTGCCAAATCTTAGCAATTGTCTTAGACGCACCAGAATGTCCCCCACATTCTTTCGAATGGCAGAATTGTAAAATACTCTTCATTTCCTCTTCTGGCACACACCTACGAATCATTCCATCCCCACAATGTTTAAACAATAATGGTTCCTCCCATATGTAATGTTTAACATCAGAAAGAAATTTCTTTCGTTGAGCATAAGTCAATTCTGATGGAAGGACGCCACCTGCCAAATAATTCACAAAATCAGCATACCAAGGGATGTAATGTTTAATGGAAAACAAATGTTCATCAGGGAATGATTCATTAATAGGCAAAATATTCTGAGTTGCTTGCTTCTCGATTCTGGATAGGTGATCTGCTACAAGATTCTCTGCTCCTTTTTTTATCTCTAATTTCAAGATCAAATTCTTGGAAGAGCAAAATCCATCTAATCAGTCTTGGTTTGGCTTCCTTTTTGTTCATGAGATACCTAATAGCTGCATGGTCAGTATGAACAATAACTTTGTAACCTAAAAGACAAGATCGAAATTTATCCAATACAAACACTATGGCAAGCATTTCCTTTTCTGTAGTGGCATAATTGACTTGAGTATCATCAAGGGTTCTGCTTGCGTAGTAGATGACATGATTTTTCTTATCCTTTCTTTGACTCAAAACTACCCCAATTGCGTAATCACTGGCATCACACATAAGTTCAAATGGCAAAGACCAATCTGGTGGTGATATAATAGGAGTTGTCGTGAGTGCTGCTTTTAACCTGTTAAAGGCAATTGAACATTCATTAGAAAAATTAAAAACAGCATCCTTATTTAATAATTCACACAAAGGTTTAGTAATTTTTGAAAAATCTTTTATAAAGCGTCTGTAAAACCCTGCATGTCCTAAGAAACTTCGAACTCCTTTCACGTTGGTTGGTGGTGGTAATTTTTCAATGACTTCCACTTTTGCTCTATCTACTTCAATTCCTTCTTTTGAAACCTTATGTCCAAGTATAATTTCTTCTTCTACCATAAAGTGGCATTTTTCCCAGTTTAGGACAAGGTTAGTTTCTTCACACCTTTTCAGTACCTGTTCCAAATGTTGTAAACAATCATCAAAAGTTGAACCATAAACTGTAAAATCATCCATAAAAATTTCAACCATTGATTCTACAACATCAGAAAATATGGCCATCATGCATCGTTGGAAGGTTGTTGGTGCATTGCACAATCCAAAAGTCATTCTCCGATAGGCAAAAGTGCCATAAGGACATGTGAATGTAGTTTTCTCCTGATCTTCTTGTGCTATAGGAATTTGAAAATATCCTGAATAACCATCCAATAAATAAAAATAAGCATTTCCTGCAAGTCTTTCCAACATTTGATCAATGAATGGTAATGGAAAATGATCCTTTCTGGTAGCTTTATTCAATTTCCTATAATCTATACAAACTCGCCATCCAGTGACTGTTCTTGAAGGGATTAATTCGTTATTTTCATTTGTTATAATTGTCATTCCTCCTTTCTTTGGAACCACATGTATAGGACTTACCCACGAGCTATCAGAAATGGGATAAATAATTCCTGCATCTAAAAGCTTAGTTATTTCTGCTTTTACTACCTCCTTCATATTTGGATTTAATCTTCTTTGTTGGTCTATCACAGGTTTAGAATTTTCTTCCAACAATATTCTATGCATACAAATTGAAGGGCTAATTCCCTTAATATCAGATATAGTCCAACCTATAGCTTTTTTATATTGTCTAATTAAATTCAAGGTTTGACTTAATTGATCTTCAAACAACTTAGCACTGACAATAATAGGCAAAGAATTATTTGTTTCAAGATATGCATACCTGAGATGATTTGGAAGAGGTTTCAATTCTAATTCTGGTGCCCTATCAATGGATGGTAGTGGTAAAGTTTTACCTTTTTCAAGAGGTTCGAATCTTTGAAAGTACATGAGTGGATTTTGTTGAAATGATAAAACATCAGTGGCTATTTCTTTGTTTCCCTCAAATGTAGAACGTTGTGCAAGACATATTTCCAAAGGATCAGCATGCATTTGGTCACCTATTTCCTGCACACATTCATCTATAACATTAATTAGAAAACAATCATCAAGAATTGCTGGATGTTTTGCTGCTTTTGTCAAGTTAAATTCCACTTTCTCTTCTCCTACTTGGAGAGTAAGTTTTCCCCCTTGAACATCTATCATGGCTCCAGCTGTAGCTAAAAATGGCCTTCCTAAAATGAGAGGAATTTCAATGTCTTCATCCATTTCCAGAATTACAAAATCTACTGGAATGTAGAGTTTATCTATTTTCACAAGTACATCTTCAACTATGCCAACAGGATATTTTATGGATCGATCAGCTAATTGAAGAGACATTTTTGTTGGTTGTAATTGTGTGAAGCCAAGTTTCCTGCAAATAGAACTAGGCATTAGACTCACACTAGCTCCTAAATCACATAATGCTTTACGAAAATCAACTTCACCAATGGTGCAAGGTATAGAAAAACTCCCTGGATCTTTTAACTTTGATGGAAGCTTGTTTTGGATCACCGCACTACATTCCTCTGTTAATGCAATTTTTGCATTATCCTCCAGTTTCCTTTTATTGGATAGCAGTTCTTTAAGAAACTTCACATAAGTTGGCATTTGTGCAAGAGCTTCTGCAAAAGGAATATTAATGTGAAGTTGTTTAAAAACTTCTAAAAATTTTTCATACTGCTTATCTAATTTTTGCTTCTTAAGTCTTTGAGGAAAAGGAATTTGAGGAACATATGGTTTGAGTGCTTCTTTTGGTTCTTCCTTCTCTTTGACTTCTTTTTCTTTTTCCTTTACCAATTTTGGGATTTGGGTTGGGGAAGGATCATCTAGTTGCAAACCACTCCTTAAGGTCACAGCCTTGCAATGCTCTCTTGGATTGATTTCTATCTGACTCGGAAGAGCTCCTTGATTCTGGTTATGGAGAGAACTTGCGATTTGACCTATCTGTGTTTCAAGACTTCTATTTTGAGTTGATAGAAGCTCAATCTTTTACTCTAATCTTTCATGTTGCTTTTCCATTCTATCAAATCTTTCCGATGTTGCTCCAATGAATTTTTCCAATGTTACTTCATATGATGGCTTTTCAGGAGGATGGAAGCCTTGATTTTGATTTTTCATGTATTGTGGTTGATATGGTGCTTTTTGACTGCCTTGATTTTCCCATGCCAAATTAGGGTGATTTCTCCATGTGGGGTTATAAGTGTTTCCTTATGGGAAAGTTGGACCTCTCTTTTGATTCCCTACAAACTGAACGTGCTCCATTATCTTGCAATCAGCTACATCATGGTTACCTCCACATCCTTCACAACTTTGAGATGACGTGGATGATAAATTGACATGCTCCAATTTCTTGGCAATTGTATCCACTTTAGCTGCAAGTAAAGAAAAATTGTCAATCTCATGTAAACCTGTAACTCTTTTTTGCATACCTCTTTCTGAAGTCCAATGATAATTATTTGCAGCCATTTCTTCAATTAAATCAGTTGCTTCAGAAGGAGCTTTGTTCATTAGAGCACCTCCTGCTGATGCATCAATCATCCCCTTAATATTTGGATGAAGTCCATTATAAAAGGTTTGAATTAAAAGCCATTCTGGGACTCCATGGTGAGGACATTTTCTTTGCAAATTCTTGAACCGTTCCCAAGCTTCATATAAGCTCTCCCCATCTTGTTGAATGAAACTTGTGATATCATTCCTTAATTTAGCTGTCTTTGCAGGTGGAAAGTATTTTGCCAAAAATGCAGCGGCTAATTGATCCCAAGTGGAGAATGTACCTGGTGCCTTCGAAATGAGCCAATCTTTTGCTTGATCTCTTAATGAGACTGGGAAAAGTCGCAACCTAATAGCATCATCAGATACACCGTTAATTTTAAATGTATCACACATTTCTAAAAAATTTGAAATATGAGCATAAGCATCCTCATGTGGTAATCCATGAAAAACATATTGCTGAATTAAATTAATAAGAGCTGGTTTTAGATCAAATGTGTTGGCTTGCACAGGAGGTTTGACTATGCTAGATCTTGGGTGAGCAGATGGCATAGCATATTGTTTCAAGGTCATGTTCTGTGGATCTCCTATGATTTCTTCTTCTTCTTCTTCAGAAAATGCTCCTTCTTCTAAATGGATTTCAGTTGAAGTTCCTTCTCCTCTTTGTCTTTCTCTTCTTTCCTTGTTTTGCTTTCTACAAAATTTCTCAATTTCAGGATTATAGGGTACAAGTTGAGTGTTTGGATTGCTACGCATGTAACCTTTAAAATTTAAAAAAAAATAAAAGTAAAAATCCAAAGCAATAACAGTTTAATATTATTAATATCAGAATGATTGCCTCCCCGGCAACGGCGCCAAAAACTTGTTGCGGTCTCAGCCTCACTATCTGCAAGTGCACAGATCGTTAACAAGTAATATAATGATGAGTAGAGTATCGTTCCCACGAGGAGGTTAATTCTAACTACCAAACAATTAAACCGATTAATATTTGGATAATCAAATTTAATTTATGATTTAACTAGCTAAAATGACAATAAATTAAGAATAAATTTCTTACAATTTAAAACTTAGGGTTTAGTCTCCTTTATTGATTTATCATGGATTTTCTAAGATATTGATTTAATTCAGTTTTCCTTTCAATTAATGGTTAGATTCTCCTAAATCAAGCTCAAGTCTCTCTCAAGTACTAGAACTAATATTGACTTAATCCTTATGTCTACTCTCGTGATCATAAATAATTAAATCAATTCATTAAGTTTTATGAGAATCTTGAATTAACCTCTTAAGGGTTTAACCTTATCTCTAAGTGAGAAACTTACTTAAGATTGTTATCTCCTTGGACTAATGTCATGCTTCCACTCTCGCTTCATCACACGACATCTCAAATCAATTAATCATTGGCCAAATAATAAAAGCATTAAGATTAAAGACAACAAAATAATCAAAGGATAACTAAATTAACCAAATAGACATTTATAGCTCCATGATAAATTCAATTAAAGGGACCAACCCTAAAAAGGATTAGTTCTTCATTATTGAAATAAAATCATTACAAATATTCAAAATGGTAAATGAAAACATAATTTAAAAGGAACAAGAAAGATCAAACTCTATTTCTTTGAAGAAGATCTTGACTTGGATCTTGAGCTCCTCCTTGAAACAGAATTTCACAATTCTATACTAAATTTATTTGGATGAATCTAATCTAATCTATTACATATTCTCTTCATTCATGCTCTTGAATCCTTGGAGGAAATGTGTTTATATAGAGTGCTTGGAAACTTCTGTAGTGGAGAAAAACTGAAAAAAGGCTTAAACAAGTCTTGGTTGGTGAGTTCATCTTCAACATTTGCAGCTCACAAATCATAAAATAAGGGCCACGGTCGTGGCCTTTGGAGTGCCATGGTCGTGGCATGTGTGAAGGCTGCCTGTTTCGTCAAACTTTTCAGCTACCCGAGTCGGCCTGGTGGGCCATGGCCGTGGCCCTTGGGAGGCCACGGGCGTGGCTTTTGAAATGAAGCTGCCAAACTTATTTTCTTCTTGTTCTTTGCTCAGACAGTAGTGAAATGTATCCCACGGCCGTGGCCATTGGGAGGCCACGGCCGTGGCCTTTATTTTGCCTTCATTTCTGCTTGTTTTTCTTGAATTTTGCCTTGCTAATCATCAAAAACCTTTAGCCTTGTCTCCCATGCTCACAAAGTGTAATTCTAACTCAAATAATCAAAAATCATTAAATTCAATTGTAGAATATTTAAAAATCAAAGTTAAAATTGCATAAAACAATGACTATATTTTCACTCTATCACAATGCACTGGGAACATTTCAAAGATGTATGCTTTCCATCTTTTTCGATATGTTGGACAAGTGCATTGAGGTATTTATGGAAGACTTTTCTGTTTTTGGTAATTTCTTTGATGATTGTTTGCAAAAGTTGACTCTAGTGCTTGAAAGGTGTATTGAATGTAATCTTGCCTTGAGTTGGAAAAAGAGTCACTTTATGGTTGATCACAGGATTATTTTGGGGCATGTTATTTCCCATGAAGGGATTGAGGTAGACAAGGCTAAGGTTGAATTAATTGTGAACCTACCTCCACCCACATCAGTTACGAGGATTATAAGTTTTTTGGGACATGCAGGATTTTATAGGAGGTTTATAAAAGATTTTTCCAAAATTTCATGCCCTTTGTGTCATTTGCTAGGAAAAGATATCCCATTTGTTTTTTATGAAAAGTGCTTAGAAGCTTTTAAAATTTTGAAAGAGAAACTAACTTCTGCCCCTATAATTGTTGCCCCAAATTGGGTTTTGCCATTTGAAATTATGTGCAATATATCGAATTATGCCATTGGAACTGTGTTGGGCCAAAGAGTGAACAAGTTGATGTGTGTAATTTATTATGCAAGTTTATCTTTAAATGATGCACAAGTAAATTACACGACCACTAAGAGAGAAATGTTAGCTGTGGTGTTTGCACTGGACAAATTTAGATCTTACTTGATAGGTTCTAAGGTCATAGTATTTTCTGATCATACAGCCTTGAAATATTTGTTGACCAAACCAAAAGCTAAACCTAGTCTCATTAGGTGGGTGTTGATGTTACAAGAATTCAATGTTGAAATCAAAGATAGGAAAGGAAGTGAGAATGTAGTGGCCAACCATCTTTCTAGTCTTAACTCTTATGATAATGATGCAGAAATTACTTGTGAAAATGCTTTCAAAAATTTTTTGGATGAACACTTGTTTTCTTTAACTCAAGCACCATGGTATGCGGATATTACTAACTATCTTTCTTGTGGTGTTGTGAGAAAGGATTTGAGTTTTCAGGTAAAGAAGAGGTTCCTGCATACATGTAAGTATTATTTTTGGGATGAGCCATACTTGTTTAGAATTTGCAGGGATGAAGTCATAAGAAGATGTGTACCGAAAGATGAACAAAAACAAGTGCTACAATTTTGCCACAATATGTATTGCGGGGGACATTTTGGAGGAAAAAAGACCACCGAGAAGGTTCTTCAAAGCGGTTTGTATTGGTCTACTCTTTTTAAGGATGCTTATCATTTTTGTATAAGATGTGATAAATGCCAAAAAGTAGGGAACATTAGCAAACGGAATGAAATGCCCCTCAACATTTTTATTGTGGTTGAAATTTTTGATGTATGGAGAATAGACTTCATGGCGCCATTTCCCAAATCCTTTGGTTTTGAATATACCCTTCTAGCAGTGAATTATGTGTCCAAGTGGGTTGAGGCTATTCCCACTAGGACTAATGATGCTAACATTATTTTGAAATTCTTGAAGGAGAATATTTTAAGCAGGTTTGGAACCCCAAAGGTAATAGTGAGTGATGGAGGAAGCCATTTTTGCAACAAATGGTTTGAAAAGTTGATGACTAAGATGGGCATCCGACACAAAGTGGCAACTCCATACCATCCCCAAATGTCAGGGCAAGCTGAGATCTCAAACAACCAAATCAAGGGGATTTTGGAAAAGACGGTGAGCACAACAAATAAGGATTGGTCAATCCAACTCTCGTAAGCATTGTGGGCTTATAGGACTACTTTGAAAACTCCATTGGGAATGAGTCCCTATAGGTTGGTCTTTGGCAAGGCTTGCCACCTCCCGGTGTAATTGGAACACAAGACTTATTGGGCAATAAAGACCACGAATATGGACTTGGATGGAGCAAGGGAGCAACAAATGCTTTAGATTTCTGAGCTTGATGAGCTTAGGAATAAAGACTATGAGAGTTTGAGGATCTTCAAGGAAAAGGCAAAAGCTATACATGATAGGATGATCCTTCAAAGGACTTTTGAACCGAGAATGAAAGTTCTTCTCTTCAATATAAGAATGCGGTTGTTTCCCAAAAAATTGAAATCCCATTGGAGTGGACCCCTTCAAGTAATTCAAACATTCCCATATGGGGTTGTTGAGTTGCTTAATTTAAAAACCAATGAGATGTTTAAGGTAAATTGACAAAGGGTGAAGCCCTACTTTGAAGAAATCGAAGTTGCAAAAACGATGGAAAGTTTGGTGTTTGTTGACGAATAATGCAACAATGTCCAGCTACACGATATTAAAGAAGCGCTATATGGGAGGCAACCCATCAGTTTGCATTTCTTTTCATAGTTACAATTTCATGTTTAGCAATTTTAGTTTCATGTTTGGTTTAAATAAAATGGAATGGGTGTTTTGATCGGTTTTTATTTTTCTTGGATGTGTTTCAGGGTTAAGCAAGGAAGAAGATTGTATTTCTTAGATTTGGTGACACAAATAAACCATATTATTAAAAAAATTCAAAACCAAAATGGCAGTTAAGGACACGGCCAAGCCACTGGCCGTGTCAAGCAAGCCTAGAAAATCCAGGCTCAAACAAGGCCAAAAGGCTTGGCCGTGTCACACATACACGGCCAAGCCTGTGTCCATGTCACATTCTTATTCTTGCAACCATTTTTACAGTAGCAGACACATTCAAGGGACACCGCCAAGCCACTGGCCGTGTCCCACCAAACCCATCAGACACGACCAATCCATTTCAAGCTTGGCCTTGTCACCTCTATTTTTAAGCCCTAAAAACAAGATTTCCAGCATCTTTTCTTTCATTTTCAAACCCTAGCCTCCCTTTTCTTTCTTTCTCTCTCTGCTCTCTCTCTCCAAAACCTCCACCCATCTTCTATAAAAACTCTAAAATTCCACTAAATTCTCCATTTTTCTTAACCAAAACTAAATTAAACCCATTAAATCTTTTACTTTTTTCATCAAAAATCAATAAATCCATCAAAGCTTCAATTTTCACCAAAACTATCAATATGCCTAGAACAAAAATGGTGTCCCACCACAAGAGAAGGCAACCTCCAACATCAACTCCATCTTCCTCTTCGTCATCTTCAAAGAGGTCCACTCTTCTAGCATGGGGTTTCTTCCCGACAAGGTATGTGAGCAATAAATCCCTTGATACTCTTCAAATTAGAGACAATTTTGTTACATATGTTCAAAACCTTGGATGGAAAAAATTAGTTTCCCTTAAACCTTTGCAATTCTAAGAACTCACCATAGAATTTTTAATCTCCCTTAAGGTTGAAAGAAATGAAACAAAGATTTGCACTAGGTTTAGCTTTAAATTGCTTGGAAAACAATGTGTTCTTGATATTGAGCAATTAAATGCTATTTTTGGTTTTCACCAAGAAGGGGAAAAATGTATTCCTAAAGGTTTTAAACAAATTGATAAATCCCGCCTTGAGGTATCTACATCGATTTATGTCTTGTGGGTTCTTTGCAAGGAAAGAAAGCACGAGTGTGGTGGAACTAAATGAGCTATTTTTCCTAGATTGTGCTAGCAATGCTATACCCGTAAGTGCCGGCTATTGGTTGGCCGATGTGTTTGATAGCGTAGAAAATAGGAAAAAGGGCACAATTTGCATAGGTGGATTGATGACCACCTTGGCTGTAGCACTTATTGATCGATTTGATCCGAGCTCTTACCAAATGACTAAAATTTTCGGGAGTGATTCATTGGATCTTGCTACCCTAGAAAAGATGCACATGGTTGTAAAAAGGAGAGGGGCTTATGTTATATGTTCATATGAGCAGGTTGCACCTGAGGACCGACAAAAGAGGCCATAAGTTGATGAGGAGTCAGACTCGAATTCCCTCAATTTGAATGAAGATGCTCCGTCGCTGGATAATTAAGAGATTATTAATAGGATTGAAGCATTGGAAAATAAAGTGGATCATAATAATGCTAAAGTCCTCGCCCAGTTAGAACAAATCAATAGCAACCTTGCAAAGATTCTTAGCCTCCACCCTTCAGCACCCTCGTTGTCATATCCTCTACCGATGTAGAGCATATCAGCTTATGCCTTTTGAAGACACTTCTTATGTTCTTATTTCCAGTTTTTGAATATTTTAATTGTTGTTTTTCTTACCGCTGTTAGTTACTAAAACTTTATGTTTTCTTTTGGCTATTTTTTTCAATTATTGCTTTTTATTATTGCACAATTAATGTTTGTGGATGAAAGGTAGCACTTTCCTCACAATGAAAATGATGGAAATCAGGTTGTACTTTATCTCTTGCCTCCTTTGATTTATTTGTGAGCGGGAATTTTCGCCCCCACTCCCAGTGGAATGGTTCTTGCGACTTCGACGCTGTTTAGGCTCGGGTCCTTAGAGAACATGGACTTAAGTCCGGAGAAAATGGAGTCGCCACCCGGATGGGTCCGGAAAAAAAGGGGTGGATGACTCAATTCATAAGGAATCCCCAACCCCCTAATGGGTTCGAAAAGTTGGGTACGTGTGGGGAAGGTAAGAAATGGCCCAACACCCTCACAATGCCAGGTTTATTGGAATCGACCTCCTTTTGCAGGTCTTAATATTATAAAATTCTTAAGTATAACAATATTATCCATATTACATGCAACAATTATAATAAAGCATCATTATATTAAAATCAAAGCAATGTCCAAACAAAACAAATAAATGGACACCCATCCAAGGATGGAAACATGTCCTTACATCGTTCATGTCTAAACTAAATAGGACACCCACCAATAGGTGGAAAAATTCTCTTTACATTGGTCCAAAATATAAAAGCAATTTAAATTGCATAGAATTTAACTAATGAGGTACCTAATAATGGAAGTTGCAAAATAAATAATTGTCATAATAAGAAAGAGAATATCCATCCATGATAAATTAAATAAATCAAGTATTGAAATTAAATAAATTAACCATAAAAAAATATAATAAACTATATAATCAAATCTAAAATTAAATAAAGCAATAAATATATAAATTTAGGGTTTTAAAGAATTATCAATTGAATTTAGGGTTTTGGAACTTAGGGTTTTAGAAACTAAAGTTTTATAATTAGGGTTTTGAAATTAGGATTTTTAGGGCTTTTGAAACTAGGGTTTTGGAAACTAGGGTTTTGGAATTAGGGTTTTTAAAACTAGGATTTTGGAATTAGGGTTTTGTAAAACTAGGGCTTTGGAATTAGGGTTTTGGATAGTTAGGGTTTTTAAAACTAGGGTTTTGGAATTAGGGTTTTTAAAACTAGGGTTTTGGAATTAGGGTTTTGGATAGTTTGGGTTTTTGGAATTGACTTACTGCCTAAAAAACACAATTGTGGATTTGGATAAATAAATTAAGGTTTTGAAAAAATAATCAATATTTTGGAGTTTAATAATGAAATGGTTTAGGTTTTTGATAAAAATTGTTTGAGGTTTTGAGTTTTAATGAAATAACATACGATTCTTGAAGTTAAAGTAAAGAAGGTAGATTTTAACAATTAATTGTTAACTACTGGATAGTTTTATGTTTTATGAAATATGCTAGTAGGATTATGAATACCGATTGATCAATGTGATAATTAAAGCAAACGATTAAAGTTATTAACACAAAAACAAAAGCAAACAATTAAAGTTATTAAAACAAAAACCAATTTACTGCATGTTCAAAGATCAAGATACTGTGTGTTCAAAGATCAAGTTACTGCATGTATGCATGTTCTTATTAATCAAAAAAACAAAACTAATATAAACATAAATAATTCATGATTAAAGATCAAACCTCCGCTCATTGGTTCCTCCACAATTAACTTCTGGATGAACAATTAACAAAGACAGCATTGCTATCTTTGATGGATTGATTATTGATGAATGTTTGCTGCTAATCTTTTCTGTTTGTTGCCGTCTCTCTTTAATGTTCCTTGTCGTCCCCTCTTAATGTTCCCTTGTTAATGTTTTCTCCCCCTTTCTGAATTCTAAAACGTTAATATTTATAGCCGAACCTCACTCAAAATCCTTAACCTAATATAAATCAATCCCTAAAACAAATTCTAGTTGAATTAGGAAATGTATTGAACCCATGTTGACCTGGTTGCCCTAGGTCGACATGAGACCAACCTCATGTCGACCTTGGTCTGCCCAAGTCGACATGAGGCATGCTCATGTCGATCTTGGGCTGCCAAGGTCGACATGAAGCATGCTCATGTCAACCTAGCCTCCCAAGGTCAACATGAAGCATGCTCATGTCAACCTAGCTTGCCCAAGTCGACATGAGGCATGCTCATGTTGATCTTGGGCTGCCAAGGTCAACATGAAGCATGCTAATGTCTCCCAGGCTGGCCTCACTTAAATTATTCTGGCCTTTTTTAACTTATGGACCGAAAAATTTTAATTTGGGCCAATTTCACTTGATTTTAGGGTTTTACAATCAAATATATGCCTCTTTAATCCGAATCAACTCCTTTAAAAATTATAAACTAGGTTTAAATATTTAAAGTCGGATCAAATTTATTTTGGCATCCTTTAATTAGGACCATATCAAATTGGGGTCAAAATTAAGGGTCTACATTATCCTACTTTCCATCTTCTCCGTCTCAGGAAGTTCAGCTTCTAAGACCACTCACTCTTAATGACTTGATCTCAATTTCAATTGGCAACACTACCTCCATCCCGTAAACCAAAGAGAACGGTGTCATTCCAGTCGGCGTTTGTACACTTGTTCTGTATCCCTACAAAGCAAAAGGAAGCATCTCCGACCAATCCCTTTATGTCTTTGTCATCTTGGGCAGAATCTACTTAATTGTCTTGTTTGTTTCTTCTACCGCACCATTAGCCTTCGGTCTATAAGGGGAGGATCGATGATGATGGATTTGGTATTTCAAGAATATGTCCTTAACTGCACCTTGAAACTATACCCCATTGTCTGATATCATACTATATAGAACCCCATACCTGCAGGTGAGATTCTTTTCAATAAATCTAGCCATTTTCCTTGCCCCCAGTTTGTTGAAATATTCGGCCTCAACCCACTTTGAAAAATAATCCACTACTACTATAATATAACGGTGACCATTTGAAGTCGTCAGATGTATCTCTCTTATAATGTCAATCCATCAAGTTGTGAATGGCCAAGGTGAAGACATAGAATACAATTCTTTAGGAGGCATGTGATTCAAATTACCATACATCTGACATTACTGGTACTTCTTCACAAACTTAATACAATCTGTCTCCATAGTCAGCCAGTAGTAACCTTGTCGAATTATCGTCTTAACTAGGGCTAAACTACTCATGTGTGGACCGTAACTTCCCACGTGTATTTCTGACATAATATTCTCCACTTCAGGCTTCCTCAAGTATCTCAACTGCACCCCATCAGGCCATCTTCGATACAACTCTCCATGAAAGGTGATGTATTGTAAGGACCATTGTCTTATGGCTCTTCTTTCTTTCTTTATTGCTCCCAATGGATATTCTTTCTCCTCCAAAAATCATCTTATTGTGTCATACCATGCATCATGGTTTGTATCAGTTTCCATGATTGTCTCATATTCATAGCAAGGAGTTGATGAACTGGTCAAAATCAGAGGCTTAAGCAATAAGTTGACAGGATTTTCCCATACGGAAGCCAATGTGGCTAGGGCATTAGCCATCTAGTTTTCTTCTCTTGGTAGGTGTATAAACATGTACTCCTTAAAGTTCTTCTTCATTATGATCAAGTAATGGTGGTATGGTTTTAGCTTCTCTTCTTTTAACTCCCACTCTCCATTTACTTGGAATACTACTAGTAATGAATCGCCAAAGACTTGCACCTTATCCACCTTCATAATCATTAGGGTTTCCAAACCAAAGATACATGCTTCATACTCCACTATATTATTGGTCGCCTTGAACTTCAACTTCTTGGCTAAAGGGATAAGTTCCCCTTCTGGAGATTCTAGTATGACTCCCAAACCTGCTCCTTTCCTATTCACTGCTCCGTCAAAATATATTTTCCATCATTGTACTTCTATGGCTTCTAAATGTTCATTAGGAAATTCCAAGATTACCTCTTTGCTATCCGATAATGGTTGTTGGGCCAGGAATTCTGCCACCGCTCTACCTTTAATTGTTTTCCTGGTTACATACTCAATCTCAAATTCTTCCAATATTATCAACCATCGCCCATACTTCCCGATCAAAGAGGGTGTCTCCCTTAAGTACTTTACCGGATCCAACCTGAAAATTGCTTGCACACTATAAGATTGAAAGTAATGCTGCAACTTCTTAGAAGACCAAACCATAGCTATACAGGTCTTTACAATGATATTATACTTAATTTCATAAGGTAGGAGCTGTCTACTCAAATAGTAGATTGTGTGCTCAACCCTATACTCATCTGTTTGGGCTAGCATGGCTCTTATTGAATCTTCTTCTACTGCTAAGTATAGTAACAAGGGTTTACCGGGTTTAGGTGGTTTTAAAATAGGTGGATTTAGCATATACTCCTGTGAGCAAGGATTTTTACCCCCCACTCTCGGTGGAATGGTTCTTGCGACTTCGGCACTGTTTAGGCTCAAGGCCTTAGAGAACACGAGCCTTAGCTCAGAGAAAATGGAGTCGCCATCCAGATGGATCAGGAAAAAGAAAGGGTGGATGACTCGATTCCTAAGGAATCCCCAACCCTCTAATGGGTTCAGAAAGTTGGGTACGTGTGGGGAAGGTGAGAAATGGCCCAGCACCCCCACAACTCCCGGTTCATTGGAACCGGCCTCCTTTTCAGGTCTTAATATTATAAAATTCTTAAATATAATGATATTATCCATATTACATGCAACAATAAAAATAAAGCAACATTATATTAAAATCAAAGTAATGTCCAAACAAAGCAAATAAATGGACACCCATCCGATGATGGAAACATGTCCTTACATCTTCCATGTCTAAACTAAATAGGATACCCACCAAAAGGTAGAAACATGCGCTTTACATTGGTCTAAAATATAAAAGTAATTTAAATTACATGAAAATTAATTAATGAGGTACCCAATAATGGAAACATACCTCTTACAATTTTAATACCAAAATAAATAAATAATAATCATAATAATAATGAAAATATCCATCCATGATAAAATTAAATAAATCAAGTATTGAAATTAAATGAATCAAAATATATAATAAACTACATAATCAAATCTAAAATTTAATAAAGCAAATAAAGATAAAAGTTTATGTTTGTCTCAATTTAGGGTTCTTTAATTAACATTTAGGGTTTTGGGATTTTGAAATTATTATTATTATTATTTAGGCTACCGTGAGGGTTTTTGGAAAAATGGAACTGATTAGGGTTTTATAATTTTAAGAAAGTAGTAAGGTTTTTGGTTAATCAAATTTAGGTTTAGGGCTAATATCATGAAATTTAGGGTTTTGGATCCTTAAGATATTAGGGTTCTAGGATTTAAGGTTTGAGGAAATAAGGTTTTAGGGTTTTTTGAAAAATAAAGCTCTTTAGGGTTTGTTTGAAGAATAATTTATAATTCTGGAAGAAGAACTTAAGAATTTGGGATCTAAGGTTTGAAAGTTAATTTTTAGTTGGAAAACAAATTAGGATTCAATAAAGCAACTTTGAATTTTAGAATTTAAGAAAATAATTTAGGGTTTTGATAATTGAAAAGCTATTTTAGGGTTTTAGGAAATATAAGGCAAATTAGGGTTTGGTTCTTAGAGTTTACCAGAGTTAGAGTTTAGAAATTCGGCTTATTGGATCAATTTTAATAATTAAACTATTTGCAAATTCAAGTTTATGGTTTCTGGAATTGAGGCTTGGGAATTTGGGTTTTAGAAAGCTAAGGTTTTGGATAGTTAGGGTTTTTAGTGGCTTTAGGTAGAATAGTTTGGGGAAGGGGTTACGGGGTGACAAGTTTTAAAATAAATTAAGGTTTTGATTTTTCTTTTTAGAAGAAACATTGATTCTGGAGATAAATTGAGATTTTAGAAAACAATTAGGTTTGTGAGACTTTAAAAAGTTTTGGAAATAAAATAACATTTAGGGTTTTGATAATTTAATCAACGATTTAGGCTATTGGATGAATGGATAATTTGATCTATAAAACATACTATTAAGTTTAATAATTTAGGTTACTGAAAGACTCAATATCAAAACAAATAATAAAAACATTTAAAAGATAATATGGCAATAACATCGTATTAAAATTGACAACGCACGGGCTGTCGAGCCCGCGGGCTACGCTTTCAAAAATTGCTGCAGGCTATGGGCGCAGCGGGCTAGTTGGGCAAGCCAGTTCGTCGCAGAACTGGGCAAACCCAGCTGCCCAATTCGCCGCAAATTGTTATTTGCGTCGAATTGGGCACTGCCCAATTTGCCGCAGACAATTTCTGCGACGAACCGGGCTGAGCGCAATTTTTACTTATTATTCGTCGCCGATTCTGCCGTTACCGATTATTTATTTTTTAAAATTTTTTATATATATTAAAAATAAATAAATAATAAATAAAAGTAAAATAAATATTATATTAAAATAAATAATAAATATTTATAAATAAATAATAAATATAATGAAATAACTAATATAAACAAATAATAAATAAAATAAATCAAAATAAATATACCACAAAAATTATTTTAAACTGTTTTAAAATCTTTGGACTAAACTGGATAAAAATTAAGGGTCTACAATAGGTCAAGAGAAGGAAAAGAAAGAAGAAGATCAATTTCTAGAGTCTTTTGACTTTCCCATCTTATTCCACTAACTATATATATTATTATTTAATTAATTAATGGCATAATATATTTATAATATAATAAAATTATTTTATATTTTAACTTCTCCACTTTTAACATTTTACTTATTTACCATTTTCACTTTTAATAATTTATATGTAATATATATTTTTTTATATCTTGAATATTTCTCTCATCGAAATCTTCCCTTAACCCTACCAATTAATGTATTTAAATAGATTAATAAAATTGGGGCGTTACATGATCAAATAAACATAAAATTTTGACTAATCCATGTATGTTCAGATTCAATCGATTGATGTTGGATTCATATTTAAACAGAACCCTAGAAAATGAAAAATAATTTTATAAATAAAAAATGAAATTTAAAGAATTGGAGAAAGAATAATCATAACCATAACTCACATGCAAAGCTAAAAATTGGAGAATTAGACATGAAAAGCCAAAGGAGAACTAAAACTTATAACCGATGGAGAAAGAAGAGATATAAAAGAGAAAGAAGATGAAAATCAACCAAAAAAAGTTAGAGATTAGAATTGGTTGGACTCAATGGACGAACAAAAAACATAATGAAGGAGGGACAAATTTTCTAAGTATATATATAAAAAAAAAATTACAGTCGAATTGAAGATAAAATTAATAATTTAATATTATAGTAAAATTTAAACTTTTTTATTAATTTTTTTAAAAATTCTCTATCAAAATTTTATATTATTTATTAAATTCTAAAATTTTATTAAATGTTTTACATATATTTTTATTTTAATTCTTAGATCTATTAATTAATTTATTTTTTAACTATTTATTAATTTATTTATAGTATTTTATTTAATACTATTTCAAATGATAATATTAGTTTTGTCCAATTCATAATTAAATTATAAAATTCTAGAATTAACACAAAACCTTAGACACCCACTAATTAAAATAAAAAAGAAACATATATATGGTTGAAAAAATATATATATATATAAGACTATATATAAAAATTTTATAAAATACTGTAAATTTTATAAAAATATTATATATATATATATAAATAACTAATCACAAAAGTCTAAATACCCACAAATTAAAATATATATACATAATAAAAAAAAAAGCCAATGTGTGTATAAAAAACTAAATATTTAAAATTTTTATAAAATACTATATATAAAATATAATAAAATTTTATAAAAATATAATATATACATAAAAATAAATATCTAATCACAAAACTCTAAATAATTACTGTTAATATATATATATGCTAAAAAGTTAATATGTATATAAAATACTATAAATTATATATATATATATAAGGGTGGGAGAAGGGGAGGGGGTTCATTTCCCAAAGACCCCCTCCCTCCGTCATTTGTTGGACTATTTAGGGTTCTTTAAGAATTGAAGGCAGCAAAAGGATAGAGAGATGGAGAGAATGGACAAAGTTTGAGAAAGAGAAAAAAAATTTAGCAGCAGAAGGGTGAAATTTGTAGCCCTAGCTCACTAAAGATGCTAATATAAGCATCTAAAATAATTTTGTTTTTTCTTAAAGAAAAAATGAAGTTGTTTATATCATGTATGTTGTGTGTATTTTTTTTGGGTAAAAAATATATTATATATATTCTAAAAAAATATAAAAAATTAAATAAAAAAGGAAAGGAAGATGTGAATATATTATGAAGATGGTATTGGTATTCACAAAATAATGGCCACACATGTAGAGAAATAATTGAAAAGCATTTAACGTTTTCAAATGGAAAAGGATAAGTGTTCTTCATGCATGACAAGTTTATTTATGTAAGCACTATCTTAAGTAGCCTATGCTATATTTTATGTGCAAAAAAAAAAAAAAAAACTATGCTATATCTAGAATAGAAATATATATTACACATATCGAGTTAAATTATTCGTGATTTTGGTTTTAATAAAATTATGAGCTTCAAACCGATCAATTGACTAAAATAAATTTTTTTAAAATATATTTATTAACTTGAACCAAATATATATTATAAACTGGCCAAATCCAAACATACTAATGGATTTGATCATGTTTGGTCTATTTTTTACACAGTTTTAGTGCTTAAAAAAGTGGTTTTTGCATAATCAATGGAAGAATAAAGTTTTATATTTATTTTCTTTGTCTATGTATGGGAAAAAAAATGATAATGGAAAGCTTTACATAGATTTTGATAATTTATCCTTTAAAAGTACACTAAACATCTCAAAGACAGTTTTCTTAGTTTTTGTATTGTGGTGATATGAGATCTGTAGTCTAATAGACTAGAATGGTCTACCATCTCATTCTCACTAACTTTTGTTCCTATCCTCACATTATAATAAAGAATTCACCTCACCCACCCCAATCTCTATCGGCTCACTTCACCAACCAGCAACCACTAATAAACAAAACTTAATCCACTAACTCCCGCATATGCGTGTAGCCACGCGCAATAATAATGGGTTGGACTGTATCATCATCGCCCAAACAAAATCACAAACAATGTTGAAAATGGTTTTTTTTCCTTTCCTGTGGTCTTTTTTTACTACTCTCTCTCATTCACCAACTCCCAATCTCTTATATATTAATACCTTTCCTACCATTTCTTTTGCTAAACCCTTTGGTTTCAATTTCCACAAAATATGGCTTTTCTTCTAATATCAATTTCAATTCTTTCCCTCTTTCTACTGTACAAAATCTACCATCATCTACGCTTCAAACTCCCTCCCGGCCCAAGACCATGGCCGATCGTCGGAAATCTCTACGATATTAAGCCGGTTAGGTTCCGTTGTTTTGCCGAATGGGCTCAGTCTTACGGTCCTATTATTTCAGTTTGGTTTGGTTCAACCTTAAACGTGATAGTCTCAAATACAGAATTGGCAAAAAAAGTATTAAAAGAAAATGATCAACAGTTGGCTGATAGACAGAGAAGTAGATCGGCTGCTAAGTTTAGTAGAGATGGTAAAGATCTTATATGGGCTGACTATGGAGCTCATTACGTGAAGGTTAGGAAACTGTGTACTCTTGAACTTTTTACACCAAAAAGACTTGAGGCTTTGAGACACATTAGGGAAGATGAAGTTACTGCCATGGTTGAATCTATTTTCATCGACTCTACCAATCCTGGTATGTATTTAATTTCTTCTTCTTTTTTATCCTTTTTTTTTTCAAATTATATATATATATATATGACACCTTTTTAATCTTTATTAAATGAATTTGATTTTAAAAGATATTTTAACATTAATATAATTTTTTTAAATCTCTGATGTCAGTTGATTAAAATTTCGTAGTTTTTATTTTCTAAAAAAAATTATTGCTCTGCTATATTTTAAAACTAATTGCATCGTTGTTTTTAGCTTATGGCAACTCACTTTGTTTCTTGTATTGTTATTTGTTTGTTAATTTTACTCGAATCTTGTTTAGTATTATGCAAGTAAAAATATAATTTGACATAATGATTTATTAAAGATTATTTTAAATACAATTTTGATATCAATAAAAGCTAAAAATTATTTTTATGCCTTATTATTAAATATAAGGTCGGTACTCGAGCAAAACCACTTTAGGTATGCGCATTACAATTCAAAATTCAGCAAATTAAATTTCCTTTGTAAGTATATATCTCAACATAAGAAAATATAAATACTAGTCCACCTGTAATCCATAAGAAAAAATAAAAGTTAAAAAAAAATAAAATATGCCTTAAATTCTTAATATTTTGAAATTCCTTAAAAATTTCAATTCATAATAAATGAAACGACAAAATGCACAAGTCAAGAAACGCCATCTACTCTCGCCAAATGCCACTCGCTTTTTGCGATAACGCTGACACATCCCCTTGGCAGAATTGGAGGCTGTTTCTAGAGTTTGAAAATAGGATGTGGGAGGTCTGCATTGTTTTGGAAATGTTGCTTATCTTACGCATATCTTTAATTTGTATTGAGCTTAGATATGTAATAATAGAATCGAAATGAGAAATAAATATATATGTAGCATAGGTTGTTATTACTAAAAATAATTTAAAGGAAAAAATGTTAAATAAAATAAAAAATGTAAAAAATATATTAAATCAAATAGACCATAAAATGTCTCACAATACAAAAGGACTATTGGCTATTGTTCCTATATGTGGTTCAACTCTTGTTTTCTTTTTTTTTAGGAAGGTCCAAATCTAAATTAATATATATATATATATATATATATTAAATTTTTTTAAACAATTTGACTTGTACAACTTTAATTTTTTTTTTTCACAAATTAAGATTTTTGTGATTCCTTATCAAATTTATTAGCAATATATATTTTTTATTTTTGTTTCTGTTGTTTATTTATTTATTTATTGAGAAAAGCAAATAACTTCATTCAAAACCAAACGAATTAGTTCAAAACAATATACTGTAGATAAACACTGTATCTAATTATATAATTAATGAAAAAATGTTAAAAAATAAAGCCAAATAATATTTCTCACAAAATGAATATTTCAGTGAGCTACTATTCACTAAATTGGCAAAAAAACTGCTATTAATATAATAAAATTAAAATAATATTTTTTTAAGGTGGAAAAAAAAGCTAATATTAGGAATTAAAGGACCAATAAAATTGAAATACACACATATATATGTATATATATATATATATATATATATTAAAAAAATCTCTTTAGTTATTGGCCTCTTGTTGGGAAGTCTTAAAGTGCACTTCAAGTTGGTAAATGATGGCCACAAAGTTATAATATAAGCTAAAAAAATCTCTTTATTTATTGGCCTCTTGTTGGCAAATCTTAAAGTGCACTTCAAGTTGGTAAATGATGGCCACAAAGTTATAATATAAGCTAAAAAAAATCTCTTTAGCTATTGGCCTCTTGTTGGCAATCTTAAAGCTAACTTAAAGTTGGTAAAGGATGACCACAAAGTTATAATATAAGCTCTCAAATCAAACTAATTTAAAAGCCGATGCCCTGCCAGAATTAGGTGAGCTTTGAGCCAAACATGATTATGTAATAATACCTACTTTTCAATTTTTTTAGCTTTTTTCAATTCTAAAATTTTCAATTATATAAATAACTCAAGTTTCATGTCTCACCAATATTACTATAACAAAGCTGATTGAGTCGGATGAATAATGTTTTAGTAGCTAAGCTATAGATTAAATTAAATTGTTTAGGCAATTCAAACAAATTATTAAAAATATATGAAAAAGGAAATTACAATGCAAAGCCCGATTATGATGCCGATTGATAGAGAGTTTTAAATTATTTGTGAGTTTGAATTATGATGGTGTTGGATTTGGGCCATCAACATTATTTTCTAATGAAGATTGATAGATTGGTAACCACATAAAAATATTTACAAAAATTTGGCATTAATGTCTTTACTAAAATGAAATTAAAATGCATATATAAATTAAAATTCAATTATGGTTTTAAAATTTAGTGATGCAAATGAAATTAGCTTTAAATTTATTATATTTTGGTATTTATAGGTTATATGTTAAAATAGTTTCTTTTTGAATATAATGGAGAATTGACAAGTCTTAAATTCCAAAATAAAAATTTATTTTATGAAACGGGTCATTAAAAAGAAAGGATTTTTTCATGTTGCCTGGTCCACGATATTATTCCTTTGTGTTTGCTTGTTTACTTATCATTGCTAATTGTTGTGTACACTTTCCACTCGCTGTCATTTCCTATATACTGAAAATGATGAGCAACAGCTAAAGGATTCTACATTAAACAAATGTAAATGCAGAAAATAATGGAAAAGATGTGCTAGTGAGGAAGTATTTAGGAGCAGTTGCATTCAACAACATTACAAGGCTAGCTTTTGGTAAGCGGTTTGTGAACTCAGAGGGCATAATGGATGAGCAAGGCCAAGAATTTAAGGCAATTGTAGCCAATGGACTTAAGTTAGGTGCATCACTTAACATGGCGGAGCACATTCCATGGCTTCGCTGGATGTTCCCATTAGAGGAGGAAGCATTTGCTAAGCATGGAGTTCGTAGGGACTGCCTCACTCGTGCTATTATGGAAGAGCATAGACTTGCTCGCCAGAAGAGTGGAGGTGCTAAGCAACATTTTGTTGACGCATTGCTCACATTGCAAGAGAAATATGACCTTAGTGAGGACACCATTATTGGACTTCTTTGGGTAATTAATAATTTTTCTAATTCCTATATTTATCAATTTGCTAATTAAAGTTTATATAGGAAGGTAAAAATTCTACATTTCGAGTTTGTGCGTGCAAGCTGAGTTTAGAGCAAGTATATATGCAATTTAAGCATAGAACTGAGTTCGGATACTCCTAATGTTATGAAAATTTTATTTATTTTTTTTAGAATATTTCGTATCATTTATTCAATTTTCTTTCATTGGTTATACTTATCTCATATGAAGATTACGGGTACTACTAATAGCTTATCTCAGTAAGCCTATGTTTGGATGGAGGTAAATTAGAGATGAAATTGAATTTACTTTAATGAAGGAAGTGGAGGTAATGTAAAATAAATTTCCCTTCAATTACTTTCTATTGCTTGTTTTTTTAAATGAAAAAGAGAGGAATTCAAATTTCTTTCCAACTTTTAATGAAGAAAAGAGGCCTTTACCTCAATTTACTCCCATTTCTCTCCATTTTGGAGAGAAATATTTAGAGAGCTTGAGAGTAAATTAGGAAATCTCATTTCCATTACTTTTCTCTCATTTACTCTAATATTGTTTGCACCAAACAAGAGAAAGTAAGGTAAATTTAATATACTTTCTCTTGCTTTACCTTTAGTTACTCTCAACCAAACATAGGCTAAGCTTGTATCATAAAATCTGTGCAGGATATGATTACTGCAGGCATGGATACAACTGCAATTACAGTAGAATGGGCAATGGCTGAGCTAATTAAGAAGCCAAGGGTGCAACAGAAGGCTCAGGAGGAGATGGACCGAGTAATTGGGTTCGAACGAGTCATGACAGAGGCTGATTTCTCAAGTCTCCCTTACCTACAATGTATAGCAAAAGAGGGACTAAGGTTGCACCCCCCAACACCACTAATGCTTCCTCACCGAGCCAATGCTAATGTCAAACTTGGTGGCTATGACATACCTAAAGGTTCAAATGTTCATGTAAATGTGTGGGCTGTAGCTCGTGATCCAGCAGTGTGGAAGAATCCGGAGAAGTTCCGACCGGAGAGGTTCCTGGAAGAGGATGTTGACATGAAGGGTCATGATTTTAGGCTACTTCCATTTGGTGCAGGGAGGAGGGTATGCCCTGGTGCACAACTTGGTATCAATTTGGTCACATCTATGTTAGGTCATTTGTTGCACCATTTTCGTTGGACACCACTGGAAGGTGTAAAGCCGGAGGAAATTGACATGTCTGAAAATCCTGGATTAGTTACCTATATGAGGACACCATTACAAGCAGTGGCAGCCCCTCGTCTTCCTTCAGATTTGTACAAACGCGTGGCTGTGGATATATAATTTGGACCTCGGATTATTTGTTGTTAATTTCTTCTTAGGTTTTGGATTTTGAACATTATAAGGAGTTATTACAAAATGTCAAAGAGACCTATTGGCCGTAACCAAAAAAGATGACCAAATAAATCATTATGTTTTATGGAAGTGGAATTTTCATTGTAATTTTTTTATTGATTTTAGTAGATTTGCATTTTTTTTATTTCTTTTTTACTTTATATTGAATATTTTTAAAGGAATAGGCTTTAGTGTTTCAAATCTTGATATGTAATAGCATAAGACAATAGATTTTCCGCACTACCAAACAGACTTTTGAACACTTGTCAAGTTCTTCCCATAACGGTAGATTTGCAGTCTCTGAAATTCTTTCTTGCACTATATTTTACCAAGCCAAACCGTATAGAAAGTCGAGGTTTTTAGCAAATCATACTCTTGGAGTCTTGAGTGCAATTATTCGGTAGGCAAAGTTAATACTAAGGTTATTGTGTTCCTAGAATATATACGGTACTTTAAATAATACCCATTTTATTAATAACCTCTTTTAAATAATATTTTTGACTAGTTTCTACTTCAAGCCAACGTGCTAAATTAATAATTCACTAAATTTATATGGTGATATATTATAAATTAATTGTTAAAGACCCACTTAATATATAAAACAAATTTTTTTATATATTAAAATGTATTATATAATTATTATTTTTTTAAGGTACGAGTTAGGCTATTTGTTTTTTTTTTTTCTTTCTAAAATTAGCATTAAAATCCGCATGCACGGGGCAATATTAAAGAAAATTGATGCATTAGCAAGCTAATCAAATACTTCAACTAAACCTTCCTTTTAAGTCATTGGCAGGCTTTCCTATGAGTTGAATAGCTTCGTTCCATTCATGACGCACACTTAAAGCTTGTACCTAATAGGCAGCAAGATTAAAACTATAAAGTTATATTTTAATACTCTTACTCAGAATATGATTAATACCTATAAGCGGCAGGATAATTAAACTGTTCACATTTTTTGCAATAAAATTTGTTTTCAACTTTATCCACCTTTTTTGGACATTTCTTACACTCTAGGTATGACCATTCTCTGTTGAGTTATAAATCAACTATAGTTGCAACAATTAAAAAGCTTCATTCCTATAAAAAAGATCTCGCATTTATACTACCTAGATAACATGACAAAGCAATCTGTATAAAACAGCAGAAAAATTTCATAACATGCAAATATTGAACTAATTCACCAATAGTTTTAACTTTCACAATTTCAGAAGCCAACTCATTAGAAACATAATAGTTATGTATAGACAAAATTTTATTGGTAATCTCAAAGTTAGCTTCATGGACACAAAGCAATTCACATTTACTCATGTTAGCAACATTTATACATATAAACTAATGATTTTTTTTAAACATATAAAGCATAATAGCATAGAGAAAACCTAGTTTTAAAATCAATGGCTTTGTGGAAAATCATGATTAATTCAAAGCTTTGAAGTATGCCAAGTATTACGAACAAAATGCTTATCTATAATTATTAAATTTTGATCATTAATCTAGGACTAAAATTATATGTGAAAAAATTTAATGAATTTAGTTAATTCTCATTTTATAAAATTTAGCATAGAATTAGATTAATCTAATTCTACAAAAGTTTAGTTAATGTAATTCTAAGAATTATCCGCAAACAACTACAACAGCTACAGCAAATTGTAAGAATTAATGGTCCTAAAATAATTGAATCTTGTTGAGAATTAATAATTGAAATCTTAAATTTGTAAGAATTAAGAATTATATTGAATATAAGTTATGAATCCTACTGAATTATTTGTATTGATATTTTTTCTATAGAATTTCATTTAAATAATCGCAGTAGTTTACCAAATATTTAAGTGATTTTGATTAGTATATTATTGATATTTAAATAATTGCATTTTTTTCAATTTAAATTAATATCTTTAGTTGATTTAAATAATTGCAATAGTTTACTAAATAATTGTATTGAATATAAGTTATGAATCTTGTTAAAATAATTGTATTGATATTTTTTCTATAGATTTCAATTTAAATAATTATAATAGAATTCCAAGTTTTGTTTATTATATTTAAGAAACTAATTGTAGTATTTCACTGTAAGTTATTTAGCTTCAATAGTTATGCATAAATATATATATCTAGCTACATATATTTATAGTTATAGTATTATAAATGTCAAATCCCTCAACTTCATCTTATTGTTTTACTTTTTGGCATTTTTTGCAACCCTTAAATATAAATGAATTAAATTAATTCGTATTAAAATTTTCTCGGTGTAAGCTAAAATACATATTCACAACCTACAAAATATATCCATCTACCTCATAAATAAATTTTATGGTGTAATTGTTTCATCATTTATGAAAGACTATTATTTATATTCTCTATTTAATAAATATAGATATAAAATGTTTTATAATAACAATAGATGCTTATGTTATATAGAAAAATGAGAATAACCTATTAGTTCCTCTGAATTAATTCAAAGGAATATAATACTGGAATCTATTTATGAATGCATCTTCATAACACAATCAAATACAAATCACATATGCAGTCCAATTGAATATATAATTCTAAATTGAATACCCTAGAGTTTGAGAGCTCGGATTAATTATATAACAACTATAACAGGCTGTTTAGTAGCTCCATCCAAGTGAATCAAAATTTGGTCTACAAATTTCCCCCCAAAAGTAGCAACCTTGTCTCTCCTACATGCAAAAATTACAAAATAAATATCATAGCAGAATAAATCATGATACCATAAGTAATTAATAAAAATCAGGTCAAAGCCCACTCATGATCTTTGAGCTCCACATTCATAAAGATATTGGTCTTGTTATCTGACTTGCGCTCTTAAATATCACTACGACTTACACTTCTCCTATGACCTTTATACCAATTTATATATAAAAAAAAAAAAAGAAGAAAGAATACGGACAAATATTATAAAACATTTTGCAAATTAAAAAAGATAAGAAAATCATTACCAAATAGTTCATTCTCATCAACATCAAGTTGATTAAGCAACTATAAATAAGGAAGCAAATAAAAAATATTCATATGGAAATTTGCATCACTTGTTTCGACCACACTTGTTATTTGAGTGAATGTTAGCCTGAATTTGTGTTTAGTGGATTTGAGATTCAAATTATTCAGTCCCACTATAAATTTATTCATGAATACAATCCAAGTTCATGGATCTTTGGTTTGAATAAATGAATCACAGATCTCCCAATCGTTGCATGAATGCAATCTCCCTAAAAACAAATATGAATAATTATTTTATAAATTGATTTAACATCTTTGTTTACAAATCCATAATATTATATATGGCCATATAATCTATTAATTTATATAAAACAATCTTATATTTTTTTTATATAAAAATGTATTTAAAGGAAAAAAGTCCAACATCATCTAAAGAGGATCAAATGCAAATGAAAATACTAATAATCACCGTTTCCTTTCTAACTTATACTTTTGAAAGCTAATCTTATAGCTAGACTTTGAAAGGTTATAGTGGTCTACATATTCACATAAATCAGCTATATAGCACATTTTTTATGAAAACGTTTAAAGGACTTTCTTAGAAGAAAGCAATAGAAACATTCCAAGACACTATTTAACAAATATTTGAAATCTTAAACTCAGTAAATTCAAATTAATATTACACTAGTACCACCGACTACTATCATTAAACCAACCATTTTATCCAAAGCTCTACCAAATAAATATAATATAATATAGTATAATATAAAATCATATAATATAATAACAATGAAATAACTATAATATATATTTTTTTTATTTTTTAGATTATTATAATTTCCCCCTATATTCTTGGATAAATAATTTCTCTAACTCTGGCTTCCTTTGCGATATGTATTATCAATTAGTTTCAATAATAAATAATTAATTATAAAATAAATAACGCATATAAATTTTGTACTATCACTTACAAAGCTCTTAAGATATGACATAATGTATATAAATTTTGTACTATCAATTAGTTGTATTTGAATTTTGGAACTTTCACTTTTTATTTTAATTTCAATTTTGATTATTTTAATTTTGGTTTTGGTTTCAAAGGTTCCACTACTTATTCAATTTTAATTTCAATTTAGATTTAGATTTTTGATTGTCATTTTCTAACCTGTTTTATGGTTTCAGTTGAATATTAGTATCAATTCCACATGGTTTCCCTAAGCTAAGGTCTATAACCTATAAATCAAAGAGAAAACATAGAAATTAAAGCCACAAATACACTATTTGATAGTTGATACTCAGCAGACCCTGTCACACACACACACACACACACACACACACACACATATATATATATATATCTCCTTTTTCTACATTCTTTCTCTAAATCTTAACTTTAAATACTAAGCTACATGATAAGATTTATTTTGTTTCCTTTTTCTTTTCATTTTCACAAATCCGTTCAATATAACTCGTGATTTAAATTCCAAATTTGTTAATGAATTTCATAAATTTTTAGGATAAAGATTATTTAATACTCTCAAATATATAATACATATTAGACTATTATGGAAGATGTTGGCCAAATAATTGGATATTAGACTCTATTTTAATCATTGGCAATCAAATTGATGAGTACTAATGGTTTAAGCAAGTGTTTCTTTTTAGGTTTTCTAGAATCTTTCAGAGCATTGTGCGACAACACCAATGTCATACAACAGTGGGAGAAATTCTACGAGACTTAAAGAATAGTTCATAGTTAAAGGAGTGGTGAAAGAGTTGGGTGCCAAGGTTATTGTGCGACCGCACTAGACATGAAGCGACTGCACTAGCATTAGAAACAAAATCTCAAAATCTCATAAGATAGTTCATGATGAAGCTGTACGGTGACAACCTTAGCCTTGTGTGATCGCAAGAATTTAAAAGATTTGAATTTCAGCTCCAACTTTTTAAGCTAATGAAAAATGGACACGTGAAAGAAGAATTATTGTACAACAGTCGAATCAAATGTTGTGTGACTGTAAGACATGTATAGGCTAGTGAGGTATGGCACCATCATCTTGTTGGGCAACTTGCATAAACCGTTTGAAAGATCTGCTGGATAAAATTCAAATCTAGTGACCACCCAAGGTTTAGGGCAGTTGATCAGTGTCTCAAGCAACTGCATAAAGGATAGTGCAACTGCTAGACACATGTAGACAATTATTAACTTGAAGGCCTTATGGATTCCACTCATTCTCTTCTATGATGGCTAGTTGGACCTTAAATGGCTATAAATACTTAAGAAAACTTCATGTTACTGAACAACCAAGAGCCATTTAGCCAAGAAAACAACTTTCATTATTTTGTATCAAAATTTCTATCTTATTGTATTTGAGTATTGGGTGTGAGCATTAAACACCATCATAGAAATTTGGTGTGAGTTTAAAGCACTAGGTTTTAAAGTGAGCTTGGAAAAAACTCTTGTTAGGTTGTGAGTGAATGTAACACCCCCATACTCTATATAAGTACTATACATATACCTTGTATACATGCAGTACGTATATAAAGTATAAGAATATCACTTTTCATTTAAGATTAAAAACCTTTACTCTAATTCCAAACAATAATACATTTTATTTAAAGAACATTTACAAAATCATTATACTTTTGATGATATTACATATATATAATGATCTTGTTTTTACCAAAATTCATTTATACATATGAATACATTTTTATCAAAATACAACATAATTAAATTGTACATGTATGCATCACCTTCTAGTTGGTCTCGAAATACTCTTGCCTTTCTCTTGGCATAACGATTTGACTTCAAATCAACCACCTACTCACCTGCGCGATTTACACAACCGCGCTAAGCTCGAAAGCTTAGTAGTACAAATAAATATTATAAACATACATTACAGAAAATCATACTCATATATTAAATTCATGTATCATTACATTCTTATCATGTTTTCCCCATTTCAATTACACTTTTTATATGTTTCTACTAGTCTCATAATTATATACATATATACATATATCATTAACATAAACCACAATTCCATAACTTATTAGAACATTCATAAAATAATACTCACAATGTCCACATCCATATACATATTACATGTCATATTATACTTTCAGAATCTCATCTTTTAACATAGCTTCTCAGGCCATATTTCATTTCAATAATTTACTTATGTATTGTAATCATAACATACTTCATAACATTACATTCCATTACTTTATTCAATTGTTTCGCCATTCATAAATCACATTGAAACAAAGACAAGCATGGGCCCAAAAGACACTAATATGCCATTCAACTTTCAGAGTTAATGTTTTGGTTCAATTATCACATTTATCATTATCATTATCCCAACTAGGCTTCAAGGATTAGGTTCAACTAAGCTTCAAGGGGAATAAAGCATGCTAAATATCAACCCAACTTGGCTTCAAGAACCAAACCCAACCTAGCTTCAAGGGTTGTAACAACTCAACTAGGCTTCAAGGACTAGTCCCAACCAAGCTTCAAGGGGAGTTAAGCATGCTAAACTTCAACCAAACTTGGCTTCAAGGATCAAGCCCAACCTAGCTTCAAGAGATTGTTACCATTAGGCATGCCACCAACAACAAAACTCTGAAAATGGAATAACATATTAGACACACAATTCATTCATTATTTCATTATCAATTTCATTCTCATTTTCTTATCATCATTTAGGCATCCATGCCTCAATCATCTCATTTGCATCATTATAGCCAACAACAATGGCTTCATATCTCATCAATAGAGTATACATAACCAATTGCATTGGACATATATTTTGGATTCATCATCATCTAGGCAAACATGCCCCATTTATTTCATTTGAATCATTATAGCCAACCACAATGGCATCACATCTCATCATTTCTCAATTCACATTAAAGCAATTCATCATTAAAGTATTTATCATAACCAATTGCATTGCACATACCTTTTGAATGATCATCATATCTTTCACATTATACAAATCATAACATTAATCAAATAGTAATAACAATATAGTAGATTACTTAACACATTTATAACCAAATGTGTTAAGTCTCAAAATCATGTAAAAGAATGCATCCATGTAAGTTTGTACTTACCTCAAGAGCAACTCACATCAATCCATACACTTCCTCTTCCAAGAATTCTTCACTATATGGATTAGGGCAACTCAACCTCTTCACAAACTAATCCAAAAGGAATAATACAAACTTATTTACAAATACACATGAATTCCAATACAATTATTCACCTATTAGTCTCATACTAGACTCATAGATCACAAATTACAAACCAAAACCATTATCTAAGTCCCCACGGTTGTGGCCTCACAACCCCACGGCCGTGGGTTAGCAAACGAATCTCCCCACTTTTCTCTAAACCCCACGGTCGTGTCCCTCACTTGCCACAACCGTGGCATCCATTTTGCCTCTGTTTCGGACCAAACTCATGTATTATGTGTTTTTAACTTCAATAAACACAAACATATAGAAAATCCAAGATAATAATTGATCAAACTCATAACATACATCAATTACCAATTACTTTAACACTTATATAACTTCAACATATCATAAGAATAATCATTATATACATCATCCATACATCAATTATTCAATTCCCCAACTCATTTATATTAAACCCTTACTAAACAATTTCAACAATCCATCATCATCCTCACAAATAACCATTTTATCATCATCTAAATACCAATTCAACATATCTATATACTTCAATCTTTCATTATCATCATCTTCACACACTAACCATATCAAATATAAGCTCAATCAATAGAAATCAATACAAGGAAATGAATACTTGAATATTTTGCCAAATCTTCAATATCCACCTTCAATTCTCCCAAAACCCTTATGAATTTGATGTGTATGTAAATAAAATCACATCTCTCTCTCTCTCTCCACGTTCAAGAACAAGAAGAAAAAGAAGAAGAAGAAGAAAGAAAGAAAATCTTCTTTCTTTATTCACTTATCATATATATATATATAATAATAATAATATAATAAAATATCCCAAAAATCCTCCACCACAATTATTCTTCCCTTTGACTTTCTTTTCTTCTTTTTCTCTTGTCATTATTATTATTATTATTATTATTATTATTATTATTATTATTATTATTATTATTAATAATTAATTAATTAATTAATTAATTAATTAATTATATACACTTACTTTTCCTACACCAATATATACATCATGTACATGTGATGTATATGTTGCTATATGTATATCTCTTATATATTGTATTTATATTTCCCATATTTTTCAAATACCATATATACATATCATCCTTCATATACATCTATCTCTTATAATATTTCCTTTTAATTAATTTATCTTCTTTTGACTTCCATTTGTTTGACTTGTATATGTTATATATATATCTATATATACAACATATACACTCTCTCTTTACTTCTTTTCTCTTTCTATAAAACATATACATTAAATCCAAATACAACACTAATTCCAAAACTTTTAGGGTATACTTTGGGATATTACAGTGAATCTCAAACCTTATAAAAGTTCAATGTAATCTTATGAAAATACCAAATTAGAGTTGAGCTTGTAAAAACTCATAGCTAGTGGAATATCAACAAGTTATTGAGAAAGTGGACACAGGATTGAGGAATTCAAACTACTATAAATTACTTGTGTTTAATCTCTTCTTCTCTAATCTTACTTCTTGTTTGTTGTTCAAATTTTTAATTTTCCCTAACTTTCACTAGACAACCAATTCACCCCCTCCTCATGGTTGCCATCAAGGGACAATAATTGGTATTAGAGCCTCAAAATTTTACAAAGCTTAATTGTGAAATTTAGATCCACAAATGCAGCCATTTCTCCCCAATCCACTTCAACTTCCACCTCCACTATCAATGCTTCATCCCATGGAAATCTAAACACCTATCTTAGACTGTTGTAAATAGAAGATGTATACATTCTTAGATAGTAAAGGGATTGAGCTATGAATTTAATGTCTAAAATTTTTAAGTAGAGACTTTTTGAAATATTTAGTGTGAGTGGGATTTTCGCCCCCGCTCCCATATGTAATGGTTCTTACTACTTCACCACTGTTAGGCTCAGGCCCTTAGAGAACACGGGCCTAAACCCGAAGAAAATGGAGTCACCGCCCAGACTGGCTGGAAAAAAGAAAGGGGTGGATGACTCAATTCTTAAAGAATCCCCAACCCTCTTATTGGGTTCGAAAAGTTGGGTATGCATAGGGAAGGTGAGAAATGGCCCAATACCCCATAATGCCTTGTTCATTGGAACCGACCTCCTTTTCAGGTCTAAATATCATTGAATTCTTAATTATTATGACTTGTCCATATTACATGCATTTATAAAAAGAAAGGTGCTATATTATAAATAAAAAATATTAAATGAAATGGGCACACATCAATTGATGGAAACATGCCCTTACAATTATCCATAAAGAAAATAAATAAAATAGGGCACCCACCAAAAGGTGAAAACGTGTCCCTTAAAATTATCCCAAAGCCTTTAAATAAATGAAACTATATAAATAATTTAAACAAATAAGGCACCCATGAATGGAAACATGCCTTTTACAATTTCTTCTAAAAATACATATAAATCTGAGGAAAAGAATAAAGTAAGAAAAAATAATGTAACACATATGAATATAATTGAATAATTAAAAAGAAAAGAAAAAAACACATCTTAATATTATCCCATTAATGAAATATAGTAAGCTACAATGAGGGATCAAGGGGGGCAGTGTCCCCAAAAGGTAAAATATTTATACAATAATTTTTATTGGGGAATTATGGTTTCTATCTAACTAGGGTTTTATACTTATAGAAATTATGGTTTTATGTTTTGGAAAACAAGGTTAGAGTTTTTTTTTATTATAAAAATTAGGTTTAGAATATAAACTAGGGTTTTTAGAAAATAAATTAGGGTTTGGGAGTAAAACTGTTGCTTTGTTTGGAATTAGGGTTTTTAGTTTAAACGTCATTAATGTAAAAACATAAGGTCACTATAATACTGACTTTAATAAATAATTGCACGGGATAAGCTTTGGTGAATGGTTACTGGATGAAACAAAGTTGAACACAAAACCTATTGTTAATTTAAAACTAATCGATGCAAGCTACTAGACATATTTTAATAAATAAATATGGATTGAAATTAATGAATATAAACTACTGGAACTAATTGGACAAAGAAGAAATATAAACAATGTTTAAAGTTATCAACAAAGCATTCTGTGTTGAATTTAAATGAGTTAAAAGTGTAAAATGTACTTTCATTTGTTGGCTCCACCAAAATTTACGTTGATCTAAGCTTTTACCTACAATAAACTAGAATTCTAGCTGAGTAAGGCAAAGACAATACGCTACTACCTTTGTGTGGTGTAGTGCTTATGATTTGATAATTTGTTGTCAGCATTAATAACTGTTGCTTAACTCTTTGTCTTTTGCTAACTATGGCTGCTAGGGTTTTTTGATTAATTGTCACTCTTTCATTTTTTGCCTATTATTGCTTGTTGCTGCCTTCGGTTGCTTCTTTAATCTTGTATTTATGAAAAAATATTAGGTTAAATCCTGTAAACAAGTCTTATTTTCCTATTTTAGCACGGTTCCTCTGAGCCACATTGAATTAAAATAATTTTAATTCAAGTTAAACGGTAACCATATCATATTAAAACAATTTGAATTCAAGGTAGACCATGACCATATCAGACTAAAATCATTTTAATTTGACATGGACCAAAATCCATATCGAATTGGCAGCCCTAGTTGGATATGGACAAGGTCCTATCAAATTAGGATTGCCCTAATTCGATATGGACATGGTTCATATCGAATTGGGCAATGCCTAGTTCGATATGAACATCCATATCGAATTAGGTTTGCCCTAATTTGATATGGACATGGTCCATGTAATACCCTTATGCCCTATATACGTATAATACATACACCCACTATATATAAAATATGCATATAAAGTATAAGAATCCCATAACCCGGCTCACTAAAAATTTTTACCTTTATAATTTAAAATCCCAAACACATTAAAATGTATATTTTATTAGTAAATAAATTATTCTTTGTAAATTCTAGGTTCCAAAAGAAGCATTTTATATAAAATCTCTGAAAAAAATTTGTCAGAGTTTTATCTATAATTTGGACATCCAAAAATTCAACAATTACCCAACCTACATAAAAATGCACTCCCAATAAAAACAAATCAGCATTTCACCAATACTTCTCAATTTCTCCATATTTTCACAAAACATCTAAACATATATATATATATATATATGTATCAAAACACACATATAAAGTCCCACATTACACCATTTATCTAAAGAGTCTTTATAATTTACAATATATACTCTAAAAACATAAACATAATTTACATAATATCAAAATGTACTATAACATAAAATATATACATGATTGCAAATATCTCTGATCTTGTAGGAGCAAAATCACCACAAAGCTAGACCCTACCAGGTCTAAAAGAATTCTCCGGATCTACCGGATCACCCTTACCACCTGCGTAATGAATTATAATCGTGCTAAGCTAAAGGCTTAGCATTACTAGCTTTGATAAAGATAAAACTTTAATATAATGCTCAGCACGATGCCTTTATATGCTATGTCACAATGTAGCATACAAGTTCACTTTTAAAACATAATCTTTCATCATTTTATAATTCACACTAACACATATACAAACATGGGCCCAAACAAACTAATGTATTATTCAAATTCTAGAGTTATGGTTTTGGTCTATATTGACACTAAGTGTCTAGCCCCAAGGCAAATCATAGTGATGCTCAGCATCTAGCCCCAAGGCAAATCATATATTAGTGACGCATAGCGTCTAGCCCCAAGGGAAAATAATGTAGATAACCTCATAGGCATGCCACCAAACACAGAACTCTGAAAATTGAATAACATACTAGGCACACAAATAATTCATATTTTTCATAATCACTTTTTCTCATCACATTGTCTAATTTTTCATTTTTCTCATCACATTGCTTATTTTATCAATTTTCTCATTTATATCAATGTCAATTCATCATATCTCATCATTTGATCACAATGTATCTCATTTCACATTAAAAACACATCACCTAAATATTTTGGCTCATTCTTACATAATGCACATAATTCACATTTTCTCATTTTAGCCATTAATACATTTTTCTCATTTTAGCCATTAATAATGGCTTTTCATATTGCACATAATGCATACATAACAACTCATATTTTATAACACAATGTTCATGAATATTCATGCTACCAAGTAGATTAACACATTTTCCATCCAAAATGTGTTAGGCTAAATACAATGCAAACATATCCAATTTATTAAAAGTTTGTACATACCTTAAAAGCACTCAGATGTAAGCTAAAAATCTTCCACCAACCTTTACTTCCAACTTGCCCTAAAACACTAGGGCTGGGTAATTTACTTTCTTTTAATGCCTATTCAAAATGTGAATAAATACTATCATTTAAAATTACATTTTAAGGCATTTCCAATATTAAAACCCAAATTAACATCACTTTAAGCAAAATTTAGCCTAACCTTACTTTAACATTAGAAAATTATGTTAATTCATTTAAATTTGTGTTTTAAGTTTATTTATATCATTACAATAAACACATATACTTTAAGTTTATTTATACCTTATTTATAATATAACATGTTTTAAACATTCAAACTAAATAAGCTCATATACTTTATACAAAACCCTAAAATGACATAACCTTCCTCAATGAAGGTTCTTCATTCCAACTCATTCCAATTATTAATCCAAGCTTATTTCCATCACTTATATAATTAAATAACATGATTTAAACATTAAAATCAAACAAACATCCAATCTTTGAAAAATTCCCTTTCAAAACCCTAAATTCAACACTACCTTATTCAAACTCTAACCAAACTCGGTTAATCCATCATTTAACTTTAAAATCCTTGTTTATGCATCAGAACAACATATTTGAAATCGATTTGCACAATTAAAATACATGAATTCAAAAGTACAAATGTTCCATAACCCTAAATTCTCTCTCTTCAGCGAAACTCAACTCAAACTTAACCATTTCTTCAATTCAACTTAAAAATTATTAATAACTACTCAAAATAACTTCATACAAACTCATTCAAGCCATTAAATCATGCCACTATAAAAATCCAAAATTCACATAATCACAATTTCTTGGAATTCCAAAGAACTTGCAAAATTGGTAAAGAAACTTACCAATTGATGAAGAATTTTCAAAAACTCCACTTGAATCCTTAAATGTTCCTTCAATTGATGAAGCTTGGAAGAAGAAAAAAGCTCCCTTGGGTAACCATGGAGGTTTGGCCTCTAGAGGAAGAAGAAGAAGATGATGAAGACTTTAAATTTTCTCTCTTTCCACTTTAAAAATGACCATATATATAATATTATTTTATTATATTTTAATTAATTAATTATTTATTTATTTAAAAACCATAAATTACCTCTTCCAACCAAAAATAATTTATTTTTAATTTATTTAAATAATTTTAATTTTTAAAGTATATTTACAATTATGTCACTTGACTTTTGACTTTTTGACTTTTCTTTTTTAAAATGTTGACTTTTGTATATGTTGTATATATTTCACATATATATTACATATACACTTTACTTTTTCACTTTAAATCTTTTCATTTTCCATTTAAATTATTTATTTAATATATTTAATTTAATTTTTATTTATGTTATTTAAATTTTAAAAATTTCGGATGTTACAATTCTCTCCTCTTAAAGAAAATTTCGTCCGCGAAATTACCTGATATCAACTCTAGAACAACTGAGAATATTGGCTTTGCATCTTCTGCTTACTCTACGATGTCGCTTCCTCAGTGGCATGATTCCTCCAAAGAACTTCAACAAGTGGCACCTTCTTGTTTATCAACTCTTTCACCTCTCATGCCAATATCGCCACTAGCTCTTCTTCATAAGTCAGATCCAGACTCACCTTAATAGTCTTTACTAACAAGACATGAGATGGGCCTGACCTGTATCTTTGAAGCATAGAGACATGAAAGACATTGTATATCTAATCTAACTCGGGCGACAGAGCCAATCTATAAGTACTGGACAAACTCTCTCCAGTATCTCATATGGTCCTATAATGCGAGGACTCAACTTGCCTTTATGACTGAATCTCAGAATCTTCTTCCACGGAGACACCTTCAAGAACATCTTATCTCCCATACTGAATTCTATGTATTTCCTTTTCAAATATATATAGGATTTCTGTCGGTCAGAAGCTACTTTCAAACGACCCCGAAATGCCTTCACTTTCTTTTCCGTTTCCTTAATCAAATCAAGTCCGACCAGTTTACCTTCTCTAACCTCATCCGAACATAACGGTGTCCTACACTTCTAGCCATAAAGGTCTCATAAGATGCCATCTCAATACTGGACTGATGACTATTGTTATAGGTAAACTTAATCAGTGGCAAGTATCTGTCCCAACTCCCAATGAAATCAATGATATAGCTCCTCAACATATCCTCTAGAATCTGTATCACTCTCTCTAACTGCCCATCTATCTGAGTAAGGAAAGCGGTACTAAAATTCAATCGCGAACCCAAAGCATCTTGTCACCTCCTCTAAAATCTCGATGTAAAATGGGAATCTCGGTCTGACACCAAAGAAACTAGGACTACATGCAACTTCACTATCTCACAGATATACAACTCAACCAACCTCTCAAGTGAGTAGTCCATCCAAACTGGAAGAAAATGAGTTGTCTTCATCATCTGATCAACTATCACCCAGATTGTATCATGCTTCTCCGGGGTCAAAGGTAGTCCATTAACAAAATCCATCATCACTTTCTCCCATTTCCACTCTAGCACTGATAATGGCTGAAGCAACCTTGAAGGAACTTGGTGCTTAGCTTTCACTCTTTGACAAGTAAGATATCTAGATACAAATTCCGCTATTTCCCTCTTCATACCTGACCATCGGTAATGCTCCTTCAAATCTTGATACATTTTGGTACTTCTAGGGTGCATAGCATAAAATGACTGATGTGCTTTCTCTAAAATCTTCATCTTCAATCTTGCATCATCAGGAATGCAAATTCTATCTTTGTACCACAAACTGCCATCATCTCTCACATGAATGTCTTGACTCTCCCCCTTTTGGCAATCAATCACAATCTTTTGGATTCTCTCATCTGCCAAATGGGCCTTCCTAATCTAATCCAATAAAACTAGCCTCAATTGCAATTGAGTCATCAAAGCACCATCATCACAAGACTCAAATATGGCATGCAATGCTCAAGCAACGAGAGCGAATAAGCAGTCAAACCTGCCATAGACTTTCGACTCAAGGCATCCATGATAACATTTACCTTGCCGGGATGATAATCAATCAACTAGTCATTGTAGACCCCTAATTTTTGACCAAGTCCAGTCCAAAGATTTTGAAACAGTCCAAAATAATTTTATAGTATTTATCATTTATTTTATTATTTTTTTCATCTATTTATTTTAATATTTATTACTTATTTTAATAATATAATATTTATTATTTAATATAGAAAAAAGAAAAAATTATAAATATTTATTTATAATTATAAAAATAAAAATTAAATAAAAAAAATAAAAAAATCGAAAGGATCGACGAGCAACGCACTGTAGCTCGAACAAGCAGAATTGGTAGCCAATTCGCCGCAGCTTGGGCCTACAGTGAATTGGCTAGAAGCAGCCAATTCACCATAGGCCCAAGCTTGCGACGAACTACTGCTTGCCCAGCACGCCATCTCGCCCAGCGCAGCCCATATCAATTCTCGCCCTAGCACGCAGTTTTCACCTAGCACAGCCCGCAACATGTCTTGCCTGCAGCGTCAGCAGCTCGCCTCGCCAGCCTGGGCCCACGTGCAATTTTTGACGAAACAGTGTTTTACTTGATTTTAATTATATTTTCCTAAACAGTTTTATTTTCTTAACCAATTAGTATTAGGTTATTATTTTTTTTCTTATACATAAGACAATTAAAAGACACATAGGGAGGAGGAAACTGGGGATGGACGGACTGGAGGAATTATTTAGAGGGAGGACTTTTCTTGGGACTTGAGAATTTTTTGAGGAGGAAATTAGGAATTATTCGGACTGGACTTTTGGAGATTTTTTGGACTAGGACTTTTTCATTCATTTTCGGCAGAAACACAAAACAAAAAGAAGAGAGAGATTTGGAGAAGCAGTAGATATTTTCATCAACAAAAGAGAGATGATAGGAAGAACAACAACCATCAAACACCATCAAGGCAGTAGCAAACTCTCATTGTCTTCATTTCCTTCCAACCAAGAATAACAAATTTGGTGTAAGCAAATACTTTGCATCAACGTTTAATTATTGGTGGAGCCAACAAACGACGGTAAATTCTAAACATATTTAATATAACCTATTCTTTGTCTATTTTAATTACAGTATATTATATCCTTTAATTTTAGCTCATAGCAATTTACATAGAGCATAGTTTAATGGTGTTGTTTTGTTAATCATGCAAAATAAATCTATAACCTATTAGCTTAAGTTACGGTCACTTATATGTGTTAAATTGATATTTTTAATACATGATTATTTAATTAGAAAAATGTTCACAGTAGCTTCAATTATGTTTTCTTTATTATTTGAACAATAGCTTATTTATCCCAATTTCAAAACTTTGATCAGGTTTTCATAAAATCCAAACCCTAATTTAAACTATATTTTTAGCTATTTATTTGATTGTTATTTATATGTTAATGATGAATGATTTACTTTATTTTAAGAATGGCTTGTCTCCATTTATATTGGATGATTGAATGACCTTTTATTTGTTTATTTTAGTCTCATGATTGTAAGAGTTATGTTTCCATGATTGAGTACCTCATTAATTAGTCATCATGTAACTAAATTTATTTGAAGTTTTGGGATTAATGTAAAGGACACATGTCCACCTTTTGGTGGGTATCCTATTTAGTTTTAGACATTGGAAAATGTAAGGACATGTTTCTATCCTCAGATGGGTGTCCATTTATTTATTTTATTTGAACATTATTTTGATTTTAATACAATGATGCTTTTATTTTAATGATCGCATGTAGTATGGATAATATCATTATATTTAAGAATTCTATAATATTAAGACCTGAAAAGGAGGTCGGTTCCAATGAACCAGGCATTTTGGGGGTGTTAGGCCATTTCTCACCTTCCTCACACGTATCCAACTTTCTGAACCTAATAGGGGGTTGGAGATTCCTTAGGAATTGAGTCATCCACCCCTTTCTTTTTTCCTGTCTGTCCAGGTGGCGACTCCATTTTTTTAGGGTTTAGGCCCGTGTTCTCTAAGGCCCTAAGCCTAACAGTGCCGAAGTCGCAAGAACCATTTCAAACGGGAGTGGGGGCAAAAATTCCCGCTCACAGTGGCAATTCCACTGGGGATAACAGAAGTTTATTCCATTGGTCTTTTTATTATTTTATTCTTTCTTATTATGATATTATCCATTGCATCATTTAGATTGCATTGAGTGCGTGAGTTAGGACTCCCGTGTTACCCGTGTTGTGTTATGTAAGGAATACCATACTTTCACTCAAGGTATGGAGATCGAGCATGATATAACCACTCATAGCCTTGTACCTTTTTGGTATATACTTGCTATGAGAACCTAAGTTTTTCAACCCAACGACTAAAGCTCGTGTAATTAGCCTAGTTACTATCCTTAGGTTTTACCCCAAATGCTTGTTGTTTGACTATGGTTGATATATCTTGGTTTGAACCATGGCTTATTTGGTTTGTTCTTTTCCTAATATGACCTACCTATATTGTAAGCTCAAAAATAATTCTTTTCCATTAAGATTCAAAATACCAAAACTATTTTCAAAATTTTTAAGAAGGTCTTTGGACATTAAAACCTTTTAAGATGGGCCAAAAATCTTTTTCTACCGTATGGCCCAAGGTTTTTTGCAACAAAATTATTTTTTATTAGAGATTACAAAGAGCTTACAAATATTTAGGTCAATTATGGAAATACCAAAAATCAATTGTGAACCTAGCTTATGCTAAGAACTATTAATCATGGGCTTATTTTCGGCATGAATCACTAGTTACTTTTTTATATAAGAAATCTATTTATAATAAACCTATTAATTTTACTTTAATTCAATAGAGCATAAAAGCTATTTTAGTTGAGATTCAATGGATTAAAGCTTAATTAATGGGAGTTATTATGGATTGACTTCTATGTTAGAAAATGCAACTATTGGTTAAACCGTCTGAGGGAACTTTTCGAAAATAAAATATCCCATGTTGGTATTTTGTTGACCATGTACCTAGGAAAAGATACTCGTCATTCATGTGTGGAAGTTATAAGGTTGGAAGGGATGTCCTAATTATCTTTCTTTGCTTGTTGTTTGTGCATACATGCATACACGCATTGCATTACATGGCATTGATCCTTTCTGGCTTACAGACCTGGAGTATGACAATTCAAGAGCATACAATGATACCACCTACATCATTAATTTTGATTCAAGTGCTTCATTGGAAGGATGGATGCAAACCAGCAAAGGGACATAGTCGATGAATTTGTTAAAGCTAAGATGGCCAAGCTATGAGATTAATTGGTTGAAATTATGAAGACCCAGTTGGTTGAAATTCTGGAGATCATCAATAATGCTAATGAGGCATCTCCCATTGACATAAGAAAGAAGGGACATCAATGGAGAACATGTTCACTAATAGAGATCAAATGAAAAGTGAGGGATCAATCCCTATTCTACAAGACCAGCCGAACCATGTGCTGTCTAAGTGGAGCAATAAGGGCGGCTATCACCCTAGTGGGCAAAGTCAAAGGGAAAGAGGGGGTGTTGAGAAAAATGCAACAACTGAACCAGCAAAGAAGCATAAATTTTCAGACTTAAGGACGCTTTTGTCAAAGATGTTAAAAAATCTAATGAAGATGGATTTGCTACAACCATTGGCACCTCAGCCTCTACATAAGCCTCTGCCACTAAATTTTGATGCCAAGGTCTTCTGTCAATTCTATCAAGTGCAAGGCATGAAATAGATAAATGTTTTTTATTAAGGCACAAAATTCAAGATTTGATTGTTAGTGAAAAGCTGCTTGAGCCTGATAAGCCCAACAATAAGAATAATCATTTGCCTAAATTTGAAAGAGTGCCTCCACCGGCAACTTTCATGGTAGGAAGAGGATTGGAGGAAGATTTTGTCTTATCCTCCTTTCAAGATGAGAGTATCGAAGACATGGAATAAGGAAAAATTTTAACTTAATAAACTTCCCTTAACTTGAATGTTGCTCTTCTATTTTGCTTTCTTTAAATATTTATTTGGAACAATTATGTCTTTAAAATTAAGATTGTTTTAATAAATTACTTTCATCGAATGTTTCATGGTCTTTGTTCATTTTGGTGCTCAAACGATGAGGAATCTAGCTTGATGTTTATAAATTAGCATATCTATGCATTATAATTCAAATGACTTTACTAGGTGAGGGAATTGTTCTATAGCATTGAATTGTGTATACTTACTTAGAGAGGGCTCCTGCATAATGACCTCTGTCTTAGTCCTAGTCGATCTTAGAACATGCTTTGGCAAGCTTTCAAGGTGAAATTGAACTCTGCTTATTTAAGAGAGAAATGATCTAGGCATTGTTTGACAAGCTAACAACTAGTACCCACGCGATTAAACATCAGTCCCTAGTTATCCCTTTGAGCCTTCATAAAATTTCAACTTTCTCTTCATTGACTAGTAAACCCAAAAACCTACCCTGAGCTATTGTGATACTTTTGACAAGTCTTATGATCACTAAGGTGAAGAGGCAAGAAGATCAAGAAGAAAGGAATGCATAGCTAAGACCGTAAGGATAGTTGATGTTCTTAAAACCATAAGGGTAGTTGAAGTTCACCTGATGCTAGACTTAATATCTCCAATTTATTAAGATGACATCAAAACAACAAATAATTTATCTTTACTGAAGTAGACTCACTCTACTCCACTCATCTTTAGTCAAGACAATTCTTTTGGAATTAAGATCTAATAAAAAAAGAAAAAAAAAAGGAAAAAGAAAAGAAAGGAAAATAAAAGAGGAAAAAAAAAGAAGAAAAAGAAAAGAAAATAAAACCCAAAACGGTCCAGAAATCCAACCGAGTTCTCTTTTACTTAAAGCAGCAAAAGACTTCCATTTGGTTTATAAGGACAGTTTAACTGAAATTGGTCAAACCCAACCAAAGATTCGATCAAAATAAGAGAAAAGGGGGAAAGACCATCTAGTTTTTGAAAGTCCTGTACTTAACAATCCTACAGAGAAGAAGGAAAAAATGATAAAATGATCAAAGAAATGGAAGAGTAAGAAAAATACATAGAAATAAAAGGGAAAAGAAGAAAAGAAATGAATTTGGGTACCAAACTTTTTGGAAAGGTAAAGACTGTCCCAATCGAGATCCAAATTAACATCAAAAAGAAAGAAGAATGTTCAAAGCTCTATCTTTTCATGTTTCCAACTGCCTATGGCTCCAACAGAAAATCATAGTGTAAAGGTTTGTCAACAGTGTCACATAAGCTTCGATCTCAAAATGGCTTTCACTTAACCCATATCCCTTATAGACCCCATTTCAAGCCTATCAAAGATATGTTGATCTCTCTTGGTAGGTAGAGTCTATTAGTGGAGATAGTTTAAATAAGCATGCATATGAGATAGACAAAATTTAAACTCAATGAGACCTTTGACCAAGTAATGTGTATGTGCCTATATGAAGTGCAACAGTTCTTGCTTAAATAGAAATGATTCTTTAGTTTAGTACGGTAACTAGGGTTGTTATGCTATAGATATGTTAATTTGGGAAATTGAGTCCTGAGGTACAATGATACTAATTTGACAAAGTCAACATTTGATTTAAAAAAAAAACTATTTTCTTGTTGCAAAAAGCCTTTAAGCTAAGGAAAATATGTTGAACAGTCAAACCTCGAAGGACGCATTGGGAAAAGTAAATGATTGTTGGCAAGGTTATGAAGAAGCTACCAACTGACATGCTAAATCATAGTTTGAAATGGATGTATCCCTGACTCTGCTGCTTAGGCCTCACCACTCATGTTTTCAACATCTCAAAGATAAAAGCTATAAATGCAAAGCTTTCTGTCATTCCAATGCAAGACCTGAATAGGCATTTGGAAGGAGTCAATGAGAACACTTCAACTGATCACCAGGATCTGTGAGTCGACGGAACCACTATAAGTATTACTTATGCATATCATGCATACATGAGCATATCACACTTCATTTTCTTTGTCAAAAGTAAACAACAATACTCCATGAAGCAACCATGAAGCGGATATGAAATCAGGGGGCATAGAAAGCCCATTGCTTAAAGAAGCTCCAGTCATTTTGTAAAAGAAGAAATGCATGCTTGTGTGAAGAACTAGAAAACACAAACATCAATCAAAGCATGCATAGAAAAATCATGGGTTTGAGCCTACATAGGGGGCAAAGTTTCTCCTTTCAATTTTTGAGTTTATGTGTGTACAAAATATTTTCAGACTCACTTTCAATATTTTTTCACACAGGGGGAAAGAAGAATATATAAGGGGCCAGCTAAAAAATGGCTGAATTTTTTTGCAAAAGTGAAAAAGAATGAAACATTAAAACTATCAATAGAATGAAGATGCAAAAGACAAAAGACCAGTCCAACTAGAAGAGTTGAAGCCAATAAAGGATGAAGATCCAATTTTGAAAGGTAAAGACCCGATGCAAAGGATGGAGATCCAATTTCAAGGGTGAAAGACCCGACCTCCAAGGATGAAGATCCATTTTGAAGGGTGAAGACCCTGCCAAGGATGAAGATCAAACATAAAGGATAAAGATCCAATTTCAAGGGTGAAGACCCGATTTCCAAGGATGAAGATCCATTTTCAAGGGTGAAGACCAAATGCCAAGGATGAAGATCCAATTTCAAAGGATGAAGACCCGAAGTCTAAAGGATAAAGATCCATTTTGAAGGGTGAAGACCTTGCCAAGGATGAAGATCCAGCTTAAAGGATGAAGATCCACTTTCAAGATTGAAGACTCGATCTCCAAGGATGAAGATCCATTTTCAAGGGTGAAGACCCAATGCCAAGGACGAAGATGCACTTTCAAGGGTGAAGACTCGATTTCCAAGGATGAAGGTTCATTTTCAAGGGTGAAGACCCGATGCCAAGGATGAAGATCCACTTTCAAGGGTGAAAACTCGATCTACAAGGTTGAAGATTCATTTTCAAGAGTGAAGACCCAATGCCAAGGATGAAGATCCAAGGTCCAATGATGAAGATCCATTTTAAGGGTGAAGACCTACAATTGATTAAAGAATGGAACAATCAGAGGAGCCATAATTCTGAACCGATAAAAGGTAAATGAAGTTCAATCTCGGGGCCAAGTGCACCATTCAATCTCAGGTCCAAGTACCCAGTCTCGGGTCCAAGTACCCAATTCATTCTCGGGTCTAAGTATCTAATTCAGTCTCAGGTCCAAGTACCCAAATCAAATTTAGTCTTGGGTCCAAGCACCCAAATCTTTTTCGGGTCTAAGTACCCAATTCAAAATTCAGTCTCGGGTCTAAGTACCCAATCTCGGGTTCAAGTACCCAATCTCAGGTCTAAGTACCCAGTCTCGGGTCCAAAATACCCAAATCTTTTTTGAAAACCCATCCTAACCCAAAATCTGCTCAAAGTCATGTTGCTTTTCACTCTCTTCAACTGAAAATCTCAGATCATTCAAGCAGGGGGCAAACTGTAAACCCCTAATTTTTTACCAAGTCCAGTCCAAAGATTTTAAAATAGTCCGAAATAATTTTTGTAGTATTTATCATTTATTGTAATATTTTTTCATCTATTTATTTTAATATTTATTACTTATTTTGATAATATAATATTTATTATTTAATTTAAAAAAGAAAAAATATCAATATTTATTTATAAAAATAAAAATAAAAATAAAAATAAAAATAAAAATAAAAATAAAAATAAAAATAAAAATAAAAATAAAAATAAAAATAAAAATAAAAATAAAAATAAAAATAAAAATAAAAATAAAATCAAAAATAAAAAATAAAAATAAAAAATCAGACGGATCGGTGAGCGACGTGCTGCCTCGCTGCCATGTTATAAGCAGCAATTGGCTATTGGTAGCCAATTCACCGGAGCTTGGGCCTACGGCGAACTGCTGCTTTCCCAGTAGATCCTCTAGCCAACACGCCATCTCGCCCAACGCAGTCCGCAGCAATTCTAGCCCCGGCATGAAGTTTTTGCCCAGTGCAGCCAGCAATAAGTCTCGCCCACAGCTCCAGTAGCTCACCCCGGCAGCCTCCCCAGCCCAGGCCCGCATGCAATTTTTAACGATTCAGTGTTTTACTCGATTTTAATTATATTTTCCTAAACAGTTTTATTTTCTTATAAATAAGATGATTAAAGGACACATAGGGAGGAGTAGGAAATTAGGGATTGACGGACTGGTGGAATTATTTAGAGAGATGACTTTTCTTAGGACTTTAGAATTTTATAAGGAGGAAATTAGAAATTATTTGGACTGGACTTTTAGAGATCTTTTGAACTGGGACTTTTCTTTCTTTTTAGGCAGAAACACAAAACAAAAAAAGAGAGAGATTTGGAGAAGCAGTAGCAATTTTCATCAACAAAAGAGAGACGATTGGAAGAACAACATCCATCAAACACCATCAAGGCAGTAGAAAACTCTCACTGTCTTGATTTCCTTCCAACCAAGAACAACAAATTTGGTGCAAGCAAATGCTTTGCATCAACGTTTAATTATTGGTGGAGCCAACAAATGACGATAAATTCTAAACATATTTAATATAACCTATTCTTTGTCTATTTTAATTACAGTAGATTATATCCTTTAATTTTAGCTCATAGCAATTTACATAGAGCATAGTTTTATGGTGTTGTTTTGTTAATCATGCAAAATAAATCTATAACCTATTAGCTTAAGTTACGGTCACTTATATGTGTTAAATTGATATTTTTAATACATGATTATTTAATTAGAAAAATGTTCACAGTAGTTTCAATTAGGTTTTCTTTATTATTTGAGCAGTAGCTTATTTATCCCAATTTCAATACTTAGATCATATTTTCATAAAATTCAAACCCTAATTTGAACTATATCTTTTAGCTATTGATTTGATTGTTATTTATATGTTAATGATGAATGATTTACTTTATTTTAAGAATGGTTTGTCTCCATTTATATTGGATGATTGAATGACCTTTTATTTGTTTATTTTAGTCTCATGATTGTAAGAGATATGTTTCCATGATTGGGTACCTCATTAATTAGTCATCATGTAATTGAATTTATTTCAAGTTTTGGGATTAATGTAAAGGACACGTTTTCACCTTTTGGTGGGTGTCCTAGTTGGTTTTAGACATTGGACAATGTAAGGACATATTTCTATCCTCGGATGGTTGTCCATTTATTTATTTTGTTTGAACATTATTTTGATTTTAATACATTTATGCTTTTAATTTAATGATCACATGTAGTATGGATAATATTATTATATTTAAGAATTCTATAATATTAAGACCTGAAAAGGAGGCTAGTTCTAATGAATCGGGCATTGTGGGGGCTCTGGATCACTTCTCACCTTCCTCACATGTATCCAACTTTCTGAACCCAATAGGAGGTTGAGAATTCCTTAGGAATTGAGTCATCCACTCCTTTCTTTTTCCTAGCCCATCAGGGTGGTGACTTCATTTTCTCTAGGTTTAGGCCTGTGTTCTCTAAGGCCCTGAGCCTAACAGTGCTGAAGTCGCAAGAACCATTTCACACGGGAGTGGGGGCGAAAATCCCCACTCACAATCATAGTCTTTAATCAACTCCAACCACTGTCTCTGTCTCAAATTCAGCTCTTTCTGAGTACCCTGGTACTTCAAACTCTTGTGATCCGTATAAATGAAATATTTCTCCCTATACAAGTAATTCCTTCAAATCTTAAGTGCAAAAACTAAGGTTGCTAGCTCCAAAACATGAGTTGGGTAATTCAGCTCGCGAGGCTTCAATTGTCGAGATGCATAAGCAATGACTCTACCCTCCTGCATCAGAACACAACCTAAACCACTATGTGAAGCATAAATATATATCACACGGGGTTTACCTTCCACAGGCAGGGTAAGGACAGGAGCCTGAGTCATCATGTTCTTCAGCTGCTCAAAACTCGCCTGACACTGATCTATCTACACATATCTAACTCCTTTCTGAAGTAATCTTGTAAGTGGTGTATCTATCATAGAAAAACCCTTCATAAACCGATGATAATAGCCTGCAAAACCTAGAAAACTTCTAACCTCTGTCATATTCTTTAGTAGATTCCAATTCAAGATATCCTCGACTTTACTCGGATAAACTCTAATACCCTCTGCAGATCCCACATGGTCGAGAAAAGTCACCTAATCAAGCCATAACTCACACTTAGCTTAGCATATAACTACTTCTCTCTCAAAGTCTTTAGTAAAATCCGAAGATACTCTCATGATCTTCCTCATTATGCGAATACACTATAATATCATCAATGAAGACTACTAAAAACTAATCTAAAATGGTCTAAATACCCTGATTATTAAATACATAAATGTTGCTGGTGCATTTGTTAATCCAAAGGGCATCATTAGAAACTCATAATGCCCATACCTCGTACACAAATCTATCTTGGGTACATCCACATCTCTAACTCTCAACTGATAGTACCCTGATCTCAGATCAATATTAGAGAATACTGCTGCTCCCTTCAACTGATTAAAGAGATCATCTGTCCATGGTAATGGATACTTATTCTTGATGGTCACCTTATTCAACTACCTGTAATCAATACATAATCTTAAGGTGTCATCCTTCTTCATCACAAACAAAAATAGGTGCTCTCCATAGTGACACACTAATTTGGATGAACCCTTTATCAAGTAACTCCTGCAACTGCATCTTCAACTCCTTTAACTCTACAGGTGCCATCTGATAAGGGTAATAGAGATGATAGAGGTACCAGACATCATATCAATGCTAAACTCCACCTCTCTCTCAAGAGGTACCTTTGGCAACTCATCAAGGAAAACATTAGGGAACTCGATAACTGTAGGTATACTATCAAGCTGGGACCCCACTACTCTGGCATCTATAACATAGCAAGATATGCCTCGCATCCCTTCTGAATCATCCTCCTAGCTGATACAGCTGAAATAAACATGGATGAAAGATATCTCTGCTCACTAGATACCACCACATCTCTACCATCACATGTTCTCAGGGTAACACATTTCTGCTGACAGTCTACCATAGCCCCATGTCTGGATAACCAATCCATGCCAAAAATTAGATCATACTCCCTAAAAGGCATTTCAATCAGGTCACTAAGAAACTTCTCATCCTGAACAGCAACTGGACTATCTTGGTGCACTCTGCTAACTACAACACCGTGCCTTAAAGGATTTGTAATCAAAATGTCAAATCCTAGAGATTTCAAATGTAAATCACTCACAGGCAGTATGGATGCACTGATGTATGAATGCATCAACTTAGGGTCTATCAATAAATGAACTGAAGTACCAAATAAAGTAAAAATACTAGCTAAACAGCTAAAGTATCCGGCTACCTCTGCGTCACATAGACCCACTGTGATGGCCCTATATTCTTTGGTCTACTACCTACTATATAACTTCCTCTCTGAACAGTCCTAGATCTATTACCTCTACCAAAACATCTACCACCACGACCCCCTCTGACACTGGATCTAAAAGCTACTGTATCTGTATGTCTGCCATCTTGTGGCTCTGGACAATCTCTAAGAAAATGGTCTGGTGATCCACATGTGTAACATACTACTGGTGCACAAGTCCTCTAGCAGACACCCCCATGTGCCCTACCAAAATGAACACAGCTAGGTGGATAAGGCCTTTGAGTCACTGCCACAGAGGCTGCAGGTCTCTGTCTCTACCTGTAACACCCTTATACCCTATATGCATATAATACATATTTTCAGCATATGTAAAATATGCATATACTGTACAAAAATGTCACAGACCGGTTTAATAAAAAATTTTCACATTTCCAATTTAAAATTTCAAATTCTAAATATATAAAAATTAAATAGAATATAAATATTCTTTTACTTCTTATAAGAAACCAAAATAAATAATATATATATAAATCTCTGGAAAAAATTGCCAGAGTTTTGTCTGTAATTTGGACATCCCAAAATTTAGCAATTACTCAACTTGTAAAAAGAAAACACTCCCAAATAATTTCAAATCACTATCTCAACCATACTTCTCAATTTCACCAAGTTTCTCAAACATTTATATATATATATATATAATTTAAAACATACTTACTCTCCCATTTCAAATACATTGACCCAAACATTCGTTATAATATACAATACGTAAAATTTAAAACATAATATATTATGCATAATACTCAAAATGTACAATAACATAAAAATATATACATGCTGCTGGTAGTATTTCTGATTTCGATAGCAACTCAAAAAGCTCAACTACAATTCTAGACCCGACCTGGTATAAAAGAACTCTTTGGCTCAGCTGAGTCTACCCTGTCACCTGCGCGATGGAAACAATCGTGCTAAGCCGAAGCCTAGTGGTACAAACTTTGATAATAACAATAAAACTCAATGCAATGCCAATGCACAATGCATATAGATGTCACATCATTCCACTTTCTTATATATATTTTTTAAATATTTCATAATCACAACTCATAACATTATATTGCTCAATTGTATCACAATTCATAATTTACATTAAAAGAAAGATAAGCATGGGCCCAAAAAGGATCTAATATGCTATTCAAATTTTAGAGTTACTGCTTTGGTCCATAATGACACCATGTGTCTAGCCCCATAGGAAATATATCCATGGATAATGTAATAGCCCCAGTCTCTTGGACCTCAACCCGGCTAGACCCATAGGCCCAGTATCTTGGTCCTTAAGTCGGCTAGACTGCTATAGTTTTTGAGGCTTACGACCCAGTCTTTTCACCCTAAAAATATCATATTTATCAGCTGGCCTGGCTTACGATCCAGTCTTTTCACCATTCCAGCGTTTAGACCGTAGGCAATCATAGGCATGCCGCTAAACCCAGAACTCTAAAAATTGAATAACATACTAGGCACAATATTTATTCATATTTCTCATTATTAATCTCTTTCTCATTTTCACATATTCAATCTAGGCACATTGCCTTATTTTCACATTTTTTTCTCATTTTTCTCACTTTTCTCATTTTTCTCACTTTTCTCATTTTTATCAATATCAATTCATTTCATTATACCTCATATCTCATTTTTGCATTCACAACACATTACCCAATTACTTTGGGTATTTTCACATAATATACATATTTCACAATTTACACAATTTAGCCATTATCAATGACTTTTCACCATGCATTTAATACATATATGACATTACAAATGTCATAGCATATTATTCACACACAATCAATGAACCAAGTAGCTTAATACATTTTCCAACCAAAATGTGTTAAGTCCAAATGTTATGCAAATATAAACATTATATTCAAAGTTTGTACATACCTCCACTAGCAACCTAAAGCAAGCTAAAAACAACCTTTAATCCAATCTTTCCAACTTGCCCTTCACCACTTGGATGAAGCAAAACAACCTCCCTCAAAGCCTAAACCAAATGTGATAACAAATAATCATTTAGTATCACATTTAATGGCATTTCCAACATTAAATTGTAATTACACATCACTCCTACAAATTTTCAAAAATTTAGCCTTTCCTTACTTCAACATTAGAATTCCATTCTACTACAATTAAATTAGTGTTTTAAGTTTATTTATATTATTAAAAACATATTTTATTATATGTAAATCATTTACATTATAAAAATACATTCAAATTATATTGCTATAATGATGCAAATGAAATAATTGGGGCATGTTTGCCTATATGATTATGAGGAAATAAGAATGGAATTGACAATGAAATAATGAAAGAATTGTGTGTCTAATATGTTAGTAAATTTTCAGAGTTTTGTTGTTGGTGGCATGCCTAATAGTAACAATCTCTTGAAGCTGGGTTGGGCTTTATCCTTGAAGCCAAGTTGGGTTGAAGTTTAGCATGCTTAACTCCCCTTGAAGCTTGGTTGGGTCTAGTCCTTGAAGCCTAGTTGAGATGTTACAAACCCTTGAAGCTAGGTTGGGTTTGGTCCTTGAAGCCAAGTTGGGTTGATGCTTAGCATGCTTCGCTCCCCTTAAAGCTTGGTTGGGCCTAATCCTTGAAGCCTAGTTGGGATAATGATAAATGTGATAATTGAACCAAAACATTAACTCTGAAAGTTGAATGGCATATTAGTGTCTTTTGGGCCCATGCTTGTCTTTGTTTCAATGTGAATCATAAATGGTGAAACAATTGAATAAGATAATGAAATGTAATGTTATGAAATATAGCATTTCTGAATATTGTCTCTATTGCTCGAAAGTATGACATTGACATTGCATTAAAGCATATTGTTATTGTGGTTTTTACCACTAAGCCTATGGCTTAGCGCAATTGTGGTTCATCGTGCAGGTGATAGGGTAGAACCGGAGAGTTCTTCTAGACCGAGTCGAGTCTGGACTCTGAAGTGTTGATTGTGGGCTTCATGATTAAAGACGAACTACCAAACATGTATAAACTCTATATATTTTGTAAATATTGATTTTGATGTAAATTTATATGTAAATACCGCTACATTTTTCGCTGCCTAATAAATAAATGATTTTTATCTAGTATATTTTATAATATAATTTGAATGTTTTAAGTTTTTCTTATATTGTTGTTAAATTGAAAAATTGGGTTGTCTAATATAAACCGTGGCACTCCTGTATCCGATATACGTATTTTATAGATGTAGTAGTATGTGGTGTGCGTATATGGGGTATGGGGGTGTTACAATTGCTTTGGTATCAGAGCCTAGGTTTGAGATTCTCAACCTAGGTAAATTGTAAGAAAAAGAAAATTTTGATTTTAAAATATAGTTTTTAAATATGATATATGTTTTGGCATTGGCAGTCTCTGATCTTTGATGAGGTATATTCTATTGTGTTTGCATATATAGGTAGTGATGGCGTCTTAGTCACGTCAGTCCATAGAAGGTAGTACTGAGAGTGTAGCTCCTGAAGAGGGTAGAGATAGAGCTAGGGTTGAGAGAGCTGGAGAGGCACCTGTTCCTATGCCAGAGAGACTAGCTGCTGATGAGGTTCCGCCGGTTTGGTTACGGCATGTGGTAGAATTGTTGAGGCAAGCTCCAGTGCAGCCGCCATCGCCACCACAGCTGCAAGTGCCAGTGAGACATTATGATAAATTGAGAAAGTATGGGGCTGAGGATTTCTTTGGCACTACAGATCCTACAGTAGCTGAGCAGTGGTTGGATAGAGTTCAGAGGGTATTCATCCAGTTTCAAGCCACTCCTGAAGAGAAATTTGATTATGCTAGATCACTTCTGCAAAAAGATGCTTATGATTGGTGGAAGACAGTTCCACATGCCATGGATGATCCACTGACTTTATCTTATAGTGATTTTCTGCGAGAGTTTGAGCAGAAATATACTCCGAGGGAGTACAAAGATGTCAAGAAGATGGAATTTCTGAATCTAAGATAGGAGAATTGGACAGTGACAGAGTATGAGATTGAGTATATCCGGTTGAGTCACTATGCCGGTGGGATTATTTCAGATGAGATTGATCGGTGTAGGAGATTTGAGGAGGGATTGAGGCCCTCTATTATGTGTATTGTTGTTGGTTCTCGGTACCAAGATTTTTCTCAATTGGTTGCAGCAGCTAGAAGTGTCGAGAGAGCATAAGGTATTGTAGCAGCTTCTACTGAGGAAGAGACTAGAGTTAGGAGACCCTAGTTTGAAGCAGGGTCTTCATCTATGAAGAGAGGCCGAGGAAGTTTTGTTCCAAAAGTTAGTAGGAGCCACAGGCAGTTGGGTAGGTCAGTTTAGTATCAGAGGCAGAGATTAAGACCTATAGTTTCTATAGCTAGTGTTCTGACTCCAGTGGTTCAGAGATCTACTCCACTTACATGTGTCCATTGTGGTAGGACACATGGGGGGTGCTTGTTGGAAGATGGGTGGATCAGGAGTATGTTTCAGATGTGGGTCACCAGCTCACTTTATCAAAGCTTGCCCTGAGCTATAGGAGGATAGACAGACAGATATTGCAGCTTCTCAACCTAGTGTTAGTAGAGGTGGTTGAGGGGGCAGAGGTTTCAGTAGAGGTGGTCGACCTGGGATCAGTTAGAGAGGAGGCTCTACATCCGGAGGCAGTAGGCCAGATGAGGTTGGGTCTTCCAAGTGAGTGTATGTGATGCAGAGGCAGCCGGATTGATCCAGGATCTACTCATTCATATATAAGTGCATCTATCTTGCCTGTGTCTAAATTGCATTATGAGTCCTTAGGATTTGATGTCTTGGTGACAAATCCTTTAGGACATAGTATTGTGGTGAGTAAGGTGCATCGTGATAGTTCAGTTGTGGTGCAAGGTGAGGAGTTTTTAGGTGATTTAATTTTAGGCATGGATTGGTTGTCTAAGCATGGAGGTGTGGTAGACTATCAAAAGAAGTGTGTTACCCTGAGAACCGGTGATGGTAGAAGTGTGATGGTATCTAGTGAGCAGAGACAACTTGCATCCTTGTTTGTTTCAGCTGTTGCAGCTAGGAAGTTGATTAGAAAAGGGTGTGATGCTTATCTTGCTCATGTTGTGGATACCAGAGTAGTGGGTTCTCAACTTGATAGTATACCCATAGTTGTAGAATTTCTAGATGTGTTTCCTAAGGAGTTGCCAGGGTTACCCCCTGAGAGAGAGGTTGAGTTTGTTATTGATTTGTTGCCTGGTACCACTCCCATCTCTATTACTCCCTATCAAATGGCACCTACTGAGTTGAGAGAGTTGAAGGTGCAATTGCAGGAGTTGTTGGATAAAGGGTTTGTTCGCCCTAGTGTTTCTCCGTGAGGAGCTCCTGTTTTGTTTGTGAAGAAGAAGGATGGTACTTTGAGGTTATGCATCGATTATAGGCAATTAAATATGGTGACTATTAAGAATAAGTATCCTTTGCCTCAGATTAATGATCTTTTCGATCAGTTGAAGGGAGCAGCAGTTTTTTCCAAGATTGATCTGAGATCAGGGTACCATCAGTTGAGGGTTAGAGTTGAAGATGTTCCTAAAATAGCTTTCCGCACAAGGTATGGGCATTATGAATTTTTGGTGATGCCTTTTGGATTAACGAATGCACTTGCAGCTTTTATGGATTTAATGAATAGGGTGTTTAGACCCTATCTGGATCAGTTTGTGGTGGTTTTTATTAATGATATTTTGGTGTATTCGCATAATAAGGAGGAGCATGACAAGCATTTGCGGATTGTATTGTAGACCTTGAGAGAGAAGCAATTATATGCTAAGTTGTCGAAGTGTGAGTTTCGGCTTGATCAAGTGACTTTTCTGGGTCATGTGGTGTCAGCAGATGGTATAAGAGTTGATCCAAGTAAAGTTGAAGCTATTTTGAATTGGAGTCCACCGAAGTCTGTAACTGAAGTTAGAAGTTTTCTGGGTTTGGCAGGCTATTATCGACGGTTTGTGAAGGATTTTTCTTGGATAGCTACTCCACCTACCAGATTACTTCGAAAGGGAGTTAGATTTGTGTGGACAGATCAGTGTCAGGCGAGTTTTGAGCAATTGAAGGAGATGTTGACTCTAGCTCTTGTTCTTACCTTGCCTGTGGAAGATAAACCATATGTGATTTACATTGATGCTTCACATAATGGTTTAGGTTGTGTTTTGATGCAGGAGAGTAGAGTCATAGCTTATGCTTCTTGGCAGTTGAAGCCGCATGAGTTGAATTACCCGATGCATGATTTGGAATTGGCAGCTATAGTTTTTGCTTTGAAGATTTGGCAACATTACTTGTATGGGGAGAAGTGTTTCATTTATACAGATCATAAGAGTTTGAAATATTTGGGTGTTCAGAGAGAGCTAAATCTTCGACAGAGACGGTGGTTGGAGTTGATCAAAGACTACGACTGTTTGATTGATTATCATCCTGGTAAGGCAAATGTTGTTGCTGATGCCTTGAGTCAGAAGTCTTTAGCAGGTTTGACTATTTATTCGTTGTCGTTGCTTGTTGAGTTGAGAGCGCTGCATGCTAATTTTGAGCTTTGTGATGATGGTGCTTTGTTAGCTCAGTTGCATTTGAAACTGGTGTTGTTGGATCAAATTAAAGAGGCTCAATTGGCTGATGAGAAAATTTAAAAGATTGTTTCAGGTTGCCAGAAAGGAGAGAGCCGAGATTGTCTTGTGAGAGATGATGGTAGCCTTTGGTTCAAGGATAGATTGTGTGTTCCTGATGATTCAAGATTGAGAAACATTATTTTGGAAGAGGCACATCAATCAATTTTTGCTATGCACCCTGGGAGTACCAAGATGTATCATGATTTGAAGCAGCATTACTGGTGGTCAGGTATGAAGAGAGACATAGCGGAGTTTGTATCCAAATGTCTCACTTGTTAGAGAGTGAAGGCCGAGCACTAAGTTCCAACAGGGTTGCTCCAACCTTTATCAGTGCCTGAATGGAAATGGGAGCGAGTGATAATGGATTTTATGTCTGGTTTGCCATTGACTAAGAGGAAGCATGATGCTATCTGGGTGATTGTTGATTGGTTGATGAAGACAGCTCATTTTCTTCCAGTTAGAATGGATTATTCTTTGGAGAAGTTGGCTGAGCTGTATATTAGTGAGATAGTGAGATTGCATGGAGTTCCAATTTCTTTAGTGAGATCCTCGGTTTACTTCAAGGTTTTGGAAGAGTTTGCATGCTGCTTTGGGTTCTCGATTGCATTTTAGCATTGCTTTTCATCCGCAGACAGATGGGCAGTCAGAGAGAGTGATACAGATTTTAGAGGACATGTTGAGAAGCTGTATAATTGATTTCTCTGGAAGTTGGGACATATTCTTGCCATTGATGGAATTTGCTTATAACAACAGTCATCAATCTAGTATTAGAATGACACCATTCGAGGCATTGTATGGTAGAAGATGCAGAACGTCTCTATGTTGGAATGAAGTTGGAGAAGGTAAATTGGTTGGTCCTGATTTGATTAAAGAAACGAAAGAGAAAGTGAAGATAATTCAGGATCGGTTGAAAGCAGCTTTAGATCGGTAGAAATCTTATTCAGATTTGAAGAGGAGAGACATAGAGTTTGATGTTGGAGATAAAGTATTTCTGAAAGTGTGTCCTTGGAAGAAGATTTTAAGATTTGGCAGAAAAGGAAAGCTAAGTCCTCGTTTTATTGGACCTTATGAGGTATTGGAGAGAGTTGGACCAGTTACTTATCGAATTGCTTTGCCGCCTGAGTTGGATAGAATTCACAATGTTTTCCATGTCTCTATGCTGTGGAGGTATAGATCAGACCCATCTCATGTTTTGTCGATTGAATCTATTGAGGTGAGTCTGGATTTGACTTTTGAAGAAGAGCCAGTGGCTATTTTGGCACATGAAGAAAAAGAGTTGAGAAATAAGAAAGTGCCACTTGTGAAGGTTCTTTGGAAGAATCATGCAAAGGAAGAGGCAACTTGGGAGAGTGAGCAAGCGATGCGAGATCAATATTCTCAATTGTTTTAGACTTGAGATCAGGTAATTTCGAGGATGAAATTTCTTTTTAGAGGGGGAGAATTGTAATATCCCAAAGTATACCCTAAAAGTTTTGGAATATTTATTGTTGTATTTGGATTAAATGTATATGTTTAAGTGGGAAGATTAAAGATGAGAAGAAAGATGTGTATATGTTGTATATATAGAGATATATACAACATATACAAGTCAAAGAAATGGATGGTCAAAAGAAGATTTATTTATTTATTAAATTAATTGAAATGGAAATTTAAAGGAAGAGGATGAGGATATTTATGAATATTTTATTATTTAATTTGCTCGGTTGAAATTTAAAGAGAGTTTGAGTGGTTATGAGACAAGTGAGTGGTTGACTTTCATTTTTCACCTTCTTCTTCCTTTCTTCAAAAGCCGGCCACCATTATCAACTAAGGATGAGAAAGTTTTGTGATTTCCTAACTCAAGATTAAAGGATGTTTCAAGTGATCAAGTTGGAATTCTAAAGATTTTCATCACTTTTGGTAAGTTTTCCACTTGATTCCCTTGTTTTCTTTTAAGTTTGTGTTTTGAGTTTGGTGCTTGATTGTTGATGGTATATGTATATTTTATTATGGTGTGTTTGAAGGTGTGTGATCTTCTTGGTGTTGATTTTGGAGATTGATTGTAGAGATAGAGTTAAGTTTGGTGTTGGAAGAGCAAGTGTTGTGCTTGAGTTGTGTGTATGTGATGGTTGTAAATTGGTGTTTGATGTATGTATTGAGTTGTTTTGGTGTTTTAGCAAGTTATTATGGTTTATGGGTGTGTTTAGTTAAGTTTGTTTGGAGTGGAAAATGGTGGAAGTAAGAGGTTTGTTGGATGTGATGTTTTTACTGCCAGAATTAGGATTTTTGGCTTGACACGCCCAGGAGCACGGCCGTGTCTTTGGGCGTGTCATTGGTTCTATTTTCTGGTTGGATGACATGAGCAGTGACATGCCTATGTCATTGAGCGTGTCACAGCTTCTGTGTTGTAATAGCATTGACACGCCCATGTCACTGAGTGTGTCATAGCTAATGTGATGTTGGAGGATTGACACGGCCATGTCACTGAGCATGTCAAAGCTTCTGTGTTGTGGATTTAAGGCACGGTCAGGGACACGCCTTGTTGTTGAGCGTGTCATGTGTAGAGTTTGCCCTAGTTGGTTCTTATCCATATTATCTCATGTTTATCTTTAAGTGAGTGTGTATTATCCCTTTTGGATTAGGTTTTGAAGAGATTGAGTTGCCCTAATCCAAGTGTTGAAGGATTCTTGGAAGAGGAGTTTGGTGTTGTGTGAGTTGCTCTTGAGGTAAGTACAAACCTACATTATTGCATACATTTACATGACATTGGGACTTAGCACATTTTGTTGTAAATGTGTTAAGTAATCTATTACATTGTTGATACGTTTGATTAATGTTATGATTTGCATAATGTGAAAGATATGATGATCATTCAAAATGTATGTACAATGCAATTGGTTCTGTATACCCTAATAATGAGATGTGAAGCCATTGTAGTTGGCTATAATGATGCAAATGAAATAATTGGGGCATGTTTGCATAGATGATTATGAGAAAATGAGAATGGAATTGATAATGAAATAATGAAAGAATTGTGTGTCTAATATGTTAGTCAATTTTCAAAGTTTTGTTGTTGGTGGCATGCCTAATAGTAACAATCTCTTGAAGCTGGGTTGGGCTTGATCCTTGAAGACAAGTTGGGTTGAAGTTTAGCATGCTTAACTCCCCTTGAAGCTTGGTTGGGTCTAGTCCTTGAAGCCTAGTTGAGATGTTACAAACCCTTGAAGCTAGGTTGGGTTTGGTCCTTGAAGCCAAGTTGGGTTGATGCTTAGCATGCTTCACTCCCCTTGAAGCTTGGTTGGGCCTCATCCTTGAAGCATAGTTGGGATAATGATAAATGTGATAATTGAACCAAAACATTAACTCTGAAAGTTGAATGGCATATTAGTGTCTTTTGGGCCCATGCTTGTCTTTGTTTCAATGTGAATCATAAATGGTGAAACAATTGAATAAGATAATGAAATGTAATGTTATGAAATATAGCATTTCTGAATATTGTCTCTATTGCTTGAAAGTATGACATTGACATTGCATTAAAGTATATTGTTATTGTGGTTTGTACCACTAAGCTATGGCTTAGCGTGATTGTGGTTCATCGAGCAGGTGACAGGGTAGAACCGGAGAGTTCTTCTAGACCGAGTCGAGTCTGGACTCTGAAGTGTTGATTGTGGGCTTCATGATTAAAGACGAACTGCCAAACATGTATAAACTCTATATATTTTGTAAATATTGATTTTGATGTAAATATATATGTAAATACCGCTACAATTTTCGCTGCCTAATAAATAAATGATTTTTATCTAGTATATTTTATAATATAATTTGAATGTTTTAAGTTTTTCTTATATTGTTGTTAAATTGAAAAATTGGGTTGTCTAATATAAACCGTGGCACTCCTGTATTCGATATACGTATTTTACAGATGTAGTAGTATGTGGTGTGCGTATATGGGGTACGGGGGTGCTAGACTTCAAGTCCCGATATATTTTGGTACTCACAGGGTGCATAGCAAAAAGTGACTGATGTGCTTCCTCTAATATCATTCTTTTCAATTCTGCATCATCAGGAATACACAATCTATCTCTGAACCATAGACTGCCATCATCCCTCACATAAAAGTCTCGACTATTCCCCTTCTGACAAACCAACACAATTTTTTGAATTCTCTCATTTGCCAACAGAGCCTCCCTAATATGATCCAACAAGACTGGCCTCAACTGCAACTGACCCATCAAAGCACCATCATTAGAAGATTCAAATCTAGCGTGCAACGCTCTCAACTCAACAAGCAATGAGAGCGAATAAGAAGTCAAACCTGCCAAAGATTTTCTACTCAAGGCATCAACAACAACATTTGCCTTACCAAGATGATAATCAATCAAACAGTCGTAGTCTTTAATCAACTCTAACCACCATCTTTGCTAAAGATTGAGCTCTCTCTGAAAACCCAGGTACTTAAAACCCTTGTGATCCATATAAATGAAACACTTTTCCCCATACAAATAATGCCGCCAAATCTTCAAGGCAAAAACTATTGCTGCTAATTCCAAATCATGCATTGGATAATTCAGCTTATGCGGTTTCAACTGTCGAGAGGCATAAGCAATGACTCTACCCTCTTGCATCAGAACACAACCTAAACCACGGTGTGAAGCTTCACTGTATATCATATATGGTTTACCTTCCATAGGCAGGGTAAGGACAGAAGCCTGAGTCAACATCTCCCTCAACTGCTCAGAACTCGCCTGACACCGATCTGTCCACACAAATTTAACTCCTTTCCGAAGTAATCTGGTGAGTGGTTATAGAAAATCCTTCACAAATCGACGATAATAGCCTGCCAATCTCAGAAAACTTCTAACCTCTATCACAATCTTCGGTGGACTCCAATTCAAGATAGCCTCAATTTTACTCGGATCAACTCTAATACCCTCTGCTGAAACCACATGACCAAGAAAAGCTACCTGATCGAGCCAGAACTCACACTTAAACAGCTTAGCATATAATTGTTTCTCTCTCAGAGTCTGCAATATGATCTGCAAGTGCCTATCATGATCCTCCTCATTATGCAAATACACCAAGATGTTATCAATGAAGACTACCACAAATAGATCCAAAAATGGTCTGAATACCTTGTTCATCAAATCCATAAAAGCTGCTGGTGCATTCGTCAATCCAAAGGGCATCACCAGAAACTCATAATGCCCATACCTTATGCGAAAAGCTATCTTGGGTACATCCACATCTCTGACTCTCAACTGATGGTACCCTGATCTCAGATTAATCTTAGAGAATATTGTTGCTCCCTTCAACTAATCAAAGAGATCATCTATCCGAGGCAAAGGATACTTGTTCTTGATGGTCACCTTATAATCAATATATAATCTCATGGTGCCATCCTTCTTCTTCACAAACAACACAGGCGCTCCCCATGGGGACACACTAGGGCGGATAAACCCTTTATACAATAACTCCTGCAACTGCATCTTCAACTCTCTCAACCTAGCAGGTGCCATCCGATAAGGGGTAATAGAGATAGGAGTGGTACTAGGCAACAAATCGATACCAAACTCCACTTCTCTCTCAGGAGGTACCCTTGGTAACTCATCAGGAAAAACATCTGGAAACTCGGCAACTGTGGGTATACTTTCAAGCAGGGATCCCACTACTCTAATATCTACAGCATGAGCAAGATAAGCCTCACATCCCTTCCGAATCATCCTCCCAGCTGAAACAACTGAAACAAACATAGATAAAAGATACCTTTGCTCACTAGATACCATCACATCCCTACCATCATATGTTCTCAAAGTAACACATTTCTTTTGACATTCTACCACAGCCCCATGCTTGGATAACCAATCCATGCCCAAAATCAGATCATATTCCCTGAAAGGCATCTCAATCAGGTCACTGAGAAACTCCTCATCCTGAACAACAACTGGACTATCTCGGTGCACCCTGCTCACCACAATACTATGCCCTAAAGGATTAGTGACCAAAACATCAAATCCTAGGGACTCAAAATGCAAATCAGTCATAGGCAAGATGGATGCACTGATGTAAGAATGAGTCGACCCAAGGTCTAATAATGTAAGAACTGAAGTACCAAATAATGTAAAATTACTAGCAATAACAACTAAAGCATCTGGCTTCCTCTGCATCACATAAACCCGCTGTGATAGTCTTGCCTCATCTGGTCTACTACCTCCAGTTGTAGAACCTCCTTTCAGACTAGACCCAGATCGATCACCTCTACCAAAACCTTTGCCACCATGATCCCCTCTGACACTGGGTCGAGAAGCTACAGTATCTGTCTGTCTAACCTCTGGTGGCTCGGGACAATCTCTAATAAAATGGTCTAATGACCCACATCTAAAACACACTTCTGAAGCACCTCTCCACCAGTAGACACCTCCGTGTACTCTACCACAATGAATGCAAGTAGGTGGAGTTGGTCCCTGAGCCACTGCAGTTGGAGCACTAGCCACTGAAAATTGCATGTCTCTATCTTTGTCTCTATCTCTACTGCTGTACTGACCTACCAAACTGCCCCTGACTCCTACTAAACCTCTAAAAATATCCCCCTCAGCCTCTCTTCACTGATGACGATCCTGCCTCACTCTAGGGTCTCATAACTCTGGTCTCCTCAACCCTGGCAGCTGCTGCAAGACTCTATGCCCTCTCAACACTCCTGGCAGCTGCAACTAACTGGGAAAATCCTAATACGAGAGCCTGCGATGATGCACATGATAGAGGGTCTCAGCCCCTCCTCAAACCTCCTGCACCTGTCAAACTCATCAGAAATAATCCCACCAGCATAGTGACTCAACCAGATAAACTCGATCTCATACTCTGTCACTGTCCTGGTATCCTTTCTCAGACTAAGGAACTCCATCTTCTTTGCATCTTTATACTCTCTCAGAGTATACTTTTGCTCAAATTCCCACAGGAAATCATCATAGGTCAGGACTGGTGGATCATCCAAAGCATGTGGAACCGACTTCCACTAATCATATGCATCTCTGCAGAAGAGATCTGGCATAATCAAACTTCTCTTATGGACTATCCTGTAACTGAATAAATATCCTCTAAACCCGCTCTAGCCACTGCTCTGCTACGACAGGGTTTGTAGTACCAACAAGGTCATCAGCTTCATACTTTCTTAGTTTATCATACTGCCTCACCAGCAACTGCGACTGCAGCTGTGGCTGTGGCGGCTGTGGAACTGGAGCCTGCCTCAACAACTCTACCACATGTCATACCCAGCCAGGTGGAATCTCATCAGCTGCTGGTCTCACAGGTACAGAAATAGATGCCTCACCAGCAGATACAACTCTAGCTCCATCTCTACCCTCATCTAGAGCCACACTCTATGCACTACTCTCAGCAGCCTGATGCGGCCGAGATGCCATAACTACCTATATCTGCAAACAAAGCAGAAAATACTATATCATAGATCAGAAACTGCCAGTGCCAATGCATGTATTACAATTAAAAACTATTTTTCAAATCCCCCATTTTCTCTCTCTATCATCCCACCTAGGTCGAGAACCTCAAACCTAGGCTCTGATACCAAAACAAATATAGCACCCTTATACCCTATATAGGTACAATACATATTTTCAGCATATGTAAAATACGCATATACGGTAGAAAAATATCACAGACCGGTTTAATAAAAAATTTTCACATTTCCAATTTAAAATTTCAAATTCTAAATATATAAAAATTAAATAGAATATAAATATTTTTTATTTGTTATAAGAACCCAAAATAAATAATATATATATATATATAAATCTCTGGGAATGTCTGTAATTTGAACATCCCAAAATTTAGCAGTTACTCAACCTGTAAAAAGAAAACACTCCCAAATAATTTCAAATCACCATCTCAACCATACTTCTCAATTTCACCAAGTTTCTCAAACATTCATATATATATATATAATTTAAAACACACTTACTCTCTCAATTCAAATACATTGACCCAAACATTCTTTATAATATACAATATGTAAAATTCAAAACATAATATATTATGTATAATACTCAAAATGTACAATAACATAAAAATATATACATGCTACTGGTAGTGTTTCTGATCTCGATAGCAACTCAACAAGCTCAACTACAAGTCTAGACCCGACCTGGTCTAGAAGAACTCTTTGGCTCAGCTGAGTCTACCCTGTCACCTAGGCGATGGAAATAATCGCGCTAAGCCAAAATCTAGTGGTACAAACTTTGATAATAACAATAAAACTCAATGCAATGCCAATACACAATGCATACAGATGTCACATCATTCCACTTTCTTATATTTTTTTAAATATTTCATAATCACAACTCATAACATTAAATTGCTCAATTGTATCACAATTCATAAATCACATTAAAACAAAGACAAGCATGGGACCAAAAGGATCTAATATGCTATTCAAATTTCAGAGTTACTGCTTTGGTCCATAATGACACCATGTGTCTAGCCCCATAGGAAATATATTCATGGGTAATGTAACAGCCCCAGTCTCTTAGACCTCAACCCGGCTAGACCCTTAGGCCCCAGTATCTTGGTCCTCAACCCGGCTAGACTGCTACAGTTTTTGAGGCTTACGACCCATTCTTTCACCCCAAAAACATCATATTTATCAGCCAGCCTGGCTTACGATCCAATCTTTTCACCATTCCAGCTTTTAGCCCATAGGCATGCCGCCAAACCCAAAACTCTAAAAGTTGAATAACATACTAGGCACACAATTTATTCATATTTCTCATTATTAATCTCTTTCTCATTTTTCACATATTCAATCTAGGCACATTGCCTTATTTTCACATTTTTTTTCTCACTTTTCTCATTTTTCACATCTTTCTCAATTTTCTCAATTTTCTCAATTTTCTCATTTTTATCAATATCAATTCATTTCATTATACCACATATCTCATTTTTTTCATTCACAACACATTGCCCAATTACTTTGGGTATTTTCACATAATATACATATTTCACATTTTACACAATTTAGCCATTATCAATGGCTTTTCACAATGCATTTAATACATATATGTCATTACAAATGTCATAGCATATTATTCATACACAATCAATGAACCAAGTAGCTTAACACATTTTCCAACCAAAATGTGTTAAGTCCAAATGTTATTCAAATATAAACATTATATTCAAAGTTTGTAAATACCTCCACTAGCAACCCAAAGCAAGCTAAAAACAACCTTCAATCCAATCTTTCCAACTTGCCCTTCACCACTTGGATGAAGCAAAACAACCTCCCTTAAAGCCTAAACCATATGTGATAACAAATAATCATTTAGTATCACATTTAATGGCATTTCCAACATTAAACCATAATTATACATCACATCTACAAATTTCCAAAAATTTAGCCTTTCCTTACTTCAACATTAGAATTTCATTCTACTACAATTAAATTAGTATTTTAAGTTTATTTATATTATTAAAAATATATTTTAATATATTTAAATCATTTACATTATAAAAATATACTCTTATACACAAAATCTCAAAAATGGCATAACTGTAACACCCCTATACCTCGTATATGTACACAGCATGCTAGTACGATCGTAATATACGTATACTGAATATAGGTATGCCACTGTTTATAAAACATACAGATAATCCCTTTTCAATAATATGAATAAATTTCAAACATTTAAAGGAATTTATAAAACACAATAGACAAAATGTTTATTAAAAATGCAGCGGAAAATATAACAAATATTTACAATTACATATACATCAAAATTCAAGTTTTACAAAACATAAAATGTATATACATGTTTGGCAATATGTCTTTGATCTTTAAGCTCCACTATCAACACCTCAAGATCTAGGCTCTACTCGGCCTAGAGAAACTCTCTGGTTCTTCCCTGTCACCTGCGCGATAAATCATAATCGCGCTAAGCCAACGGCTTAGTGGTACAAACTACAATAATATTATGTTTTGATGCAATGCCAATGTCACACAATCAGTTCCATACACCATTTTAAAAAAATGTTATACTTCCACATCTTACTTTGCTTAATGTCATATCAAACATTCATTCTCAATAATATACTTATGCATTATAATCAATCTCATCATTCATTGGTTTCACCATTCAAGAATCACATTAAAAACAAAGACAAGCATGGGCCCAAAGCCACTAATATGCCATTCAACTTTCAGAGTTAATGTTTTAGTTTAATTATCACATTTATCATTATCATTATCCCAACTAGGCTTCAAGGATTTAGGTTCAAGCAAGCTTCAAGGGGAACAAAGCATGCTAAGTATCAACCCAACTTAGCTTCAAGAACCAAACCTAACCTAGCTTCAAGGGTTGTAACATCTCAATTAGGCTTCAAGGACTAGACCCAACCAAGCTTCAAGGGGAGTTAAGCATGCTAAACTTCAACCCAACTTGGCTTCAAGGATTTAGCCCAACCTAAATTCCAGAGATTGTTACCATAGGCATGCCACCAACAACAAAACACTGAAAATGGAATAACATATTAGACACACAATTTGTTAATTATTTAATTATCAATTTCATTCTCATTTACTCATCATCACTTAAGCAACCTTGCCTCAATCATCTCATTGGCATCATTATCATTTTAGCCAACAACCATGGCTCTATATCTCATCAAGAGAGTATATATATATATATCATCAATTGCATTGAACATCATCTAGGCAAACATACCTCAATTATGACATTTACATCATTACCACATTGGTTTCACATCTCATTATATCTCAATTTACATTAATCAATTCATCATTCAAGTGTATATAACCAATGGCATTAACACACATTTTAGATGCTCATTAATCATTCACCTTTTATACCAAACATAACATTATTCATAAGCATCAACAATGCATTAGATTTCCTAACACATTTACAATCAAATGGATGTTAAGTCTTAACATTATATGAATATATGCAATAATGTAGTTTGTACTTACCTCAAGAACACTCACACTACTCTATACTCTTCCTCTTCCCACACTTCTTCACAACTTGAATTAGGGCAAATTATCTTCTTCAAGACCTAATCCAAAAATGATAAAATATATCAATTCCAATGCAAATATTAACTTAATAACCTCTTACTAAACCCTTAAATCACAAATTATAATTCAACACCACTAACTAGGGCCCACGGCCATGGCCACCCCAACCCCCACGGGCGTGGGTTAGAAAACAATTCTGCCCAAATTGTTCAACACCCCCACGGCCATGGCATCTAAGGGCCACGGGCGTGGCATCCAAGATGCTACTGCCTCCAACCAAAATCATGTGTTCTAAACTTCTAACTTCATAAAACACAAACTACTTGAAGATCAACAAAAATAATTAACCAAACTCAACATCTACAACAATCACCAACTCAAAACCCTAATAAAAACTCAACTCAAACACTTCCAATACCAATACCAACTTAACTTCTTATCTTAAAATCAATTTCAACACTTATAAACACACCACAACAACCCTAATCATACTATCAACAACAATTCATCCACCTCAAACACAACTTCAAAAAGAACAAAGGAAATCAAGAGAAAACTTACCAAAGTTGATGAAACTTCACAAATTTCCAACTTAATCATTTGAATCTTCCTTCAATTTTGAGTTTGGAACAAGCAAAACTCACTCTTGCTCTCTTGCTTTGGATGGTCGGCCAACAAAGGAAAAGAAAAGAAGAAAAAGAAAAATGACGATGATGCAAAGTCAAACTTCCCTTCTCTTTAAACCTCCACCAAGCAATCTAAAAAGAAAATTACTTAAATACCCTCTTATATTTATTTTAACTCCCTTTCACTTACTTTCCTTTTTTAGTAATTTCATAAATAACAAAATAAATATCTTCTTCCTTTGACCATCACATTTGACTTGTATATATGTTGTATATATTTCCATATACACAACATATACACTCTCTTTTAAATTTATTTTCTCTTCCAAATTTAACATATACATTCAATCCAATTTCAACAATAATATCAAAACTTCTAGGGCATACTTTGGGATATTACAATTCTTCCCCTCTAAAAAGAAATTTTGTCCTCGAAATTACCTGATATCAAGTCTGAAATAGTTGAGGATATTGATCTTGCATTGCTTGCTCACTCTCCCAAGTTGCCTCTTCTCTACCATGATTCTTCCAAAGAACCTTCACCAGTGGCACTTTCTTATGTCTCAATTCTTTCACTTCATGTGCCAAAATAGCAACTGGTTCTTCTTCAAATGTCAGATCCGAACTCACCTCAATAGATTCAACTGGCAAGATATGAGATGGATCTGATCTGTACCTCCGTAACATAGAAACATGGAATACATTATGGATTCTATCCAACTCAGGTGGCAAGGCAAGACGATAAGCAACTGGTCCAACTCTTTCTAAAACTTCATATGGTCCAATAAAATGAGGACTCAGCTTCCCTCTTCGACCAAATCTCAATATTTTTTTCCAAGGAGACACTTTCAAAAAGACTTTATCTCCAACATCAAACTCTATATCTCTCCTCTTCAAATCTGAGTAAGACTTTTGCCCATCGGAAGCTGCTTTCAACCGATCTCGAATTATCTTCACTTTCTCTTCAGTTTCTTTAACCAAATCAGGACCAATTAACTTGCCCTCTCCAATTTCATTCTAGCATAAAGGCGTTCTACATCTTCTACCATACAATGCCTCAAATGGTGCCATACCAATACTGGATTGATGATTATTGTTGTAAGAAAATTCCACAAGTGGCAAAAATCTGTCCCAACTTCCAGAGAAATCAATGACACAGCTTCTCAACATATCCTCAATAATCTGTATCACTCTCTCTGACTGCGCATCTGTCTGTGGATGAAAAGCAGTACTAAAGTGTAATCGAGAACCCAAAGCCCCATGTAAACTCTTCCAAAAATTCGAAGTAAACCGGGGATCTCGATCAGACACTAAAGAAATTGGGACTCCATGCAACTTTACTATTTCACATATATACAGCTCAGCCAATCTTTCAAGAGAATAATCCATTCTAACTGGAAGAAAATGAGCTATCTTCGTCAACCGATCAACAATCACCCAAATAGCATCATGCCTCTTCTGAGTCATTGGCAAACCAGACACAAAATCCATTGTTACTCTCTCCCATTTCCATTCAGGCACTGTTAAAGGTGGAAGCAACCATGTTGGAACTTGATGCTCAGCTTTCACCCTCTGACAAGTGAGACATTTGGACACAAATTCCGCTATGTCTTTCTTCATACCAGACCACCAGTAGTGCTATTTCAAATCATGGTACATCTTTGTACTACCCGGATGTATACCAAAAACCAATTGGTGTGCTTCTTCTAAAATAATCTTTCTCAAACTATCACCATCAGGAACACACAACCTATCCTTGAACCAAAGACTACCATCAATTTTCACATAGAAATCTCGGCTCACCCCATTTCGGCAATCTGATACAATCTTCTGAATTTTCTCATCCGCCAATTGAGCCTCCTTTATCTGATCCAACAATACTGGTCTCAACTGCAGCTGAGCCAATAATGCACCATCATCACATACTTCAAAATTAGCATGCAACGCTCTCAACTCAACAAGCAATGAGAGCGAATAAACAGCCAAACCTGCCAAAGATTTCCGACTCAAGGCATCAGCAACTACATTCGTCTTACCAGGATGATAATCAATTAAACAGTCGTAGTCTTTAATCAGTTCTAACCATCGCCTTTGCCGAAGATTCAGCTCCTTTTGAACACCTAAATATTTCAAACTTTTATGATCCGTAAAGATAAAACATTTCTCCCCATACAAGTAATGTCGCCAAATCTTCAAAGCAAACACTATAGCTGCCAACTCCAAATCATGAGTCGGATAATGAAGCTCGTGCGGCTTCAACTGCCGAGAAGCATAAGCTATGACTTTACCCTCTTGCATCAAAACACATCCTCAACCATTATGTGAAGCATCACTATAAATCACATATGGTTTATCTTCCACGGGTAAAGTAAGAACAGGTGCTTGAGTCAACATTTCTTTCAACTGCTCAAAGCTAGCTTGACACTGATCCGTCCACACAAATCTAACTCCCTTCTGAAGTAATCTGGTGAGTGGAGTAGCTATCAAAGAGAAACCTTTCACAAACCGTCGGTAATAGCCTGCCAAACCCAGAAAACTTCTAACTTCAGTTACAGACTTTGGTGGACTCCAATTTAAAATAGCTTCAACTTTACTTGGATCGACTCTTATACCATCTACTGAAACTATATGACCCAGAAAGTAACTTGGTCAAGCCAAAATTCACACTTCGACAGCTTAGCATACAACTGCTTCTCTCTCAAGATCTGTAATACAATCCGTAGATGCTTGTCATGCTCCTCCTTATTACGTGAATACACCAAAATATCATCAATGAAAACCACCACAAACTGATCCAGATAGGGCCTAAACACCCTATTCGTCAAATCCATGAAAGCTGCAGGTGCATTTGTCAACCCAAAAGGCATCACCAAGAACTCATAATGCCCATATCTTGTGCGAAAGGCTGTCTTAGGAACATCTTCAGCTCTAACTCTCAACTGATGGTACCCTGATCTCAAATCAATTTTGGAAAACACTGCTGCTCCCTTCAATTGATCGAAGAGATCATCAATTCTAGGCAAAGGATACTTATTCTTGATAGTTACTTTGTTCAATTGCCTATAATCAATGCATAACCTCAAAGTACCATCCTTCATCTTCACAAACAACACAGGAGCTCCCCACGGTGAAACACTAGGGCGAATAAACCCTTTATCCAATAACTCCTGTAACTGCACCTTCAACTCTCTCAGTTTAGCTGGTGCCATTCGATAAGGAGTGATAGAGAAGGGAGTGGTACCAGGCAACAAATCGATACCAAACTCAACCTCTCTCTTAGGGGGTAACCCTGGCAATTCCTCAGGAAACACATCCGAAAAATCTGCAACTGTGGTTATATTATTAAGTTGAGAACCCATTGCTCTAGTATCCATCACATGAGCAAGATAAGCATCACACCCTTTTCTAATCAACTTTCTAGCCGTTACAGCTGATACAAACAAGGATGCAAGTTGTCTCTGCTCACTAGATACCATCACACTCCTACCATCACTGGTTCTCAAGGTGACACACTTCTTTTGACAATCTACCACAGCTCCATGCTTAGACAACCAATCCATGCCTAAGATCAAATCATATTCTTTAAAAGGCATTTCAATTAAATCACCAAGAAACCCCTCACCTTGCACCACAACAGTACTATCACGATGCACCTTACTCACCACAACATTATGTCCTAAAGGATTTGTCACTAAGACATCAAATCCTAAGGACTCTAAATGCAATTCAGACACAGGCAAGATAGATGCACTAATGTATGAATGAGTAGATCCTGGATCAATCAAAGTAAGTACTGAAATGCCAAATAAAGAAAATGTACCCGCTATAACTGCTGAAGCATCCGGCTGCCTCTGCATCACATATACTGTCTGAGAAGATCCGGCCTCATCTGGGCTACTGCCTCTGGATGAAGATCCTCCTCTCGGACTAAACCCGGGTCTACCACCTCTACTGAAACCTCTGCCCCCTCAACCACCTCTGCTGACACTGGGTCGAGAAACTGAAGTATCAGTCTGTCTATCATCCTGCATCTCGGGGCATTCTTTAATAAAATGATCTGGTGACCCACACCTAAAGCATACTCTGGATACACCAGTCTTCCAACAACCACCCCCATGGGTCCTGCCATAGTGAACACATACAGGTGGAGTAGACCTTTGCATCACGGGAGTCGGGGCACTCGCTACAGAGACTGTCAGTCTCAGCCTCTGCCTCTGCCTCTGATACTGCACTAATCTGCCTGACTGCCTCTGACTCCTACTGATCCTTGGAACAAAACTTCTTCTACCCCTCTTCACAGATGAAGACCCTGCCTCAAACTGGGGTCTCCTTACTCTAGTCTCCTCCTCAGAAGCAGCTGCTGCAATGCTCTGCACTCTCTCAACACTTCTAGTTGCTGCAACAAGCTGAGAGAAATCCTGGTACCGTGAACCAGCCACAATGCACATGATAGAGGGCCCCAATCCCTCCTCAAATCTTCTGCACCGATCTATTTCATCAGAGATAATTCCCCCAGCATAACGACTCAACCGGATGTACTCAATCTCATATTCTGTCACCGTCCAGTTGTCTTGCCTCAAATTCAAGAATTACATCTTCTTAATATCTTTATACTCCCTCGGAGTATATATCTGCTCGAACTCCCTCAAAAAATCACTATAAGATAGTGTAGGTGGATCATCCATGGCATGAGGAACCGTCTTCCACCAGTCATAGGCATCTTTCTGTAGGAGGGATCTGGCATAGTCAAATTTCTCATTTGAAGTAGCTTGCAACTGAATGAATATCCTCTGCACTTTATCCAACCACTGCTCAGCCACTGCAGGATCAGTAGTGCCCAAGAAATCCTCAGCCCCAAATTTCCTCAACTTATCATAATGTCTTACTTGCACCTGAGGCTGTGGTGGTGGTGGCTGCACTGGAGCTGGCCTCAATAGTTCTATCACATGCCTTAACCAACCCGGCGGAGCCTCCTCTACAGCTGATCTCTCTGGCACAGAAACAGGTGCCTCACTAACTCTATCAACTCTAGCTCCATCTCTACTCTCTCCTGGAGCTACACTCTCAGCACTTCCTTCTACAGTCTGACGTGAATGGGACTCCATTACTACCTATATCTGCAAACACAGCAGAATATTCCTCATTAAAGATCAAAGACTGCCATACCAAAATATGTATTTTACCCAAAAACCCACTTTTAAAATTAAAATATTCTTTTTCTTACAATTGACCTAGGTTGAGAATCTCAAACCTAGGCTCTGATACCAAAACAATTGTAACACCCCTATACCTCGTATACGTACACAACATGCTAGTACGATCGTAATATACGTATACTGAATATAGGTATGCCACTGTTTATAAAACATACAGATAATCCCTTTTCAATAATATGAATAAATTTAAAACATTTAAAGGAATTTATAAAACACAATAGACAAAATGTTTATTAAAAACGCAGCAGAAAATATAACAAATATTTACAATTACATATACATCAAAATTCAAGTTTTACAAAACATAAAATGTATATACATGTTTGGCAATATGTCTTTGATCTTTAAGCTCCACTATCAACACCTCAAGATCTAGACTCTACTCGGCCTAGAGGAACTCTCCAGTTTTTCCCTGTCACCTGCGCGATAAATCATAATCGCGCTAAGCCAACGGCTTAGTGGTACAAACTATAATAATATTATATTTTGATGCAATGCCAATATCACACAATCAGTTCCATACACAATTTAAAAAAAAATGTTATACTTCCACATATTACTTTGCTTAATGTCATATCAAACATTCATTCTCAATAATATACTTATGCATTATAATCAATTTCATTATTCATTGGTTTCACCATTCAAGAATCACATTAAAAACAAAGACAAGCATGGGCCCAAAGACACTAATATGCCATTCAACTTTCAGAGTTAATGTTTTGGTTTTATTATCACATTTATCATTATCATTATTCCAACTAGGCTTCAAGGATTTAGGTTCAAGCAAGCTTCAAGGGGAACAAAGCATGCTAAGTATCAACCCAACTTGGCTTTAAGAACCAAACCCAACCTAGCTTCAAGGGTTGTAACATCTCAATTAGGCTACAAGGACTAGACCCAACCAAGCTTCAAGAGGAGTTAAGCATGCTAAACTTCAACCCAACTTGGCTTCAAGGATTTAGCCCAACCTAACTTCCAGAGATTGTTACCATAGGCATGCCACCAACAACAAAACTCTGAAAATGGAATAACATATTAGACACACAATTCGTTAATTATTTAATTATCAATTTCATTCTTATTTACTCATCATCACTTAAGCAGCCATGCCTCAATCATCTCATTGGCATCATTATCATTTTAGCCAACAACCATGGCTCCATATCTCATCAAGAGAGTATATATATATATCATCAATTGCATTGAACATCATCTAGGCAAACATACCTCAATTATGACATTTACATCATTACCACATTGGTTTCACATCTTATTATATCTCAATTTACATTAATCAATTCATCATTCAAGTGTATATAACCAATGGCATTAACACACATTTTAGATGCTCATTAATCATTCACCTTTTATACCAAACATAACATTATTCATAAGCATCAACAATGCATTAGATTTCCTAACACATTTACAATCAAATGGATGTTAAGTCTCAACATTATATGAATATATGCAATAATGTAGTTTGTACTTACCTCAAGAACACTCACACTACTCTATGCTCTTCCTCTTCCCACACTTCTTCACAACTTGAATTAGGGAAAATTATCTTCTTCAAGACCTAATCCAAAAATGATAAAATATATCAATTCCAATGCAAATATTAACTTAATAACCTCTTACTAGACCCTTAAATCACAAATTACAATTCAACACCACTAACTAGGGCCCATGGTCGTGGCTACCCCAACCCTCACGGGCGTGGGTTAGAAAACAATTCTGCCCAAATTGTTCAACACCCCCACGGCCATGGCATCTAAGGGCCACAGGCATGGCATCCAAGATGCTACTGCCTCCAACCAAAAGCATGTGTTCTAAACTTCTAACTTCATAAAACACAAACTACTTGAAGATCAACAAAAATAATTAACCAAACTCAACATCTACAACAATCACCAACTCAAAACCCTAATACAAACTCAACTTAAACACTTCCAATACCAATACCAACTTAACTTCTTATCTTAAAATCAATTTCAACACTTATAAACACACCACAACAACCCTAATCATACTATCAACAACAATTCATCCACCTCAAACACAACTTCAAAAAGAACAAAGGAAATCAAGAGAAAACTTACCAAAGTTGATGAAACTTCACAAATTTCCAACTTAATCACTTGAATCTTCCTTCAATTTTGAGTTTGGAACAAGCAAAACTCACTCTTGCTCTCTTACTTTGGATGGCCGGCCAACAAAGGAAAAGAAAAGAAGAAAAAGAAAAATGAAGATGAAGCAAAGTCAAACTTCCCTTCTCTTTAAACCTCCACCAAGCAATATAAAAAGAAAATTACTTAAATACCCTCTTATATTTATTTTAACTCCCTTTCACTTACTTTCCTTTTTTAGTAATTTCATAAATAACAAAATAAATATCTTCTTCCTTTGACCATCACATTTGACTTGTATATATGTTGTATATATTTCCATATACACAACATATACACTCTCTTTTAAATTTCTTTTCTCTTCCAAATTTAACATATACATTCAATCCAATTTCAACAATAATATCAAAACTTCTAGGGCATACTTTGGGATATTACAATAACCTTCCCCCATTGAAGGTTTTTCATTCCAACACAATCCATTACTCATTCCAAGCTTATATTCATCACGTTTAATACTAAACAACATGCTTAAACAAATAAAATCACACAATTCAACCACTTTGGAAAATCACTTTTCCAAAACCCTAACTCTCCACTTCCATTCTCAAACTCCAACCCAACACCACCAAATCCAATATTTGACTTTAAAATACTTGTTTATGAATCAAAACAACTCATTTGAAAACAATTTGCACAATTAAAGTTCATGTTTTTAAAACCCCAAAAATCCATAACCCTAAATTGTCTCTCTTCACCATTCTTTAACCAAACTCCATCATCTCTTCAATCTAACCTTAGAATCATTATTAACTACCCAAAATAACATCATACACACCAATTCCAATAATTACAGCATACTACATCGAAATTCCAAAACTCACATAATACAATCTTCCATGGAATTCAAAGAAAAGAGATTGAAACTTACTAATTTTAGTGGAAATCACCAAAAATCCAGTTGAAACTTGTTAAATCCTTCAATTTATGGAGTATGGAAGAATCAAATTCTTGGCTTCAAGTTCCCATGGAATTTGGCCTAGAGGAAAGAGAAGAAGAAGAAGAAGACTTTTTAATATTTCTTTTCCTTTTCATCTTTTTTTTAAACCATATATATATTAAAATAATTTAATAATAAATAATTTAATTATTTTTTTGATAAATTAAAAGTCCTAATTTTTCTCTTCCATTCAAAAATAATTTATTCTTGAATTATTTTTTAATTTTAAATTTATAAGATTTAATTACCAAAATACCCTTTTTCTTTTAAAAAGTGTCGACTTTTATATATGTTATGTATATTTTGCATATATATCACATATATATTTCACTTTTTCATTTAAAATCCCTTCATTTTTCATTTAAAACCATTAATTTAATTTATCCTTTTAAATTATAATTTATTTTATCCAATTTTCAAAAATTAGAAATTTTTAAAAATTTCTAATTTTTACACTACCTCTGCTGCTGAAATGACCTGCCAGACCGCTCCTGACTGCTACTGAACCTTTGAGAATATTTCCCTTGACCTCTTTTCTCTAATGAAGACCCTGCCTCATCCTGGGGTCTCCTAGCTCTGTTCTCCTCTGCTCTGACAGCTGCTATAAGTCCCTATGCCTTCTCCACACTCCTGACAGCTGTAACCAACTGAGAAAAATCTTAATACCAAGGTCCTACCACAAGACACATAATAGAGGGTCTCAGCCCCTCCTCAAACCTCCATCATCTGTCAATCTCATCTGATATAATCCCTCAAGCATACTGGCTCAATAAGATAAAATCAACCTCATACTCTGTCACTGCCCTCGTGTCCTGCCTCAAACTTAGAAACTCCATCTTCTTTGCTTCCTTATACTCTTTGGGAGTATACTTCTTCTCAAATTTTCGCAGAAAATAGGCATAAGTCAGAATTGGTGGATCAACTATACCATGGGGAACTGTCTTCCACCACTCATATGTATCCCTCTGCAAAAGAGATTTAGCATAATTAAACTTCTCCTCCGGACTAGCCTGCAGCTGAATAAACACTCTCTGGACCCTGACCAGCCACTGTTCTGCTACAATCGGGTCTGTAGTGCCAATAAAATATGTGGCTCCAAACTTCCTCAGCTTGTCATATTTTTGAGTCGTCAATTGCTGTTGTGGCTATGGCTATGGTGGAGGCTACGGCTGCTGAACCAGAGCCTGTCTTAACAACTCGACTATATGATGTACCCAGCCCAATGGAACCTCCTCAGCTGCTGGTCTAACAGGCACAAAAGTAGATGCCTCTCCAGTAGTCTCAGCACTAGCTCCAACTCTACCCTCATCAGGAGCTACATTCTTTGCACTACTCTCTGCAGACTGGTGCTTCCTAGACATCATAACTACCTATATCTGGAAATACAACAAAAATTGCCACATCAGGGATTAGATATAATACCAGTGCCAATGCATGTATCACAATTTAAAACTATATTTAAAATCCCCATTTTCTCTCTCTAATAACCCACCTAGGTCGAGAATCTCAAACCTAGGCTCTGATACCAAAATAAATGCAACATTCTTATACCCTATATGTGTATAATACATGCACCTAGTATATGTAAAATACGCATATAAAGCATAAGAATGCCATAATCTAGTTTACTAAAAATTTTCACCTTTTTAATTTGAAATCCCAAAAATATTAAAATGCATATTTATTTAGCCTGCCACAAGACACATAATAGAGGGTCTCAGCCTCTCCTCAAACCTTCGGCATCTGTCAATCTCATCTGATATAATCCCTCCAACATACTAGCTCAACAAGATAAAATCAACCTCATACAGTCTCATTATCCTCATGTCGTGCCTCAAACCTAGAAACTCCATCTTCTTTGCATCCTTATACTCTCTAGGAGTATACTTCTTCTCAAATACCCACAGAAAATAGGCATAAGTTAGAACTAGTGGATTGGCTATACCATGGGAAACTGTCTTTCACCACTCATATGTATCCCTCTATAGAAGAGATCTAGCATAATTAAAATTCTCCTCCAGACTAGCCTGCAGCTGAATAAACACTCTCTGGACCCTATCCAGCCACTGCTCTGCTACAACTGGGTCTGTAGTGCCAACAAAATCTATGGCTCCAAACTTCCTCAGCTTGTCTTATTTTTGAGTCAACAACTTTTGTTGTGGCTGCGGCTGTAGTGGAGGCTGCTGCTGTTGAACTAAAGCCTTTCTCAACAACTCCACCATATGTCATACCTAGCCAAGTGGAACCTCATCAGCTGCTAGTCTAACAGGCATAGAAGCAAACATCTCTCCAACAGTCTCAGCACTAGCTCTAACTCTACCATCATTAGGAGCTACGCTCTTTGAACTACCCTCGGTAGACTGGTACGTCCTAGATGTCATAACTACCTATATCTGCAAATACAACAAAAATTGCCACATCAGGGATTAGATATAATACCAGTGCAAATGCATATATCACAATTTAAAACCATATTTAAAATCCCCATTTTCTATCTATAGTAACCCACCTAGGTTGAGAACCTCAAATGTAGACTCTGATACCAAAATAAATATAACACCCTTATACCCTATATACGTATAATACATACACCCAGTGTAAAATACGCATATAAAGCATAAGAATGTCGTAACCCAGTTTACTAAAAATTTTCACCTTTCTAATTTAAAATCCCAAACACATTAAAATGTATGTTTAATTAGTAAATAAAATATTCTTTATAAATTATAGGATCCAAAATAAGTATTTTATATAAAATCTCTGGAAAAATTTGCCAAAGTTTTGTTTGTAATTTGGACATCCAAAAATTCAACAATTACCCAACTTGCATAAAAATACACTCCAATAAAAACAAATCACAATTTCACTAATACTTCTCAATTTCTCCATATTTTCTCAAAACATTTAAACATATACATATATATATATATATCAAAACACACATATGAAGTCCCACATTGCACCATTTATCCAAAGAGTCTTTATAATTTACAATATATACTCTAAAAACATAAATAAAATATACATAATATCAAAATATACTATAATATAAAATATATACATGATGGCAAATTGCTCTGATCTTGTAGAAGCAAAATCACCACAAAGCTAGACCCTACCAGGTGTAGAAGATCCTCCAGATCACCCCTGTCACTTGTGTGATAAATTATAATCACACTAAGCTAAAATCCTCGCGGTACAAGCTTTGATAATGATAAAAATTTAATATAATGCCAATGCATAATGCTTTTATATTCTATGTCACAATGTGGCATACAAGTTCACTTTTAAAATATAATCTTTCATCATTTGAAAATTCACACTAACACATACACAAACATGTGCCTAAATAAACAAATATATTATTCAAATCCCAGAGTTACTATTTAGTTTATATTGACACCAAGTGTCTAGCCCCAAAGGCAAATCATAGTGATGCTGAACATCTAGCCCTAAGGCAAATCATATATCATTGACACCAAGTGTCTAGCCCCTAAGGCAAATCATATATCATTGACACCAAGTGTCTAGCCCCTAAGGCAAATCATATATCAGTGATGCATAACGTCTAGCCCCAAAGACATATAATAAGGATAACCTCATAGGCATGCCGCCAAACACAGAACTCTGAAAATTGAATAACATACTAGGCACATAAATAATTCATATTTTCTATAATCACTTTTTCTCATCACATTGTCTCATTTTTCATTTTTCTCATCTCATTGCTTTATTTTCTCATTTATCTCATTCATATCAATGTCAATTCATCATATCTCATCATTTCATCACAATGTATCTGATGAGAAAACTATAAGCAATCTTGGTGAATCTACACAATCCAGCAAATATGTTTATCATTATGCCAAGTGGACCAATCACAAGATCACAATCAAAGAAACTCCAGCATGTGTTCTAACACTTCATTCAAAGGTGGATTAATGAAGAGGGAGACCAACTTGTACTGAATATGAAGGAACATGAAGAGGAAGTCAGAAACTCACCAAGAAGCATGAAGAATGTGCCCATAAATATGGAGATGGGCATTAGCACTAATTTGAAATATAATATTGATGTGGTTTAGTGCTAGTGTGACTAGACACATGTGAACCAACACCAAAGTGCATATAGAATCTGCCCATCAATGTTGTCAGAATTATGGGCAGTAATTTAGAATATATTATTGATGTGGATGGATAATTAATGCTAGTGTGACTAGATACATGCAAACCTAGAATTTTAAGCCATTAGTTCTTCTTTTGCAGCTATATAGGGAGGGGAAAAAGAACTCAAAAGGGCGGACATGAATTTCCAGTTTATGCTGAATGTAATTGATATGTTTTCAAGTTTGAGAGGTTTTCTTCTTATTCTTGTTTCATGAAGAATTAGTTCTAACTTATCAAGTCTTACTTGTAGCGTTTAAATTAATTCATTTCTTCATCCCAATCACCCAAGTTCTCAATTACAGGTTAGTTATGGGTTTGGTAGGAAGGATTTGTTTTTGATTTCTAAGATTCTATGCTAGATGTGTATGTGGGGTTCTAGATGTAATATTTAATCCATGGGTTCCGCATCATTTGGTATTAGAGATTTGTCTTGAAGATAAATCTCTAGATATCTTTTATGTTGTAATTATCTCAGTTTCTTTCTTGTTCTTGTTTATCATCTAAATCTCCTTATTTTTTCTGTTCTTGTTGCACCTTGTTCTTGTTATTTAGATTTTGTGTTCTTATCTTTCATTTTCTATTGTTGTTTACTGAAAGTTCAAAGAAAAAAAATGTAAAAGATAAAAAAAAGAAAAAAAGAACCATAATCATTTTCTAAGTCTATTCATTTTTCTGTTCTTGCTGCACCTTTTTCTTATTCTTTAAATATTGTTTTTTTTTCTTTTCATTTTCTATTCTTGTTTATTAAAAGTTCAACAAAAAAAAAAGAAGGAAAAGATCAAAAGAAAAAAATCAAAAAGAAAAATAAGGAATCATATTCAACTTCCTTAATATATGAAAAAAAAAATTCATACCTATTTCTGTCCAGTATTTTTCTACACAAGTCTGTAAGAATTTTTGCTTATTTATGCCATTAATAGCTCTCTATCTTATTATATTTAATCAAATTGCATTATTTCCTATTTTATATTGATTTAGCATTTAAAATCTAAAATTTAGAGCATAGCTTACATTGGGAATAGATTTAGGTTGCATATTCAGATTACTTATTAGAGTGATTTGAATTCTGTTTTTCAATATCCAAAATTGTTTTTTTTTCTTTGTATTCTTAGTTTCATTCTTTCATATACCTCTTGTTTCTTATATGCATTAAGTTGCTAATTCTCAATCATAGTTACTTTGGTTTGATTAACACAAATACTTTTTGCTTCTTGTGTTAACTTTCAGTTCTTGTTGTTTAAATTAAATTGCTTCTAGAATTGCTGAATTCATTTTGTTCATTAGGTTCCTTGTATAGTCTTTAAAACAAAACTTGTTTTACTTGATTTAAGTGGATTCAGCTCCGAAATTCAACTTGATAAAAGAAGAATTGAGAGGTAAAAAGGACCAAGTTTTGAGTGAAATACAAGAGGAGTAACAATCTGATCTTGAGTGAAACATGTAAGGGAGTGTGGTGAGGAAATTTTCTTTGCTAACATTTTCTTGTAGGTTCTTCTTACACCATGTCAAATTTTGGAAGTGAAAAATGTGATATGACCATAAATGACATAGCCTTCATGTTAGAGGCAATGCAAAGGAGATTTGAAAGGTTTGATTTGGTCATAAACAACATGAGAGGTGATGTAGACAACATAATGTAAAGGCAACAAAATGATACTATTCGAAGGGGGCAGAATAGAGGGAGAGGAAACATGATGAATGATGATGAGCTAGAAAGGGAAGATGATGAAGAAAGTGAGATATCAATAGCCCAAAGAAGACTTGAAAGAAGGGACAACAACATATCTTCAATAAAAAGTAAGATACCATCATTCAAGGGAGAAATGATGCTGAAGCTTACCTTGAATGGGAAAGAAAAGTTGAGTTGGTGTTTGATTGTCATAATTATAGTGAAATGAATAAAGTTAAAATTGCAACAGTTGAATTCACAAATTATGCACTAATTTGGTGGGATCAATTGATGATTTCCAAGAGAAGAAATGGAGAAAGAACCATCACTACTTGGGTTGAAATGAAAACTTTGATGAGAAAGAGATTTGTACCATCTTACTACTATCGAGAGCTTCACCAAAGATTGCAGTGGTTAACTCATGGATCCATGTCAGTGGAGGATTACCATAAAGAGATGGAGATGATCATGAGTAGAACTAATATAGAGGAGGATCCAAAAATCACTATGGCTCGATTTTTTAGTGGGCTGAATATGGAGATTGCTAACATAATTGAATTACATCATTATGTGGAGCTTGAAGATATCGTACACATGGCCATGAAAAATGAAGAAGCAACTGAAACTCAAGGGAGCAGCAAAGGGATTTTCTAATTCCAGCCCTAGTTTCACTTCAAAGTGGCCAAAGAAAGATGATAATCCTAAAGGGAAGGAGGCTGCCTAGAAAGGAAAGGAAAAGCAAGTTCCAGCTGACCCTAAAGATAACTCTAAAATATCTAACTCTAATCAAAAGCATAGTACCATCAAATGCTTTATGTGTTTAGGAGCAGGACATATAGCATCTCAATGTCCAAACAAAAAAATCATGGTGATGAGAGATAATGGTGAAATTGATAGTGCTAGTGAACATGAAAGTGATGATGATAATGATAGCATGCCACCCTTAGAGAAAATTAAACATATCATTGAATACCCTGCCCATGGTGAATCTTTGGTTATTAGAAGAGCTTTAAACATGCAAATTAAAGGTGAAGCAAGTAATCAAAGAGAGAACATTTTCCATACTTGTTGCATTATGAATGGAAAAGTGTGCAGCATGGTCATTGATGGGGGTAGTTGTGAAAATATTGCTAGTACTAATTTTGTTGATAAATTAGGGTTAGCATGCACAAAACATCATAGTCTCTACAAGCTGCAATGGTTGAATGATTGTGGAGAGGTGAAGGTAACAAAGCAGGTTATGTTTTCTTTTGTAATTGGGAGATATAAAGATGAGGTTTGTTGTGATGTTGTGCCTATGCACGCTAGCCATATCCTTCTTGGTCGCCCATGGCAGTTTGATAGGAAGGCTTTACATGATGGCTTTAAGAATCATTATTCTTTCACCCTAAATGATTTAAATTTCACTCTTGCTCCATTGTCACCTAAACAAGTGTATGAAGTTCAAGTGAAGATTTTGAGATCATTGGAAAGGAATTTAGGTGGTGAGGGTAAAACAAATAAAAATGGAGTGCAAGAGGCCAAGTGTGAGCAAAAGAATGATAAAAATGGCCCATTGGTGAGTGAAAAAGAGAAAGGGAGAGAAAATAAAAGAGAGTGTTTCTATGCAAAAGAAAAAGAGTTAAGGAGTGCTTTTTGAGACAAAAGAAGTTTGATTGTACTTAGGTATAAAGAGACCTTGATTTCTACATTTGACCTTGACAACCCTTTGCCTAGTTGTGTTAGTTCTCTTTTACAGGAATTTGGAGATGTTTTTCTAAAAGATGTACCTAAAGGTTTACCACCTTTAAAAGGGATTGAGCATCAAATTGACTTAATTCCGAGCTCAACAATTCCTAATCAACCAGCTTATAGAAGTAATCCGGAGGAAACCAAGGAACTTCAAAGGCAAGTAGAGGAGTTGCTAGCAAAGGGACATGTGCGTGAAAGTCTTAGTCTATGTGCTGTTCTGGTGTTATTAGTCCTAAAGAAGGATAGATCATGGAGAATGTGTGTGGATTGCCAAGCAATCATTAAAATCATGTTGAAGTATATACATCCAATTCCTAGACTTGATGATATGCTCAATGAGTTGAGTGGTTCTTACATTTTTACTAAGATTGATTTGAAAAGTTGTTACCATCAAATTAGGTTGAAAGAAGGAGATGAGTGGAAAATTGCATTCAAAATAAACTATGGTCTTTATGAGTGGTTAGTTATGCCATTTGGTTTATCTAATGCACCTAGTACATTCATGAGATTAATGAACCATGTTTTGCGTGCATATCTTGGTAAATTTGTTGTTGTATATTTTGATGACATACTCTTTTATAGCAAATCAGTAGATGAGCATGCAGAACATATTAGGGTTGTTTTTGATGTTTTGAGAAAGGAAGAATTGTATACCAACTTGAAAAAGTGCATGCTTTGTAGTGATAAAATCATATTCTTAGGTTTTATGGTTAGTGCACAAGGAATTGAGGTTGATGATGAAAAGGTAAAGGCAGTAAGAGATTGGCCAGCACCTAAAACCATGAGTGAGGTAAGAAGTTTTCATTGTTTGGCTAGTTTTTATTGAAGGTTTTTTAAAGATTTTAGTTCCATTGTTGCACCATTAATTGAATTGGTAAAAAAAGATGTAATGTAATATCCCAATGTGTGCCCTAGAAGTTTGGATATAATTGTTGTTTGTTTGAATTATGTGTATATGTTATGTTGATAAGAAAAGAAATTGAAAAGAGAATGTTTAGGTATTGTTTTAAAAGGAAAAGTAATGTGTAGAGAGAAAGTGTATATGTTGGGTATATGGTAGTATAAATAACATATATATAAGTCAAAAGGGATGGTCAATGGAAGAGGATATTTATTTGTTGTGTGTGAAATTACCTAAATGGGCAAGTAAGTAAAAAGAGAGTTAAAACAAATGGAAAGGGGTATTTAAGTAATTTCTTATTTTGGAATACATGGTGGAGATTTAAAGAGAAGTTGAATTTGTTTTCTTCATTTCCGCTTCTTCTCTTTCCCATATGTTGGCCGGCCATTCCAAAGCAAGAGAGCAAAGTGATTTTTTTTTTGTTTCAAATTCAAAATTGAAGGAAGAATCAAAGGATTAATTTGGAGATTTGTGAAATTCATCAACTTTGGTAAGTTCTTTTCCTTGATTTTCCTTTGTTCTTTTGAATTTGTGTTTGGGGTTGATGAATTGATATGGATGGTTGATTTGGTTTGTGTGTGGTGTGTTTTTAAGTGTTGAAAGTGATTGTAAGTTAAGAAGTTAATTGTTGTTGATTTTGGAAGTGTTGAAGTTGAGTTTGTTTTAGGGTTTTGAGTTGGTATGTGTTGTTAATGTTAAGTTTTGTTGATTATTTTCATAGATCTTCATGTTGGGTGTGTTTGTTGGAGTTGTAAGCATTAAACATGTGATTTTGGTCAAAGGCAGTAGCATTCTGGATGCCACGCCCGTGGCCCTTTGGTGCTATGGCCGTGGAGGTGTTGGATATTTTGGACAGATTTGGTTTCTATACCACGCCCGTGGGGGGTTGGGGTGGCCATGGCCGTGGGCTATAATGTGTGTTGTTGGATTGTTAATTATGATCTAAAGGTCTAAAAGGAGGTTAACAAGTGCTAAATTGTATTGGAATTGATGTGGTTCATCATTGTTTTGGTTTAGGTTGTGAAGAAGGTGATTTGCCCTAATTGGGGAAGTGAAGAATTTTGGATAAAGGAAAGTGTTTAGAGTTGTGTGAATTGTTGTTGAGGTAAGTACAAATCTTGCATTATTGCATTGTTAATGCATATGAATAATGTTATGTTGTGTACAATGTGGAACATACATTCATATGGTGTTGAGATTGAAAATACATGTAACACCCCCACATTCAATATATGCACACTACAAACACCACAATGTAGTATAAATGCACTAAACATAGGGATGCTACGGATTTTCTTTACATCCAAAACATTTTAAACAATACCATAATCTTTCAGTTGTATACATTATAGAAAAATAAGTAATCAAGTTGTAATACAAAACCAAATAGATATATTTACATTTAGTTAATACGCAGCGGAATTTTATAAAATATTTACATGTGTAAAATCTTTCAAATCCATGTTTATAGTTATACATATATTTACATTAAAACCAATACTTTACAAAATATAAAAGAAATATACATGATTGGCAAGTCTCTTCTGATCTTTAAGTTCCAAATCAACACTTCAACGTCTACTCTCACTCGGTCTCGAAGAACCCTCAGGTTCAACTCTATCAACTCTATCACCTGCGCGATTAAACACTATCGCGCTAAGCCAAGGGCTTAGTAAGATAAAACATGCTAATGGTATGCTTTAATGTAATGCAATGCCACATATGTTATTGATAAGATCAACATCATAAATATAAAGTTAACCACATAATTATGCATTTCACAAATCATAGTCATATGAGCATACCACATTTCAACATCTTTCCACATTCATCATTAATCAATCATACTCAATATACAACATCTCATTTCATTAACTCATAACATTATTTAGGACATTCATATAACCTTGACACCTATGGGCCCAACAAGTATTTAATACGATATTCAGAGTTCAGAGTTACTGCTTTGGTTCATAATCACAATAATCACGCCCGTAGGCAATATATATACATGTATCTCTATCCATGGATAGTGTAACAGACCCAGTCTCTTGGACCATCAACTCAACACATATGAGGAGATCCTCAACCCGGCAAGACTGTTACAAATCATATATCTCATATTCACAATTCTCATAGTGTAACAGACCCAGTCTCTTGGACCATCAACTCAACACATTTGAGGAGATCCTCAACCCGGCAAGACTGTTACCTTTCATCATTTCTTAGGCATGCCACCCAAATCCAGAACTCTGAAACTGAATAACATATTAAACAAACAATTCATTTATTATATAGTTACCATTTCCATTCTCAAATTCTCATCACATTTAGGCAAACATGCCTTCTTTCTTTCAATATCATCATCATAGCCAATCACAATGGCTTTACATCACATTTCACCTCTTATTTGAATCATCATAGCATCTTTGATATAACATTTCAATATACATTATTCATGAAACACATAACCATTCACAATGCATAACATAACATTGTTCAATCTCAACAATGCAATTAGGGCAAAGAATAATTTATATCATTCATAGCTTTAAGATCTTCCATATGCATTTGTTTAGGTCAATCATTGTTTAAATGTGTTTAGGTTTAGGTTTAGGTACCAACTTACCTTAAAAAGGACCAAAAAAATGCAAATAGAACAAAGTATAAAAACCCTAACCCACACATTTGAGGGACACGGGCAGCCACTTGAGGGACACGGCCAAGCTTGTGGCCGTGTCTCTCAACCTAAATTGACAGTAGGCAACACGGGCAAGGGACACGGCCAAGCTTGTGGCCGTGTCTCTCAACCAACAAATCACAGTAGCAGGCACGGGCATAGGACACGGCCAAGCTAGTGGCCGTGTCTCCCAACACCAAAATCCAGTAGTGAACACGGGCACTAGACACGGCCGTGTCTCTCTCAAAGCAATCCAACACGCCAAAATCACTTGGCTTGGCCGTGTCTCTCCTTTGTTTTGGCCGTGTCACTCAAATACACAACCCTAAAAATGGCCAACACCCTTCTAAAAGCATTTACACCCTTTTTACACAACAATCATCTCATTCAAATGGATACAATTCATGTTATAAACACATACCTTACATATTCACCCTAGTAATCACAATAACCATACATTAAATTCATACCAAACCAAAACCCTAAAAATACAACATCACTCCTATTTTCTAAAAATCAATCTCCACCTATTTACCATCTTCAATCCAAAACCATTAATAATTAACTCTTTGGCTTATAATCAAATTCAACACATTACAAACACATCAAATCATCATATCAACAAATCACAATTTCTTTTAGACCCAACTTCAAAATTAACAAAGGAAAAACAAGAGATTTCTTACCTTAAATTATAACACTTCTTGAATCAACACTTGATCACTTCAATCTTCCTACAATTGGAGCTTACTCTTCAAAGTCTTCTCTTTGTCTCTTTGCTTTCCCTTTGTCTACGAGAAATCAGCCAAAATGGAAAAGAAGAAGAAAATACATGGAGGAAATAAAGTCAACTCCACTTTAAATCTCCACCAAGAGATTTTATCCAAGTAATTACCGAAATGCCCTCAATAAAAAAAACTAACCTTTTGTCTCATCTAAGCCCTTATATGTAATTGCACATTCCACAAAAATATCTTCTTGCATTGACTCTATATTTGACCAATTTATATGTTATATATATCATCATATACACAACATATACATTTGTCTCTAACCCTATTTCTTTCCCCAAAACACACATATACACAAACATTCACTTTCCAATATATACCAACAACAACAATAACAACAACATCAACAACATAATCAAAACTTCTAGGGCATATATGAGGATATTACAATTCTCCCCCTCTAAAAAGAAATTTCGTCCTCGAAATTACCTGAAATCAGCTCTGAAACAACTGAGGATATTGCTCTCGCATGGTTTGCTCACTTTCCCAAGTTGCTTCTTCTTTCCCATGGTTCTTCCATAGAACCTTCACAAGAGGCACTCTCTTGTTTCTCAACTCTTTCACTTCACGTGCCAAGATAGCAACTGGTTCCTCTTCAAATGTCAAGTCTGGGCTCACTTCAATAGATTCAAATGGCAACACATGAGATGGATCCGACCTGTACCTCCTCAACATAGAAACATGAAATACATTATGAATACGATCCAACTCAGGTGGCAAAGCAAGCCGATAAGCAACTGGCCCAACTCTTTCCAACACTTCATACGGTCCAATGAATCGAGGACTCAATTTCCCTTTCCTACCGAACCTCAATATCTTCTTCCAAGGAGATTCTTTCAAAAATACCTTATCTCCAACATCAAACTCAATGTCTCTCCTTTTCAGATCTGCATAAGACTTCTGTCGGTCTTAAGCTGCTTTTAACCTGCCTCGAATCAACTTCACTTTCTCTTCAGTTTCTTGAATTAAATCAGGCCCAATTAACTTACTATCCCCAAGTTCATTCCAACAAAGAGGTGTCCTACACCGTCTACCATACAATGCTTCAAACGGTGCCATACCAATGCTAGATTGGTGACTGTTGTTGTAAGCAAACTCCACAAGAGGTAAGAATCTATTCCAACTTCCAGAGAAATCGATGACACAGCTTCTCAACATGTCTTCAATAATCTGTATCACCCTCTCTGACTACCCATCCGTCTGTGGATGAAAAGCAGTGCTGAAGTGCAGTCGAGAACCCAAAGCACTATGCAAACTCTTCCAAAACCTTGAAGTAAACCTGGGATCTCGATTAGACACTAAAGAAGTTGGAACACCATGTAATCTCACAATCTCATGGATATACAACTCAGCCAATCTCTCCAAAGAGTAATCCATCCGAACCGGAAGGAAATGAGCTGTCTTGGTCAATCTATCCACAATCACCCATATAGCATCATGCTTCCTTTGTGTCAATGGCAAACCAGACACAAAGTCCATTGTCACTCTATCCCACTTCCATTTAGGCACTGACAATGGCTGAAGCAACCCAGTTGGAACTTGATGGTCTGCTTTTACCTTCTGACATGTGAGACATTTCGATACAAACTCAGCAATGTCTCTCTTCAATCCAATCCACCAGTAATGCTGTCTCAAGTCATGATACATCTTGGTATTACCCGGATGCATAGCAAATATTGACTGATGAGCTTCTTCTAAAATGATCTTCTTCAAATCAGCATCATCGGGTACACACAATCTGTTCTTAAACCAGAGACTCCCATCACCTCTCACTACAAAATCTCTACCTTTTCCACTTTGACAATCTGAAACAATCTTCTGAATCTTCTTATCAGCCAACTGAGCCTCCCTAATCTGATCCAACAAAACTGGTTTCACTTGTAACTGTGCCAACAATGCACCATCATCACAAGCTACAAAATTAGCACACAATGCTCTCAACTCAACAAGCAACAAGAGCGAGTACACAGTCAACCCTGCTAAAGACTTCCGACTCAAGGCATCAGTAACAACATTTGCTTTACCTGGATGATAATCAATCAAACAGTCGTAGTCTTTAATCAATTCCAACCACCTCCTCTGACAAAGATTGAGTTCTTTCTGAACCCCCAAATACTTTAAACTCTCATGATCAGTGTAAATGAAACATTTCTCCCCAAACAGATAGTGACGCCAAATCTTCAATGCAAACACAATGGCTGCCAACTCCAAATCATGAGTAGGATAATTAAGCTCATGCGGTTTCAACTGTCGAGATGCATAAGCTATAACTTTACCTTCTTGCATCAATACACACCCCAAACCACTATGTGAAGCATCATTGAAAATCACATATGGTTTGCCTTCCACAGGTAAAGTAAGAACAGGCGCTTGAGTCAACATATCTCTCAACTGCTCAAAGCTAGCCTGACACTGATCCGTCCACACAAATCTCACTCCCTTATGAAGCAATCTAGTGAGTGGAGTAGCTATCAAAGAAAATCCTTTCACAAACCGTCGATAATAGCCTGCCAAACCCAGAAAACTTCTAACTTCAGTTACAGACTTGGGTGGACTCCAATTCAGAATAGCTTCAACTTTACTTGGATCAACTCTAATGCCTTCCACTGAAAAAATATGTCCGAGAAAAGCAACTTGATCTAACCAGAACTCACACTTCGACAATTTGGCAAATAACTGCTTCTCTCTCAAAATCTGCAACACAATCCGCAGATGCATATCATGTTCCTCTTCATTCCGCAAATACACCAGTATATCATCAATGAAAACCACTACAAACTGATCCAAATAGGGCCTAAACACCCTGTTCATCAAATCCATAAAAGCTGCAGGTGCATTCGTCAGACCAAAAGGCATAACTAAAAACTCATAATGCCCATACCTGGTCCGAAAAGCGGTCTTCGGAACATCTTCAGCTCTGACTCTCAGTTGATGGTACCCAAATCTCAGATCAATTTTAGAAAACACAGCTGAAACAAACAAAGATGCTAGCTGTTCCTGTTCATTAGATACTATCACTTCTCTACCATCAGCAGTTCTCAAAGTAACAACTTTCTTTTTACAATCCACCACAGCTCCATGCCTCAATAGCCAATCCATGCCTAGGATCACATCATATTCCTTAAATGGCATCTCAATCAAATCCCCAAGGAACTCCTCACCCTGCACCACTACTGCACTATCTTTGTGCACCTTACTAACAATAACGCTATGCCCTAAGGGATTTGTCACCAACACATCAAATCCTAGGGACTCAGCATACAATTCAGATACAGGCAAAACAGATGCACTAATATATGAATGTGTGGAACCCGGATCAATCAAAGCAAGTACTGAAGTATCAAATAAAGAAAAAGTACCAGCTATGACTGCCGATGCATCTGGCTGCCTCTGCATAACATACATCCTCTGGGAAGATCCAACCTCCTCTGGTCTACCCTCCCTGGATGTAGCACCTCCTCTAGAACTGAACCCTGGTCTACCTCCTCGGCTGGCACCTCTGCCTCCTCTGCCTCCCCTCACACTAGCTCGAGAAGCAGTAGAATCAACTGGCATCTGCTCCTGCCTCTCAGGACAGTCTCTCACAAAGTGGTCAGGTGATCCACACCTGAAAGATACCTCTGATCTACTATGCCTCCAACAAACGCCCCCATGTCTTCCACCACACTGATCACACACAGGTACGGTGGATCTCTGAACTCCAGGAGTAGGAGCACTCGCTACTGAAGCTGCAGGTCTAAATCTCTGCCTCTGGAACTGCACTGACCTACCAGCTGACCTCTGACTTCTACCACTCCGAGGAACAAAGCTTCCTCTACCTCTCTTTGCAGAAGAAGACCCTGCTTCAAACTGGGGCCTCCTCACCCTAACCTCTTCCTCTGAAGCAGCTGCAATAACTTGAGCTCTCTCCACACTTCGAGCTGCTGCCACAAGCTGGGAAAAATCTTGATATCTAGATCCAGCCACTAAGCACATGATAGAGGGCCTCAATCCCTCCTCAAATCTCCGGCATCTATCTATCTCATCAACTATAATACCCCCAGCATACTGACTCAACCGGATAAACTCAACCTCATATTCAGTTACGGTTCGATGATCTTACTTCAAATCTAGAAACTCTCTTTTCTTCCCATCTTTATACTCCCTTGGAGTATACTTCAATTCAAATTCTCTCAGAAAGTCAGCATATGACAAAGTTGGTGGATCATCCATAGAATGTGGCACTGTCTTCCACCAACTATATGCATCCTTCTGCAACAAGGATCTTGCATAATCAAACTTTTCCTCTGAGGTGGCTTGCAACTGAATAAAGATCCTCTGTACTTTATCAAGCCACTGCTCTGCTACAGCTGGATCAGTAGTACCTACAAAATCTTCGGCTCCATACTTTCTCAATTTGTCATAGTGCCTCACTGATACCAAAGGCTGAGGGGGTGGTGGCTGTGGTTGTACTGGTGCTTGTCTCATAGCTTCCATCATATGCATAAACCAGGCTGGCGGAACCTCATCACCTACTGGTCTCCCCGACCCAGAAGCAGGTGCCTCACCAGCACTAACAATCCTAGCTCCATCATCAGGAGCAATACTCTCAGCACTAGCCTCAACCGACTGACTTGAGTGAGGATCCATCACAACCTAAATCTGCAAACACAGCAGATTACATCTTATTAAAGATCAGAGACTGCCAATCTCAAACGTATATGTCATTCAAAACTCACTTTTTAAGTAAAAATATTCTTTTTATTACATTTTACCTAGGTTGAGAATCTCAAACCTAGGCTCTGATACCAAAACAATTGTAACACCCCCACATTCAATATATGCACACTACAAACACCACAATGTAGTATACATGCACTAAACATAGGGATGCTATGGATTTTCTTTACATCCAAAACATTTTAAACAATACCATAATCTTTCAGTTGTATACATTATAGAAAAATAAGTAATCAAGTTGTAATACAAAACCAAATAGATATATTTACATTTAGTTAATACGCAGCGGAATTTTATAAAATATTTACATGTATAAACTCTTTCAAATCCATGTTTATAGTTATACATATATTTACATTAAAACCAATACTTTACAAAATATAAAAGAAATATACATGATTGGCAAGTCTCTTCTGATCTTTAAGTTCCAAATCAACTCTTCAACGTCTACTCTCACTCGGTCTCGAAGAACCCTCAGGTTCAACTCTATCAACTCTATCACCTGCGTGATTAAACACTATCGCGCTAAGCCAAGGGCTTAGTAAGATAAAACATGCTAATGGTATGCTTTAATGTAATGCAATGCCACATATGTTATTGATAAGATCAACATCATAAATATAATGTTAACCACATAATTATGCATTTCACAAATCATAGTCATATGAGCATACCACATTTCAACATCTTTCCACATTCATTATTAATCAATCATACTCAATATACAACATCTCATTTCATTAACTCATAACATTATTTAGGACATTCATATAACCTTGACACCTATGGGCCCAACAAGTATTTAATACGATATTCAGAGTTCAGAGTTACTGCTTTGGTTCATAATCACAATAATCACGCCCGTAGGCAATATATATACATGTATCTCTATCCATGGATAGTGTAACAGACCCCGTCTCTTGGACCATCAACTCAACACATATGAGGAGATCCTCAACCCGGCAAGACTGTTACAAATCATATATCTCATATTCACAATTCTCATAGTGTAACAGACCCAGTCTCTTGGACCATCAACTCAACACATTTGAGGAGATCCTTAACCCGGCAAGACTGTTACCTTTCATCATTTCTTAGGCATGCCACCCAAATCCAGAACTCTGAAACTGAATAACATATTAAACAAACAATTCATTTATTATATAGTTACCATTTCCATTCTCAAATTCTCATCACATTTAGGCAAACATGCCTTCTTTCTTTCAATATCATCATCATAGCCAATCACAATGGCTTTACATCACATTTCACCTCTTATTTGAATCATCATAGCATCTTTGATATAACATTTCAATATACATTATTCATGAAACACATAACCATTCACAATGCATAACATAACATTGTTCAATCTCAACAATGCAATTAGGGCAAAGAATAATTTATATCATTCATAGCTTTAAGATCTTCCATATGCATTTGTTTAGGTCAATCATTGTTTAAATGTGTTTAGGTTTAGGTTTAGGTACCGACTTACCTTAAAAAGGACCAAAACAATGCAAATAGAACAAAGTATAAAAACCCTAACCCACACATTTGAGGGACACGGGCAGCCACTTGAGGGACACGGCCAAGCTTGTGGCCGTGTCTCTCAACCTAAATTGACAGTAGGCAACACGGGCAAGGGACACGGCCAAGCTTATGGCCGTGTCTCTCAACCAACAAATCACAGTAGCAGGCACGGGCATAGGACACGGCCAAGCTAGTGGCCGTGTCTCCCAACACCAAAATCCAGTAGTGAACACGGGCACTAGACACGGCCGTGTCTCTTTCAAAGCAATCCAACACGCCCAAAATCACTTGGCTTGGCCGTGTCTCTCCTTTGTTTTGGCCGTGTCACTCAAATACACAACCCTAAAAATGGCCAACACCCTTCTAAAAGCATTTACACCCTTTTTACACAACAATCATCTCATTCAAATGGATACAATTCATGTTATAAACACATATCTTACATATTCACCCTAGTAATCACAATAACCATACATTAAATTCATACCAAACCAAAACCCTAAAAATACAACATCACTCCTATTTTCTCAAAATCAATCTCCACCTATTTACCATCTTCAATCCAAAACCATTAATAATTAACTCTTTGGCTTATAATCAAATTCAACACATTACAAACACATCAAATCATCATATCAACAAATCACAATTTCTTTTAGACCCAACTTCAAAATTAACAAAGGAAAAACAAGAGATTTCTTACCTTAAATTATAACACTTCTTGAATCAACACTTGATCACTTCAATCTTCCTACAATTGGAGCTTACTCTTCAAAGTCTTCTCTTTGTCTCTTTGCTTTCCCTTTGTCTACGAGAAATCAGCCAAAATGGAAAAGAAGAAGAAAATACATGGAGGAAATAAAGTCAACTCCACTTTAAATCTCCACCAAGAGATTTTATCCAAGTAATTATCAAAATGCCCTCAATAAAAAAAACTAACCTTTTGTCTCATCTAAGCCCTTATATGTAATTGCACATTCCACAAAAATATCTTCTTGCATTGACTCTATATTTGACCAATTTATATGTTATATATATCATCATATACACAACATATACATTTGTCTCTAACCCTATTTCTTTCCCCAAAACACACATATACACAAACATTCACTTTCCAATATATACCAACAACAACAATAACAACAACATCAACAACACAATCAAAACTTCTAGGGCATATATGAGGATATTACAATACATTTGATGATATTGATGATGCTTATGAACAATGTACTTTGTTATATGTATGTCAATGATGCCATAAGTATAATGAAGTATGATAATGTAAAATGAGATGTAAATAGATGTGAAATTAATGTTATGAAATATGACATGTAATATGTGATATGTATAATGAGGAATGGTTTTGATGTTAATGAATATTATAATGATGTGAATAATATGATTGAAACATGTCTAGATGGTATGAGTGAATAATGATATGTCTGTTTAGTCAATGTAATTGATTATGGATATGTGAAAGATGAAGTAGTATAATATGAATTGAGATATGATGATTTAAATGTGATGAGAAGCCATTGTGAATGGCTATGATTATACAAATGAGATTGTTGAGGCATGCTTGCCTATTTGATAATGATGGAAATGAATTGAGAAAATAATGTTAAAAGATATAAATGAGTGAACCTATCTGCCTCCTGTGGAACCATACGGACCCAATGAGTTGGGCAACCGATCTTGGACTACCGACCTGGTTGGGAAAAGGTTCAGTACAACCAGTATTATACGTACCTATCTGCCTCCTGCGGAACCATGTGAACCCTGGGTTTGGGCAACCGAACTTGGACTACCGACCTGGTTGGGGGAAGGTTCATTACTGATAGTCTTATACGTGCTTATCTGCCTCCTGCGGACCCCTGGGATTGGTAGTGGCCTAAGGCCCAGTGGGCAACCGTCCTGGTTGGGGGAAAGTTCGTATATGACGCCATAGTTGTTGGCTATATTGATAAACTTTAAATGAGTATAACAGATGATGATATAATTATTGTAATAATGAAATGTAACATTTATAAGCATAATTTTTATTAGTTGAATGTATGACATTGATATTGACATGGCATATTATCATTATGGTTTGCATTTCTGAGCTGTTGGCTCAGCGCGATTGTGGTTCATCGCGCAGGTGATAGAGTTGATAGGATTGAGGCAGGGGATTCTTCTAGACCTCATTGAGTTTGTGCTTGAAGAGTTGGATTAAAGCTTAAAGATCAAAGAGTCAAGCTGCCAATCATGTATATATATATATATTCTATGTTTTGTATATGTCAAACTGTTATGTATTTGTACTTGGAAGTACTTATTGTAACTTCAGCTGTGTATTAATAAACGGTTTCATCTATTATATTTATGAATTTCTTTTACAACAATTGATATCTGTTTTATTTCCCTTTGAGATATGACTTGTGTGTTTTGAAACTGTGGCATTTTCTATATTCAATATACGTATATTATGATCGTATAAGCATGCTGTGTACGTATACGGGATATAGGGGTGTTACAATTATTTTGGTATCAGAGCCTAGGTTTGAGATTCTCAACCTAGGACAATTGTAAGAAAAAGGAATATTTTGATTTTAAAAGGTTGATTTTTGAATAAAATACATGTTTGGTATTGGCAGTCTCTGATCTTTAATGAGGTGTATTCTGCTTTGTTTGCAGATATAGGTTGTAATGGATCCTCATTCACGTTATTCTGTTGAGGGTAGTGTGGAGAGTGTAGCTCCTGATGATGGAGCTAGAGTGGATAGAACTGGAGAGGCCCCTGTTTCTGTGTCAGGGAGACCAGCTGGTGAAGAGGTTCTGCTAGTTTGGCTCAGGCATATGGTGGAAGTATTGAGGCAAGCACCGGTGCAACCACCGCCGCCACCACCGCAACCTACGGTACCAGTGAGACATTACGATAAATTAAGAAAGTATGGAGCAGAAGATTTTATGGGTACCATTGATCCAGCGGTAGCTGAGCAGTGGCTAGATAAGGTACAAAGAATCTTTATTCAGTTGCAAGCCACTCCAGAAGAAAGATTTGATTATGTTAGATCATTACTACAGAAGGATGCATATGATTGGTTGAAGACAGTGCCCCATGCTATGGATGATCCACCAACTTTATCTTATGGTGATTTCCTACGGGAATTTGAGTTAAAATATACTCCGAGGGAGTATAAAGATGTGAAGAAGATGGAGTTTTTGACCTTGAGGCAAGATCACCGGACTGTGACTGATTATGAGCTAGAGTTCATTTGGTTGAGCCACTATGCCGGGGGAATTATCTCGGATGAGATTGATAGGTGTAGAAGGTTTGAGGAGGGATTGAGACCCTCAATTATGTGTATTGTGGCTGGCTCTAGATATCAGAATTTCTCTCAGCTGGTTGCAGCGGCTAGAGGTGTGGAGAGAGCCCAAAGTATAGCAACAGCTGCTTCTGAAGAAGAGATCAGGGTTAGAAGACCCTAGTGTGAGGCAGGGTCTTCATCTGTGAAAAGAGGTAGAGGCAGTTTTGCTCCTGGGATCATTAGGAGTCAGAGGCAGGTTAGTAGGTCAGTTCAGTTGCAGAGACCGAGATTGAGATCTGCAGTTTCAGTAATGAGTGCTCCTACCCCAGTAGTTCAGAGATCCGCTCCACCTAGATGTGTTCAGTGTGGGGGTTTTCATAGAGGTGTTTGTTGGAAGAATAGTGGACCAGCTGTATGCTTTAGATGTGGATCTCCTGATCATTTTATTAGAGAGTGTCTAGAGATGCAGGAGCAGAGGCCAGCAGATTCTGCAGTTTCTCAACTTAGAGTTAGAGGTGGTCGAGGGGGCAGAGGTGTCAGCAGAGGGGGTAGACTTGGATACAGTCATAGAGGATCCTCATCCAGGGATACTAGGCCAGATGAGGCTGGGCCTTCTCAACGAATATATATGATGCAAAGACAACCCGATGCTTCTGCAGCTATTGCGGGTACTTTATCTTTATTTGGTATTTCAGTACTTGCTTTGATTGATTCCGGATCCACACATTCATATATTAGTGCATCTGTTTTGCCTGTGTCTGATTTGCATGCTGAATCCCTAGGATTTGATGTATTGGTGACAAATCCTTTAGGGCATAGTGTGATTGTTAGTAAGGTGCACCGGGATAGTGCAGTAATGGTGCAAGGTGAGGAGTTCCTTGGAGATTTAATTGAAACGCCTTTTAAGGAATATGATGTGATCCTAGGCATGAACTGGTTATCTAGACATGGAGCTGTGGTAGATTGTAAAAAGAAAATTGTTATTTTGAGAATTGGTGATGGAAGAGGGGTGATAGTATCTAATGAGCAGGGACAACTAGCATTCTTGTTTGTTTCAGCTGTTGCAGCTAGGAGATTGATTAGAAAAGGATGTGACGCTTATCTTGCTTATGTGGTGAATACTAGAGTTAAGGGTTCTCAAATTGATAATATACCCACAGTTGCAGAGTTTCCAGATGTGTTTTCAGAGGAGTTGCCAGGGTTGCCTCGTGAGAGAGAGGTGGAGTTGGTATTGAATTATTGCCTGGTATCACTCCTATCTCTATTACTCCTTATAGAATGGCACCTGCTGAATTGAGAGAATTGAAGGTGCAATTGCAGGAGTTGTTGGATAAAGGGTTTGTTCGCCCTAGTGTTTCACCGTGGGGAGCTCCTGTTTTGTTTGTGAAGAAGAAAGATGGTACTATGAGATTGTGTATCGATTATAGGCAATTGAACAAGGTAACTACTAAAATAAATATCCTTTGCCTAGAATTGATGATCTCTTTGATCTATTGAAGGGTGCAACAGTGTTTTTCAAAAATTGATTTGAGATCAGGGTACCATCAGTTGAGGGTCAGAGCTGAAGATATTCCTAAAACAGTCTTTCATACAAGGTATGGGCATTGTGAGTTTCTAGTAATGCCTTTTGGTTTGACGAATGCACCTGTAACTTTTATGGATTTGATAAATAGGGTGTTTAGGCCCTATTTGGATCAGTTTGTAGTGGTTTTCATTGATGATATTTTGGTGTAATCGCGTAATAAAGAGGAGCATGACAAGAATTTGCGGTTTGTGTTGCAAATTTTGAGAGAGAAGCAATTGTTTGCTAAATTGTCGAAGTGTGAATTTTGGGTTGAACCAAGTAACTTTTCTCGATTACATAGTTTCAGCAGAGGGTATTAGAGTTGATCCGAGTAAAGTTGAAGCTATTTTGAATTGGAGTCCACCAAAGTCTGTGACTGAAGTTAGAAGTTTTCTGGGTTTGGCAGGCTATTACTGACGGTTTGTGAAAGGATTTTCTTTGATAGCTACTCCACTTACCAGATTACTTCGAAAGGGAGTTAGATTTGTGTGGACAGATCAGTGTCAGGCTAGCTTCGAGCAGTTGAGGGAAATGTTGACTCAAGCGCTTGTTCTTACTTTACCTGTGGAAGATAAACCATAAGTGATTTACAGTGATGCTTCACATAGTGGTTTGATTTGTGTTTTGATACAAGAAGGTAAAGTTATAGCTTATACTTCTCAATAGTTGAAACCGCATGAGCTCAATTATCCGACCCATGATTTAGAGTTAGCAGCCATTGTGTTTGCATTGAAGATTTGGCGACACTATTTGTTTGGAGAGAAATGTTTCATATACACTGATCATAAAAGTTTAAAATATTTGGGTGTCCAAAAAGAGCTTAATCTTCTACAAAGGAGATGGTTGGAGTTGATTAAAGACTACGACTGTTTGATTGATTATCATCCTGGCAAAGCAAATGTTGTTGCTGATGCTTTGAGTCGAAAGTCTTTAGCAGGTTTGACTGTTTACTCGCTCTCATTGCTTGTTTAGTTGAGAGCTTTGCATGCCAGTTTTGTATTTTGTGATGATGGTGCATTGTTGGCACATTGCAATTGAAACCAGTATTGTTGGATCAGATTAAAGAGGCTCAATTGGCTGATGAGAAGATTCAAAAGATTATTTCAGATTGTCAGAATGGAAAGAGTCGAGATTTTATTGTTAGAGGTGATGGGAGTCTTTGGTTTAAGAACAGATTGTGTGTACCTGATGATGCTAATTTGAGAAGAATTATTTTAGAAGAACCACATCAGTCAGTATTTGCTATGCATCCAGGCAATACAAAGATGTATCATGATTTGAAGCAGTATTATTGGTGGTCCGGTATGAAGAGAGACATAGCGGAGTTTGTATCCCAATGTCTCACCTGTCAGAGGTTAGCTGAGCTATATATCTATGAGATTGTGAAGTTGCATGGTGTCCCAACTTCTATAGTGTCTGATTGAGATCCCCGATTTACTTCAAGGTTTTGGAAGAGTTTACATGGTGCTTTGGGTTCTCGATTACACTTTAGTACTACTTTTCATCCGCAGACAAATGGGCAGTCAGAAAGAGTGATTCAGATTATCGAGGACATGTTGAGAAGCTGTGTCATTGATTTCTCTGGAGGTTGGGATAGATTCTTACCACTGGTGAAATTTGCTTACAATAACAGTCATCAATCCAATATTGGTATGGCACCATTCGAAGCACTGTATGGTAAACGGTGTAGGACACCTCTATGTTGGAATGGACTTGGTGAAAATAAATTAATTGGTCCTGATTTGGTTAAAGTAACTGAAGAGAAAGTGAAAGTGATTCGAGATAGGTTGAAAACAGCTTCTGACTGACAGAAATCTTATTCAGACTTGAAAAGGAGAGACATAGAATTTGATGTGGGAGATAAGGTATTTTGAAAGTGTCTCCTTGGAAAAAGACTTTGAGGTTTGGTCTGAGGGGAAATTGAGTCCTCGTTTCATTGGACCATATGAAGTTTTGGAAAGAGTTGGGCCAGTTGCTTATCGGCTTGCTTTACCACCTGAGTTGGATAGGATCCATAACGTATTCCATGTTTCTATGTTGAGGAGGTACAGGTCTTATCCATCTCATGTTTTGCCAATTGAATCAATCGAAATGAGTTCAGATCTAACATTTGAAGAAGAACCAGTTGCTATCTTGGCACGTGAAGTGAAAGAATTGAGAAATAAGAAAGTGCCTTTGGTGAAGGTTCTATGGAAGAATCATGCAAAGGAAAAAGCAACTTGGGAAAGTGAGCAAGCCATGCGAGATCAGTATCCTCAGTTGTTTCAGACTTGATATCAGGTAATTTCGAGGATGAAATTTCTTTTTAGAGGGGGAGAATTGTAATATCCCAATGTGTGCCCTAGAAGTTTGGATATAATTGTTGTTTGTTTGAATTATGTCTATATGTTATGTTGATAAGAAAAGAAATTGAAAAGAGAATGTTTAGGTATTGTTTTAAAAGGAAAAGTAATGTGTAGAGAGAAAGTGTATATGTTGGGTATATGGTAGTATAAATAACATATATATAAGTCAAAAGGGATGGTCAATGGAAGAGGATATTTATTTGTTGTGTGTGAAATTACCTAAATGGGCAAGTAAGTAAAAAAAGAGTTAAAACAAATGGAAAGGGGTATTTAAGTAATTTCTTGTTTTGGAATACATGGTGGAGATTTAAAGAGAAGTTGACTTTGTTTTCTTCATTTCCTCTTCTTCTCTTTCCCATATGTTGGCCGGCCATTCCAAAGCAAGAGAGCAAAGTGATTTTTGTTTGTTTCAAATTCAAATTTGAAGGAAGAATCAAAGGATTAATTTGGAGATTTGTGAAATTCATCAACTTTGGTAAGTTCTTTTCCTTGATTTTCCTTTGTTCTTTTGAATTTGTGTTTGGGGTTGATGAATTGATATGGATGGTTGATTTGGTTTGTGTGTGGTGTGTTTTTAAGTACTGAAAGTGATTGTAAGTTAAGAAGTTAATTGTTGTTGATTTTGGAAGTGTTGAAGTTGAGTTTGTTTTAGGGTTTTGAGTTGGTATGTGTTGTTAATGTTAAGTTTTGTTGATTATTTTCATAGATCTTCATGTTGGGTGTGTTTGTTGGAGTTGTAAGCATTAAACATGTGATTTTGGTCGAAGGCAGTAGCATTCTGGATGCCACGCCCGTGGCCCTTTGGTGCTATGGCCGTGGAGGTGTTGGATATTTTGGACAGATTTGGTTTCTATCCCACGCCCGTGGGGGGTTGGGGTAGCCACGGCCGTGGGCTATAATGTGTGTTGTTGGATTGTTAATTATGATCTAAAGGTCTAAAAGGAGGTTAACAAGTGCTAAATTGTATTGGAATTGATGTGGTTCATCATTGTTTTGGTTTAGGTTGTGAAGAAGGTGATTTGCCCTAATTTGGGAAGTGAAGAATTTTGGATAAAGGAATGTGTTTAGAGTTGTGTGAATTGTTGTTGAGGTAAGTACAAACTTTGCATTATTGCATTGTTAATGCATATGAATAATGTTATGTTGTGTACAATGTGGAACATACATTCATATGGTGTTGAGATTGAAAATACATTTGATGATATTGATGATGCTTATGAACAATGTACTTTGTTATATGTATGTCAATGATGCCATAAGTATAATGAAGTATGATAATGTAAATTGAGATATAAATAGATGTGAAATGAATGTTATGAAATATGACATGTAATATGTGATATGTATAATGAGGAATGATTTTGATGTTAATGAATATTATAATGACGTGAATGATATGATTGAAACATGTCTAGATGGTATGAGTGAATAATGATATGTCTGTTTAGTCAATGTAATTGATTATGGATATGTGAAAGATGAAGTAGTATAATATGAATTGAGATATGATGATTTAAATGTGATGAGAAGCCATTGTGAATGGCTATGATTATACAAATGAGATTGTTGAGGCATGCTTGCCTATTTGATAATGATGGAAATGAATTGAGAAAATAATGTTAAAAGATATAAATGAGTGAACCTATCTGCCTCCTTCGGAACCATGCGGACCAAATGAGTTGGGCAACCGATCTTGGACTACCGACCTGGTTGGGGAAAGGTTCAGTACAGCCAGTATTATACGTACCTATCTGCCTCCTGCGGAACCATGCAGACCCTGGGTTTGGGCAACCGAACTTGGACTACCGACCTGGTTGGGGGAAGGTTCGTTACTGATAGTCTTATACGTGCTTATCTGCCTCCTGCGGACCCCTGGGATTGGTAGTGGCCTAAGGCCCAGTGGGCAACCGACCTGTTTGGGGGAAAGTTCGTATATGAAGCCATAGTTGTTGGCTATATTGATAAACTTTAAATGAGTATAACAGATGATGATATAATTATTGTAATAATGAAATGTAACATTTATAAGCATAATTTTTATTATTTGAATGTATGACATTGATATTGACATGGCATATTATCATTATGGTTTGTATTTTTGAGCTGTTGGTTCAGCGCGATTGTGGTTCGTGATAGAGTTGATAGGATTGAGGCAGGGGATTCTTCTAGACCTCATTGAGTTTGTGCTTGAAGAGTTGGATTAAAGCTTAAAGATCAGAGAGTCAAGCTGCCAATCATGTATATATATATATTCTATGTTTTGTATATGTCAAACTGTTATGTATTTGTACTTGGAAGTACTTATTGTAACTTCCGTTGTGTATTAATAAACGGTTTCATCTATTATAGTTATGAATTTCTTTTACAACAATTTATATTTGTTTTATTTCCCTTTGAGATATGACTTGTGTGTTTTGAACTGTGGCATTTTCTATATTTAGTATACGTATATTACGATCGTATAAGCATGCTGTGTACGTATACGGGATATAGGGGTGTTACATGTAAAGTTTAATTGGAATGAAATTCATGAAAAGGCATTTAATTTGTTGAAAGAAAGGTCAACTACTGCTCCAATTCTTGCTTTACCAAATTTTGATAAGACCTTCAAATTAGAGTGTGATGCTTCAGGTGTGGGCATAGGTGCTGTTTTGATGCAAGAAGGGAAACCAATTGCATATTTTAGTGAGAAGCTTCATGGTGCACAATTAAATTATTCCACTTATGACAAGGAGTTGTATGCTTTGGTAAGAGCATTACAATTGTGGCAACATTACTTATTTCCTAAAGAGTCTGTTATTCATACAGATCATGAATCATTAAAACATCTAAAGGGGCAAACCAAGCTGAACCGAAGACATGGAAAATGGATAGAGCTCATTGAGCTATTTCCATATGTGATAAAGTATAAGCATGGAAAAGACAATGTAGTAGCAATAAAGTATAAGCATGGCAAAGACAATGTAGTAGCAGATGTACTTTCAGGAAGGTATTCCTTAATCTTAACTCTTAGTTCTAAGTTATTAGGCTTTGAGCATATTAAGGATATGTATGCCAATGATGTTGACTTTGCAAATGTTTATAAAGTATGTGACACCCCGATACCCTATATAAGTACTATGCGTATACCTAGTATACATACAGTAAATATATAAAGTATAAGGATGTCACTTTTCGTTACCTTTTAAAAACCTGTAACAGAGTTCAAACCATAATACATTAATTTAAATAACATTTACAAAATCATTATCTTTATCAAAAACTTCATTTATACATACAAATACTCTCTCGTCAGAAATACATCATAATTAAAGTTTATACATGTATGCATTACCCTCTAGTTGGTCTCAACAAACTTTACTCTTCTTGTAGCATAACAAAAGACTTCATATCTTCCATCTATATACCTGCGCGAATAAACACCCGCGCTAAGCCCGAGAGCTTAGTAGTCCAACTATAAAATATAAACATATAGTATAGAAGTATTGACATATAATGATACATCAATTCAATATATAATTAGTTCTTATCATATCTTCTTTTCTTTTTAATTTCATCTTTAATATATCCTAGCTAATTTCAAATATGATGTACATATATACATAATATTATCACCAACCCCAATGCATCACCAATACTCAAAACCAATATATTAATACCCCTACATTATATATACCATACCAATCATTATTGCAATACACAAATTACATATCATACAAATCATAAATCACATTTACAATAAAGACAACCTTTATCATCAACGACAATTCATTTACATATTACACTTAATAACATTATATTATTCACAATTCACCAAGCATAATTCATTATTAATACTCACAATCAATATTTCAATACTTGCAATTCACATTGACAATAAAGACATACTCAGGCCCAAAACACTAATATGTTATTCAAAGTTCAGAGTTACTGCTTTGGTTCATAGTCACAATCATCACGCCCGTAGGCAATGTATATACATGTATCTCTATCCATGGATAGTGTAACAGACCCAGTCTCTTGGACCATCAACTCAACACATATGAGGAGATCCTCAACCCGGCAAGACTGTTACAAATCATATATCTCATATTCACAATTCTCATAGTGTAACAGACCCAGTCTCTTGGACCATCAACTCAACACATATTGTAACACCCTGATACTCCATATAAGTACCATACATATACCTAGTATACATACAATACATATATGTAGTATCAGAATGTCACGTAAATTTTCAGTTTATTTACCTTTAACCGAATTCATAAAATTTTACATTACTTTGAAACACATTTATAAAATCATTGCTCTTATTAAAAATGCAACATAATTAAAATCATATATGTATGCATCACCTTCTAGTTGGTCTCGAGACACCCTTACTCTTCTCGTGGCACCACAGCTAAACTTCCAAATTAACCTCATAAATACCTGCGCGATTAAACATCCGCGCTAAGCCCGAGAGCTTAGTAGTACTAAATAAAACAATAATAAAATAAACTTTGCCAAAAGAATCATACCTTAAATTTTTAGCATTTAGTTTTATTGTTTTCTTACCACGTATTCCTTTCTCAATGCATTCTTCAGAAGTTCTCACTATCTTTGCAAATTTGATATATAATTACATGGAACATTCATAACACAATTCTTGCCCTTTCTATTTCATATATATATATAACATACATCATTTTAACAAAACACCATTCAATGATCTATCCAAATTTTCATAATAGCAATTCTCACAAATTCCACCTTCATATACATTTTACACATCATACAACATGTTCATAAGCCCATATCTCAACAAAGTCCCTCAAAACACATTCCTCTTCAATACATCAATGCACATATTACAAAATCATACTTCATAACATCATTTTATTCACAATTCATCAAGCATGAATCACATTGACAACAAAGACAGACTTGGGCCCAAACAACATACTAATATGCCATTCAATTTTCAGAGTAATGCTTTGGTTTAATTATCACATTTATCATTATCATAGACCCAACTAGGCTTCAAGGATTAGGTTCAACCAAGCTTCAAGGGGAGCAAAGCATGCTAAGCTTCAACCCAACTTGGCTTCAAGAACCAATCCAACCTAGCTTCAAGGGTGGTAACATCTCAATTAGGCTTCAAGGATTTAATCCAACCTAACTTCAAGAGATTGTTACACTTCTTAGGCATGCCACCAACAACAAACTCTGAAAATGGAATAACACATTAGTCACACAACTCATTTATCAATTTTATTCTCAATTGAATTATCATAACCAATAACAATGGTTCACATTTTATTTGAATCATCATAGCCAATCACAATGGCTTCATCACATCACATTAAAATCACCATAGCCAATAACAATGGCTCACATCTCATTTGAATCATCATAGCCAATCACAATGGCTTCATATTTCATTTGATTTCAACTCACATTTCATCTGTCATCATAATATCACATATTTTATATTTCATGCTTCATCACAACATCACATCATTCATATAACACATTACAATTTACAAAGCATAGAACATAACATTATTCATATAGTATCATCAAATCATATTGATCAATTCATCACTCAAGTATACATGATCATTATATCTTCCACATTTCCTAAACCATCATTGTTAGATACATCACACTTTACATTATTCATAGATTTATAATCTTCTATATACTTTTGGTTGGATCATTATTGTTTTAAGTGTGTTTAGGTACCAAAAGACCCTTTTAAAGATCCAACAATATAAGAAGAATATATAACAATGTAAGAAGGACAAAGAATAAAACATTACTTAACACATTTGAGGGACACGGGCAGCACACTTGAGGGACACGGCCAAGCTTGTGGCCGTGTCTCTCAACACAATTTTGGCAGTAGCGAACACGGGCATGGGACACGGCCAAGCTTGTGGCCGTGTCTCTCATCACAATTTCAAACAGACTCAGACACGGGCAGAGGACACGGCCGTGTCTCTCAACAAAAGTCAGGCAGTAGCAAACACATTCAAGGGACACGGCCAAGCTTGTGGCCGTGTCTCTCCAAAATCCATCCAACACGGCCAAGTTGCCCTAACTTGGCCGTGTCTCTCATAATTTGGCCGTGTCCTTCAAGAACTCAAAGACCAAACCATTTCCAAAATTCATACCACAACCCTTTTAATCATCATCTTTGTTCATATTTAACAATTCCATATCACTTTAACATTTATATAACTTCATTATATCACCATAACAATCAATATATATACATCACTATAATTAATTACTCAAAATACCATTTCATTCATATCAAATCCTAACTCAACAATTCATCATCATCATCACAAATACCCCAAATTATCAACACTTAAATACCAATTCAACACAATTACATACTTCAATCTTTCATTTCCATCATCTTAAACACCAACCATACCTCAATCCAAAGAAACCCAAAACAAGAAGATAAAAACATATATATACATAATCAATAAAATCAACTCAAGAGAGAAGTACTTACTTGAATAGCTTGCCAAATCTTCAATATCCATTTGCAAGCCTCTTGATAACCTTAGTCTTTGGTGTAATTAGAAGTAAAATCCCCTTTCTCTCTCTAGCTTCTCTCTCTCTCTCTCTCTCTCGTTTACTAAGAAGAAGGAGACGAAGGAGAAGAAGAAAGAACGTTCTCGTTCTTTCCTTCATCCTTATCATATATATATATAATAATAATAATAATAATAATAATAATAATAATGCAATTAAATCTCCTCCACACAAACTTCTTTTTGCTTTCCTCTTTATTTTTCTTTTTGTCCTTATTATCATTATTATTATTATTAACTAATCATACAAATATATATATATACAACTCACTTTTCCTACACCATTTTATACCTCATATATATGTTACATTTTATAATTCCCATATCTTCTCTTCACTTCTTTTCTCTTACCCTTCAATACACACATTGAATCCAAATACAACAATAATCCCAACACTTTTAGGGTATATTTTAGGATATTACAATTCTCTCCCCCTTAAATAATTTCGTCCTCGAAATTATCCAGCATACTAACAACCCATTTAGAACAAATCACCATCTTAACTTCCATATGAAGATAATCGTATCGTACATTATAATTTTATCAACTCACATAACTTCTACTCTCCCCCTTAGAAATAATCATCTTCTCTGAATTTTCACAATTCATCAATGTATAGATATATATACCTTTATATCTTATTACTTTCTCAACAAAGCAATTAAGATAACTCATTACATTACCAATGAATTTTATCTTTGTATTAAAGTCAAATTATCACATTATCTCTTTATGGATATTCTTAACTTTAACTTCAAATATCAATATCTTAACATTGATTATTCCATTCTTACTATCACTTTCAAAATAACATTTACCAAATCTCAATGGATAACAATATTTTTAATTCCTTTAACTTACTTTTCACTTAATATAAATATTAATACCAAACTTTTAAACTTACTTAACAGATAAACAACATTTCTCTTTTCCTCATCAAACACAATTGATATAATTCAATTTATTTATATTCATTCATATGCCAGAATATTATATCATACACATTACCATTTAGATTCTACACTCCCAATACAACTGTACGTATTAAATCTCAATATTGACTTGCAACTTTAGCGAAATCTAGATCAATCGATCTATTACACACAATATACTAATATCTCAACCTTATTTGATTCAATCCAACAATTATCTTATCCACATTTATCATTGGATTTTACAATATATACATATATATAACCTAATCTCATTAAATCAAACTTATATTCAAATTCTTGTCTTTTCAGATTCATATACTCAATCAATAGAAATCATACTTATAAATATACTTTTCATTATTACTATAAGTATATCAATATAATCAACAACTATAGTTTCATAAACAAACTTTCCTTCGACCAGGTCGGTAGTCCAAGTTCGGTTGCCCAACACAATGGGTCCGCTTGGTTCCACAGGAGGTAGACAAATCCGTTCCTTATCTTTTCACCATTTATTTCTCATAATCAATTAAGCATTTTACCTCATTTATAATTCATTTCCAACATCCTTGTCAATAATCATAGTTTTTCATCATATCAAAGTAGTATACACATATATCATTAACTATATTAAACATCTCATTATTCAATCATATTATCTAGACAAGCTTAAATCATATCTTTTAACCATGTTTATAGGAACATATTTATCCATCTCACCAAAACTGTACTACAATTATATTATCTCAGCTCTAACTCTGAAGATAATAAAACCAACCAATTAATCACACTAACCAACTCATATGACCATGATATATTAACAATCACACCTAGGATTTGTAAATCAATATTGTTCTTCTATTATTCGATTTCCAGCCATCACAATTATAAAGCTAGATTGTATCACAACAATTTATATATATACTTTAAACTTTTATTACACCAAGAGTTAACACCTTTTTAGTTTCATCTCAACCAGTTTACTTTTAATTATTTGATCATCATAACCTAACTCATGTTCCATAATATAATCTTTAACATTTTCTACACTCAACCTTCAATCAAATACAAATCTTGCACATATATCATTCATTACTCCATTTTCAATCCATCTCCTTTAAAAAATTTTTTTTTTTTTAAAAATACATTATTCTTTCCTTACAATTTCCTATTACACTTATACATAAAATATTTCCACACACAAATACTTTAAGTTCCCAAAACATCTTATGATAACCTGATTTAGTTATTATCATAACAATTTCATAGCCCCATATTACCCAAATTCATTCTCATTTTCTATTTCATCACATAATCTATTCTACGAAAATTTAATCTTTATTAAATCCACTACTATATGCAATCTCATTTCTAATACCATTAAACATACAATGGTATAAAATAATAAACATATCATATATGCATTCATAAGTCACATTCATAATGTGACTCACTTCCCACCTTTCTTATATATATTCATGTCGAAAATTCCTCTTACATATCCTTTATATATATACACATAATTATGCAATTTATTAAATTTCTCTTTTGCATATAGTTTAGACAAATTTAATATTTATCACTTTCCTTGGACTATTATCATTCTCATACTTTTAACATAACTTAAATTATTCCTTAACTTCAATAAATATATACGCTCTACTTATAATATTATTTTACAAAGATCTTAATCACATGTCCAATGTGATATCTTTCTCACATTTGTTTTTAAATACCTTTAACATATCTTTCCTACCCATTTTCTTCCTTTCCAATCAAATTACCTAAAGTAACTCATTTCCATTTACTCAATCCTTTTTTTTTTCTAATCAAATTTTTCCTATTATCAATCTCATTCCCCAATTCATAATACTTTCATGTGCACTACTATTCATTTCATATATCTCATGTATTGAATACATTAAACTATCAATATCTAAATAATCTTTATCTACATTCCATTATAACCATAAGTTCTCAACTTATTAGTTTACTTAAACTTCCATTTATTCATCTCATTCTCTTAATATCAATCTTAAAACATCTTGTATATATATACTACTAAGCAACATCAAACATATATGTTTCACCATTACCAAGCTCATTCCAAAAATTTAAGTATCATATATTATCACCATTTACAAGAGCTTTTACAATATTCAAACATATCACATTTCTAACATTGAAATCACCATGTTTGCACTAAATTAACAATACAATCAACACCAATATCTCTTTATATTTAACCAACATCATCTCTTTTTCCTCTTAAGCAAACCTTAGTTTTTCATGTCCATACCTTAAATTATCATACTTAATCTATACCAATCAACTCATTCAATAATCCACTGTAATCTTTTCATTTAAACCATATATCTTTCCATATTACTCATCCAGCAATATTTCCTCTTTCTAGAAATCTAAACATAAGTTTATTAGAAAGAGGTTCAAATAATAGAGGAAAGATTACATACTTTAATCTAAATTCTGTTTTTAACTCATTTCCAACTTTATTCTTTTAGCCATTTCCTTATATGTCATACACATGTCAACAATTACACTTTTACTTATAAATTCCATATCATTTCTTTACATCACAATCACTTTTCAATTATCAACATTTTAAAATTTTACTTTCATATGAAACCTCATTTACATACTATCATTTATCTCATATAATCCAAATACATCACAATTCACATAATGCCACGTTTGAGACCAACCTAGATGTGAATGCATATGCATATATTACCAATTGCATTTCAAAACTCTTCTTTTTGATTCTCATTTAAATTTTTCAAAAATTTTCTTTTTAATTTCACTTAGGCCGAGAATTTCAAACCTAAGCTCTGATACCAAAATAATTGTAACACCCTGATACTCCATATAAGTACCATACATATACCTAGTATACATACAATACATATATGTAGTATCAGAATGTCACGTAAATTTTCAGTTTATTTACCTTTAACCGAATTCATAAAATTTTACATTACTTTGAAACACATTTATAAAATCATTGCTCTTATTAAAAATGCAACATAATTAAAATCATATATGTATGCATCACCTTCTAGTTGGTCTCGAGACACCCTTACTCTTCTCGTGGCACCACAGCTAAACTTCCAAATTAACCTCATAAATACCTGCGCGATTAAACATCCGCGCTAAGCCCGAGAGCTTAGTAGTACTAAATAAAACAATAATAAAATAAACTTTGCCAAAAGAATCATACCTTAAATTTTTAGCATTTAGTTTTATTGTTTTCTTACCACGTATTCCTTTCTCAATGCATTCTTCAGAAGTTCTCACTATCTTTGCAAATTTGATATATAATTACATGGAACATTCATAACACAATTCTTGCCCTTTCTATTTCATATATATATATATAACATACATCATTTTAACAAAACACCATTCAATGATCTATCCAAATTTTCATAATAGCAATTCTCACAAATTCCACCTTCATATACATTTTACACATCATACAACATGTTCATAAGCCCATATCTCAACAAAGTCCCTCAAAACACATTCCTCTTCAATACATCAATGCACATATTACAAAATCATACTTCATAACATCATTTTATTCACAATTCATCAAGCATGAATCACATTGACAACAAAGACAGACTTGGGCCAAAACAACATACTAATATGCCATTCAATTTTCAGAGTAATGCTTTGGTTTAATTATCACATTTATCATTATCATAGACCCAACTAGGCTTCAAGGATTAGGTTCAACCAAGCTTCAAGGGGAGCAAAGCATGCTAAGCTTCAACCCAACTTGGCTTCAAGAACCAATCCAACCTAGCTTCTAGGGTGGTAACATCTCAATTAGGCTTCAAGGATTTAATCCAACCTAACTTCAAGAGATTGTTACACTTCTTAGGCATGCCACCAACAACAAACTATGAAAATGGAATAACACATTAGTCACACAACTCATTTATCAATTTTATTCTCAATTGAATTATCATAACCAATAACAATGGTTCACATTTTATTTGAATCATCATAGCCAATCACAATGGCTTCATCACATCACATTAAAATCACCATAGCCAATAACAATGGCTCACATCTCATTTGAATCATCATAGCCAATCACAATGGCTTCATATTTCATTTGATTTCAACTCACATTTCATCTGTCATCACAATATCACATATTTTATATTTCATGCTTCATCACAACATCACATCATTCATATAACACATTACAATTTACAAAGCATAGAACATAACATTATTCATATAGTATCATCAAATCATATTGATCAATTCATCACTCAAGTATACATGATCATTATATCTTCCACATTTCCTATACCATCATTGTTAGATACATCACACTTTACATTATTCATAGATTTATAATCTTCTATATACTTTTGGTTGGATCATTATTGTTTTAAGTGTGTTTAGGTACCAAAAGACCCTTTTAAAGATCCAACAATATAAGAAGAATATATAACAATGTAAGAAGGACAAAGAATAAAACATTACTTAACACATTTGAGGGACACGGGCAGCACACTTGAGGGACACGGCCAAGCTTGTGGCCGTGTCTCTCAACACAATTTTGGCAGTAGCGAACACGGGCATGGGACACGGCCAAGCTTGTGGCCGTGTCTCTCATCACAATTTCAAACAGACTCAGACACGGGCAGAGGACACGGCCGTGTCTCTCAACAAAAGTCAGGCAGTAGCAAACACATTCAAGGGACACGGCCAAGCTTGTGGCCGTGTCTCTCCAAAATCCATCCAACACGGCCAAGTTGCCCTAACTTGGCCGTGTCTCTCATAATTTGGCCGTGTCCTTCAAGAACTCAAAGACCAAACCATTTCCAAAATTCATACCACAACCCTTTTAATCATCATCTTTGTTCATATTTAACAATTCCATATCACTTTAACATTTATATAACTTATCACCATAACAATCAATATATATACATCACTATAATCAATTACTCAAAATACCATTTCATTCATATCAAATCCTAACTCAACAATTCATCATCATCATCACAAATACCCCAAATTATCAACACTTAAATACCAATTCAACACAATTACATACTTCAATCTTTCATTTCCATCATCTTAAACACCAACCATACCTCAATCCAAAGAAACCCAAAACAAGAAGATAAAAACATATATATACATAATCAATAAAATCAACTCAAGAGAGAAGTACTTACTTGAATAGCTTGCCAAATCTTCAATATCCATTTGCAAGCCTCTTGATAACCTTAGTCTTTGGTGTAATTAGAAGTAAAATCTCCTTTCTCTCTCTAGCTTCTCTCTCTCTCTCTCTCTCGTTTACTAAGAAGAAGGAGACGAAGGAGAAGAAGAAAGAACGTTCTCGTTCTTTCCTTCATCCTTATCACATATATATATATAATAATAATAATAATAATAATAATAATAATAATAATAATGCAATTAAATCTCCTCCACACAAACTTCTTTTTGCTTTCCTCTTTATTTTTCTTTTTGTCCTTATTATCATTATTATTATTATTAACTAATCATACAAATATATATATATACAACTCACTTTTCCTACACCATTTTATACCTCATATATATGTTACATTTTATAATTCCCATATCTTCTCTTCACTTCTTTTCTCTTACCCTTCAATACACACATTGAATCCAAATACAACAATAATCCCAACACTTTTAGGGTATATTTTAGGATATTACAATTCTCTCCCCCTTAAATAATTTCGTCCTCGAAATTATCCAGCATACTAACAACCCATTTAGAACAAATCACCATCTTAACTTCCATATGAAGATAATCGTATCGTACATTATAATTTTATCAACTCACATAACTTCTACTCTCCCCCTTAGAAATAATCATCTTCTCTGAATTTTCACAATTCATCAATGTATAGATATATATACCTTTATATCTTATTACTTTCTCAACAAAGCAATTAAGATAACTCATTACATTACCAATGAATTTTATCTTTGTATTAAAGTCAAATTATCACATTATCTCTTTATGGATATTCTTAACTTTAACTTCAAATATCAATATCTTAACATTGATTATTCCATTCTTACTATCACTTTCAAAATAACATTTACCAAATCTCAATGGATAACAATATTTTTAATTCCTTTAACTTACTTTTCACTTAATATAAATATTAATACCAAACTTTTAAACTTACTTAACAGATAAACAACATTTCTCTTTTCCTCATCAAACACAATTGATATAATTCAATTTATTTATATTCATTCATATGCCAGAATATTATATCATACACATTACCATTTAGATTCTACACTCCCAATACAACTGTACGTATTAAATCTCAATATTGACTTGCAACTTTAGCGAAATCTAGATCAATCGATCTATTACACACAATATACTAATATCTCAACCTTATTTGATTCAATCCAACAATTATCTTATCCACATTTATCATTGGATTTTACAATATATACATATATATAACCTAATCTCATTAAATCAAACTTATATTCAAATTCTTGTCTTTTCAGATTCATATACTCAATCAATAGAAATCATACTTATAAATATACTTTTCATTATTACTATAAGTATATCAATATAATCAACAACTATAGTTTCATAAACAAACTTTCCTTCGACCAGGTCGGTAGTCCAAGTTCGGTTGCCCAACACAATGGGTCCGCTTGGTTCCACAGGAGGTAGACAAATCCGTTCCTTATCTTTTCACCATTTATTTCTCATAATCAATTAAGCATTTTACCTCATTTATAATTCATTTCCAACATCCTTGTCAATAATCATAGTTTTTCATCATATCAAAGTAGTATACACATATATCATTAACTATATTAAACATCTCATTATTCAATCATATTATCTAGACAAGCTTAAATCATATCTTTTAACCATGTTTATAGGAACATATTTATCCATCTCACCAAAACTGTACTACAATTATATTATCTCAGCTCTAACTCTGAAGATAATAAAACCAACCAATTAATCACACTAACCAACTCATATGACCATGATATATTAACAATCACACCTAGGATTTGTAAATCAATATTGTTCTTCTATTATTCGATTTCTAGCCATCACAATTATAAAGCTAGATTGTATCACAACAATTTATATATATACTTTAAACTTTTATTACACCAAGAGTTAACACCTTTTTAGTTTCATCTCAACCAGTTTACTTTTAATTATTTGATCATCATAACCTAACTCATGTTCCATAATATAATCTTTAACATTTTCTACACTCAACCTTCAATCAAATACAAATCTTGCACATATATCATTCATTACTCCATTTTCAATCCATCTCCTTTAAAAATTTTTTTTTTTTTAAAATACATTATTCTTTCCTTACAATTTCCTATTACACTTATACATAAAATATTTCCACACACAAATACTTTAAGTTCCCAAAACATCTTATGATAACCTGATTTAGTTATTATCATAACAATTTCATAGCCCCATATTACCCAAATTCATTCTCATTTTCTATTTCATCACATAATCTATTCTACGAAAATTTAATCTTTATTAAATCCACTACTATATGCAATCTCATTTCTAATACCATTAAACATACAATGGTATAAAATAATAAACATATCATATATGCATTCATAAGTCACATTCATAATGTGACTCACTTCCCACCTTTCTTATATATATTCATGTCGAAAATTCCTCTTACATATCCTTTATATATATACACATAATTATGCAATTTATTAAATTTCTCTTTTGCATATAGTTTAGACAAATTTAATATTTATCACTTTCCTTGGACTATTATCATTCTCATACTTTTAACATAACTTAAATTATTCCTTAACTTCAATAAATATATACGCTCTACTTATAATATTATTTTACAAAGATCTTAATCACATGTCCAATGTGATATCTTTCTCACATTTGTTTTTAAATACCTTTAACATATCTTTCCTACCCATTTTCTTCCTTTCCAATCAAATTACCTAAAGTAACTCATTTCCATTTATGACTTGTTGATTTAATAGAGATTAAATTGACTGCCAATTAATATGGGCCTATCGGGTCACACACAAGAATGCGTTTTGGGCTGGATATAATATTAATAATATTAATATTAGATATTAATATTTATTATTATTATTATTTTCGTTTATATATATATATATTATTAGATAATATATTCAGAATCCTAATTAGATTTGGATTCTGAATTTGACTTACCTTATCCAATTATATTTATTATTAGATAATGTATTCAGAATCCTAATTAGACTTGGATTCTGAATTTGACTTTCCGTATCCAATTTTGAATTGGATTCTGGAGTGATTATATTCACTCCAGACGTTAAGTCTTCTCAGAGGTAACAATAAAAACAAAGAGGAACGAAAAAGGTAACCCTAATACGTTTTTAGAGAAAACGTTTTTCCAGCCTTCGCTGTTGCAGAGAGCTAGCACTCCAAACGGTAGCATTTGTGTGGATACGCGATAGAGGGTGTTTCGCGATCGAGGCATCTCTTCAAAACTGTGATTTCGAATCATCAACAGGTTAGTTCTTTGAACACTTTTGTCGAATTAAACGAACAGCATGGATCCTGGTGGGAAATCAGAGATCAAATATTTTTCCGCTGCGTGTTTTTGTTTGCAGTGATCTCCTTAATTTCCTAACAGTGGTATCAGAGCCACTTGTTGTTTTCGTTTAAGTCGAAAATGCCATGTTGATATGATTACATGAGATATATTGATTTCGTATGGCGTGTTAACTATAAAACCTTAATTCGTTTTTCATATGATGAGAAAGGATTGGTTTTTGGTTTCGTTTCTGTAAAACCTTAATTCATTTTTTATATGATGAGAAAGGATTGGTTTTTGGTTTCGTTTCTGTAAAACCTTAATTCGTTTTTCATATGATGAGAAAGGATTGGTTTTTGGTTTCGTTTCTGTAAAACCCTAATTCGTTTTTCATATGATGAGAAAGGATTGGTTTTTGGTTTCGTTTCTGTAAAACCCTAATTCGTTTTTCATATGATGAGAAAGGATTGGTGTTTTTAATTTCGTTTTCATGAGATGATCACGTATATATGATTGGTTGATTAAAATGATTTTCATATGATGAAAACGATTAAGTTTATATGTGATATAAACATTTGGTAATGATTCTGTAATGGGTTGTACATATTCGAAATAAAACAGTAAGAAGGTTAATGAGATTAACGGTTCTGTTTTAGGGTTTCGCCAAAGAAAAATGTTAATGAGATTAACGTTTCTGTTTGGCTTCGAGGGGCGCTGCCCCTTCGGAACCCCGCCCGCTGACCGGCCAGCGGGAGCCCCGCCCGCTGACCGGCTAGCGGGACCGCCGTATGTTCGCGCCCTATAGTTCGTTACCGCGACATTAAGAATGTCAATATATTTGTTTCTATTTAACATGTTGGTGATGAATATGTTATGTTTGTTTGATGTCTTGGCATGGTGCATAGCATGGCCTTATGACCTATGTGATTGGTTTATTCATATCTTTATTTTGGGTAAATACGGCCTGCGTGTCGTTTATTTTGTTGTAATTTATTTTACTAGTAGTTAGATTTTCTTTTATTGTAATATATGAAGATTCAAGCTACAATGTTTGTGATGGAGATTCATACCAAGGAGAAGATGGTTCCATGGTGATGGAAGCACAAGCTCAAGTTTTGAAGATATGTAATATTGCAAGTGTTGTAATAGATAGGTTTTTCACCTAGGGTTGCCTTTATGATCTTCATTTGGTCTCTTGAAGATCATATTTAGTTTGGCCATGCTATGTCACGTTTACATATTTTGTCATTTGGTATATGATGCTTATGTGATAAATTATATATATGCATATAGGATGCTAAAATATAATGATATGTAATGCAAGACATGATAATAATTTAGTTGAACCCTCATTAATAATTTAAGTCTAAATGCCATCCACGTTTTGAACACCTATCAAAACTAAGATTGTATTAAAGTAGGTATTGCCAAAGCAATATGCTTTAAACATTCCTAGCTAAGTAGAATGAGTAATAGTGCTACTCATATGTTTTAAAATTGGTTAGACTTAATTAGGCTATCAAAATGGTTTTGGGCCTAAGGCATTAGATGGAATTCAACATGCTATGATATATGATGTCAATATTCCATAATTACTAAGAGTTACATGAGATGTAATTGGTAAAGATGTTACCTACCTAAATAACTTGATTTTAAGCGTCACGCCAAAGCTGAGTTTAGAATTAAGTGAAATACGGATCTTAGCCTACTAAAATATTTCTTTAGAGGGTTATATTTTTTAGTAGGAGTTTAAATAATTTTAACCTCATTATTAATTAAAATTTGACTTTGCATATTTATCAACAGATGGCTGCTAATAACAATTCCACCTTATCACTGCGATCTATCCTTGAGAAGGAAAAACTGAAAGAATGTGGGACTAATTTTGTTGACTGGTTTAGGAACCTGAGAATTGTTCTCAAACAAGAGAAAAAGTCCTACGTGCTTGATGAAGCTATCCCTGACCCACCTCCTGCCGATGCTTCTAATGCTGCTAAGAGTAAGCATAAGAAGCATGTAGATGATTCCAATGACATAGGATGTCTTATGTTGGCTACTATGTGTCCAGGACTTCAGAAGGATCTGGAACACTTAGAGGCTTATGAGATGAGTGTGCATCTCAAACAAGCTTTCCAACAACAGGCTAGGCAAGATAGGTTTAACACCGCTGTTGCATTATTTGACTGCAAAATGTCTGAAGGTGAATCTGTTAGTGCTCATGTTTTGAAGATGAAAGGCTATCTAGATCACCTTGCTAGACTTGGATATCCCCTGAGTTTAGAACTCTCCACGGATTTGATCCTACATTCATTGCCTAGCAGTTTCTCACAGTTTGTCATGAACTATAACATGAATGACATGGAGAAATCCATTCCTGAGCTACATGGTATGCTCAAAACTGCTGAGGGGAATATCAAAAAGCCTACCCAAATATTGAATGTCAATATTAAACAAATGAAAAAGAAAGCCAAAGATACTAAAGGCAAGGGTAAGGCAAAAGGTGCTAAAGGGTCCAAGGGACAAGCTAAACCAAAACCTGTACCTAAGGCTAAAGTTCCTAAGGAAGGGACTTGTTTCCATTGCAACAAGCCTGGGCATTGGAAGAGAAATTGTCAACTCTATTTGGATGAGTTAAAGAAGTTGAAGGGTAGTGCGACTACATCTTCAGGTATTTATGTTATAGAAATTAATTTATCTATTCCTTCTTCCTAGGTATTAGATACTGGATGTGGATCTCATATTTGTACAAATATGCAGGGACTCAAAAGGAGTAGGATGCTGAAGAAGGGCGAAGTGGACCTACGTGTTGGCAATAGAGCAAGAGTTGCTGCTATAGCTGTAGGAACTTATGAGCTTGTAATGCCCAATGGGATTTTGTTAATTTTGAACAATTGCTTTTATGTTCCTACTATGAGTAGGAATCTTATTTCAGTATCTGTTTTGGATGATGAAGGTTATTCATTTTTTATTAAGAATAAGAAATGTTCTATTTTTGATAAAAATGATCTGCTTTATGGTATTGCAAATTCTTATAATGGCCTTTATATCCTTAATCTTGATGATTCTAATGGTAATTATATCTATAACATAACTTCTAAGAGAACTAAGCCAAATGAGTTAAACCCTACTTATTTATGGCATTGTCGCCTTAGCCATATAAATGAGAAACGCATTTCTAAGCTCCATCAAGATGGATTATTAGATTCATTTGATTTTGAATCATTTGAAACATGTGAGTCTTGTTTGCTTGGTAAGATGACAAAGGATCCTTTTACTGGTCATAGTGAAAGGGCTAATGATTTATTGGGCTTGATACATACAGATGTATGTGGTCCTTTTAGCATTAGTGCCAGAGGAGGATTTCGATACTTCATTACTTTTACTGATGATTTCAGTAGGTATGGCTATGTCTACCTAATGAAACATAAGCATGAGTCTTTTGAAATGTTTAGAACTTTTCAAAATGAAGTACAAAATCAACTTGGTAAAACAATTAAACTACTTCGATCAGATCGAGGTGGTGAATATTTGAGCCAAGAGTTTGATGATCATCTAAGGGATTGTGGAATTGTTTCACAACTGACTCCTCCAGGAACTCCACAGTGGAATGGAGTTTCTGAAAGGAGAAATCGAACTCTATTAGATATGGTTCGATCAATGATGAGTCAAGCGGATCTTCCTTTATCTTTTTGGGGTTATGCCTTGGAGACAGCTGCATTCATTCTGAACCGTGTACCATCTAAGGCGGTTGAAAAGACACCATATGAGATATGGACAGGTAAGACACCTAGTTTGTCTTTTCTTAAGATTTGGGGTTGTGAAGCTTATGTGAAAAGACCAGTTTCAGATAAGTTAGCTCCAAAGTCTATCAAATGTAATTTTGTGGGGTATCCTAAGGAAACTAAAGGATACTATTTCTATACTCCTTCAGAGAACAAAGTGTTTGTTGCTCGAAATGGGATCTTTTTGGAAAAGGAATTTCTTTCTAAGAGAACTAGTGGGAGTATAGTAGAACTTGAGGAAACTCAAGTACCACAAGAAATCATTGAGCCGTCTATAGAGCCTATTTCAGAACCACAAATAGTTGTGGAGTCTGAAGATGTAACACAAATCCCTCGCAGGTCTGATAGGACACGTCGTCATCCAGAGAGATATGGATTTCTTGTGACTGATGATAGTGAAGTAATGCTCATAGATCAAGATGAGCCTACTACCTATCAAGAAGCTGTGTCAGGTCCAGATTCAGACAAATGGCTTGGAGCCATGAAATCTGAGATGCAATCTATGTTTGACAACCAGGTTTGGTCTTTAATTGATCCTCCAGAGGGTATTAAGACTATTGGTTGCAAATGGGTTTTCAAGAAGAAAACTGACATGGATGGGAATGTGCAGACCTATAAAGCAAGGCTTGTTGCAAAAGGTTTCAAGCAAACTCATGGTATAGACTATGATGAAACCTTTTCACCAGTTGCTATGCTTAAGTCTGTTAGAATTCTCATTGCCATTGCAGCATACTATGATTATGAGATATGGCAAATGGATGTCAAAACCGCTTTCCTTAATGGAAACTTGCTTGAGGATGTGTATATGACACAACCTGAGGGTTTTGTAAATCCTGAGAATTCTACAAAGGTTTGCAAGCTTCAAAGATCCATTTATGGATTGAAGCAAGCATCTCGAAGCTGGAATCTTCGTTTTGATGAAACAGTTAGGAACTTTGGTTTCATCAAGAATGAAGATGAACCTTGTGTTTACAAGATGGTTAGTGGGAGTGCAGTAGTGTTTTTAGTCTTATATGTGGATGACATATTACTCATTGGGAATGATATCCCTACCTTGCAAAATGTTAAGACTTGGTTAGGGAATTCTTTCTCAATGAAAGACTTAGGTGAGGCTGCCTATATCCTTGGTATAAAGATCTATAGAGATAGATCTAGAAGGATAATTGGCCTGAGTCAAAGTACATACATAGATAAAGTGTTGAAGAGGTTCAACATGCAAGATTCCAAAAAGGGATTCTTGCTTATGTCTCATGGCATTCATCTCAGCAAGAGTCAATGTCCTATGACATCTGATGAGCGAGATCGAATGAATAAGATTCCTTATGCTTCTGCTATAGGATCTATTATGTATGCCATGTTATGTACTAGACCAGATGTCTCATATCCATTAAGTGCAACTAGTAGATTTCAAGCTGATCCTGGTGAAGGTCACTGGACAGCTGTCAAGAATATTCTTAAGTACCTTCGAAGGACTAAAGATGTATTCTTGGTGTATGGAGGTTTGGAAGATGAGCTAGTTGTAAATGGTTACACAGATGCTAGTTTCCAAACTGACATAGATGATTTTAGATCGCAGTCAGGTTTTGTATTCACATTGAATGGTGGAGCTGTTAGTTGGAAGAGTTCAAAACAAAGCACTGTGGCTGATTCTACAACAGAGGCTGAGTATATAGCAGCATCAGATGCAGCTAAGGAAGCAGTCTGGTTGAAGAAATTCATCACTGAGCTAGGAGTGGTGCCTAGCATTGCAAATCCTGTGGACATTTATTGTGACAACAATGGTGCCATAGCACAGGCAAAAGAGCCTAGATCTCATCAAAGATCTAAGCATATACTCAGGCGTTTTCACCTCATTCGAGACATTATCGATAGAGGAGATATCAAGATATGCAAAGTTGACACAAATGATAACATAGCAGATCCATTAACAAAGCCTCTCTCACGGGTCAAGCATGATCAGCACACTAGATCTATGGGTCTTAGAAATTTGTAGGCCTAGTGCAAGTGGGAGATTGTTAGTGTATGTGCCCTAGGCCATTTGTTTGGATCTTTATGTTATACATTCATTATTAATAAATGAGGTTTTATTATCATTATTGTTGTTTGCATGTTACACAATTTTGATATTTGTCCCTGGTTTATTATTGTTATAGAGATAAAAAAAAATAAATAATTCTTAACCAGTATGAACATTGATTTGATGATCATCAGATGGTTATGTGTATAGTGATACAAATCAATTTCATAAATACTTGTTAGAGAACAATGTATTGGATAGACCCATCATGAGATTACTACATGGGTTAGTGTCATAAGTAAATCTCATGATAGTTATGTAATAATTCTTTGACTTGAGATTGTCATAGTTTCCAATATAAGGACTATTATATTTTGACATGATCAAACATTATCCGTAACTGGATAGTAATAAAGGTTATGTTCATATATGATAGAAATTATGTAGAGGATAATGAAAAATCAAGATAGAATTTGTCCCTCTCTTTGAGAGAGATATCTTTTGGGCCCCTCGATAAGTGAGACTGTGAAATGCATGGCCGTGCTCAAATGAATTGATAATGTGATCAATTTCATTTGTTTTTATCAGTCTACTTGGAGATCGAGTAATCATAAGTTTGGACAATATAAGTATGACGTTGACCATGACTTATGTTCAAGCTAGATATCGTGTGACAAAGGGATTAATGCATATACTATTATTAGGCAAATTGGACATTCCTTATATTAATTGGGTAGTTGTAACGCCTTGCTAGAGGCCAATTATGACTTGTTGATTTAATAGAGATTAAATTGACTGCCAATTAATATGGGCCTATCGAGTCACACACAAGAATGCGTTTTGGGCTGGATATAATATTAATAATATTAATATTAGATATTAATATTTATTATTATTATTATTTTCGTTTTTATATATATATATTATTAGATAATATATTCAGAATCCTAATTAGATTTGGATTCTGAATTTGACTTACCTTATCCAATTATATTTATTATTAGATAATGTATTCAGAATCCTAATTAGACTTGGATTCTGAATTTGACTTTCCGTATCCAATTTTGAATTGGATTCTGGAGTGATTATATTCACTCCAGACGTTAAGTCTTCTCAGAGGTAACAATAAAAACAAAGAGGAACGAAAAAGGTAACCCTAATACGTTTTTAGAGAAAACGTTTTTCCAGCCTTCGCTGTTGCAGAGAGCTAGCACTCCAAACGGTAGCATTCGTGTGGATACGCGATAGAGGGTGTTTCGCGATCGAGGCATCTCTTCAAAACTGTGATTTCGAATCATCAACAGGTTAGTTCTTTGAACAATTTTGTCGAATTAAACGAACAGCATGGATCCTGGTGGGAAATCAGAGATCAAATATTTTTCCGCTGCGTGTTTTTGTTTGCAGTGATCTCCTTAATTTCCTAACAATAATTTTATCAACTCACATAACTTCTACTCTCCCCCTTAGAAATAATCATCTTCTCTGAATTTTCACAATTCATCAATGTATAGATATATATACCTTTATATCTTATTACTTTCTCAACAAAGCAATTAAGATAACTCATTACATTACCAATGAATTTTATCTTTGTATTAAAGTCAAATTATCACATTATCTCTTTATGGATATTCTTAACTTTAACTTCAAATATCAATATCTTAACATTGATTATTCCATTCTTACTATCACTTTCAAAATAACATTTACCAAATCTCAATGGATAACAATATTTTTAATTCCTTTAACTTACTTTTCACTTAATATAAATATTAATACCAAACTTTTAAACTTACTTAACAGATAAACAACATTTCTCTTTTCCTCATCAAACACAATTGATATAATTCAATTTATTTATATTCATTCATATGCCAGAATATTATATCATACACATTACCATTTAGATTCTACACTCCCAATACAACTGTACGTATTAAATCTCAATATTGACTTGCAACTTTAGCGAAATCTAGATCAATCGATCTATTACACACAATATACTAATATCTCAACCTTATTTGATTCAATCCAACAATTATCTTATCCACATTTATCATTGGATTTTACAATATATACATATATATAACCTAATCTCATTAAATCAAACTTATATTCAAATTCTTGTCTTTTCAGATTCATATACTCAATCAATAGAAATCATACTTATAAATATACTTTTCATTATTACTATAAGTATATCAATATAATCAACAACTATAGTTTCATAAACAAACTTTCCTTCGACCAGGTCGGTAGTCCAAGTTCGGTTGCCCAACACAATGGGTCCGCTTGGTTCCACAGGAGGTAGACAAATCCGTTCCTTATCTTTTCACCATTTATTTCTCATAATCAATTAAGCATTTTACCTCATTTATAATTCATTTCCAACATCCTTGTCAATAATCATAGTTTTTCATCATATCAAAGTAGTATACACATATATCATTAACTATATTAAACATCTCATTATTCAATCATATTATCTAGACAAGCTTAAATCATATCTTTTAACCATGTTTATAGGAACATATTTATCCATCTCACCAAAACTGTACTACAATTATATTATCTCAGCTCTAACTCTGAAGATAATAAAACCAACCAATTAATCACACTAACCAACTCATATGACCATGATATATTAACAATCACACCTAGGATTTGTAAATCAATATTGTTCTTCTATTATTCGATTTCCAGCCATCACAATTATAAAGCTAGATTGTATCACAACAATTTATATATATACTTTAAACTTTTATTACACCAAGAGTTAACACCTTTTTAGTTTCATCTCAACCAGTTTACTTTTAATTATTTGATCATCATAACCTAACTCATGTTCCATAATATAATCTTTAACATTTTCTACACTCAACCTTCAATCAAATACAAATCTTGCACATATATCATTCATTACTCCATTTTCAATCCATCTCCTTTAAAATTTTTTTTTTTTAAATACATTATTCTTTCCTTACAATTTCCTATTACACTTATACATAAAATATTTCCACACACAAATACTTTAAGTTCCCAAAACATCTTATGATAACCTGATTTAGTTATTATCATAACAATTTCATAGCCCCATATTACCCAAATTCATTCTCATTTTCTATTTCATCACATAATCTATTCTACGAAAATTTAATCTTTATTAAATCCACTACTATATGCAATCTCATTTCTAATACCATTAAACATACAATGGTATAAAATAATAAACATATCATATATGCATTCATAAGTCACATTCATAATGTGACTCACTTCCCACCTTTCTTATATATATTCATGTCGAAAATTCCTCTTACATATCCTTTATATATATACACATAATTATGCAATTTATTAAATTTCTCTTTTGCATATAGTTTAGACAAATTTAATATTTATCACTTTCCTTGGACTATTATCATTCTCATACTTTTAACATAACTTAAATTATTCCTTAACTTCAATAAATATATACGCTCTACTTATAATATTATTTTACAAAGATCTTAATCACATGTCCAATGTGATATCTTTCTCACATTTGTTTTTAAATACCTTTAACATATCTTTCCTACCCATTTTCTTCCTTTCCAATCAAATTACCTAAAGTAACTCATTTCCATTTACTCAATCCTTTTTTTTTTCTAATCAAATTTTTCCTATTATCAATCTCATTCCCCAATTCATAATACTTTCATGTGCACTACTATTCATTTCATATATCTCATGTATTGAATACATTAAACTATCAATATCTAAATAATCTTTATCTACATTCCATTATAACCATAAGTTCTCAACTTATTAGTTTACTTAAACTTCCATTTATTCATCTCATTCTCTTAATATCAATCTTAAAACATCTTGTATATATATACTACTAAGCAACATCAAACATATATGTTTCACCATTACCAAGCTCATTCCAAAAATTTAAGTATCATATATTATCACCATTTACAAGAGCTTTTACAATATTCAAACATATCACATTTCTAACATTGAAATCACCATGTTTGCACTAAATTAACAATACAATCAACACCAATATCTCTTTATATTTAACCAACATCATCTCTTTTTCCTCTTAAGCAAACCTTAGTTTTTCATGTCCATACCTTAAATTATCATACTTAATCTATACCAATCAACTCATTCAATAATCCACTGTAATCTTTTCATTTAAACCATATATCTTTCCATATTACTCATCCAGCAATATTTCCTCTTTCTAGAAATCTAAACATAAGTTTATTAGAAAGAGGTTCAAATAATAGAGGAAAGATTACATACTTTAATCTAAATTCTGTTTTTAACTCATTTCCAACTTTATTCTTTTAGCCATTTCCTTATATGTCATACACATGTCAACAATTACACTTTTACTTATAAATTCCATATCATTTCTTTACATCACAATCACTTTTCAATTATCAACATTTTAAAATTTTACTTTCATATGAAACCTCATTTACATACTATCATTTATCTCATATAATCCAAATACATCACAATTCACATAATGCCACGTTTGAGACCAACCTAGATGTGAATGCATATGCATATATTACCAATTGCATTTCAAAACTCTTCTTTTTGATTCTCATTTAAATTTTTCAAAAATTTTCTTTTTAATTTCACTTAGGCCGAGAATTTCAAACCTAAGCTCTGATACCAAAATAATTGTAACACCCTGATACTCCATATAAGTACCATACATATACCTAGTATACATACAATACATATATGTAGTATCAGAATGTCACATAAATTTTCAGTTTATTTACCTTTAACCGAATTCATAAAATTTTACATTACTTTGAAACACATTTATAAAATCATTGCTCTTATTAAAAATGCAACATAATTAAAATCATATATGTATGCATCACCTTCTAGTTGGTCTCGAGACACCCTTACTCTTCTCGTGGCACCACAGCTAAACTTCCAAATTAACCTCATAAATACCTGCGCGATTAAACATCCGCGCTAAGCCCGAGAGCTTAGTAGTACTAAATAAAACAATAATAAAATAAACTTTGCCAAAAGAATCATACCTTAAATTTTTAGCATTTAGTTTTATTGTTTTCTTACCACGTATTCCTTTCTCAATGCATTCTTCAGAAGTTCTCACTATCTTTGCAAATTTGATATATAATTACATGGAACATTCATAACACAATTCTTGCCCTTTCTATTTCATATATATATATATAACATACATCATTTTAACAAAACACCATTCAATGATCTATCCAAATTTTCATAATAGCAATTCTCACAAATTCCACCTTCATATACATTTTACACATCATACAACATGTTCATAAGCCCATATCTCAACAAAGTCCCTCAAAACACATTCCTCTTCAATACATCAATGCACATATTACAAAATCATACTTCATAACATCATTTTATTCACAATTCATCAAGCATGAATCACATTGACAACAAAGACAGACTTGGGCCCAAACAACATACTAATATGCCATTCAATTTTCAGAGTAATGCTTTGGTTTAATTATCACATTTATCATTATCATAGACCCAACTAGGCTTCAAGGATTAGGTTCAACCAAGCTTCAAAGGGAGCAAAGCATGCTAAGCTTCAACCCAACTTGGCTTCAAGAACCAATCCAACCTAGCTTCAAGGGTGGTAACATCTCAATTAGGCTTCAAGGATTTAATCCAACCTAACTTCAAGAGATTGTTACACTTCTTAGGCATGCCACCAACAACAAACTCTGAAAATGGAATAACACATTAGTCACACAACTCATTTATCAATTTTATTCTCAATTGAATTATCATAACCAATAACAATGGTTCACATTTTATTTGAATCATCATAGCCAATCACAATGGCTTCATCACATCACATTAAAATCACCATAGCCAATAACAATGGCTCACATCTCATTTGAATCATCATAGCCAATCACAATGGCTTCATATTTCATTTGATTTCAACTCACATTTCATCTGTCATCACAATATCACATATTTTATATTTCATGCTTCATCACAACATCACATCATTCATATAACACATTACAATTTACAAAGCATAGAACATAACATTATTCATATAGTATCATCAAATCATATTGATCAATTCATCACTCAAGTATACATGATCATTATATCTTCCACATTTCCTATGCCATCATTGTTAGATACATCACACTTTACATTATTCATAGATTTATAATCTTCTATATACTTTTGGTTGGATCATTATTGTTTTAAGTGTGTTTAGGTACCAAAAGACCCTTTTAAAGATCCAACAATATAAGAAGAATATATAACAATGTAAGAAGGACAAAGAATAAAACATTACTTAACACATTTGAGGGACACGGGCAGCACACTTGAGGGACACGGCCAAGCTTGTGGCCGTGTCTCTCAACACAATTTTGGCAGTAGCGAACACGGGCATGGGACACGGCCAAGCTTGTGGCCGTGTCTCTCATCACAATTTCAAACAGACTCAGACACGGGCAGAGGACACGGCCGTGTCTCTCAACAAAAGTCAGGCAGTAGCAAACACATTCAAGGGACACGGCCAAGCTTGTGGCCGTGTCTCTCCAAAATCCATCCAACACGGCCAAGTTGCCCTAACTTGGCCGTGTCTCTCATAATTTGGCCGTGTCCTTCAAGAACTCAAAGACCAAACCATTTCCAAAATTCATACCACAACCCTTTTAATCATCATCTTTGTTCATATTTAACAATTCCATATCACTTTAACATTTATATAACTTATCACCATAACAATCAATATATATACATCACTATAATCAATTACTCAAAATACCATTTCATTCATATCAAATCCTAACTCAACAATTCATCATCATCATCACAAATACCCCAAATTATCAACACTTAAATACCAATTCAACACAATTACATACTTCAATCTTTCATTTCCATCATCTTAAACACCAACCATACCTCAATCCAAAGAAACCCAAAACAAGAAGATAAAAACATATATATACATAATCAATAAAATCAACTCAAGAGAGAAGTACTTACTTGAATAGCTTGCCAAATCTTCAATATCCATTTGCAAGCCTCTTGATAACCTTAATCTTTGGTGTAATTAGAAGTAAAATCCCCTTTCTCTCTCTAGCTTCTCTCTCTCTCTCTCTCTCTCTCGTTTACTAAGAAGAAGGAGACGAAGGAGAAGAAGAAAGAACGTTCTCGTTCTTTCCTTCATCCTTATCATATATATATAATAATAATAATAATAATAATAATAATAATAATAATAATAATGCAATTAAATCTCCTCCACACAAACTTCTTTTTGCTTTCCTCTTTATTTTTCTTTTTGTCCTTATTATCATTATTATTATTATTAACTAATCATACAAATATATATATATATACAACTCACTTTTCCTACACCATTTTATACCTCATATATATGTTACATTTTATAATTCCCATATCTTCTCTTCACTTCTTTGCTCTTACCCTTCAATACACACATTGAATCCAAATACAACAATAATCCCAACACTTTTAGGGTATATTTTAGGATATTACACATATGAGGAGATCCTCAACCCGGCAAGACTGTTACCTTTCATCATTTCTTAGGCATGCCACCCAAATCCAGAACTCTGAAACTGAATAACATATTAAACAAACAATTCATTTATTATTTCATTATCAATCTCATCATCAATTAGGCCAACATGCCTTATCTCTTTCAATTGAATTATCATAGCCAATCACAATGGCTTCATATCATATCATATCTCAATCCATATGATACATATAGCATCATTGATATCACATTTCAAAGTATATTATTCATATAATACATTGCCATACACAAGATTCACAATGCATATAACATAACATTTTCTCACTTCTCAAAACACATTAACATCATTCATTACTAGAGCATTTATCATAACAAATTGCACATACCTTAAGAATGATCCTCATTTCTTCCTACCTTTCCCATTTCATATTTCATCCTTTATATATATTCTTCATTTACATTCACAATATAATAGCTTATTTAACACTTTCATCCCAATGTGTTAATGTTCAAAGACATATAAGGATATACAATCAAATAGGGTTTATGCTTACCTGGTTAATGATCTTCACATCCTTCATATCATTCAATCATCACCTTAGTCCAATTATGTTAACAATATAATAGATCACTTAACACATTTGCAAACAAATGTGTTAAGCCTCAAATTATGTAATTAAATACAATCATATGTATTGGTACTTACCTCAAGAACTAGTCCCATCAATCTATACATTTCTTTTCTTTCCAAGAATTCTCCACATTTAGGTTAATGCAACCCAATCTCTTCAAAACCTAATCCAAAGGAATATTAGCAAAATGACCATATGAATAGTACATTCTGGTTTAAGACTCCATTTTATCCTTATTTTGAAAAATTGTATAAAATAATCTACTTGACTAAAAATTCTAAAATTTTTACAGAATTTAGTTTTGTATCTTAAAATCATTCCTTTAAAATTTCAGATCAAACTGAACACAAAATCTTGGTCAAATAGTTCACCTAACCAGACTGCCCCAATTGCCCTGCATCCTGGCAGCAGTTCTGAACTTTGTGAATTCCATAAATCAAATTCAATCAACGTGGTTCCAAATTATTTTTCTCAAATACTAGACTCACTAAGAAACAACATATCCAAAATTCAATTGGATATGATTTTTCTACATTTTATTAAAAATCCCGAAATATAGCTGTCTCAGTTAAGGTACCTGCTGGAACAGGTCTAATAAAAATAATCTTTCTAAACTCATAATCATTCCAAAATCGAATCAACATATTTTTCAGTCATTCTAGACTCATAGAGGCACAACATATCAAAAATTCACTTCAAGAACATTTTTCTATAATTAATTAAAAATCATACAAGTCACAGCCTTTACTAATTGTAAAACAGAAAAAATTCACTAAACACAACTCTTACTCTTCCATCACCAACACCAACCTAGCTTCTTATCTTTAATTCCATTTCAACACTTTTACACACACCATACACAAACACACTCCATCAACCATCCATATCAACTCACCAATCCCAAACACAATTTCAAAAGAACAAAGGAAAATCAAGAGAAAGAACTTACCTAAGTTGTTGAATTCCACAAATCTTCAATTAAATCATTTGATTCTCCCTTCAATTTGATGTTAGAATTAAACAAATCTCACTTTGCTCTCTCTTGTCTAAGGAGGAGCCAACCAACGTGGAGAAGAGAAGAAGAAGAAGAAAGAAATGAAGAAAAGACAAAATATCACCTCTTTAAATCTCCACCAAGTGATTCAACAAGAGTAATTACCTAAACACCCTTATACCATTTGTCTTGATTACCATTCATTACATGCCCTTTATAGTAACTTCACACTTAACAAAAATAAATATCTTCTTTCCTTGACTCTTCATTTTGACCAACTTATATGTTATATATATCATCATATACACAACATATACCATTCTCTCTAAACCCTAAATTCTTTCCCAAATCACATATACATAAACATTCTTTTCTCTATTTCTTTTCTCTTGTAATTTAACACATATATTCAATCCAATTATATAACAACAACAACAACATAATCACAACTTCTAGGGCATATATGAGGATATTACAATGCCTATTCAAAATGTGAATAAATACTAATATGTAAATAAATACTATCATTTAAAATCACATTTTAAGGCATTTCCATCATTATAACCCTAATTAAACATCACTCTAAGCAATACCGCAAAATTTTGCCTAACCTTACTTTAACATTGAAAAACCATGTTAATCCATTTAAATTTGTGTTTTAAGTTTATTTATATCATTACAAACATAATATAATATGTTTTAAACATTCAAACTAAATAAACACATATACTTTATACAAAACCCTAAAATGCCATAAACCTTCCTCAATGAAGGTTCTTCATTCCAATTATTAATCCAAGCTTATTTCCATCACTTATATCATTAAATAACATGATTTAAACATTAAAATCAAACAAATATCCAATCTTTGAAAAATTTCCTTTCAAAATCCTAAATTCGACACTACCTTATCCAAACTCTAACCAAACTTAGTTAAATCCATAATTTGACTTTAAAATCCTGGTTTATGCATAAAAAAACACATTTGGAATCAATTTGCACAATTAAAACACATGAATTCAAAAGTCCAAATATTTCATAATCCTAAATTCTCTTTCTTCATCCAAACTCAACTCAAACGTAATCATTTCTTCAATCCAACTTAAAAATCATTAATAACTAATCAAAATAACTTCATACAAACTCATTCAAGCCATTAAATCATGCTACCACAAAAATATAAAATCCACATAATCACAATTTCATGGAATTCCAAAGAACTTGCAAAATTGGTAAAGAAACTTATCAATTGATGAAGAATTTCTAAAAACTCAACTTGAATCCTTAAAATTCCTTCAATTGATGATCTTGGAAAATGAAAAAAGCTCCCTTGGGTAACCATTATGGTTCGGCCTCTAAAGGAAGAAGAAGAAGATGATGAAGACTTTAAATTTTCTTTCTCTTTCCACTTTAAAAATGACGATATATATAATATTATTTTATTATATTTTTAATTAATTAATTATTTATTTAATTAAAAAACCATAAATTACCTCTTTCAATCAAAAATAATTTATTTTTAATTTATTTAAATAATTTTAATTTTTCAAAATATATTTGCAATTATGCCACTTAACTTTTGACTTTTTGACTTTTCTTTTTAAAATATTGACTTATGTATATGTTGTATATATTTCAAATATATATCACATATACACTTTACTTTTTCATTTAAAATTCTTTCATTTTTCATTTAAATTATTTATTTAACATATTTAATTTAATTTTAATTTATTTTATTTAAATTTTGAAAATTTCGGATGTTACAGTCCATATCCAATTGGGCAATGCTTAAAATTTATTTAATCTTATTAAGAATGGACTGATTGTGACTTAGGCCTTCTTTAATTAAGACTGAACTAGCTTAGGGCCAAAATCAATGGTCTACATGTAGATATTAGACTGTGTATAATAGTAAGAGTGACCTATATATTTGAAATAGATGAAAAATGGGGTTAGTTAAGCCCTAAAAGGTCGAAAGTTAAATCCATGTATAGACTTAATCGGTATTTCTGAAAAGTTTCCTTAAATAGTAAAAGTTTATAGAAAATCCTTTTGACCACAAAATTGGATTTTTATTAGAATTAGAATTTGAAATATTTATAACAGAGCTTTAAATTAATTAAAGAAATTATTTTTATGATTTTATAAAATTAAAAGTCGAATTTAGAAAAAATTAAGAAAGTGGTGAACTAAAGTTACGGTGAGCTCATCTTATAGAATTAAAACCCTAATTAATATATATATAATATAAAAATCTTTTTGTTCTTCTTCTTCCATGCCAAAATCGACCTCACCTCCACTATAGCAAAAAAAAAATCCATTTCTTTCATATTCTTCCATCAAAACTAAGTGAAAAATTAAGGAAAATTCATATATAACTCAAAATTCCTAGCAGAATTCATTAAATTAGATTAGATACACCAAAATCACCACCAAAAATTTAAGAAAAATTAAGGAAGAGAGAGAAAGAACTAATTTGAAAGTAGGTTTGTGCTTGCTTACTAATTAGTTGCCATTCTTTTGATTTCTTTTGTTTTTCATGAGTTATGTGATTTGATTTTACTACTTTAATTGAACTTTTGTGAATAAATTTGTTAATTGAGTTTTTAGAGAGATAAAATTGGAATACATAGCTAAGTGTAGAAAAAATTCATTTGAAATAATTTTTGAATAATTTTAAGAGTATATGTGTAGTTTTTAGCTTAAAACTATGGTTAAAACTACTTTCGATTCATAAAAGGACCAATTTTAGGGTTATGGAAGTTCGAGGGTTTAGAAATTGAAAATGGTACTGGTTGATTAAATAATTGTTTATAAATCAATAAATGAGTCTAATTAGGTGCATTTGTGAAGTTGCTAACCTAAAACTGGTCAAAATAAATTTTGAGTCTTGAAAGTGTTAAATTAAGATTATGGCAAAATTTAGGGTTTATGAGTATTGATGGAACTAGCATCTGCAACCAAGATTTGTAAGTCCATAATTGAATAAGAAATATATATATATATATATGGTTTAAAAAATCAAGTTTAAAAAAAATTTTGAATTCATAAAGTATTGAAATTAATTTTAGGTTAAATTTAAAGTTTAGAGATGGGTGTGAAACTACTTATTGAAAAATTAATTTTTAAATCCATAGTTAATTAGGAATAAATATATTTATGTAGTTTTCAAACAAGACCTAAGTTTACAGAAATTTTTAAATTTTCAAAGTTTTGAATTTAAGGATATATAATTTTAGAGTTTTAAGTAAGTTTAAACCTTTGGAATTAAAATGACTATTTATGATCATACGTTGGTGGATACATTTTAAACACAATGTATTTGAATTTAATTTAAGAAATATTTCTTGTATGTATGGTAAAAGTGAAGATGTTTGAATGGTAATGAAAGAAAATGTCTTCTTTTGAAAGAAGTGTTATTGATTTTAGCAAAATGACACTAAATGTAATATCCTCATATATGGTCTAGAAGTTTTGATTATGTTATTGTTATTGTTGTTATAGTTGTTGTTGTTATATTGGATTGTATATATATGTAATTGCAAGAGAAAAGAAATTGGGAAAGAAAATAGGGTTTAGAGAGAATGGTATATGTTGTGTATATGATGATATATATAACATATAAATGGGTCAAAGGAAGAGTCAAAGGAAAAGAGATATTTTTGTGTTGAGTGTGTAATTACTTAAATGGGCTTATATGAGACAAAAGGTGAGTTATATGGTTAAGGGCATTGAGGTAATTTAACTTTAGAAATCTCTTGGTGGAGATTAAAAGATGGAAAAGTGTTTGACTTGTGACTATTTTGTTTTTCTTTTCATTTTGGGTGCCGGTGATTGAAGGAGAGAAAGAGGAAGAGAAGTGTTCTTGATGCTAGAGTCCAATTGAAGAGGCAATCAAAGAGTTTGGTTAGAGATTTGTGAAATTTCTTTATCTAAGGTAAGAAATCTCTTGTTTTCCTTTGTAAATTTTGAAGTTATGTTTAAAGTGAAGTGTGATTTGTTGATGTAATGATTTGGTGTATTTGATATGTGTTTGCAAGTGTTAGAATTGATTTAAAGTTAAAAATTGGAATTGGTGTTGGTTTGGTTGTGATTATGGAAAAATAAATGAAGATTGATAGTGGAAAATCAAGAGTAAAGTTTGAGTTAGGGTTTTGAGATGGTTTGTGTTCAAATGTGTTGTTTAAGTGGTTATTGTGATGAATATGTGTTATGACATGAGTTATATCCATTTGAGTGAGTTTGTGTTAGGAATTATATGTTAAAATGCATTTGGAAGAGGGTTGGTTACATTTAGGGTTTATGCATGAGAGAAACGTAATTTGGGACGGTCGCTAATATTCAAGTGCGGTCGAGACTTAGGTCGGGCTTCTGGCCGCGAAACCTACTGTAATAAGGTTTCATCTTGTGATTGTGAAGTGCGGTCGCGACTTAGGTCGGGCTTCTGGCAGCGAAACCTACTTTAATAAGGTTTCATCTTGTAATTGTATGGGGCGGTCGTATTCAGGTGAGGCGCGACCGCTAGAAAGGTTCTGTTCACCTTATTGAAAGCAATCTAATCCTACAACAAGATTTTCATATACATGTTAAATAGATCATCCAATTGAGTTGTCAAGGATCAAAATAGATATCATTCGTCTAACATCATTGTTGAATCATGAAATGTGAGATGATATGGAATTGATAATGCATATGATATTACATGAATAAGGTTATGTATTGTGTATTGTGAGGCTTGTGAATGGTGATGTGTATTATGAATAATGTACTTTGAAATGTGATACTAATAATGCTATATATACAATATGAATTGAGATATGAAATGCTATAAAGCCATTGTGATTGGCTATGATGATATAATTGAATGATGTATGGCGTGTTTGCCTAATTGATGAGAAAGATTGAGAAAGAGTTTGTGTAACACCCCCCATATCCAATGCACCCACACTACAACCACAACAATGTAGCATAAGTGCACCAAACATAGGGATGCTATGGTTTTCTTAACATTCAAAACACTTTAAACTTGATTCAATATCCTTATCATTATACATTATAGAAAAGTAGATCATTTACTTATAAAACAAAACATATTAGTTATATATATATACATTTAAATATTACACAGCGGAAGTTATAAAATATGTACATATTTACATATTAAACATTTCTTTACAAAATATAAAGAAATATACATGATTGGCAAGTCTGCTCTGATCTTTAAGCTCCCAAAATGGATTCTTCAAGGTCTACTCTCACTTGGTCTTGATGAACTCTCGGGTTCAACTCTATCAACTCTATTACCTGCGCGATTAAACACTATCGCGCTAAGCCAACGGCTTAGTAAGATAATCATGCAAATGATATGACTTAGTGCAATGCAATGTCATTTCTCAATCCATATTATACATGTAACATCATATACGCAAAACTAACAACATACTTTCACATTACATATCACATTTCAATATCTTTTCATATACCTCATTAGTATTCATTTAACCATTCATAAACAACACTAAACAAAGACAAGCATGGGCCCAAGACACACTAATATGCCATTCAATTTTCAGAGTTAATGCTTTGGTCTTGTTATCACATTTATCAATATCATATACCCAACTAGGCTTCAAGGATTAAGTTCAACCAAGCTTCAAGGGGAGCAAAGCATGCTAAGCTTCTACCCAACTTGGCTTCAAGAACTAACCCAACCTAGCTTCAAGGGTGGTAACATCTCAATTAGGCTTCAAGGATTCAATCCAACCTAACTTCAAGAGATTGTTACACTTATTAGGCATGCCACCAACAACAAACTCTGAAAATGGAATAACACATTAGCCACACAATTCATTTAGATTTCATTCTCAATTCTCATTATCATTTAGGCAAACATGCCTTATTTCTTTCAATCACATCATCATAGCCAATAACAATGGCTTCACATTTCATTTCACAATATAACACTTCATTATTCAAGTGTATATTTATCTCATCCATGATCACATTATATCTCACATAACATCATTCATGAATATCAACATTTCATTCCACATTACTCATGAAACACATTATCATTCACAATGCATAACATAACATTGCTCAATCTCAACAATGCAAGAACAATTTATATTATTCATAGCTTTAGGATCATCCACAAGTGTTTGATTAAGTCATTCCTTGGGTTAAGTATGTTTAAAATGTTTATGTTTAGGTTTAGAGACCAAACTACCTTTGAAGAATCCAAACCATGCAAAAAGAGAACCAAGAAATCAAACAATATCCAACTCATTTGAGGGACACGCCCAGCCCACTTGAGGAACACGGCCGTGTCTTTAAAAAATAAAAGAGGCAGTAGCCAACACAAATAAATGACACGGGCGTGTCTCTTCATGGCTTCTGGCCGTGTCACCCATGCACATAACCTTAACTAAAACCAACACTTTCTCAATTGCACTCAAACACAATATTCATCATATAACATGTTTCAAATGAACATAATCAATGTTCTAAACACATATTCACCACAAGAATTACTTCACAACACATTAATATAACAATTAAACACACATCATCTCAAAACACTAAAATCACCATCCTTCTCCACCTTTCAAAATCAACATTTACCACTTCCAATAACAACACCTATTTAAACTATTAACTTAAAACCAATTTAACACTTGAAAACAAATCATAAACACATATCATCATCAAATCATCAAACCCTAATTAACTTCCCATACCACTTCAAAAGAATGAAAGAAATCAAAGGGAAGATCTTACCTTAGTTAAAAACTTCTTGAATCAACACTTGAACACTTAATCTTTCTTCAATTTTGAACTCAACTCATCAAGAACCTCTCTTCACCTCTTGCTTCCCTTTGTCTATGGAGGAGCCGGCCACTTCATGAAAGAAAGAAGAAAATGATGAAGAAACAAAGTCAAATTTTGCTTTTAATCTCCACCAAGTAATCTTATCCAAGCAATTACCAAATTGCCCTTAACCATATAACTAACCTTTTGTCTCATATAAGCCCACATATGTAATTACACACTTAACACAAAAATATCTCTCTTCCTTTGACTCTTTCTTTGACCCATTTATATGTTATATATATCATCATATACACAACATATACCATTCTCTCTAAACCCTATTTTCTTTCCAAAACACATATACACAAGCATTCTCCTCCCAATTTCTTTTCTTAACACATCATATACATTCAATCCAATTTATAACAATAACAACAACAACAATATAACCAAGACTTCTAGGGCATACATGAGGATATTACAATTCTCCCCCTCTAAAAAGAAATTTCGCCCTCGAAATTACCTGATATCAAGTCTGAAACAACTACGGATATTGCTCTCGCATGGATTGTTCACTTTCCCAAGTTGCCTCTTCCTTTCCATGATTCTTCCACAAAATCTTCACAAGTGGCACTCTCTTGTTTCTCAACTCTTTCACATCACGTGCCAAAATAGCAACTGGTTCCTCTTCAAATGTCAGATCAGGATTTACTTCAATTGACTCAATCGGCAACACATGAGATGGATCCGACCTGTACCTCCTCAACATAGAAACATGAAATACGTTATGAATCCGATCCAACTCAGGTGGCAAAGCAAGTCGATACGCCACTGGTCCAACTCTTTCTAACACTTCATACGACCCAATGAAACGAGGACTCAATTTTCCTTTCCGTCCGAACCTCAAAATCTTCTTCCAAGGAGATACTTTCAAAAATACCTTATCTCCCACATCAAACTCTATATCTCTCCTCTTTAGATCTGCATAAGATTTCTGTCGGTCTGAAGCTGCTTTTAATCTGCCTCGAATCAACTTTACTTTCTCTTCAGTTTCTTGAATCAAATCAGGCCCAATCAACTTACCTTCCCCAATTTCACTCCAACAAAGAGGTGTCCTACATCGTCTGCCATACAATGCTTCAAATGGTGCCATACCAATGCTGGATTGGTGACTGTTGTTGTATGCAAACTCTACAAGTGGTAAAAACCTATCCCAACTTCCAGAGAAATCGATGACACAACTTCTCAACATATCTTCAAGTATCTGTATCACCCTCTCTGACTGTCCATCTGTATGTGGATGAAAAGCAGTGCTGAAGTGCAGTCGAGAACCCAAAGCACTATGCAAACTCTTCCAAAATCTTGAAGTAAACCTGGGATCTCGATCAGATACTAAAGAAGTTGGAACCCCATGCAACTTCACAATCTCATGGATATACAGCTCAACCAATCTTTCCAAAGAGTAATCCATCCGCACCGGAAGGAAATGAGCTGTCTTAGTCAATCTATCCACAATCACCCATATGGCATCATGTTTCCTTTGTGTCAATGGCAACCCAGACACAAAGTCCATTGTCACTCTATCCCACTTCCATTCCGGCACTAACAACGGTTGAAGCAACCCGGTTGGAACTTGATGTTCTGCTTTAACCTTCTGACAAGTGAGACATTTCGATACAAACTCAGCAATGTCTCTCTTCAACCCCATCCACCAATAAAGCTGTCTCAAATCATGATACATCTTCGTATTACCCGGATGCATAGCAAACATCGACCGATGAGCTTCTTCTAAAATGATCCTTTTCAAATCAGCATCATCCGGCACACACAATCGGCTCTTAAACCAGAGACTCCCATCACTCTTCACAATAAAATCTCTACCCTTTCCACTCTGACAATCCGAAACAATCTTCTGTATCTTCTTATCGGCCAACTGAGCTTCTTTGATTTGATCTAATAAAACCGGCTTCAATTGCAACTGTGCCAATAATGCACCATCAACACAAGGTACAAAACTGACATGCAATGCTCTCAACTCAACAAACAACGAGAGCGAGTAAACAGTTAAACCAGCTAAAGACTTCCGACTCAAGGCATCAGCAACAACATTTGCTTTACCTGGATGATAGTCAATCAAGTAGTCGTAGTCTTTAATCAATTCTAACCATCTCCTCTGACGAAGATTAAGTTCTTTCTGGACACCCAAATACTTCAAACTCTTGTGATCAGTATAGATGAAACATTTCTCCCCAAACAGATAGTGGCGCCAAATCTTCAATGCAAACACAATGGCAGCCAATTCCAAATCATGGGTCGGATAGTTAAGCTCATGCAGTTTCAACTGTCGAGATGCATAAGCTATAACTTTCCCTTCTTGCATCAATACACACCCCAAACCTCTATGTGAAGCATCACTGTAGATCACATATGGTTTGCCTTCAACAGGTAAAGTAAGAACAGGCGCTTGAGTTAACATTTCTCTCAACTGCTCAAAGCTTGCCTGACACTGATCTGTCCACAAAAACCTCACTCCCTTACGAAGCAATCTGGTGAGTGGAGTAGCTATCAAAGAAAACCCTTTCACAAACCGCCGGTAATAGCCTGCCAAACCCAGAAAACTTCTAATCTCTGTCACCGACTTGGGTGGACTCCAATTTAAAATGGCTTCAACTTTACTCGGATCAACTCTAATGCCTTCTGCAGAAACAATATGTCCGAGAAAAGCTACTTGATCCAACCAGAACTCACACTTCGACAATTTGGCAAATAACTGCTTCTCTCTCAAAATCTGCAATACAATCCGCAGATGCAAATCATGTTCCTCTTCATTCCTTGAATACACTAGAATATCATCGATGAAGACCACTACAAACTGATCCAGATAGGGCCTAAACACCCTATTCATCAAATTCATAAAAGCTGCAGGTGCATTGGCATAACTAGAAATTCATAATGCCCATACCTGGTCCGAAAAGCGGTTTTAGGAACATCTTCAGCTCTGACTCTCAGCTGATGGTACCCTGATCTCAGATCAATTTTAGAAAACACAGCTGCACCCTTCAATTGATCGAAGAGATCATCGATTCTAGGCAAAGGATATTTATTTTTAATAGTCACCTTGTTCAATTGCCTATAATCGATACACAACCTCATAGTACCATCTTTCTTTTTCACAAATAGCACAGGAGCTCCCCAAGGAGAAACACTGGGGCGAATGAATCCTTTATCCAACAACTCCTGTAATTGCACTTTCAACTCCTTCAATTCTGCTGGTGCCATTTTGTAAGGAGTAATAGAGATAGGAGTGATTCCAGGCAACAATTCAATACCGAACTCCACCTCTCTCTCAGGAGGCAATCCTGGCAACTCCTCTGGAAAAACATCAGGGAACTCTGCAACTGTGGCAATACTATCAATGGGAGAACCCTTCACTCTAGTATCCACCACATGAGCAAGATAGGCTTCACACCCCTTTCTAATCATTCTCCTAGCTGCAACAGCTGAAACAAATAAGGAGGCTAGCTGTTCCTGCTCATTAGATACTATCACCTCTCTACCATCACCCGTTCTCAAAGAAACAATTTTCTTTTTACAATCCACCACAGCTCCATGTCGAGATAGCCAATCCATACCTAAGATCACATCATATTCCTTAAATGGCATCTCAATCAAGTCTCCAAGGAACTCCTCACCTTGCACCCTCACTGCACTATCTCGGTGCACCTTATTCACAACCACACTATGCCCTAACGGATTTGTCACCAACACATCAAATCTAAGGGACTCAGCATGCACATCAAATACAGGCAATACAGATGCACTAACATATGAATGCATGGAACCCGGATCAATCAAAGCAAGTACAGAAAAACCAAATAAGGAAAAAGTACCAGCAATGACTGCCGAAGCATCTGGCTGCCTCTGCATAACATACATCCTCTAGGAAGAACCAACCTCCTCTGGTCTACTCTCCCTGGAAGTAGCACCTCCTCTAGGACTGTACCCCGGTCTACCTCCTCGGCTGACACCTCTGCCTCCTCGGCCTCCCCTCGCACTAGGTCGAGAAGCTGCCGTATCAACTGACATCTGCTCTTGCCTTTCAGGACAATCTCTCACAAAGTGATCCGGCGACCCACACCTGAAACATACCCCTGCAACACCAGCCTTCCAACAAGGACCACCATGCGGCCTACCACAATGGATGCAGATGGGTAAGGTGGATCTCTGAACCATAGGGGTCGGAGCACTCGCCACTGAAGCTGCAGGTCTAAATCTCTGCCTCTGTAACTGCACTGACCTACCAGCTGACCTCTGACTCCTACTAACTCTAGGAACAAAGCTTCCTTTACCACTCTTCGCAGAAGAAGACCCTGCCTCGAACTGGGGCCTTCTAACCCTAACCTCTTCTTCTGAAGCAACCGCAATACCCTGAGCTCGCTCTACACTTCGAGCTGCTGCCACAAGCTGTGAGAAATCCTGATATCTGGATCCAGCTACTAAGCACATGATCGAGGGCCTCAATCCCTCCTCAAATTGCCGACATCTATCAATCTCATCAACAATGATACCCCCAGCATACTGACTCAGTCGAATAAACTCAACTTCATACTCAGTAACAGTCTTGCTGTCTTGCTTCAAGCTTAAGAACTCCATCTTCTTCATGTCTTTATACTCCCTAGGAGTATACTTCAACTCAAATTCCCTCAGAAAATCAGTGTAAGACATGTTGGAGGATCATCCATAGAATGGGGCACCGTCTTCCACCAATCGTAGGCATCCTTCTGTAGCAAAGATCTTGCATAATCAAACTTTTCCTCTGAGGTGGCTTGCAACTGAACAAATACCCTCTGAACTCTATCAAGTCACTATTCTGCTACAGCCGGATCAACTGTACCAAAGAAATCCTCTGCTCCATATTTCCTTAGCTTATCATAGTGCCTCACTGGTACTGAAGGCTGAGGGGGTGGTGGCTGTGGTTGCACAGGTGCTTGCCTCATAACTTCCATCATATGCCTAAACCAGGCTGGCGGAACCTCCACACCAACTGATCTACCCGACACCGAAACAGGTGCCTCCTCAACACTATCAACCCTAGCTCTCTCATCAGGAGCAACGCTCTCCTCACTACCCTCAACCGACTGGCGTGAGTGAGAATCCATCACAACCTAAGTCTGCAAACACAACATACTACATCTTATTAAAGATCAGAGGTTGCCAATCCCAAACATGTATATTATTCAAAAACCACTTTTAAAATCAAAATAATCTTTTTCTTACATTTTACCTAGGTTGAGAATCTCAAACCTAGGCTCTGATACCAAAACAATTGTAACACCCCCATATCCAATGCACCCACACTACATCCACAACAATGTAGCATAAGTGCACCAAACATAGGGATGCTATGGTTTTCTTAACATTCAAAACACTTTAAACTTGATTCAATATTTTTATCATTATACATTATAGAAAAATAGATCATTTACTTATAAAACAAAACATATTAGTTATATATATATACATTTAAATATTACACAGCGGAAGTTATAAAATATGTACATATTTACATATTAAACATTTCTTTACAAAATATAAAGAAATATACATGATTGGCAAGTCTGCTCTGATCTTTAAGCTCCCAAAATGGATTCTTCAAGGTCTACTCTCACTTGGTCTTGATGAACTCTCGGGTTCAACTCTATCAACTCTATTACCTGCGCGATTAAACACTATCGCGCTAAGCCAACGGCTTAGTAAGATAATCATGCAAATGATATGACTTAGTGCAATGCAATGTCATTTCTCAATCCATATTATACATGTAACATCATATACGCAAAACTAACAACATACTTTCACATTACATATCACATTTCAATATCTTTTCATATACCTCATTAGTATTCATTTAACCATTCATAAACAACACTAAACAAAGACAAGCATGGGCCCAAGACACACTAATATGCCATTCAATTTTCAGAGTTAATGCTTTGGTCTTGTTATCACATTTATCAATATCATATACCCAACTAGGCTTCAAGGATTAAGTTCAACCAAGCTTCAAGGGGAGCAAAGCATGCTAAGCTTCTACCCAACTTGGCTTCAAGAACTAACCCAACCTAGCTTCAAGGGTGGTAACATCTCAATTAGGCTTCAAGGATTCAATCCAACCTAACTTCAAGAGATTGTTACACTTATTAGGCATGCCACCAACAACAAACTCTGAAAATGGAATAACACATTAGCCACACAATTCATTTAGATTTCATTCTCAATTCTCATTATCATTTAGGCAAACATGCCTTATTTCTTTCAATCACATCATCATAGCCAATAACAATGGCTTCACATTTCATTTCACAATATAACACTTCATTATTCAAGTGTATATTTATCTCATCCATGATCACATTATATCTCACATAACATCATTCATGAATATCAACATTTCATTCCACATTACTCATGAAACACATTATCATTCACAATGCATAACATAACATTGCTCAATCTCAACAATGCAAGAACAATTTATATTATTCATAGCTTTAGGATCATCCACAAGTGTTTGATTAAGTCATTCCTTGGGTTAAGTATGTTTAAAATGTTTATGTTTAGGTTTAGAGACCAAACTACCTTTGAAGAATCCAAACCATGCAAAAAGAGAACCAAGAAATCAAACAATATCCAACTCATTTGAGGGACACGCCCAGCCCACTTGAGGAACACGGCCGTGTCTTTAAAAAATAAAAGAGGCAGTAGCCAACACAAATAAATGACACGGGCGTGTCTCTTCATGGCTTCTGGCCGTGTCACCCATGCACATAACCTTAACTAAAACCAACACTTTCTCAATTGCACTCAAACACAATATTCATCATATAACATGTTTCAAATGAACATAATCAATGTTCTAAACACATATTCACCACAAGAATTACTTCACAACACATTAATATAACAATTAAACACACATCATCTCAAAACACTAAAATCACCATCCTTCTCCACCTTTCAAAATCAACATTTACCACTTCCAATAACAACACCTATTTAAACTATTAACTTAAAACCAATTTAACACTTGAAAACAAATCATAAACACATCTCATCATCAAATCATCAAACCCTAATTAACTTCCCATACCACTTCAAAAGAATGAAAGAAATCAAAGGGAAGATCTTACCTTAGTTAAAAACTTCTTGAATCAACACTTGAACACTTAATCTTTCTTCAATTTTGAACTCAACTCATCAAGAACCTCTCTTCACCTCTTGCTTCCCTTTGTCTATGGAGGAGCCGGCCACTTCATGAAAGAAAGAAGAAAATGATGAAGAAACAAAGTCAAATTTTGCTTTTAATCTCCACCAAGTAATCTTATCCAAGCAATTACCAAATTGCCCTTAACCATATAACTAACCTTTTGTCTCATATAAGCCCACATATGTAATTACACACTTAACACAAAAATATCTCTCTTCCTTTGACTCTTCCTTTGACCCATTTATATGTTATATATATCATCATATACAGAACATATACCATTCTCTATAAACCCTATTTTCTTTCCAAAACACATATACACAAGCATTCTCCTCCCAATTTCTTTTCTTAACACATCATATACATTCAATCCAATTTATAACAATAACAACAACAACAATATAACCAAGACTTCTAGTTCATACATGAGGATATTACAGTTTGATAAAGAGAATAATGAAATAAGTGTATGTTTAATATGATATTCAGTTTCAGAGTTCTGGTTTTTGGAGGCATGCCTATTTAATGAAAGTTAACAGTCTTGCCGGGTTGAGGATCTCTTCAAAGTGAGTTGAATTGAGGTCCAAGAGACTGGGTCTGTTACACTATGAAAATTGATATTATGAGATATTAGATTTGTAACAGTCTTGCCGGGTTGAGGATCTCCTCGAGTTAGATGAGTTGATGATCCAAGAGACTGGGTCTGTTACACTATCCATGGATAGAGATATATATGTATATGTTGCCTACGGGCTTGATAATGGTGTTTATGAACCAAAGCAGTAACTCTGAATTCTGAATATCGTATTAAATACTTGATGGGCCCATAGGTGTCTAGGTTTTATGAATAACATAAATGTTGTTCTAATGTAATGAAATATTAATATTACTTATATAATGAAGCGGACTATTCATGGAATATTGTTTGTTGAGTATGATCTTTACTAATTGTGTGTGTACCATTGATGTTGATTTATTAATACAAATGTGAAACATTGCATTGCACTAAAGCATAACATTAGCATGAATTTTCTTACTAAGCCCTTGGCTTAGCGCGATAGTGTTTAATCGCGCAGGTAATAGAGTTGAACCCGAGAGCTCCTCTAGACCGAGTGAGAGTAGACATTGAAGAGTTGATTTTGGGAACTTAAAGATCAGAGGAGATTTGCCAATCATGTATAACTCTTTTATATTGTGTAAAGATTTTGTTTATATTGTAAATATATATGTAATGATAAATATGTACTCAAATGTTTTCATATGTGTAAATATTTTATAACTTCCGCTGTGTACTACTTAAATGTATTAATATATCTATAATGTATATTGAGAAAGATGATGGTATTATATAAAAATGTTTTGAATGTTGATGAAAAGCCGTAGCACTCCTATATTCGGTGCACATATGCTACATTGTGGTGTTGTAGTGTGTGTGTACTGAATGTGGGGGTGTTACAATTGTTTTGGTATCAGAGCCTAGGTTTGAGATTCTCAACCTAGGTAAAATGTAAGAAAAAGACTGTTTTGATTTTAAAAAGTGGTTTTTGAATAACATATACATTTGGGATTGGCAATCTCTGATCTTTAATAAGAAGTATTCTACTGTGTTTGCAGTGTTAGGTTGTGATGGATTCTCACTCACGTCAGTCGATTGAGGGTAGTGCCGAGAGTATTGCTCCTGCTGAGGGAGCTAGAGTTGATAGTGTTGAGGAGGCACCTGCTTCGGTGTCGGGTAGACCAGCTGGAGAGGAGGTTCCGCCAGCCTGGTTTAGACATATGATGGAAGTTATGAGGCAAGCACCAGTGCAACCAGTGCCACCACCCCCTCAGCCTGTGGTACCAGTGAGGCACTATGATAAACTAAGGAAGTATGGAGCGGAGGATTTCCTTGGTACTACTGATCCAGCTGTAGCAGAACAGTGGCTTGACAAAGTACAGAGGATCTTTATTCAGTTGCAAGCCACATTGGAGGAAAAGTTTGATTATGCAAGATCTTTGCTACAGAAGGATGCATACGACTGGTGGAGGACAGTGCCCCATTCTATGGATGATCCACCGACCTTGTCATATGCGGATTTTCTGAGAGAGTTTGAATTGAAGTATACTCCTAGGGAGTACAAAGACATGAAGAAGATGGAGTTTTTGAACCTGAAGCAAGATAGCAAGACTGTAACTGAGTATGAGGTTGAGTTTATTAGATTGAGCCATTATGCTGGGGGCATTATTATTGATGAAATAGATAGATGCAGGAGATTTGAGGAGGGATTGAGGCCCTCTATCATGTGTCTAGTGGCTGGATCTAGATATCACGATTTCTCCCAGCTAGTGGCAGCAGCTCGGAGTGTGGAACGAGCTCAAGTTATTGCAGCTGCTTCAGAGGAAGAGGTTAGGGTTAGGAGGCCCCAGTTTGAGGCAGGGTCTTCTTCTGTTAAAAGAGGTAAAGGAAGCTTTGTTCCTAGAGTTGGTAGGAGTCAGAGGTCAACTGGTAGGTCAGTGCAGTTCCAGAGGCAGAGATTTAGACCTGCAGCTTCAGCGGCGAGTGCTCCGACCCCAGTGACTCAGAGATCCGTTTTACCTGTGTGTGCTCAGTGTGGTGGATCACATAGGGGTGCTTGTTGGAGGTATAGTGGGTCAGCTGTGTGCTTCAGATGTGGATCTCCTGAGCATTTTATTAGAGATTGTCCAGAGAGACAGGAGCGGATGTCAGTTGATACTGCAACTTCTCGACCTAGTGTGAGGGGAGGTCGAGCAGGCAGAGGTAGCAGCCGGGGAGGCAGATCTGGGTTCAGTGTTAGAGGAGGTGCTACATCCAGAGAGAGTAGACCAGAGGAGGTTGGGTCTTCCCAGAGGATGTATGTTATGCAAAGGCAGCCAGATGCTTCGGCAGTCATAGCTGGTACTTTTTCTTTATTTGATACTTCAGTACTTGCTTTGATTGATCCGGGTTCCACACATTCTTATATTAGTGCATCTGTTTTGCCTGTGTCTGATATGCATGCTGAGTCCCTAGGATTTGATGTTTTGGTGACAAATCCGTTAGGGCATAGTGTGATTGTGAGTAAGGTGCACCGAGATAGTGCAGTGAGGGTGCAAGGTGAGGAGTTCCTTGGAGATTTGATTGAGATGCCATTTAAGGAATATGATGTGATCCTAGGTATGGATTGGGTATCTAGACATGGAGCTGTGGTAGACTGTAAAAGGAAAATTGTTTCTTTGAGAACTGCTGATGGTAGAGAGGTGATAGTATCTAATGAGCAGGAACAGCTAGCCTCCTTATTTGTTTCAGCTGTTGTAGCCAGGAGGTTGATTAGAAAGGGGTGTGAAGCTTATCTTGCTCATGTGATAGATACTAGAGTGAAGGGTTCTCCCATTGATAGTATTGCCACAGTTGCAGAGTTCCTAGATGTATTTCCAGAGGAGTTGCCAGGGTTACCTCCTGAGAGAGAGGTGGAGTTTAGTATTGAATTGTTGCCTGGTACCACTCCTATCTCTATTACTCCTTATAGAATGGCACCAGCAGAATTGAGGGAATTGAAAGTGCAATTACAGGAGTTGTTGGATAAAGGATTTATTCGCCCCAGTGTTTCTCCTTGGGGAGCTCCTGTGCTATTTGTGAAAAAGAAAGATGGTACTATGAGGTTGTGTATCGATTATAGGCAATTGAACAAGGTGACTATTAAAAATAAATATCCTTTGCCTAGAATCGATGATCTCTTTGATCAATTGAAGGGTGCCGCTGTGTTTTCTAAAATTGATTTGAGATCTGGGTACCATCAATTGAGAGTTAAAGCTGAAGACATTTCCAAGACCGCCTTTTGGACCAGGTATGGACATTATGAGTTTCTAGTAATGCCTTTTGGCTTGACGAATGCACCTGCAGCTTTTATGGATTTGATGAATAGGGTGTTCAGGCCCTATCTGGATCAGTTTGTAGTGGTCTTCATCGATGACATTCTGGTGTATTCGCGGAATGAAGAGGAACATGATATGCATCTGCGGATTGTGTTGCAGATTTTGAGAGAGAAGCAGTTGTTTGCCAAATTGTCGAAATGTGAGTTCTGGTTGGATCAAGTTGCTTTTCTCGGACATATTGTTTCAGCAGAAGGCATTAGAGTTGATCCGAGCAAAGTTGAAGCTATATTAAATTGGAGTCCACCCAAGTCGGTGACAGAGGTTATAAGTTTTCTGGGTTTGGCAGGTTATTACCGGCGGTTTGTGAAAGGGTTTTCTTTGATAGCTACTCCACTCACCAGATTGCTTCGTAAGGGAGTGAGATTTGTGTGGACAGATCAGTGTCAGGCTAGTTTTGAGCAGTTGAGAGAAATGTTGACTCAAGCGCCTGTTCTTACTTTACCTGTTGAAGGCAAACCATATGTGATTTACAGTGATGCTTCACATAGTGGTTTGGGGTGTGTGCTGATGCAGGAAGGTAAAGTTATAGCTTATGCACCTCGACAGTTGAAACCGCATGAGCTTAACTATCCGACCCATGATTTGGAGCTAGCAGCCATTGTGTTTGCATTGAAGATTTGGCGACACTATCTGTTTGGGGAGAAATGTTTTATCTACACTGATCACAAAAGTTTGAAATATTTGGGTGTTCAAAAAGAGCTCAATCTTCGGCAGAGGAGATGGTTGGAATTGATTAAAGACTACGACTGTTTGATTGATTATCATCCAGGTAAAGCAAATGTTGTTGCTGATGCCTTGAGTCGGAAGTCTTTAGCTAGTTTAACTGTTTACTCGCTCTCGTTGCTTGTTGAGTTGAGAGCTTTGCATGCCAGTTTTGTACCTTGTGATGATGGTGCATTGTTGGCACAGTTGCTTTTGAAACCAGTTTTGTTAGATCAGATCAAAGAGGCTCAGTTGATTGATATGAAGATTCAGAAGATTATTTCAGATTGCAAGAATGGGAAGACTAGAGATTTTGTTGTGAAAGGTGATGGGAGTCTCTTGTTTAAGAACCGATTGTGTGTTCCGATGATGCTGTTTTGAAAAGAGTCATTTTAGAAGAAGCACATCAGTCAGTGTTTGCTATGCATCCGGGTAATACAAAGATGTATCATGATTTGAGACAGCATTACTGGTGGATTGGTTTGAAGAGAGACATTGCAGATTTTGTGTCGAAATGTCTCACCTGTCAGAAGGTTAAAGCAGAGCATCAAGTTCCAACTGGATTGCTTCAACCATTATCAGTACCAGAATGGAAGTGGGATAGAGTGACGATGGATTTTGTGTCTGGGTTGCCATTGACACAAAGGAAAAATGATGCCATATGGGTAATTGTGGATAGATTGACTAAGACAGCTCATTTCCTTCCGGTTCGGATGGATTATTCTTTGGAAAGGTTAGCTGAGCTGTATATCCATGAGATTGTGAAGTTGCATGGGGTTCCAACTTCTTTAGTGTCTGATCGAGATCCCCGATTTACTTCAAGATTTTGGAAGAGTTTGCATAGTGCTTTGGGTTCTCGATTACACTTCAGCACTGCTTTTCATCCACAGTCGGATGGACAGTCAGAGAGGGTGATACAGATTATTGAAGATATGTTGAGAAGCTGTGTCATTGATTTCTCTGGAAGTTGGGATAGATTTTTACCTCTTGTGGAGTTTGCTTACAACAACAGTCACCAATCTAGCATTGGTATGGCACCATTCGAAGTATTGTATGGCAGACGGTGTAGGACACCTCTTTGTTGGAATGAGCTTGGAGATAATAAGTTGATTGGTCCTGATTTGATTCAAGAAACTGAAGAGAAAGTAAAAGTGATACGAGGCAGGTTGAAAGCAGCTTCAGACCGACAGAAGTCTTATGCAGATCTGAAAAGGAGAGACATAGAGTTTGATGTTGGGGATAAGGTATTTCTGAAAGTGTCTCCTTGGAAGAAGATTTTGAGGTTCGGTCGGAAAGGGAAATTGAGTCCTCATTTCATTGGACCGTATGAAGTTTTGGAAAGAATTGGGCCAGTTGCGTATCGACTTGCTTTGCCACCTGAGTTGGATCGTATTCATAATGTATTTCATGTTTCTATGTTGAGGAGGTACAGATCGGATCCATCTCATGTGTTGCAAATTGAATCAATCGAAATGAGTCCAGATTTGACATTTGAGGAGGAACCAATTGCTATCTTGGCACATGATGTGAAAGAGCTGAGAAACAAGAGAGTGCCATTGGTGAAGGTTCTATGGAAGAATCATGCAAAAGAAGAAGCAACTTGGGAAAGTGAACAATCCATGCGAGAGCAATATCCTCAGTTGTTTCAGAGTTGATATCAGGTAATTTCGAGGACGAAATTTTCTTTTTAGAGGGGGAGAATTGTAATATCCTCATATATGGTCTAGAAGTTTTGATTATGTTATTGTTATTGTTGTTATTGTTGTTGTTGTTATATTGGATTATATATATATGTAATTGCAAGAGAAAAGAAATTGGGAAAGAAAATAGGGTTTAGAGAGAATGGTATATGTTGTGTATATGATGATATATATAACATATAAATGGGTCAAAGGAAGAGTCAAAGGAAAAGAGATATTTTTGTGTTGAGTGTGTAATTACTTAAATGGGCTTATATGAGACAAAAGGTGAGTTATATGGTTAAGGGCATTGAGGTAATTTACCTTTAGAAATCTCTTGGTGGAGATTAAAAGATGGAAAAGTGTTTGACTTGTGGCTATTTTGTTTTTCTTTTCATTTTGGGTGCCGGTGATTGAAGGAGAGAAAGAGGAAGAGAAGTGTTCTTGATGCTAGAGTCCAATTGAAGAGGCAATCAAAGAGTTTGGTTAGAGATTTGTGAAATTTCTTTATCTAAGGTAAGAAATCTCTTGTTTTCCTTTGTAAATTTTGAAGTTATGTTTAAAGTGAAGTGTGATTTGTTGATGTAATGATTTGGTGTATTTGATATGTGTTTGCAAGTGTTAGAATTGATTTAAAGTTAAAAATTGGAATTGGTGTTGGTTTGGTTGTGATTATGGAAAAATAAATGAAGATTGATAGTGGAAAATCAAGAGTAAAGTTTGAGTTAGGGTTTTGAGATGGTTTGTGTTCAAATGTGTTGTTTAAGTGGTTATTGTGATGAATATGTGTTATGACATGAGTTATATCCATTTGAGTGAGTTTGTGTTGGGAATTATATGTTAAAATGCATTTGGAAGAGGGTTGGTTACATTTAGGGTTTATGCATGAGAGAAACGTAATTTGGGACGGTTGCTAATATTCAAGTGCGGTCGCGACTTAGGTCGGGCTTCTGGCCGCGAAACCTACTGTAATAAGGTTTCATCTTGTGATTGTGAAGTGCGGTCGCGACTTAGGTCGGGCTTCTGGCCGCGAAACCTACTGTAATAAGGTTTCATCTTGTAATTGTATGGGGCGGTCGTATTCAGGTGAGGCGCGACCGCTAGAAAGGTTCTGTTCACCTTATTGAAAGCAATCTAATCCTACAACAAGATTTTCATATACATGTTAAATAGATCATCCAATTGAGTTGTCAAGGATCAAAATAGATATCATTCGTCTAACATCATTGTTGAATCATGAAATGTGAGATGATATGGAATTGATAATGCATATGATATTACATGAATAAGGTTATGTATTGTGTATTGTGAGGCTTGTGAATGGTGATGTGTATTATGAATAATGTACTTTGAAATGTGATACTAATAATGCTATATATACAATATGAATTGAGATATGAAATGCTATAAAGCCATTGTGATTGGCTATGATGATATAATTGAATGATGTATGGCGTGTTTGCCTAATTGATGAGAAAGATTGAGAAAGAGTTTGATAAAGAGAATAACGAAATAAGTGTATGTTTAATATGATATTTAGTTTCAGAGTTCTGATTTTTGGAGGCATGCCTATTTAATGAAAGTTAACAGTCTTGCCGGGTTGAGGATCTCTTCAAAGTGAGTTGAATTGAGGTCCAAGAGACTGGGTATGTTACACTATGAAAATTGATATTATGAGATATTAGATTTGTAACAGTCTTGCCGGGTTGAGGATCTCCTCGAGTTAGATGAGTTAATGATCCAAGAGACTGGGTCTGTTACACTATCCATGGATAGAGATATATATGTATATGTTGCCTACGGGCTTGATAATGGTGTTTATGAACCAAAGCAGTAACTCTGAATTCTGAATATCGTATTAAATACTTGATGGGCCCATAGGTGTCTAGGTTTTATGAATAACATAAATGTTGTTCTAATGTAATGAAATGTTAATATTACTTATATAATGAAGCGGACTATTCACGGAATATTGTTTGTTGAGTATGATCTTTACTAATTGTGTGTGTACCATTGATGTTGATTTATTAATACAAATGTGAAACATTGCATTGCACTAAAGCATAACATTAGCATGAATTTTCTTACTAAGCCCTTGGCTTAGCGCGATAGTGTTTAATCGCGCAGGTAATAGAGTTGAACCCGAGAGCTCCTCTAGACCGAGTGAGAGTAGACATTGAAGAGTTGATTTTGGGAACTTAAAGATCAGAGGAGATTTGCCAATCATGTATAACTCTTTTATATTGTGTAAAGATTTTGTTTATATTGTAAATATATATGTAATGATAAATATGTACTCAAATGTTTTCATATGTGTAAATATTTTATAACTTCCGCTGTGTACTACTTAAATGTATTAATATATCTATAATGTATATTGAGAAAGATGATGGTATTATATAAAAATGTTTTGAATGTTGATGAAAAGTCGTAGCACTCCTATATTCGGTGCACATATGCTACATTGTGGTGTTGTAGTGTGTGTGTACTGAATGTGGGGGTGTTACACTAAAAATGTAACATTGGTAAAAAATGAATAAGAAATATAATGGTCGAACAATACTGATATTAAACCTAATTTTTAGGATTGAATGGCAAGCTAGAGGGTGGACGTTCTTATTGTTACTGGACACTGTGTCTATATTGCTACTGGCACACTATGTCATTATTGTTATGGAAACTTTGTGTCATCATATTACTAGGCATTCTACAATTACTGGGCAACTAGCCATACTCACTGATATTACTGGGTATTTACTTGTTACTAGTAACTCGCTATCCTAACTTAGGATTTAAAATTTAGTGCATGAGTGCAAAGCAAATGAAAAATTTACCAACATAAGAAAATTGTACAAAATAATTAATTTTATTCAATTATGAAATTCATAAATTTAATGATGTTTGATAAGTTAGCTTGCTTATATTTAATTTCATATTCGGTTATTATATTAAAGTTACAAATTTTCTTATTTTTTCTCCAGTAAAAGGTGAGCATGCAAGCACCACTAATCAAAATCTTAGCATGTTAGAATTACTTTTGACGCGCACATTAGATAAGTAAAGTAGATATGGTGAAGTGAGAAACTAGAGCTTCAAGACCAACTGCATTATAGAAGGTGTTGTGTGAAGAATTTTGTATAATATTTTTGTTTAGTTCATATATCAGTATTTAAAATTTTAAATGACAGTTATATAAACATGGGTAGTTAGAGTACTTGTATAATTTGTAGTTTTATAAACTTTATGATTATGGGTTGATAATTATACCTTTAAAGGGTACTTTGTCGAGACTCTTAATTTTGGCCCTGATTGAATTTAGACCTAATTAAAAGGGCGAAATTAAATCTGGCCAAACTCAGTTCCAATATTGAAGGCCCTAATTAAAGTTAAATCAAATTAAAAGGGGCCAAATCAACTCGGGTCTAAACTAAAAGCCAAAACAGTGGGCAAGATTAAGTTCATGTCGACATGAGGTCATCCTCATGTTGAATTAGCCTCATAGCCATCCCCCACTTAAAGAGTTTTAGTTTTAATAGGATTCAAAGGGTTCGAGGGCATTTCCAAAAAAATAGTGACTCTTTAATCACAGTTGTCCTAATATGGCTTATAAATAGCCAACTAAACAAGCAGAAAAGGGGGCCACAATTGGAGAAATTGGCAACAATTAAAAGAGGGAACTGTGAGCAACCATTCACAGATTGAAAAGAAGAGATAGAAAACAAAACCATAAAAAAAGAGACAGTAGCTTAGACAACAAGTGATCCTCGGATCATTAAAGCACCAACCAAAACTTGGCTCAATCCAGGTAGTAACACCAACCAACATCAGCTTCAGTGGGATTATGTTATGCAAACAAAATAAGCTTGTTTCAGCAAATTTATTTGGGTGGAGCTTATAATGCAGGTATGGCCTTACTAACTTATTTTATTTTCTATTGATCATCTTCACCTTAGTTTGTGAATTAAGCACACTTCCATGTTTCATTATAAATATGGCTTGGGAAACTTCATTCAACACACCATGAACACAATGTTTAATTTGGTCCAAACCCTAATTACTGATTCTAATCTTAGTTAAATAATTTGAGACTCAAGTTTGCATTAAACTCTAATCTTGAATTGTTCTAATACTATTTTACATGTTCAACTTTGGTTTAATTTCCAAAACCCTAATTTCCATATTTAATACTTAATTTAATTTCCAAAATGCTAAATTGCATGTTTAATTCATAATTTAATTTCCAAAACCCTAGCTTGTATGTTGTAGTCTTAGTTGTGTGAATCGCGCCCTATATTTCATTAAGGAGTTAATATTAAGATTTGCTTTGTGGATTGCAATTTTTATTATTAACTTTAATTTCACATTATTTAAGCCCTAATTTTATTATTTCTTAATAACTATGTGTATGATTATTATTTATGTGTTCATGGATTGTTATTTATTATTATTTGGATTTTAAGGTTGTAAAAGGCATATTTCCACTTTGTGGGTGTCTTGTTTATTTAATTTGCTTCTTTTATCTTATTTATATTTGAGGATTAATATAAGGGACACATTTTCACCCTTTTGTGGGTATCCCATTTTATTTGTGTTATGAACATTTGGACGTTGTAAGGGAATATTTCAGTCTTCGGGTGCTTATTTTATTTGGTCATTTTGATTTATATTATGATGATTATTTATTTTTCATAATTGTATGTATTATTGATAGTATTATAATAATGTAAAAATTCAATAATATTTAGACCTAAAAGGAAGCCAATTCCAATGAACCAGGCACTATAGGGGTGCTGGGTTATTCTCACCTTCCCCATACATACTCAACTTTCTAAACCTAATAAGGGTTAGAGATTCCTTAGAAATTGAGTCATCTACCTCTTTCTATCATTCCCTGCTCATCTGGGTGGTGACTCCTGTTCTTCAAGTTTATGCCCGTGTTCTCTAAGGCTCAGAGGCTAATAGTGCTGAATCGTAAGAACCATTCCACCAGGAGTGGGGGCAAAAATTCCCTCTTACACTATGATAACTATGGCAAATGTTTAACATACAAACATATTGATGGAAGTAAGATAAATGAATTAATTATGGATGATTAATGGTGAGATAATGAGATTAGAGTTGAGGTTGAATGAATGAAATATTGTGAGTGTTTTTTTATTGTAAGTTGTATTTTGTTTAGAGAAAATGTTGGCAGTGTCTAATTTTAGGGGAGACTCTATCGAAATTTTATTGACATTAACTTTATTATTTATCTAAAATTTGAACGTATAAGTGTATAGGTATTGTGTGACATTCCTTGATAGTTCTTATTAGGATTGTCGAAGGGTGTTACAATGAAAGTGTGTGCTCAATGAATGGAAACCTCCAACTCAAGAAGTTGAAGGAGTCCAACTTCCTATCTTTAGAGTATAATGGATCGATGCACAAGAGAGAGCTCTTTACAAGAGTAATCGAGCTTGCTCCATCTTGGTGAACTCCATGTCAAGAGAGGAAGTTGGAAGAGTATAATATATTACTAGTGCATATGGTATTTAGAGAATTCTTGAGAACTATTATGAGGGTAACACCCAAGTAAGGCTCACCAAATACAAATGCTTGTGCATGAATATGAACTCTTCAAAATGAAGCCAAACAATAATGTCACCAAGATGACAAATCAGTGGCTTGCAATTTTCTATTACTTGAAGAAATACGGCAAAGTGTATTCTCAAGAAGATGTAAATAATAAAATCTTGAGAGTACATAGAGCACACCCAAAGAAGAACTTTGAGTCAAAGATTTCTTTGATTGAAGAAGCTTAAGACCTTAGCAAGTTAAGGACCAATGAGCTAGTTGGGAAGCTTCTCACCTTTGAAATGCATATTGAAAAAGGAAAATGTCAAAGTTGAAAACAAAAGAAGAAAAGTAATAGCTCTCAAAGCTATAAAGATGAAAGCTCAAGTGAAAGTGATAGTGAAGAAGATGAGGAAATGGCCATGCTTTCAAAAAGAGTAAGTGAATGGAAAAGAAAGAGGAGGATGCAAGCTAAAAAGGGAACATTATTTAAATTCTCTCTCAAAGACAAGGATAAAAAAGAATGAAGTTAAGTGTTATGAATGTGCCAAATTTGGTCACATCAAAACTGAATATCCCAAACTCAAAAAAAAAAAAAAAGACTGGATATGGAAAAGAAGAAAGCTCTCGAGTCTACTTGGGATGATGAGTCCTCTAGCAAAGAAAAGGAATGAATTAGAAATCATTTCCTCATGGCCATAGAAGATGATAATGACTCCAATGAGGTAGGTACTTCATCCTTGAACTTTAATATAACTTGTGATGATATTGTTAATGATGGCTTAGATGATAATGACTTAGTTAAACAAATGAACCAAATGGTTCAAAAAATATTTTTTTTCAAAATGAAATTTTATAAAGAAAAATATTCTAAGTTAGAAAAGGACATTGTCATAGTAACAAAATTTCACTTTAGAACTAAAAACCTTCGATGGACAAATAAAAAGCTCATTGGATGAATTCTTAAAGAATTCATTTACCTAAGATAAAATTTCAAAGAAAAATCAAATTTTTAAAGAAGAGATAAAGGAATTGAAAAATTCTATTTCAAAATTTTATAAAGGAAATGAGGCCTTAGATACCTTAATTAGTGTTCAAAGGCCACCCTCCTCCAAAATTGGCTTAGGGTTCAATGGCTTTTCTACTCCCACATCCAATGCACCCACATTCATTAAGGCTTCCACACCTCCAACTTATAGCATTGAGGTTAAGAAGTATACTAGTGCACACAACAAGCCTAAAAATCCCAAAAAGGCTACACAAAGCTCTAGAGATAAGCCTCCTAGAGCAAATCATGCATACATGTACTCTAGAAATACAAAAGATTACTCACATTTCAAACATACTTATAGTTGCTAATACTCACAAAATCATCCATCAAAATTAACGTGAACTCGCAAAAATAATGCCTTGAGGCCCAACAACTTTGTTCTTGGATCAACCCCTTGGAAAGCTAAATTAAGTCCTTGCCAAGAAATCTCAACCTAATCTCAACTTGTGAGAAAAATCTTTGGTATTAAAATTCACTCAAGTTGTTAACTCTATGTGAATTTGTTTGATTATAAAGAATAAAAGCAAGAGAAACCTCTCTTCAAATAACAACAGTTCTCATAATTTATTAATCCATCCAAAAGCTCCTTATCCAATCTGAAATAAGTGGTATTTATAGCCTATAATAATTAAGCCTAAACCTAGTTACAAAAGGATTAACATAAAAATTATTAAATCAATTAAATCCTAACTAAATAAGGAAACACAATTAAATTAAATTTTGTGCAGAAATTAAAAGCCAATTATCTACTTGATAAATTCTGAATTTAGGCTTCATAAAAATTGTATCTCTCAAAGTGTAGATAAATTTGGACTTTTGAATCACTCGATTTGAATTTCAGAATCACAAGTTTTGGCCATTTGAAGTAAATTGGTTTGGACAGAAAACCTACTAAAATCTGGATTCTGATTTAGTTTCTAGGCCTGACGTTGAATAGATCTTTGGAGCCCAAATGAACTCAGATTTATACCAATAAGACCATTCTAGAAAGCTTAAAAGTCCTCTAAAAATTGTATGAAGATCACTTCTTTATTTGGGAACTCTAAGGTTGCTGAAATCTCAATCGATTCTCCAAATGACAATTCTACCCAAATTTGGAAATTACAAAATATGCTTCTTTTATGATCTTTCACCTCCAATACTTCTTTAATCAACATTCCAACACTTGAATTCAATCTCATATTAAGATTTGGGTCTTCAAAGTTTATTTTCTTGGGCTTGGGTGCCCATGCTCACGTCACTCTCTCCTTCTTTTAAGATGATTCGACCTCGAATCTTGCACCAAGGTAGTATAGGAGAGTGGGGTGTCTCTTGGCAAGGCCATCATCCTCTTATTGGTGTGTACTCATCCCAATTTCTTTAGTATCTGACGAAGATCCCTGATTTACATCGAGATTGTGGAGGAGTTTGTAGGCTACTTTAGGCTCTCAGTAACATTTGAGCACTGCTTTTCATCCTCAGACACATGGGCAGTAAGAAAGAATGATACATGATTTAGAGGACATGTTAAGGAGCTATATCATCAATTTTACTGGGAGCTGGGATAGATTCTTACCACTGATTGAGTTTACTTATAACAATAGTCATCAGTCACCTTATGAGGAATTGTATGGTAGGAAGTGCAGGACACCTCTATGTTGGGATAAAGTTGGAGAAGGTAAGTTGATTGGTCCTGATTTGATTAAGGAAATAGAAGAGAAAGTGAGGGTGATTCAGAATTGTCTGAAAGCAGCTTCAGACTGACAAAAATCATATTCATATTTAGAAAGAAGAGACATAGAGTTCAGTGTGGGAGATAAAGTATTTTTGAAGGTGTTTCCTTGGAAGAAAATTTTGAGATTTGGCCGCAAAGGAAAGTTGAACCCTCATTTGATAAGATCTTATGAGGTACTAGAGAGAGTTGGACCAGTGGCCTATAGACTGACTTTGCCGCCTGAGTTAGATCGAAGTCATAATATCTTCCATGTTTCCATGCTTCGGAGGTACACGTCAGACCCATCTCACATCTTGTCAATAAAGTCAATTGAGGTGAGTCCAGATCTGACTTATGAAGAAGAACCAATGGCTATGTTGTCACGGGAAGTGAAAGAGTTGAGAAAGAAGAAGGTGCCACTTGTGAAAGTTCTTTGGAAGAATCATGACACTGAGGAGGCAACATGGGAGAGTGAGCAGATGATGCGGAGTCAGTATCCCCAATTGTTTCAAACTTGAGAGCAGGTAATTTCGAGGACAAAATTTATTTTTTTTAGAGGGGGAGAATTGTAATATCCCAAAATTTTAAAAATTTTAATTTTTGGAAATTAAATAAATGATTTAAAATATATATATATATATATTTAAGTGAAAAAAGTAAAATGTGTATATGATATATATATGTAGATATACATGACATATACAAGTCAATATTTTAAATTGGTCAAATATTATTTTAAATTATTGAAAAATTATTTATGTAGTTAGTGGAAGATGATTTATATATATATATATTAATTAATATATATTTTACTTGGTGGAAATTTAAAGCGAAAAATTTGTGTGATTAAAAGTGTAGTAGTTGGATAGAGATGAATTTGGGGATCATCTTCTTCTTCTTTCTCCATTGAAGGTTGATTATCTTCATTAGAGGAAAGGAGGGATTTGCTTCTTCAAGCTCAAGTAATTGAAGGATTTCAAGTGTTCAAGTTGGAGTTTTGTGGATTTTCTCCATATTTGGTAAGTTTCCAACTTGTTTCCTTGATTTTCTGTGAAAGTTTGTATATGTGTGAATTGGATGTTTGGGGTAGTATGTGTTAATGGTTGGTATTGGTATGTATGAAGTTCTTTTGAGTAGTTAACTATGATTTTAGGGTTGGATTGAAGAAATAGTTAAGTTTGGTAAAGAGAATAAGAGTTTTGGGTTATGTAACTTTTGAGTTGTGAAGTCATGGCTTTAAATTGTGTATTTTGCTTTTAATTGAGTTTTTTTGATTTATATACAAGTACTTTATGGTAAAATGATAGATTTGGTTGAGTTTGAATAGAGTTGAATAAGGGAAAGAAAGATAATTTTGGATGTGACAATTATGTGTGATATTAGGATTTTAGCTTGACACGCCCAGTGACACGGACATATCTTTGGGTGTGTCGATGGTTATGTTTTCAGTGTTGGTGACACGTGAAGTGACACGCCCATGTCACTGAGTATGTCACAGCTTCTATAATGTTATAGTTTTGACATGTGCTGTGACACGCCCATGTCACTGAGCGTGTCACAACTACTGTGTTGTAGGAGTTTTGGCATGGGCTAGCACACGCCCATATCTCTAGACGTATCTTATCTGCTATAATATAGAGCTAAGGATATGGTTATTGACATGCTCATGTCACTGAGCGTGTCAAAGCTTGTGTGTTGTGGGTTTAGGGCACGGTCATTGACACGCCCATGTTGTTGAGCGTGTCATTTGTAGATTTTTCCATAGATAGTTCTTTTCCTTATTTTCCTTTGTGTTCATTATCCTTGTGTTGAGAGGTTTTGTATATGCTTTTAAGTGTGTTACTAAGTGATTATTTATAATCACATTAGGTTTAGGCTTTGAGGAGACTTGAGTTACTCAATCCAAGTGTTGAGGGATATCTTAGAAGAGAAGGTTGAAAGTGGTGTTTGAGCTTATTTTGTTGCTTTTAGAGGTAAGTACAAACATTGAATAATTGATTATATTTGCATGACATTTGGACATAACACATTTTGGTTGGAAAATGTGTTAAGTTACTGACTACATTGTTTGTGCATGAGTAAAATACTATGATTTGTATAATGTCATAAATGTATTATATGTAATGTGAACTATGTGCAAGATATGATAATGATCTAAAACATTTGGGTAATGCGGTTTCTTATGCATACTTTAAAGATGTTATGTAAAGCAGTTGGTGATGGCTATATTGATATAAATGAGATAATTGAGGCATTGTGCCTAGCATGATCATGAGAAAATGAGAAATATATTGATAATGGAATTATGAAAGAATTGTGTGCCTAGTATATTATTCAATTTTCAGAGTTCTGTGTTTGGCGGCATGCATATGACGTAGCAGTCCCATGAAGCTGGGTTGGGCCTAGCCCTTAAAGCCTAGTTGGGATGTTACATAGGAGGTTATCCTAATTGTGGTATGATCTGCCTTCGGGGCTAGACACATGGTGTCAACTTGGACTAAAATAATAACTTTGGGATTTGAATGGCATATTAGGTTCTTTGGGCCCATGCGTGCGTTTGTTTTTATATGAATTACAAATTGTGAACAATTGAGCAATATATTAAGATATAGTGTTATGAGATTGTGAGCGGGGATTTTCGTCCCCACTCCCCTTGGAATGGTTCTTGCGACTTCGGCGCTATTTAGGCTCAGGGCCATAAAGAACACGGACCTACGTCCGGAGAAAATGGAGTCGCCACCCGGACGGGTCGAGAAAAAAGAAAGGGGTGGATGACTCGATTCCTAAGGAATCCCCAACCCTCTAATGGGTTCGAAAAGTTGGGTACGTGTGGGGAAGGTGAGAAATGGCCCAGCACCCCTACAACGCCCGGTTCATTGGAACCGGACTCTTTTACATGTCTTAATATTATAAAATTCTTAAATATAACAATATTATCCATATTACACACAATAATTAAAATAAAGCATCGATATATTGAAAATCAAAAAAATGTCCAAGCAAAATAAATAAATGGACACCCATCCGAAAATGGAAACATGCCCTTACATAATCCATGCCTAAATAGGACACCCATCGAAAGGTAGAAACATGTCCTTTACATTGGTTCTAAAATAGAAAAACAATTTAAATTACATGATATTTAACTAATGAGGTACCCACCAAGTGGAAACATACCTCTTACAACATTTGAAAATCTAAATAAATTGATAAAGGTAAATAACCATTCATCATAAATAAATCATTCATCAAAGATATTAAACATCAATAGAATGTAAACATCCATCCATGATAAACTAAATAAATCAAGCATTGAACTTAAATAAACCAACAAAGCATTGAAAATAAATTAAAGCATATAGTAGACTACATAATCAAATATAAAATTAAATAAAGCAAATAAAGATTCAAATTAGGGCTACTGTTTCTATTTAAGATCCTTTATTTAATGTGTTTAGGATTTATGGGTTTAAGCTACTGTGAGTTTTAAAGGAATTGAAATGGATTAAAATTTTATAATTTAAGAGGTTGATAAAGTTCTTTGATTAACCAAAATAGTGTTTGAGAAGTGAAATCATAAAATTAGGGTTTGGACACTTTAAAACATTGGGTTTATGATTATTAGCTACTGAATTATGGTTTTTAGGCTTACTGTGATTGAATTTTAATAGTTGGGTTTATAAGGTTTTAAGGTTTAAAGGATTAGGGTTTAGAAAAATTAGGTTTTAAGGTTTTAAGGGAGTTAGGGTTTAAGAAAACTTTAGGGTTTAGGTTAGCTAGTTTAGGGTTTACTGTTTTGGTTTTAAAGTTGAATTAGGGTTTTTAGTGTTTCGGAGGATGTAATAGATTTTAAAATTTGGAAAAACAATTTATAGTTTTATGAAGCTTTATGACAATAAACAAAACGATTTAAGGTTTATAGAAACAAAAAAGATATTTTTTAGGGTTTTTGGAAAGAAAAGATTCAATTTAGGGTTTTGAAAATTTGGAAAGCAGATTATGGTTTTAAGATTTTGAAGAAACAAAAACAACAAATTTAAGATTTTTGAAAAACAAAGAGATGAATTAAGGTTTTTTAAGCTTTAGAAAAGGTAAATTAAGGTTTTAGGATTTTTTGAATCAAAAGAGACAATTGGATGATTTAAGCTACTGTGAAGAAAAATAATTAAAGAAATTCATACCTTTGTTTGTTGGTTCCACCAAAAATTACTTCTTGGATGAACAAGAACAAAGGCAACATGGCTGCCTTTGATGGATTGAATTTCTTGTTTGCTTCTCTTCCTTCAAAAAGTCCGATTGATTTCACTGCCAGAACGAATTTTTAAAATCTGATTTCCTTTCAAAGTTTTCCTCCTAAATTTCCATCCTCCTTTCTGTGTTATTTGTAGTCCTATTTATAGATGATTTTGGTGATTAATCTTAATAGTTTATGGAATCTAACATTAATGAAGAAAAGAAAACCGAAACCAAATAGAATTTGGTTTCGAAAAAAATTGCATCGGAAAAATTTTGCTGGCGAAAAAAAGCTACTGCGGAAAAATTTCGCTGGACAAAAAGTTGCCGTGGGAACTTGCGGGTTCCGGGCTGCGGAATTGCCTATGGGACATTTTGCCTGCAAGAATTTCCTGTGAGTGAAATGGCAAAGCCATTTAAATGGCTTTGGCCATTTCGCCTGCAGGAAAATCCTATGGGCGAAATGGCCCAAGGCCATTTTGCCCGACCCCTCTTCGGCGACGAAATTTTTCGTCGCTGATTTTCCATCAACGATTTTTATTTTTATTTATTAGTTTATTATTATTTTTTATTTTTTATTAATTATAAAAACTAAATACTAAAGCAAATATTATTTAATTAAGATAACACAAAAATTATTTTGGACTAATTAAAATATATTAGACCGCACAAAAATTATTTTGGACTAATTAAAATATATTGAACCGGACTGGGTCAAAAATTAAGGGTCTGCAGTTTGCCCTCTGCTTGAATGATCTAAGACTTTAGTGAAAGAGAGTGAAAAGCAATAAGACTTAATTTTTGAGATGGTTGAGGTTTGGGTTATGGACCCGAGAGATTTGGATACTTGATCCTAAACTAGACTTAGATACTCGATCCTAACTGGATTCGGATACTCGATCCTAAACTGGATTTGGATACTCGATCCTAAACTCGATTTGGATACTCTATCCTAATTTGGATTGGGATACTCGATCCTAATTGGATTTGGATACTCGATCCTAAACTGGATTTGGATACTCGATCCTAATTTGGATTGGGATACTCGATCCTAACTGGATTTGGATACTCGATCCTAACTAGATTTTGACACTCTATCCTAATTTGGATTGTGATACTCGATCCTTACTGGATTTGGATACTCGATCCTAAACTAGATTTGGATACTCGATCCTAACTAGATTTGGATACCAGATCCTAAATTGGATTGGGATACTCGATCCTAAATTAGGTTGGAATACTCGATCCTAAACTGGATTTGGATTGGGATACTCGATCCTAAATGGATTGGGATACTTTGACTCGAGATTGAATTTGATTTGATTGACCTTTTATCAGTTATGGATTCTGGCTTAACTTGTTGTTTCATTCTTTTGTTCTTCCTTTCGCAAAAAATCAGCTATTTTTAGTTGGCCCTCATATCTTCTCCTTGCCCCCAGCGTGGCAAAATACAAGTGAGTTTGAAAATATTTGGTATATAAGCTCAAAAAATTGAAAAGGAGAAACTTTGCCCCCTGTGTAAGCTCAAACCAAAGATTTTTTCCATGCAAGCTTTGATTAATGTTTTTGCCGTCTAGTTCTTTGCACAAGCACGTATTTCTTCTCTTTCCAAAATGATTGAAGCTTCCACAAGCAAATAGGCTTTCCATGCCCCCTTGATTCAATATCTTCTTTTGATTCTTTACTTCACAGGGTGTTTGCTGTTCATTTCGACAAGGAATAGACAATACTAGATAAGAAAGTGCGATGTGATATGCTCATGTATGCATGATATGCATGAATAATACTTACAGTCATTCCATCGACTCACAGACCGAGGTGATCAGCAGAAGTGTTCTCATTGGTTCCTTTTTGACGCTTGTTCAAGTATTGTATTGGATGATCGAAAGCGTTGCATTTGTGGCTTTTATCTTCAAGATGTTGAAAACATGAGTGGTGGAGACCCTAAGCAGCAGAGTCAGGGATGCATCCATTTCAAGCTATATTTCAGCATATCAGTTGATAGCTTCTTCATGACCTTGCCAATAATCATTTCCTTTGCCCAATGTGTCCTTTGGAGATTCAATAGTTCAACATACTGCCCTTAGCTAGAAGGCTTTGTATGACAAAAATATTTTTTTATTATTTTTTTTGAATTTTTTTATTTTGAAATCAAATGTTGGCTTTGCCAAATCAATGTCAATGTACCTCAGAACTTGATTTTTCAAATTTATCTATAACATGACAACCCTAGTTACCATACTAAACTCGGGAATTATTTCTATTTAAGCAAGAATTGTTGCACTTTAGATAGGCACATATGAATTACTTGGCCAAAGGTCTCATTGAGTTTAAATATTGTCTATCTCATATGCATGCTTATCCAAACTATCTCCACTAATAGACTTTACTTACCAAGAGAGATCAACAGGTCTTTAGTAGGCCTGAAATGGGGTCTATAAGGGACACGAGTTGAAATGAAAGCCATTTTGAGATTGGAGCTAGTGTGACACAATGGACAAACCTTCACACTACAAATTTCTTATTGGAACTTTAGACAGTTGGAAACATAAAAAGATAGAGCTTTGGAAGTTCTCCCATCTTTTTGGCATTAATCTAGATCTTGATTGGGATAGTCTTTTTCCTTGCAAAAAATTTGGTACCCAAATCCACTTCTTTTCTTCTTCTCCCCTTTATTTCCTCTTTATTTTTCTTACTCTTCCCTTTTCTTTCTCTTTCCTTACTCTTCCCTTTCTTTTATCATTTTGTCATTCTTTCTTGTAGGACTATCAAGTACAAAATTTTCAAGAACTGGATGGTCTTCCTCCTTTTTTTCCTCCAATTTTGATTGAATCTTTGGTTGGGTTGGACCAATTCAAGTCAAAATGTCCTTATAAACCAAATGGAAGCCTTTTGTTGTCTTAGGTAAATGAGAACTCAATTGGCTTTTTGAACCGCCTTTTTAGGCTTTATCTTTTTTCTTTTCTTTCTCTTTTTCTCTTTTTCTCTTTTTTCTTTTCTTTCTCTTTTTCTCTTTTTCTTTTTTTTCTTCTTTTTTTTCTTTTTTTTTTCCTTTTCTTCTTCTCTTTTGTTTGTTTGTTTTTTTTGTTTGGTTCTAGCTCTAAAAGAGTTGTCTTGTTTGTACTAACTTGGGCTTCCAATAATGGATGAGTGGAGTAACATAAATCTTCTTTAATAGGGATAAATCATTTGTTACTCTGATGCTGTCTTGATTTATTGGAGATATTAGGAAAACTTCAACTACCCTTATGGTCTTAAAAACATCAACTACCCTTATGGTCTTGAAAACATCAACTACCCTTATGGTCTTGAGAACTTCAACTATCTTCATGATCTTGACTAAACATTGCTTTCTTTTGATCTTCTTGCCTCTTCATCTTAGTGATCATAAGACTTGTCAAAAGTATCACAACAGCTCAGGATAGGTTGTTGGGGTTATATGCCAATTAAAAGAAAGCTAAAATTTTATGAAGGCTCAAAGGGACAACTAGGGATTGATATTTAATAGGGTGGATACCTCATATTATATTTTGATGTATATATATATCACAAACTATCAAGAATGCTATGGATAAAAATTTTATAATGAAGTAATGTGCGTGTTTTAGCAAGTAATATTTTATCTATTATTTACATTATATCAGTTAAATGATTTAAGTTTATACAGATTTTAAAAGTAAGGATTTTTATTAAAATGGGTTGTGGCATTCTTGTATCGTATATTCGTATATTACATATGTTGGGTGTATGCATTGTACATATATAGGGTATAAGGGTGTTACATTCGGGGTCATCTGCAAGCAGCTTTAGATCGACATAAATGCTATATAGATTTTAAGAGGAAAGATATAGAATTCAATTTGAGAGATAAGGTGTTCTTGAAGGTGTCTCTATGGAAGAAGATTTTGAGGTTTGGTCGGAAGGGGAAGTTGATTCCTCATTTCATAGGACCATATGAGGTATTGGAGAGAGTTAGTCCAGCGGCTTACAGATTGGCTCTGTTGTCTGAGTTAGACCGGATAAACAAAGTTTTCCTTGTCTCTATGCTTCAGTTATACATGTCAGACCCATCTCATGTCTTGTCATGGAGTCTATTGAGGTGAGTTCGGATCTAACTTACGAAGAAGAACTAATGGTGATCTTGGCACGAGAGGTGAAAGAGTTGAGAAACAAGAGGGTGCCACTTGTATAGTTCTTTGGAGGAACCATGCCACTAAGGAGATGATATGGGAGAGTGAGCAAATGATACAAAACCAGTATCCTCAGTTGTTCCGAAGTTGATACCGGATATGTTTGCGGACGAATTTTTTTCTAGGGGGAGAGAATTGTAACATCCGTAATTTTTTTTAAATTAAATACATTAAATTAAAATTAAATTGGATAAATTAAATAGATAATTTGAATGGAAAATAAAAGGTTTATAAGTGAAATACTGGAATGTATATATGAAATATACATAATATATACAAAAGTCAACTAAAAGTCAACATTTTTAAATGAAAAGTCAAAGTCAAGCGGTAATTTTGTAAATATACTTTGAAAAATTAAAATTATTTAAATAAATTAGAAATAAATTATTTTTAATGTAAGAGGTAAAATTATGGTTTTAATTAATTAATTAATTAATTAATATAATTAAATAATATTATATATATGGTTAAAATTAAAGTGGAAAGAAAGAGAAATTAAAAATTGATTTTCTTCTTCTTCTTCTTCATGTTTGGCCAAACCTCCATAGCCACCAAGGGTGTTCTTTTTCCTTCTTCCAAGCTCCATTAATTGAGAGGAATTCAAGGTTTCAAGTGAAGCTTTAGTGATTTCCTCTTCAATTAGTAAGTTTTCTAACTTCTTCCTTGGAATTCCATGGATATATGAATATGTTGAGTTTGGTTTGTTGTGATAGCATGATTTAATTGCTTAATTAGGTATGTATGAAGTTATTTTGAGTAGTTATTAATGATTTTTAAGTTGTATTGAAGGAATGATTGAGTTTAATTTGGGTTGGTGGAAGAGAGAGAATTTAGGGTTATGGAATATTTGGACTTTTGAAATCCTATGTTTTAATTGTGCAATTTGGTTCCAAATGTGTTGTTTTGATGAATAAACAAGGATTTTAAAGTCAAATGATGGATTTAGTTAAGTGTGGATAGAGATGGGATTAGGTAGTGTTGATTTAGGGTTTTGGAAAGGGAATTTTCAAAGATTAGTTAATTGTTTGATTTTAATATTTAAATCATGTTATTAAATGATATAAGTGATGGAATTAAGCTTAGATTATAATTGCAATGATTTGGAATGAAGAACCTTCATTGGTGAAGGTTATGCCATTTTAGGGTTTTGTATAAGAGTGTGTATTTAACTAATGCGATTGATTGAAACATATTGTAATATGTCTTTAAAGGTATAAATAAACTTAAAATAGTAATTTAAATGGATTATAATGGAAGTTCAATGTTAAAGTAAGGTTAGGCTTAACTTTGGAGTTTTGATTCGAGTGATATTTAATTAAGGTTTAAGGTTGGTAATGCTTTAAAATGTGATATTAAATGATGATATTTATTCACATTAGACATTAAGGAGAGGTGAATTACCCAACCCTAGTGTTGAAAGGCAACTTGGAAGTGAAGGTTTGTGGAAAGTTTCTTAGCTTGCATTTGAGTGATTATTAAGGTATGTACAAGCTTTTGATAAATGGGATATGTTTACCTTACATTTGGGCTTGACACATTTTGGATGAAAAATGTGTTAAACTACTTGATACATAGAACATTCATGAACAATGTGCTATGATATGTGTATTATTAGGTATGCATTATGTGCTTTATGAAAAGCCATTATTAATGGCTAAAATGAATAAAATGTGAATTATGTGTATTATATGAAAATAACCCAAAATATTTGGGCAATATGATTTTTATGTGAAATGTCATACAATTTGATGAAATGATGAAATATGATGAATTAAGGTGAATTGACATTGATATAAATGAGAAAAGAGAAAATGAGGCAATGTGCCTAGTTGATTATGGAAAATGAGAAAAAGTTGATTATGGAAAATATGAATTATTTGTGTGCCTAGTATGCTATTCAATTTCCAGAGTTCTGTGTTTGGCGGCATGCATATGAGGTTATCCTCATTATTTGCCTTCGAGGCTAGACGCTATGTGTCACTGATTTATGATTTGTCTTTGGGGCTAGATGCTTGGCATCACTGATATATAATTTTGCCTTCATGGCTAGACATTTGGCATCACTGATATATGATTTGCCTTCGAGGCTAGACATTTGGTGTCAACATAGACCAAAATAATAACTCTGAGATTTGAATGATATATTAGTTTGCTTGGCCCTATGTTTGTATATGTGTTTATGTGAATTATAAAAGATGAATGATTATGTTTTAAAAGTGAATTTATATACCACATTGTGACATAGCATATAAAGGCATTATGCATTGGCATTGTTTTAAAGTTTTATTATTATCAAAGTTTGTACTACTAGGCTTTTAGCTTAGCACGATTGTAATTTACCGCGCAGGTGACATGGGTGATCTGGTAGAGTCGGAGAATTCTTCTAGACTGGGTCAGTCTAGATTTGAGATTGTTTATTGAGTTGACTTTTGGGTACATCAACATCAGAGCCATTTGCCAGCATGCATATATTTTATACTATAGTACACTTTGATATTAGGTATATTATGTTATATTTTTGAAGTGCATATATTGTAAATTATAAAGAATGTTTTGGATAATTGGTATGAAGTGGGATTTTATATGTTTTTTCACATATATATATATGCATATGTATAAATGTTTTGAGAAAATATGGATAAATTGAGAAGTATTGGGGAAATGTGTGATGCATTGTTTATTGTGAGTGTTTTTATGCAGGTTGTGTAACTATTGAATTTTTTGGGATCTCCTATTTACAGACAAAACTTTGGTGAATTTTTCCTAGAGAATTTTTAAATAAATGTTTATTTTGGAACCTGTAATTAATAAAGAATATTTTATTACTATTTAAATATACATTTTAATGTGTTTGGGATTTTAAATTACAAAGGTAAAATTTTTTATGAAACCAGCTTGTGGCGTCTTTATACTTTACATGTGTATTTTGCATATGCTGGGTGTATGTACGATATGTATATGGGGTGTTACGCTATCAACTAGTTCTTCTTTACTAACGCATTTGTAAATGATTCATACTGTTAGTAAATCGAGAAGAATCTGCAACCCTTTTTGCCGCAGCGGAAAACAAAATTTATCTTTCGATTTATTCCCAGGATCCATGTGATCCATTCAGTTCGATAAAAGAGATTCGAAACTAACCTTTTGTGTAGCTTCAAATCGATTAACAGATGCTGCTTTCTGAAGATGAACACCCTCTAGCGAAGTCCACACGAACGTACGCCGGTCTGAGTGCTAGCTTACCAACGGCAGTGGCTGAACCTTTTTCAAAAACGAAACTAGGATTTTTAGGTTTTTTCTCTTCTTTCGTTTTCTTTCAAAATGAATAATGATCAGATCATCATCCCTCTAGCCCTTTTAAAGCCGTTTAAAAGACTTTCCTTGTCAAAACCCTAACTGTCCATATCCTATATGGACCCACATTTTTAATAATTATTATCTAATAATAATTATTATAACAATATATTATTAATATCTAATAATAATAATAATAATAATAATAATAATAATACTAACAACAAATAATAAAAATATAATAATTATTATTTAAGTACAACCTACGTTCTATGTGTGTGACCCGATAGGCTCATATTAACTGGTAGTGTATTTCAATCTCTATTGAAATGCACAAATCATAATTGGCCTCTAGCAAGACATTACGACTACCCAATTAATCATGAGAATCATTATAAATGAAAACCTGAAATAGTACATGCATTAATCCCTTTGTCACATGATATCTAGTTTGAACATAAGTCATAGTAAATGTCATACTTATATTGTCCAAACTTATGATTACTCGATCTCCAAGTTAACTGATAAACAAATAAGATTGATCTTATATCAACTTATTTGAGCATGGCCATGCATTTCTCAGTTATACTTATCGAGGGGCCCAAAAGATATCTCTCTCATAGAGAGGGACAAATTCCATTTTGATTGTTCATTTTCCTCTACATAATTTATACCATGTTCAAGCATAACCTTTATAATTATCTAGTTACAGATAACGTTTGATCATGTCAAAACATAATATTCCTTATGTTGGAAACTATGACAATCTCAAGTCAAAGGATTAAATGAAAACTATTATGAGATACACTTATGACATTAAACCGTGAAGTGATATCTATGTGGGTCTATCCAATACACTGTTCTCTAACATGTATCCATAATATTGATTTGTATCTTCATACCTATAATCATCTTATGATTATCAAATCAATATTACACTAGTTATATTTATTATTATCTCCATAACAATAATAAACCAGGGATATAATCATTATTATATATAACATGCAAACATAACAATGATAATAAAAACTTCTTTATTAATAACAAAATGAATAACATTAAGGTCCAAATCAATGGCCTAGGGCATATACACTAACACATACTAGCATATCTTAGTCTTCTATGCCATAGCCAAGCATCATTATTAATATAAATCAAACATTCAAATGCATTGTTGAAATGTATGTAAATTTTATATGTGTTACTTACTCTAGCTCCTTTGAATGAAAGTTCGCCATTTAAATTGGTAACTTTGCATCCTTTAGAGCCAAAGCTGACATTATATCTTTTATCACATAGTTGACTCACACTAAGCAAATTGTGTTTCAATCCATTAACAAGCCAAACATTTTCAATCAAATTTTTACAAAGGATGCCATTTAAGCCAATGCCAATGATTTTACATTTACATTATTTTCAAAAGTAACATTACCTCCATGCTTGTATGTGAGAGTCATAAAAAGCTTTGCATTCCCCATCATATGCCTTGAGCATCCACTATCCATAAGCCAAGTACTCTCATTGACAGTAGATTTTAGGCATACCTATAAAACAATAATGTTTATCTTCTTTTAGGTACCCAAATGAAGTTAGGCCCTTAAGGGTTAGTAGTTGAAGGGTCCTTTAAATTGAGATGAGCCTTCCTAATATAGAAAATTGTGCTCTTATGTCCAAATTTCATACAATATGTGCATTGGTACTTTATTTTATACTTATCCATTTTCCTATTGAAATTCAATAAACCATGCACATAATTGCAAGTATGTATTGAATGGGTTTGTCATGTTGGTGATGTTTTAATTGGGCTTCATCTTGAATAGTTGATACTTATGCACATACATTTGCTTCTTGGTGAGCCTCACTTGGGTAGTACCCTTATGTTTTAATTGGGTTCATCTTGAATAGTTGATACTTATGCAATTTGCACAAGTGAGATGTTGAACTCTTCTACCTTCTTCTCTTGATATTGAATTCATCAAGATGGAAGCTGCCTTATTGTTCTTAAACTGATTTCTCACATTAGCTCTTACCCATTGTGATTTAGCGAGAGGAACTTTGACACCATCAACCTCATGAGTAGGAGGTTTCCACTCATCTTCAACAAAATCCCAAAGCTCAATTCCTTCACTCTCTAGGAACAAAAATATTTTGTGTTTCCAATAAGAATAGTTCGTTCCATTGAAATAGGGTCTAAGAAATGAGTTTAGGTTTCCATATGTAGAAGTGTTTGTTGGTTGAGTGGTTGCCATTTTGGATCAAATTTCATAATTAAGTTTAAGAAATTTACAAGCTCTAATATTAATTATTGCCCCAAGATAGCAAACAAGAGGGGGTGAATTGGATGATTTAAAGAATTGGTGGTAAATTAAAAAATAAAAATCAAATCAAAGCAAGAGTAGGAGTAGAGAAGAATGAACGCAAGAGAATTTATAGTGGTTCAGATTACCTCAATCCTACATTCACTTCTTTAACAACTTGTTAAGGTTCCACTAATCTTGATTTTTTACAACCTTAACTCTAACTTGGTGTTTCACAAGCTCACATCAAAACTTTAAAATAGATTGAAATCAATCCTCACAACCCTTACAAGAGTTTTCCCATGCTCACTCTCACAACCTAAGTGTTTCCAAGCTCACACTCAAACTTTTGATGGTATTTCATGCGGCACTTCCTTATTTGACAAAGCAATTTTTTGCCAAAATATGAAAGGTGCGGTCATGCTAGTACTAGAATGGTTGTTGAATTTGGTGTCTCACGTTGAACTTCTAGGCACACCCAAAACCACGAATACTACTTCCAATTCTTGTGATTTTATTTTAAAATGTATGAAATGTCACCTTTGGGAAGGAACTGTAACACCCCTATATCCCGCATACGTACACAGTATGCTAATACGATCGTAATATACGTATACTGAATATAGAAATGCCATGATACATTTAACAAATGACTCATCCCTTTTAAAAAAAACATGAACAATTTTAAATCCTTTAAAAGAAATTATAAAAGACAAAAGATAAGGTGTTTAATTAAAAGCAGCGGAAAATATAACAAATATTTACAAATATTTATACATCAAAACTCAAGTTTTACAAAAAATAAAATATATATACATGTTTGGCAGTATGTCTTCGATCTTTAAGCTTTACTATCAACACCTCGAGATCTAGACTCTACTTGGCCTAAAGGAACTCTCCGGTTCTTCCCTGACACCTGCGCGATGAATCACAATCGCGCTAAGCCAACGACTTAGTGGTACAAACTACAATAATAATATACTTCTATGCAATGCCAATATCACACATTTCAACAATTCATATAATATTCACAAATGATATTTTCATATTGTTCATGAGACTAAATTTCATCATTTTATCATTTACATTGACACAAAGACACATATGGGCCCACAAGACACTAATTTGTTATTCAAAGTTCAGAGTTACTGCTTTGGTCTATAATCATAATCATCAAGCCCGTAGGCATCATATATATATATATATCTATCCATGGATAGTGTAACAGACCCAGTCTCTTGGACCTCAACCCGTCTAAACTCGAGGAGATCCTCAACCCGGCTAGACTGTTACTAGTAACAGACCCAGTCTCTTGGACCTCAACCCGGATAAACCCGAGGAAATCCTCAACCCGGCTAGACTGTTACTTTTATTTCACATTTCACATTTATCATTTCACATTTTTCAACTGGAATCGGCTTACGACCCGGTCTTTTCACCTATCCAGTAATTCATTGGCATGCCACCAAACTCAGAACTCTGAAGGTTGAATAACACATTTGACACAAAATCTTTTCATTTATATCAACATAGCCAACAATCATGGCTTCTCATCACATCAAGATAGTATACATATCTATCATCAATTGCATTGAAAATTATCTAGGCAAACATGCCTCAATCATATCATTTACACCATTAAACTCATCACATTGGTTTCACATTATAATACTTTCTCAATCAAGTATACATAGTCAATAACATTAAATCACATTATCTAAACAATCATGCTTCAATCATCTCAATTCACATTTATAATCAAATGTTTTCAAGTCTCATGATCATATCAAAGTATGCAATAATGTAGGGTAGGGTTTGTACTTACCTTAAGCACCACTTATACAAATCTATACACTTCCTTTTCCAACATTTCTTCTCCACTTAAGTTAGGGCAAAACAACCTCTTCTCAACCTAATCCAAAAGGAATAATACATATGAGATAAAATAGATAAGACTAACTAGGGCAAACTCTACACCTGACATGCTCAACAACACGGGCGTGTCCCTGACCGTGCCCTAAACTCATAACACAGAAGCTTTGACACGCTCAGAACCACGGGCGTGTCACTGAACGTGTAATATATTATGTCTCATAGAAATATTGACACGTCCAACAACATGGGCGTGTTCATGGCCGTGTCAATTCCTCACCAACACAGTAGCTATGACACGCTCACTGACATAGGCGTGTCACTGGACATGTAAATACTGCTACTACACAGAAGCTGTGACACGCTCAATGACTTGGGCGTGTCACTGCTCGTGTCACCCAACCAAAAATACAGAACCATCGACATGCCCAAAATCCTGGTCGTGCTCATGGGCGTGTCAGGCCAAAAATACAGATTCCGGCCACAACAACACTTAATCCAACAAATCACTTCCTTTTACCAAAATCCACTTCAAACAAACTTAGCTCAACATACCCAAGAACCATAACAAACTTGCAAAAACACCAAAACAACTCAAAACATATATCAATTACAAATTATAAACATCACCACAAACCCTAAACACAATCACACACTTTCTCTTCCAACCAACTTACTCTTTTCTTCAATCCAAACTCAAAAATCCAAAAATCAAATGAATCAAACACTCTTAAACACAACACAATCAAAACACACTCCTATCATCAACAATAATCCCTCAAACTCAAACATAACTCCAACATAAACAAGAGAAATCAAGAGAGAACTTACCAAAGTTGATGATACTTCTCCAATTTCAACTTCTTCACTTGAATCTTCCCTCAATTTAAGGTTGGATCACAAAACTCACTCACTCTCTCTTTTGCTTTAGATGGCCGGCCAACAAAAGGAAAAAGGAAAGAAATGAAAAAGAAAATCAAGAAACCAAAGTCAAATACTCCTGTCTTTAAACCTCCTCCAAGTAAATATAATATTAAATAATCTAAATTAATCTCTTCCATTCATTTTAATTTCCCATTTTCCACTAATTAACTTAATTAATTTAAAATAACTAAATATCTTCTTCCTTTGACCATCACAATTGACTTGTATGTATGTTGTATATATTTCCATATACACAACATATACACTTCCCTTTAAGGTTCTCCCCTCTTTAAAATTAACATATACACATTCAATACAATTACAACAATAATATCAAAACTTCTAGGGCATACTTAGGGATATTACAGGAATGGTCGTGATAAGGTATAGAGAGACCTCTCCTCAGACTGCGTATGTCACTGCATTCCCTACTATGAATGTTTGAGTTTTTATCACTAGAGGTGCGATCGTCCCAATTTATGGATGGTCACTATCAGTCCTGTAATGGTATCTTGGTGTGATCATCATCATCTCCAATAGACATGAGACAAAGATTTTCAATGCCTTTCTCTTCCTCCTGTTCTTCTTCACTTGAAGATCCATCATCCCGTGTTGTTTTGAGAGATTTCTTCTTTTCCTTGTACCATTTCTTCTTGCTCTTCAATTTGAATCAATCCATTTTAATGTGACCCGTCTTGCCACATTCATAGCATTTTATTTCTTTTTATTTCTATGTCTTTGAATGATGATTTGGATGAATTACCTTTATTCACTTGCCATCTCCTCTTTCTTTTCCATTCACTAACTCTTTTAGATTGTATGATCATTTCTTCATCATCATCACTATCTTATTCACTTGAGCTCTCAACTTCTTTGGTGACATTCAGAGCAATTGCTTTCCTCTTATCTTTCTCACCTTTGTCATCTTCATTTTTTGTATGAAATTAAAAGGTGATGAGTTTTCCAACTAGCTCATCGGTTCTTAATGTGCTAAGAGCTTCTTCAATTGAAGAGAGCTTCTTCAATTGAAGAGACCTTTGATTCAAAGCTCTTCTTGGCTCTAAGTGCTCTCAATATCTTGCTATTGACATCACCTTGATTATAGAATTTTCCATATTTCTTTAAGTCATTGACAATAGCGAGTAACCGCTTCATCATTTTGGTGACATTTCCATTGGGCTTCATTTTGAAAAGTTAAAACTCATGCCCAAGCATTTAAGTGTTTGTGAACCTCAGTTGGGTGGTAACCTCATAATAATTCTCAAGAGTATTCTAAATGCTACGTGCACAAATAAGATGTTGAACTTTTCCACTTTCTTCTCTAGACAAGGAGTTCACCATGATGGAGGCTAACCTATTATTCTTGTAGAAAGCCCTTTCTTAAGCATCAGTCCACTTTTCTTTAGGGAGAGACACTTGAACACCATCGACCTCATGAGTAGGAGATTTCCATTCATTTTTCACATATTTCCAATGCCCAACTCCCTCACTATCCATGAAAAAGTACATCTTATTTTTCCAATAAGAGTAATCCTTTCCATCAAAGTAAGGTTTAAGATATGAATTGAGGTTTCCAAGAGGTTAAGAGGTTAAGGTATTGGTTAGAGGAATGGCTACCATAATGGATGAAATTTCATAATTAAGCTTTTTAAAATTTAGAGGCACCGATACCAATTATTGTCCCAAGACGGCAACAAAGAGGGGGGTGAATTGGTTGTTTTGAAGAGCTGATGGTAAAATTTAAAAATTTAAAGCAAAACAACAAAGAGAAGAGTAGAATAGAGAAGAAAAAACACAAAAGCATTTATAGTGGTTTGGATTACCTTAATCCTATGTCTAGTTCCTTAACAACCTATTAAGGTTTCACTAATCTTGTGTTTTTACAAACTCAACTCTAATTTGTTATTTTCACAAGCTCACATCGAACATCTATAAGGCTTGAGTATTTTCCCCACAATCCAAACAAGAGTTTTCCCATGCTCACTCTAAAACCTAATATCTCAAAGCTCACACTCAAAATTACAATGGCGTATAATGCTCACATCCAATACTCCATGAATACAAGTATAAATTTTGTTGCAAGGAAATGAAAGATGTTTATCTTAGCAATTACAATCATAATCCCATGAAAAATGAGGTTTCTTGAGATATTTATAGCCTTTAAGCCTCAACTAGCCATTTGAGATAGGAGCCAACATGTTTGATTATTGTGTCCCACTTAAATCCCTTTTCAGAACAAGTTCATAGTCAGACTATCGTTAGTCTAGTCGGCTTATGCTAGGCATGGTTAGATTGAGCACTTCTTTGGTCGGGCTTGCCATTTTCTGACAAAAGTTCTTCAATGGCTAGTACATGTGGCATCCACGAATTGAGCAAATAAGTAACGGCTATAATATTTAAATCTCATTTAACTGGTACGGTCAAAATGGCTTCAATCCAATTAGACTGCTCGTGGTATGCTGAGATTTTGGGAGTACCAGTGACCATGAAATGTATTAGAACTTTGTTGGATTTTTTGCTCTAGCTCTATCCGGTCAGACTGCATCAAGTCTGATCATGCCAGGAATAGTATACTAAAATCTTTAAAGTACCAGGGATCGTGGCCTCTACTAGACATTTTGAGGATTTGCCACGGGCTTTGATACGGTCAAACTTCTTGATGGTTAGGTTGAGACATGTAATATGTTCATAATATGTTATTGATATGGAGCATGAGCTCTATTAGATATTTTGGCTCGAGTTTGGTCTAATTAGTTATGCTTAGTGACGGCAGCTAAGGCTCAGATCGGACGCACCAGCTCTAGTCCAGTTAGCTCAATTTTAGAATGTTCGTGCTCTTGTCACCACATTCATGGAATACTCATCAGCTCGATGTCGATGTGGTCAAACTTGTTTTTGGTCTGTCAGCTCAGTTGTGGTACGATCATACTTTGGCTTGGTATGGCCACCTTCTCTTGAGTTTGATTGGCCAGGCTATTGGTTTGATCATGCTTATTGAGATTTCTTCAAAAATAAGGTCCTACAAAATTTAACTTGATATAAATATTAGTCATGTTCAATTTTATTACCTAAGATAAAAATAGAGACCAATTGTTTGGCTAACAACTGAGGTGAAGACTCACTTAATAATAATAGTTAAAAGTACAAGCTTCATTTCCTTCCTCCAAGGAGCTTGATGCGAAAAAAAAATCTCATATGAAGTTTAGGAGAAACTTATGTTTGTATATTTATATAAGTTACATAATATATTTGGTATTTGAGTTTGTTTAGACACTCCGTGTTGTAAGTGTAAAATATTATATTAAGACTTTTATTTCATAAATCTATGTACATATTCATGTCAGTTAAAATTTAAGCTATACAAGTTAATGAAGGTTATTCAAGGTACCTAGTGACCATAAGTTGGCCTGGACACTAGGACCATCATACCCCTGAAGGTGGGGTGTGACACTCTTAAAACCTATTTTGTCTCTTCCCACATGTCCATTTAGGTCTCCTCCTATAAAGTTGTTCTCATCATTCGGTATTCCTTGCATAAGCTCATCCATATCATTCCAAAACTTTTGTTTGATTTGCCCATCAAAACCAACTTTAGGAGTATATGTACTAACTATATTGATTGTTTCCTTCTATAGAACTAATTTCACTAAGAGCATCTTATCCCCTACTCTTTTTAGAGCCATAACATTTTCATTAAAATATCAATCCAAACAATACCAACCCCATTCTTATTTTTGTTAGTTCCTATATACCACAACTTATATCTTTTATTCTCAATCTCTTTACTCTTCCCTCCTACTGATGTGAACATGGCAATGGAACCCTTCGACAAAAGATAATGGAACTCAATGCTTAAAGATTCCTTGTGGGTTAATTACAAGATAAAGAGCCAATAAGATGAAGAAAGCTTTCAAAGATTCAGGGATGCAGATATGGAGCCACGTGGACCAAGTAGAGGGAAAGAGAAGTTGACCATCTTATTATAGGCTTTGGAGCCTGAGTTGGATATTTGTAGACCCTTAATTTTTGACCCAATCCGGTCCAATATGTTTTATTTAGTCTAAAATGATTTTTGTTATCTAATTGGTCCAAAATAATTTTTATTAAATAATATTTGCTTTAGTATCTAATTTTTATTAATAAAAAATAGAAATAAACAAATAAAAGTCAAAAAATAAAAATAAAAATAAAAGTCGGAGTCGAAAAAATCGGCGATGAAAAAATCATCGCTCGGGCTAGTGGCCATTTAATCTGCAGGAAATTCCTGTGGACGAAATCACTGTGCTATTTTGCACGTAGCATGCAGAAATTTTCTGCCTGCAAAATATCTTACGGGCCCGCTGCCGCAGCCAGCTGCAGCAGATTTTTTTGCCAGCACAGTTTTTCCGGATTAGTTTTTTTTCGGCAGCGCAAATTTTTGAAGACGGGCAGGAGACACTGCCAATCCACTGGCCGTGTCTCACCTGAAGACCAAACCAAAGAAAGAAAAGAAAAGAAGGAAAGAAATGGCAGAAGGTGACACACCCACATGACACGGCCAAGCCACTAGCCGTGTCACATGACACGGCCAGGAGCTTGGCTGTGTCCCATCCTAAGCCTAGAACAAAGAAAAACCAAAGAAAAGACACAGAAGCTGACACACCCAGGAGACATGGCCAAGCCACTGGCCGTGTCACTCCCATCTTCAAAGAACAAAGAAGACCCTGATCTCCAAGGATGAAGATCCATTTTCAAGGGTGAAGACTCGATCTCCAAGGGTGAAGATCCATTCTGAGGATGAAGAATCACAATGCATAGAACATCTGGAGCAGTCAAACTTCTCAACTGATGAAAGGTTAGTCAAATTCATTCTCGGGTTACCCAATCTTGGGTCTAAGTGGCAAATCTCGGATCCAAGTACCCAAATCAAATCAATTTAGGGCCGAATATCCCAATACATTTAGGATCGAGTATCCTAATCCAGTTTAGGATCGAGTATTCCAATCCAGTTTAGGATCGAGTGTCCAAATCCAGTTAGGATCGAGTATCCAAATCTAGTTTAGGATTGAGTATCCGAATCTAGATAGGATCGAGTATCCGAGTCTAGTTTAGGATCGAGTATCCAAATCTCTCAAGTCTAGAACCAAAAATTTTCCTTAGGTCTAGAACATAGAATTATCCTTGAGTCCAGAACTCGAACTGGGTCCAGAACCCAAATTTTCCTTAGGTCCAGAACCTAGAATTATCCTTGAGTCTGGAACTCGAACCGGGTCCAGAACACAAATTTTTCTTAGGTCCAGAACCTAGAATTATCCTTGAGTCCAGAACTCGAACCGGGTCCAAAACCTAAATTTTTCTTAGGTCCAGAACCTAGAATTATCCTTGAGTCCAGAACTCAAACCGGGTCCAGAACCCAAATTTTCCTTAGGTCTAGAACCTAGAATTATCCTTGAGTCCAAAACTCAAACCGGGTCCAGAACCCAAATTACCCTTAGGTTCAGAACCTAGAATTTATTTCTAAGAACTTACCTCGGGTCCAGAACCCAAATTTTACCATTAGGTCCAGAACCTAGAATTATTTCTAAGTCTAGAACTTACTATTTAGATCATTTTTATACTTGTTTTTAGTATGATTTTTATGTGTTTTTAGTTAATGTTTTGATTGATTTTTGTTTTAAATTTGTTTAAAGTGTTTGTTTTATGTTTAGGTGCAAAAACATCCTTGGAAGATAAAAACAGTGTAAGAATAGCATGAACCAAGCATGACATGGCCAAGCCAAATGAAGCTTGGCCGTGTCAACTCAAAGTAAAGAAATGGCAGAACTTGACATGGCCAAGAGATACGGCCAAGCCACTGGCCGTGTCTTATTTAAGGAGTAAAACAAAGACCAAAGTAAAGAAAGAGCAAAAAAAGAAGCAGAAGCAAACACACTCATGTGACACGGCCAAGCTTGTGGCCGTGTCACATGAGACACGGCCAAGCCACTCTTGGCTTGGCCATGTCACCTCCTTGAGACCAAAAGAAAAGAAAGAATAGAAAGAAATAAAGAAAGAAGCAATGAGGGACACGGCCAGAAAGCTTGGCCGCGTCCTAAGGAAAATCAAGAGACACGGCCAAGCCACTCTTGGCTTGGCCATGTCACCCTTAATTTCTATAAAATCTTCTGCTCGAAAGAAAAAAAAAGGGGGGGAGACGGCTAGGGTTTGAAAGGAAGAAAAGAAAAGAGAAGGAGCGAGCAAACACATTTGGGATGGGGAGAGAGTGACACTCTCCTTGTCCCTTCATCTTCATCCTCCATCTTCATCTTCTCCATCTTCCATTGACAAGATCTTTGAGGTTCTTTGGGATAAATTGGGTTAATCAAACTCTTGAAGGTTGAAGAAGCTTCATTCCAAGGTTTGGTGACTTGAGAAAGCTCCATTCCATCTACCAAAGGCAAGCTCCATTCCAAGGTTTGGTGACTTGAGAAAGCTCCATTCCATATTGCAAAGGGGAATCAACCATTGAAGAGGGATTGAGTTCTTCATCAAATATCAAAGTGGAGCTAGGAGGAAGACTAGTAATCCTACTCTTGGCATCTTCACAAGGGGGTTTTTCTATTCTCTCTTTTAATTCATTTCAATATTGTTTTTGTTGTATTAAGAGAATTGATATTGCAATGAACAATTTGTGTTTGATTTATATTGAGTTGAATAAATGTTTTAAATTGATGATGTTGAGCTAAAAACCCATGCTTAGGGGTTTGTAGTATATTTGATTGAATGCTTTGATTTGATATTTCCATTGATGTACCTTGTTATTGGTTGATTGCATTGGATTGTATGCTAGGTTGATAGATTAGCTACCTATTGATCTCTAGATATTGAATGATGGACCGAGAGGTGAAATTCGATATCGGAATTATGCAATCGACCACCCTATGAATGAATTAGAAATATAAGTTCTAGGGTTTTATTAATTTTGTAATGTAAAAGAATTGGTCATTGTTAATTCATGAATGTGAGAACTAATGGATTGGTAATTGACTAATTAACCTTAAGGAATAAATTAATTACAAGATTATGTTCATAGATAATTCAGAATTGAACTTTGATTGAATGGACCTATACCCCTAAGTACTTTCCCAAGAATCGATTTTATCTTGTACAACTTTCATACATCGACCCTACACTCCTTAATCTTAGGTTTAAATTGTTCTTTTACATTCCAACACAACAAACTCTCGCATTTAAATAATTTGTCAATCAAGCTATTACGAACCATACCTTCTTGGGGAAACGACCTTGGGGCGATCACCTTTGCTACAGCTACCTCGTATACTTGCAAGTGACGCTTTGTAGTAGTACTTAATTCGAGTGCAACAAGATTTTGGGGGTTTGAAAGGAAGAAAAGAAAAGAGAAGGAGCGAGCAAACACATTTGGGATGAGGAGAGAGTGACACTCTCCTTGTCTCTTCATCTTCATACTCCATCTTCATCTTCTCCATCTTCCATTGACAAGATCTTTGAGGTTCTTTGGGATAAATTGGGTTAAACAAGCTCTTGAAGGTTGAAGAAGCTTCATTCCAAGGTTTGGTGACTTGAGAAAGCTCCATTCCATCTACCAATGGCAAGCTCCATTCCAAGGTTTGGTGGCTTGAGAAAGCTCCATTCCATATTGCAAAGGGGAATCAACCATTGAAGAGGGCTTGAGTTCTTCATCAAATATCATGGTGGAGCTAGGAGGAAGACTAGTAATCCTACTCTTGGCATCTTCATAAGGGGTTTTTCTATTCTCTCTTTTAATTCATTTCAATATTGTTTTTGTTGTATTAAGAGAATTGATATTGCAATGAACAATTTGTGTTTGATTTATATTGAGTTGAATAAATGTTTTAAATTGATGATGTTGAGCTAAAAACCCATTCTTAGGGGTTTTGTAGTATATTTGATTGAATGCTTTGATTTGATATTTCCATTGATGTACCTTGTTATTGGCTGATTGCATTGGATTGTTTGCTAGGTTGATAGATTAGCTACCTATTGATCTCTAGATATTGAATGATGGACCGAGAGGTGAAATTCGATATCGGAATTATGCAATTGACTACCCTATGAATGAATTAGAAATATAAGTTCTAGGGTTTTATTAATTTGGTAATGTAAAAGAATTGGTCATTGTTAATTCATGAATGTGAGAACTAATGGATTGGTAATTGACTAATTAACCTTAAGGAACAAATTAATTACAAGTTTATGTTAATGGATAATTGGGAATTGAACTTTGATTGAATGGACCTATAGCCCTAGGCACTTTCCCAAGAATCGATTTGATCTTGTACAACTTTCATACATCAACCGTACACTCCTTAATCTTAGGTTTAAATTGTTCTTTTACATTCCAACACAACAAACTCTCACATTTAAATAATTTGCCATTCAAGCTATTACGAACCACACCTTCTTGGGGAAACGACCTTGGGGCGATCACCTTTGCTACAGCTACCTCATATACTTGCGAGTGACGCTTTGTAGTAGTACTTAATTTGAGCGCAACAAGTTTTTGACGCCATTGCCGGGGAAGGCTGTTTAAGTAGTGATAGTTTGATTTTTCTTTACAATTTAATGGATTGTTTGTTTTCTTTGAATTGTTTGTTTGTTTTGTTTGATTTTCTTTCAATTTAATTATTTGTTTGTTTTCTTTAAGTTGCTAACTGCCTTTTGTAAATATGCAATTTTCAAGGTACGTAGGAGTTTATGATGATAACCCTAACTCTGACATGGCATGGCAATTAGCAGAATTAACGAACCAACTTAAGATGCTAAATGCAAGAGGAAGAACACCTATGCCTACTCGTGAAGTATGTTCAACATGTGGCAATGCAGGGCATAGTGCAAATACATGCTCATTCGGTTTCGTACGATACCAAGAATGGCAAGAGGAAGAATATGCCTATGAAAGTTTCCAGCAAATGGGTGGAAATGACCCATATCCCAGACCTTATAATTCAAGCTGGGGAAGCCACCCAAATTTTTCTTGGGAAAATCAACAGCAAATTCCACCTCAAAATTTTTTTCAACCTTACCAAAGAAATCCTTACTCTCAAGAATAATATTCAAATCAAGATCACCTTAAGAAACCCACATTGGAGGATAGTTTGAATGCCTTCATTCAAACTAGTTCAAAAATTTAAGATCGACTTAAGGAACCCACTTTGGAAGGTAGTTTGAATGCCTTCATTAAAATTAGTGCACAAAATCAAGATCAATGGAAGAAATCCACAATGGAAGATGATTTGAATGCTTACATTCAAATTAGCACACAAAATCAGGAAGGGATCAATGAGAGGCTTGATTCTATGGAGGAATCATTGAAGAGGGTGGAAATTCAAGTTAGGCAACTGGCACATCAACTCCAAGCACACCAAAAGGAGGAATATCTTAGCCAATTGGAGCAAGTCAAGGTAATCACAAATTTGAAGAGTGAACAGGTAATATATAACAAATTTTGTGATTCTTTGGATGCAGGCACTAATCAAGAAGATAATGGCGAGGAGATACAAACCAATATTGAGGAGTTGAGCCAATTAAACGAGAAGGAGAATTTGGAGGCATTAACCTCACCAAAGTTGCATGAATTTTCCAATCCTGATAGGCCACCAAATCCATTTCCATGTAGCTTGAAGGATGAGGAGCAAGGTAAGCAACTTCCTGACATCTATAATATGCACTCCCAAGGAGATAGTGGAAATAAGATTGGGATGACTATGACCCTAGAAGAAGAGCATGAAATGCTCAATTTAGAAATTGAGGAGTGTAAGCTAATTTTAGATGCTGAGGTTGTTGAGATGGGACTTGACATTGTTAAAGTGGATGAAGAAGTGATTCAACCAAACTTGGTTGAACTTAAAGAGTCCCCAAAAGTCATTTCTACTACTCTTGGTGGTAAGGAAGAGCAGAAATCTGATTTGCCCAAGTTTCACAAAGACAAAGATTATTACCACGTTCCTATAGCACTGGAGGATCACCCCGAGGCGACTTTCACATGTCCCTTTAAGACATGTTCTCTTCAAGGAATACTATTTAGGGGTTGCCGTACATTGGGTACATTTCAAAGTTACATGTTGTTCATCCTCTCAGTCATGGGCTCAAATTGCATTATAGGTGGAAGGAGCCCTACACATCGTATATGGGAAGGATGGAAATCAGGTTTCATCTAAACCCCCTCTGTAGTATGCATGCTCACATTGAGGACAATGTGAATCTTTAAGTGTGGGGTGCATTTTATGTTTTGTGTTTTTACTTTTAAGTGCATTTTGTGTTTTTACTTTTTAAGTTTAATAATGTTTTACCTTGAATAAATGAGTTTTAGAAAGTTCAATTGTTATAAAAATTGTTGATAGATAACCTTTGAATTTTTGAAGCATGAATTTGAGAATTGAGTAGAATTGGTGCTTATTGTCAATTTTGTTGGTTTTTCCATGCATTGCCATTAACCTAGTGAGGAATTGAGCCATCAACTTATCATTATTGCTGTGGCTAAACATCTTTGATTGATGAATTGCTAGAACTTGCTTTGACATGCATTTTAAGAATACATAAAAATTCAATTAGGCATCAAGATGATTAAGGCAATTAGGTGAACCCACTTTGGCTTAAAAAGACCAACCCTATTTTTAACCTTAGTTAGCCAATTTTGAGCTTATTTTATTTTTCCTTTTCTTTCTTTTTCACAACACCATTAGCTTGAACCTTGTTGTTTAACTCTTACCCTTTCATTAGGTCAAGAGCATTTTAAGAGCGTTTATGATCGAGTGTTGTGTTGAATTAAGTTTGGGGTTAAATTTAGTAGGTTTAAGATTGCAAAATAAAAAAAAAGAAAAAGAAAAGAGAAAAAGAAAAAAAATATAAAATAATATATGTATATATATATATAATAATAAGAATAATTGTTATTCTCGTTGAAAGGGTTGGAATGTATCATTACAAGATTTAATAAGTGAGTTCCCTTGAAAAGATCCTTAATGTCAAGGGGTAGATTAGAGGAATGTGTTTTGGGATTATTGGGTTATGTATATGATCGGGTACTTCACTCTTAAAGTGCTCTTGAACTTAATGATTAAGCTCACATTTCCTAAATATCATACCTTTACCTTAGCCCCATTACAACCCAATAAAGACCTTTTGATGGATGCTGGATTGTTATTTTGTGGTGGAGATTTGATTGATAAGCAAGCCTATGGTAATAATCTTTCATTGATTGTTATGAGTGTAAACACCACCATGATCAAACACTTGTAAGAGTTGGTGAGGGAGAGACAACATTGATTATGCATGGAAAGCCACTTAATTGCATTGGTGTTGATTTTGTTTGATTCGATATTGATTTCAGATTTAGGGATAAGGAAATCTTGATGCATCTTCATAACTCTTGAATTTAACAAAATTCATCTAGTTAGTGTGTTTTGATTTTAGCCTTGCTTGGGGACAAGCAAGGAATTAAGTGTGGGGTAGTTATTTAGATCATTTTTATACTTGCTTTTAGTATGATTTATATGTGTTTTTAGTTAATGTTTTGATTGATTTTTGTTTTAAGTTTGTTTAAAGTGTTTGTTTTAGGTTTAGGTGCAAAAACACCCATGGAAGATCAAAACAGTGCAAGAATAGCATGAACCAAGCATGACATGGCCAAGCCAAATGAAGCTTGGCCGTGTCACCTCAAAGTAAAGAAATGGCAGAGCTTGACACGGCCAAGCCACTGGCTGTGTCTCATTTAAGGAGCAAAATAAAGACCAAAGCAAAAAAAGAGAAAAAAAAAGCAGAAGCAAACACACTCATGTGACACGGCCAAGCTTGTGGCCGTGTCACATGAGACACGGCCAAGCCACTCTTCGCTTGGCCGTGTCACCTCCTTGAGACCAAAATAAAAGAAAGAAAAGAAAGACAGAAAGAAAGAAGCAGTGAGGGACACGACCAGCAAGCTTGGCCATGTCCCAAGGAAAATCAAGAGACAAGGCCAAGCCACTCTTGGCTTGGCCGTGTCACCCTTAATTTCTATAAAATCTTCTGCTCGAAAGAAAAAAAAAGGGGGAGACGACTAGGGTTTGAAAGGAAGAAAAGAAAAGAGAAGGAGCGAGCAAACACATTTGGGATGAGGAGAGAGTGACAATCTCCTTGTCCCTTCATCTTCATCCGCCATCTTCATCTTCTCCATCTTCCATTGACAAGATCTTTGAGCTTCTTTGGGATAAATTGGGTTAAACAAGCTCTTGAAGGTTGAAGAAGCTTCATTCCAAGGTTTGGTGACTTGAGAAAGATCCATTCCATCTACCAAAGGCAAGCTCCATTCCAAGGTTTGGTGACTTGAGAAAGCTCCATTCCATATTGCAAAGGGGAATCAACCATTGAAGAGGGCTTGAGTTCTTCATCAACTATCAAAGTGGAGCTAGGAGGAAGACTAGTAATCCTACTTTTGGCATCTTCACAAGGGGGTTTTTCTATTCTCTCTTTTAATTCATTTCAATATTGTTTTTGTTGTATTAAGAGAATTGATATTGCAATGAACAATTTGTGTTTAATTTATATTGAGTTGAATAAATGTTTTAAATTGAAGATGTTGAGCTAAAAACCCATGCTTAGGGATTTATAGTATATTTTATTGAATGCTTTGATTTGATATTTCCTTGTTATTGGTTAATTGCATTGGATTGTATGCTAGGTTGATAGATTAGCTACCTATTGATCTCTAGATATTAAAATAAGGACCGAGAGGTGAAATTCGATATCGGAATTATGCAATCGACTACCCTATGAATGAATTAGAAATATAATTTCTAGGGTTTTATTAATTTGGTAATGTAAAAGAATTGGTCATTGTTAATTCATGAATGTGAGAACTAATGGATTGGTAATTGACTAATTAACCTTAAGGAAAAATTAATTACAAGGTTATGTTAATGGATAATTGAGAATTGAACTTTGATTGAATGGACCTATACCCCTAGGCACTTTCCCAAGAATCGGTTTGATCTTGTACAACTTTCATACATCAACCCTACACTCCTTAATCTTAGGTTTAAATTATTCTTTTACATTCCAACACAACAACCAAGCTATTATGAACCACACCTTCTTAGGGAAACGACCTTGGGGCGATCACCTTTGCTATAGCTACCTCATATACTTGTGAGTGATGCTTTGTAGTAGTACTTAATTCGAGCGCAACTCTTACCTCAGGTCCAGAATCTAAATTTCCCTTAGGTCCAGAACCTAGAATCATCATTGAGTCCAGAACTTGAACCGGGTCCAGAACCCAAATTTTCCTTAGGTCAGAATCTAAAATCAACATTAAGTCCAGAACTTAGCTCGGGTCCAGAACCCAAATTTTTCTTAGGTCAAGAACCTAGAATTATCCTTGAGTCCAAAACTCGAACCGGGTCCAGAACCCAAATTTTCCTTAGGTCAAGAACTTAGAATTATCCTTGAGTCCAGAACTCAAACCGGGTCCAGAACCCAAAACCTCAACTATCTCAAAAATTAAGTCTTATTGCTTTTCACTCTCTTTCACTAAGGTTTCAGATCATTCAAGCAGGGGGCAAACTGTATACCCTTAATTTATGACCCAATCTGGTCCAATATGTTTTATTTAGTCTAAAATAATTTTTTTTGTCTAATTGGTCCAAAATAAATTTTATTAAATAATTTTTGCTTTAGTATCTAATTTTTATTAATAAAAAAATAAACAATTGAAAGTCAAGAAATAAAAATAAAAATAAAAATCGGAGTCGAAAAAATCGGCGATGAAAAAATCATCGCGTGGGCCCGTTGGCACGGGCCGTGGGAATTTTCGCAGCAGTTTTTTTTCGGCAGTGCAAATTTTTCGACGCAAATTTTTTGAAACCTAATCCAATTAGGTTTTGGTTTCTTTTTTTATTAATATTACTTACCTTAACTAATTAGGAAAAAACAACCTCAAACTACTATAAATAAGGACCAAAGGCAATTAATTTAGGAGAGGCAAAAATCCAAGAGTAGTTTGGAAATTTGAAACCAAATCAAGGAAGGAAAAGAAGAAATTCAATTCAACTCTTTTCTGGAACAGGAGCAGCACGATTTAGAGGATTCAAAGGCAAAAAGGGCTTGTCTTTGGAGCTAATTCATCCAAGAAGAATTGTTTTTGGAGAAATCATCAAAAGAAGGTATGTGTTAATCAATTTTCTTTAATTATTTTTTTTTACACAGTAGCAAATTTATGAAATCAAAATTAAAAACCTTTAAACTTTAATTTAGTTTTTCTAAAGCTAAAAAAAACCTTATTTCATTAGTTTATCTTCCAAAAGGCTTAAAATTGTTATTTTTTCTTCTTAAAAATCTTGAAACTCTAATTTAACATATTTTTCAACAAAACTATGATATAAATTCTGCTTCTTTTAAAATTTTAAAGTAGGTTCTATTTCATTCAAAAAGCCTTAAAAAAACATCTTTTCTACTTATAAAAACTTTAATTTATTTGTTTAAATTCATAAAACTTCATGAAATTATCAAATTGATTTCCAAATTCTTAAAAATTATTCACCACCCGTGACCCTACTTCCAAAATATCAAATCCAAATTCAACTTTCAAAATTCAAAATAATGAACACTAACACTTTTAAAACCTTAAACCCTAATTTTTATGAACCCTAATCCTTTTAAAAAATTAAAAAACATAAAAATATAAAAACCTAAATTTTACACAGTAGCTTAGAAACCCAATAACCAAAAATCACAAATTAAAGTATTTTAAAGTGTTTAAAACCCTAGTTTCATGATATCATCATTCAAGCCTTAATTTTGTTAATCAAAGAGTCTTACCAACCCTTTAAAACATAAAACCCTAATTTATTTTAATTCCATAAAAAGTCACAGTAGCCATAATTGGACTTTTATTTGCTTTATTCAATTTCATACTTGATTATGCTTTGATTTATTTCTTATGCTTTAATTTATTTAATTTCAATACTTGATTTATTTAATTTATCATGGATGGATGTTTATTTTATATTTTGATTAATAGCTTTGATGAATGATTTGTTTATGATGAATGATTATTTACTTTTATCAATTAATTTAGATTTCCAAAAGTTGTAAGAGGTATGTTTTCACTTGGTGGGCACCTCATTAGTTAAACATCATGTAATTTAATTTGATTTTCTATTTTAGAACCTATGTAAAGGGAATGTTTCTACCTTTTGGTGGGTGTCCTATTTAGGCATGTGATGTAAGGACATTTTTCCATCCTTGGATGGGTGTCCATTTATTTGCTTTATTTGGACATTGCTTTGATTTTAATATATTGATGCTTTCTTTTAATTATTGTGTGTAATATGGATAATGTTGTTATATTTAAGAATTTTATAATATTGAGACCTGTAAAGGAGGCCGGTTCCAATGAACCGGGCATTTGTGGGGTGCTGGGCCATTTCTCACCTTCCTCACACGTACCCAACTTTTCGAACCCATTAGGGGGTTGGAGATTCCTTAGGAATTGAGTCATCCACCCCTTTCTTTTTCTCGGCCCATCCGGGTGGCTACTCCATTTTCTTCGGACTTATGTCCGTGTTCTCTAAGGCTCCGAGCCTAAACAGTGCTGAAGTCACAAGAACCATTCCACCGGGAGTGGGGGCGAAAATACCCGCTCACAGTGGCGACTCCACTAGGGATAAGAGAAGTTGATTCCGTTGGTTTTTTATATTATTCTATTCTTTCTTATAATGATATTATCCATTGCATCATCTTACATTGCATCGTGTGCGTGAGTTAGGATGCCCATGTTACCCGTGTTGTGTTATGTAAGGGATACCACACTTTCACTCAGGGTATGGAGATCGAGCATGGCATAACCACTCATAGCCTTGTACCACTTGGTATATACTTGCTATGGGAACCTAAGCCTTTTAACCCAAAGACTAAAGCTCATGTAATTGGCCTAGTTACTTTCCTTAGGTTTTACCCTAAATGCATGTTGTTTGACTATGGTTAGTTTATCTTAGTCTAAATTATGGCTTATTTGGTTTGTTCTTTTTCTAATATGACCTAAGTATATTGTAAGCTCAAAATAAATTTTTCTTTAAAATCCAAAAGACCAAAACTATTTTTAAAACTTTTCAAAATGGTCTTTGGACATAAGACTTTTTCTAAAAACAAATCAAAAAAAATTCTTTGGCCCAAGGCTCAAATACTAAGCCTAAAATCCATTTTTTTTAAAATCTCTTACAATGGGTTTAGAAACAAAACTATTTTCACCCAACCATTTCTTACAAAGAGCTTGCAAAAATATTCGGGTCAATTATGAAATACCAAAAATCAATTGTGGGCCTAGTTTACACTAAGAATAAATTAACCATGGGCTTGTTTGTGGCATGAATCATTAGTTACCTTTTTTCAAGTTAGAAATCTATTTATAATAAACCTCTTAATTTAGTTTTATTCCAATATAGCATAAAAGCTACTATAGTTGGTTGAATGGATTAAAACCTAATTAATGGGAATTATCATGGATTGATTTCCATTTTCGAAAATATAACTATTGGTTGAAACGTCTGAGGGAATTATTCGAAAGCAAGATACCCCATATTGGTATTTTATTAACCATATACTTAGGAAAAGAGACTCGCCATTCGTGTGTGGATGTTATAAGGTTGGAAGGATCATCCTAATTACACTTGTTTATTGGTTGATTGTGCATACATGCATACATTTGCATCTCATATCATTGATCCTCTCTGGCTCACAGCCCAGGATTACGAAAGTTCAAAAGCTTACGATAATCCGACCTATGCCGAAGACGAAGTATCTAGCAACAACTCAATCACTTGCTCACCTAAAACAATGGAGCCCGAACAAATTCAAAGGATGGTGGATGAAGCCCTTAATGCCAAAATGGAAGAAATCAAAGAGGCCCTAGCTGAGACCATGAAGAACCAATTGACTGCAATCTTAGAGAATCATGCCGAGGCATTTGCTAGCACTAAAAAACCAAAGGACAAAGGGAAGACTAAAGTTAGTGAAGTGGTTTCTGATGATGAAAAGGTGATCATTGATGATGATGATGATTGGGCTCAATATTACCAAGAGGTTAAAGAAAAGAAGAAAGAATCGAAGGCTGTTGAGAAGGCAACTATTGAAAAGACCGAGACATCTGATGTTGAAAAGATGATTGCTGATTTAAGAAAGAAATTTGAGAAGAAGTTGAAAACCGAAGAGATGTCTGAGATCGAAAAACTATTTGAACAAGATGAAGAGGTCCCTTATAAATTCAAGATGCCTTCCTTTGCTAAGTACAATGGCACCGGAAATCCCCATCTTCATGTGAAGCAGTATATCACTGCCATGCAATCTGCTCGAGCTACTAAGGCTCAAACCCTAAGGTACTTTATGCTTTCATTGGACCCTGTTGTCCAAAATTGGTTCAATACCTTAGATGATGGAACATAAAAGATTTGGGATCTACTTTACAAAGCCTTCATCCAACAATATGGATATAATGTTGAGTTAGAAGTTACTTTAATGGAAGTGGAGTCCATAAGGCAAAGGCCAAATGAGAATTTTATGGACTATGTGAAGCGATAGAGAAAGAAGGCCGCTTTACTCAAGAAGAGGCCCGATGAATCCGATCAAATAAGGATAATTGTGAGAGGGGTGTTGCCTAGTCTTCGTGAGAGGATGTCTCATACACTCATCCGTGATTTCAAAGACCTTCTCCAAGCTGGTTTGCAAATTGAAGAATGGGAAATGGAGAAGAGCTGCTTTGCAACAAAAAGGAAAGGAAAGGGAGCTATCAACCTGGTAGCCAAAGCATGCAAAAGGCCGTCGGTGTTAATGCTACTAACCAAGGAACAAGGAGATAATTTTCAGAATTGGGAAGACCGGTGTCTTGGGTTCTCAACAAGCTTTAAAGAAAAGGATTACTACAACCCTTAAATCCTCATCCCTTGCCTAACCCTCTCCCACCTAATTTTTACACCAGAGCATTTTGTCAATTTCACCAAATGCCATGGCATGACACGGATAGATGTGTGAGGTTGAGACATGAGATTCAAAATCTAATTTATAATGGGAAGCTACCCGAGCCCAACAAGCAAAACACCAAAGACAACCCATTACCAAAATTCAATAGGATACCACCACCGGCGACCTTCATGATTGGAAGAGGTTTACAAGAGGACTTTGTCATGTCTTCTTTTCAAGATGTGGATGAGAAAGCAATCAAAGAAGAAGAGGCATTTGTCAAAATTGAACAAGCTATGATGGATGGAGAAGTAGCAATTTGTGTTGTCAACGGGTTTTGGGATTCAAGTGATAGTGATGATGATATCATACCCAAGAAGGAGGAGTGGACTTGGTCCGAGCCCGAAGAAGATGAGGTGATGAATACTAGATCCGGTAAGTCTTACGCAAGGCCACCACCTAAGGAGATAGAAACGAATAAGGGAAAGGAAGTTGAAGTGGAAGAAGATGATGTTGTGCTAAAGCAATTGAAAAGAACCCAAGCAAGTGTTAGCATTTGGGACTTGTTAGCTACTTCTAAAAAGCACCGAGAAACTATGGCCAAAGCCTTAGCTAGCATGCCCATTTCTACCTCCACAATACCGAAGGAGTTGATCAACTTCATAAAAATTGGGGAAGTAATGAAATGTGAAGAGGTCCAAGAAAAGAGTGAAGTTAATATGGGACCAGTTTCTTTTTCTGATTCAGACTTACCGGAGGAGGGAAGAGACCACATCCGCCCTCTCTTTATCAAAATAGAAGTCAAGGGGAAGAGGACTCCATGTGTAATGGTCGATGATGGGTCTGTCATAAATGTTTGTCCACTTAAGATATTGCCAAAGCTAGCCATGTCAACAAGAGATCTAAACCCAACCGAGGTGACAATTCATGCTTATGACAACACTAAGAGGCATGCCGAAGGGACTTTCAAAGTGGCCGTCAAGGTTGGTCCAATTGAATCTATTGTTGAGTTTGTTGTTTTAGACATACCAGTTACCTTTGCCTTAATCTTGGGGTGACCATGGTTTCATCCTCTTGGTGGAATTCCTTCCACCCTTCATCAAAAGATTAAATTTCCCAGCGGAAATGAGACAGTGGTCATTGAAGCTGAAGATAATGAGATTGTTAACGTACTAATGGTTGAAAAGCCTCTCAATGGTTTTCAAGTGGTTGCAATTTTTGATGATGAAGTAGTGGACTTCAAAGTCTTGAATATGATGAAGAACATGAACTACCTTCCCGGAGCTGGTCTTGGAAAGGGTAAGGCCGGTTTGACTAAGTTGCCAGATTTTAGAACTCAAACATCCAAGAAGGGGTTAGGATATGATGAAGACGACAATGTCCAACCAAAGAAGAGTGAGAAGATGAGCTTCCCACCACTTGAAGAGATTTTTGTCAAAGCTCCATATATGGGACCACTCCAAGGAAAGCCTGAGCCAATCATGTTCATGGGTAAGTTAATCCCCAGTTTTGAAATTTTTGCAGATGTTGCTAAGCTAGTGGAGCAAGTGAAGAAAGAGCTCACCCTGTCAATCAACAAAGAGAAGAATGAAGCTGCCCTAAAAGCTGAGAAGACTCTGGAAGAGATTGCTGCCCTGGTTGAAGAAAAGTTTGAAGACATCCTGCTTTATGATTCTGAGAACAATGATTTTGATTTTGATTTTAATTTGTCTACTTTGTATGAGGATGATGATGTTTTCTTTTCCAAAATGAATGCAATAAAGTATGATTTTGCTTACTTGTGTGATGTTTCTCCTGATGGTTGCATACATTTAAATAGCAGTTACATGAGCATCTTTAATATTAATTCTGTTAACACACAATCATTAAATTTCGGAACAACTGAAAATCCTAAAAACATTAGCATAGCATCCGACCTTACTCCTGATGAGAGAGAGAGATTTGAAAAAATATTCAAAAAATATGAAGAAGTGTTTGCTTAGTCTTATGAAGATATGCCGGGGATAGATCGAGACATAGCCGAGCATCATATTCCTACTTACACTCACATTAAACCTGTCAAACAAAAGCTTAGGTGACTAAGACCTGAGTGGGCTGAATTGGTTAAAGAAGAGGTCACTAAGCAAATACAAGTGAAGTTCCTTGAAGTGATAGAATACCCAGATTGGCTAGCCAACATAGTACCAGTGCCAAAGAAAGATGGGAGGATAAGGGTCTGCGTGGACTATAGAGATCTAAACAAGGCTTCCCCTAAGGATGATTTTCCTTTACCTCATATAGATGTACTCATTGATAGTGCAGCCTCTAGCGTGCTACACTCGTTTATAGATGGATTTTCCGGATACAATCAAGTGTTAATGGCCCAAGAGGATAAAGCCAAAACTGCCTTCACTACTACATGGGGTATATTTTGTTATAGGGTGATGCCTTTCGGCTTAAAGAATGCTGGAGCAACCTAACAAAGAATGGCCACCACACTATTTCATGACATGATGCATAAAGAAGTTGAAGTATATGTTGATGATATGATAGTGAAGTCGGATACAAGGGAGCAACACTTCCAAAACACCCATCCGAGGATGGAAACATGTCCTTACATTGTCCATGTCTAAAATTGAATAGGACACCCACCAAAAGGTGAAAATGTGCCCTTTACATTAATCCCAAAAATATGAAATAAATTAAATTACTTAAGGTTTAAATAATGAGGTACCCAAAAAGTGGAAACATATCTCTTACATTAGTACCAAAATAATTCAATAATAATAAAGAAAATGTCCATTCATTCATTCATTCATTACAAATAAAATAAACCAACCATTAAAATATATAATAAACTAAATAATTAGATCTGGAAATAAATAAATTAATAAAACATATAAGTTTAGGGTTCACATCTTAAATTAAGGTTTTAAGAAATTAGGGTTTTGGAATTTAAGATTTGGAACTTAAAGTTTTGGAAACTAGAGTTTTGTAATTAGGGTTTCGAAACTATAGTTTTTGAATTAGGGTTTTGGAATTAGGATTTTTGAACCTAGGGTTTTGGAATTAGGGTTTTGAAATTATGGTTTTGGAATTAGGGTTTTAGGGTTTAAGGAATTTAAGGTTTAAGAGAGAAAGAATAATGGGATTAGGGTTTTGATATTCTTGGATTATTGGAAAAAAGGGTTTAGGATTTTAACTTACTTCCTTTGAAAAATAATTTGGGATTCGGAGAAATAAATTAATGTTTTGGAAGAATAATCAAGATTTTGGAGTTTAATAATGAAATGGTTTAAGCATGTGGATAAAAATAGTTTAGGGTTTTGAATTTCAATAAAATACTTATTGTTCTTGAGGTTTTAGTAAACAAACTAGATTCTGACAATTGATTCAAGCGCTAAACAGGTACTGGATGGTTTTAAGTTTTTATAAAACATGCAAGTGGAGTTATGAACACCAACTGATTAATGTATTAACTAAAGCAAACAATTAAAGTTATTAAAACAAAGATCAAGTTACTGCATGTTCTTATTAATCAAAGAAAAAAGCAGCTATTGTAAATATGAATAATTTATGATTAAAGATCAAACCTCCATCGTCAGTTCCACGAAAGAATTGATTTATGGGTGAACAATGTGAAGATAGTATGGACTTTACCTTCTTCTTTGGTTCTCTTGATATTTTTGCTTGTTATTTCCTTCGTTCACAAAAAAAAAAACTGCTGCTGTTCTTCTTTTTTTTGTTGTCGTCCCAATGTTGCTAAAAATTCATGTCCCTGTTAAAGTATTAAGATTTCTTATTTATAGGTAAAACCAATAAAAAAAACCCTAAACCTAACTCTGCTAATTTGTCTTTCAGACGAATTCTAAGCTTGTTAGGAAACTCTGGTCAAAACTCTAAAAAACTAATTGAAACCATGTCGATCTGGGAACCAGATCGACATGAGTTAAGGTCATGTTGACCTGGTTGTCCAGGTCGACATAAGTCTCAATCATGTTGACCTGCTGGTAGCCCAGGTCGACATGAGTCCAACCCCATGTCGATCTGGGCTGCCAGATTGACATGAGGCATGGTCATGTCGACCTAGGCCCTCCAGGTCGACATGAGCAATTGCTCATGTTGCCCCATCTAACCTGACTCGAATTATTCTCATATTTTTTTAACTTGTGGACCGAAAAGTTTTAATTTGGGCCGATTCAACTTGATTTTAGGGTTTTACAATTGAATTTTTGCCTCTTTAATTCGAACCGACATATTTAAAAATTATAAACTAGGTTTAAATATTTTGAAATGGGATCAAATTTATTTTGGCATCCTTTAATTAAGACCATATCAAATTGGGGTCAAAATTAAGGGTCTGCAGTTTGCCCCCTACTTGAATGATCTTGAATTGACTTAGAGAGTGAAAAGTAACAAGACTTTTAATTTTGGCAAAAATGGGTCCTGGACTCGAAAAAGACTTGGGTTCTTGGCTGAGACGGTTTGAGTTCTGGACCCAGTTCATGTTCTAGACTCGAAAAAGACTTGGGTTCTAAACTCGAGATATTTTGGGATTTAGACCTGGTTTGAGTTCTGGACATAAAAATAATTTTGGGTTCTGGACCCAGATTTGATTAGGGTGCTTCACCCAAGACTAGATTAGGGTGCTCGACCCAAGACTGAATTAGGGTCCTCAACCCAAGACTTAAGTTCTTCTAGCTTGATCATCCTTTTGTTGTTTGAGAATTTTGGATTTCTTCTATCCAATACATTCAGTCATCTATGAGTTTCGACTTTTTTCTAGCCATTGCTCCATTCTTCAATGGATTCTGCTGACTTTCTATCATCTGTGAGTTTTGGCTTTCTTCTAGCCAGTATTCCATTCTTTAATGGATTTTGCTGATATTCTTTCTTGTGAGGGTTCTGGCTTTCTTCTAAAGAAATAATTTTCGCTTTTCTAGCTGGACTAATCTTCTATCGGTTGATGATTTTGGCTTTCTTCTATCCAAACAATTTCAGCTCTTCTAGCTGGACTGATCTTCTATCAGTTGAGGGTTTTGGCTTTCTTCTAGCTAGTTGTTCCATCCTTCAATGGATTGACTTCAACTCTTCAAGCTGGATTGATCTTCTATCAGTTGAGGATTTTGGCTTTGTTCTAGCCAAACAATTTCAGCTCTTCTAGCTGGACTAATCTTCTATCAGTCGAGAGTTTTGGCTTTCTTCTAGCCAATTGTTCCATCCTTCAATGGATTGACTTTAGCTCTTCTAGCTGGACTGATCTTCTATCAGTTGAGGATTTCAGCTTTCTTCTAGCCAAACAATTTCAGCTCTTCTAGCTGGATTGAACTTTTGTCTTTTGCATCTTCATTCATTTAGAGTTCTTATTTTCTCATTGTTTGACTTTGCACTTTTGCATAAAAGTTCAGTTATTCTACATGGAAAAACATTAAAGGTGAGTCTGAACATGTTTTATGTATAAATTCAAAAATTGACAAGGATAAGTTTTGCCCCCTGTGTAGGCTCAAACTAATGCGTGCTTTGATTGATGTCTATATTTTGTTTGGTTCTTTTACACAAGCATGCACTTTCTCTTTCTTTTTACAATGGCCTTTTCGTGCCCCCTAATTCCATATCTGCCTCTGATTGTTTACTTTACTGCATTTGTTGTTCACTTAGACAAATAATAGGCCAGACAAAAAAATAGTGTGATATGTTCATGTATGCATGAGTAATACTCTCATTGGTTCCTTATAGATGCTTGTTCAGACTAATAGAAGACTTCATAGCTATGGCTTTATCTTTCACATGTACAAAGCATGAGTGGTGGAGGCCCCAGCAGGACAATTAGAAGCATAAGAGATGTCATTTCAACCCATGATTCAATACATGCCTTTGCAAATAATCCTTACTTACACAATATGTCTTTTAAGATTTAACAATGCAACACACTTCCCTAAACTTGAAAGCTTTATATAACAAAAAACATGTTTTTTTTAATCTTAGATCATACTTTGGCTTTGTCAAATCAGTGCCATAATACCTCAGGACTCAACTTTTGAAATTAACATATCTATAACATCAGAGCCCTAGTTACCATACTAAACTCAGGAATCATTTCTTTTTTATGCAAGAATTGTTGCACTTCAGATAGGCATATACACATTACTTAGCCAAAGGTCTCATTGAGTTTAAATATTGTCTGTCTCATATGCATGCTTATTCAAACAATCTCCACTAATAGACTCTACCTACCAAGAGAGATCAACAGGTCTTTAATAGGCTTGAAACGGGGTCTATAAGAGACATGGGTTATATGAAGGCCATTTTAGATTGGAGCTGATGTGACACTACTGACAAATGTTTACATTACAATTTTTTTGATGAAACTGTAGATAGTTGGAAGCATTCTTAAATTTTGGGTACCATTTCCTCCTTCTAGGCGTCTTGTTAGCTGGCTTCATAAAAATACAAAGCTTGACTGTCCTTCCATCATCTTGGGAGAAATCTGGATCCAATCACTATTATCTTGATCTTTAGACCACCTTTTTTCTTCCTCCATCTTTATGTCCTTTTCATTTTGGAATATCAAACCTAACACTTTCGAGATTGCAGACTTGGAGCTATATTGGATAAGATGGTCTTTCCCTTGTATCTCTGATTTTTCTTGGCTGGGCTCGTAACCTAAATTGAAGTTTTCTGATGCTTCAGGTAAGAAAAACATTCTTTTGGGATTTTATTTTTTTTCTTTTTCTTTTCTTTTTTTTATTATTTTTTCTTCTTTTCTTCTTTTTCTTCTGTTTCTTTTATTTGTTCTTTTTTTTTGCCTTAGGTCTAAGATAGTTATCTTATTTGTACCATCTTGTACTTCTGATATTCGGTGAGTGGAGTGGCATAAGTCTGCTTCAGTGAGGATGAATCCTTTATTGTTGAGATATTAAGTCCAATTCAAGTAAAGTTCAACTATCTATATGGTATTGACTTTGCATACTCTTCCTTGATATTTTTGCCCCCTTACACCAGTGATCATCAGACTTGCCATAAATATCACAATAGTTCAGGGTAGATTGTTGGGGTTTACAAGCCAATAAAAAGAAAGCTAAAAATTTCATGAAGGCTCAAAGGGATAACTAGGGATTGATATCAATAGGGTAGATACTAGACGTTGGCTTTCTAAACAATGCCTAAATCATTTCTCTCTTAAATAAGCAAAGTTCAATTTTGCCTCGAAAGTTTGTCAAAGCATGTTCTAAGACTGACTAGGACCTAGATAAAGGTAATTATGCATGAGCCCTCTCTAAGTAAGCATACACAACTCAATGCTATTGTGAGCGGGATTTTCGCCCCCACTCCCGGTGGAATGGTTCTTGCGACTTCGGCACTGTTTAGACTCGGGGCCTTAGAGAACACAGACCTAAGTCCAGAGAAAATGGAGTCAGCACCCGGATGGGCTAGTAAAAAGAAAGGGGTGGATGACTCGATTCCTAAGGAATCCCCAACCGTCTAATGGGTTCGAAAAGTTTGGTACGTGTGGGGAAGGTGAGAAATAGCCTAGCACCCCCACAATGCCAGGTTCATTGAAACCGGCCACCGTTGCAGGTCTTAATATTATAAAATTCTGAAATATAACAATATAATCCATACTACATACAACAATTAAAATAAAGCATCATTATATTAAAATAAAAACAATGTCTAAACAAAGTAAATAAATGGAAACCCATCCGAGGATGGAAACATGTCCTTACATTGTCCATGTCTGAAACTAAATAGGACACCCACCAAAAGGTGAAAATGTGCTCTTTACATTAATCCCAAAAATATGAAATAAATTAAATTACATAAGGTTGAAATAATGAGGTACCCAAAAAGTGAAAACATACCTCTTACATTAGTACCAAAACAAATCAATAATAATAAAGAAAATGTCCATTCATTCATTCATTACAAATTAAATAAACCAACCATTAAAATATATAATAACCTACATAATTAAATCCAAAAATAAATAAATTAATAAAAGGTATAAGTTTAGGGTTCACATCTTAAATTAAGGCTTAAGAAATTAGGGTTTTGGAAATTAGGGTTTGGGATTTAGGGTTTTGGAAACTAGAGTTTTGTAATCAGGGTCTTGAAACTAGAGTTTTAGAATTAGGGTTTTGGAATCAAGGTTTTTGAAACTAGGGTTTTGGAATTAGGGTTTTGGAAATAAGGTTTTGGAATTAGGGTTTTAGGGTCTAAGGAATTTAGGGTTTAAGAGAAAGATTCATGGGATTAGGGTTTTGATATCTTGGATTATTGGAAAAAATGGTTTAGGATTTTAACTTACTACCATTGAAAAATAATTTTGGATTTGGAGAAATAAATTAAAGTTTTGGAAGAATAATCAAGATTTTGGAGTTTAATAATGAAATGGTTTAAGCTTTTGGATAAAAATAGTTTAAGGTTTTGAGTTTCAATGAAATAACATATGGTTCTTGAGGTTTTAGTAAACAAACTAGATTTTGACAATTGATTCAAACCCTCAACAGCTACTGGATGGTTTTAAGTTTTTATAAAATATGCAAGTGGAGTTACGAACACCAACTGATTTATGTATTAACTAAAGCAAACAATTAAAGTTATTCAAACAAAGATCAAGTTACTACATGTTCTTATTAATCAAAGAAAAATGCAGCTACTGTAAACATGAATAATTTATGATTAAAGATCAAACCTCCATTGTCAGTTCTACCAAACAATTGATTTCTGGGTGAACAATGTGAAGACAGTATGGACTCTACCTTCTTCTTTGGTTCTCTTGATATTTCTGCTTGTTGTTTCCTTCGTACTAAAAAAACTGCTACTGTTCTTCTCTATTTGTTGTCGTCCCAATGTTGCTAAAAATTCCCTCCCCTGTTAAAGTATTAAGACTTCTTATTTATAGGCAAAACTAATAAAAAAAAACCCTAAACCTAATTCTGCTAATTTGTCTTTCAGATGAATTCTAAGCTCCTTAGGAAACTCCGATAAAAAATCTAAAAAACCAATTGATGTCGATCTAGGCAACCAGGTCGACATGAGTCCAACCCCATGTCGATCTGGATCTGGCCTGCCAGATCGACATGATCAATTGCTCATGTTGCCCCGTCCGGCCTGACTCAAATTATTCTTGTATTTTTTTAACTTATGGACTGAAAAGTTTTAATTTGAGCCGATTCAAGTTGATTTTAGGGTTTTACAATTGAATTTATTCCTCTTTAATCCTAACCAACTTATTTAAAAATTATTAACTAGGTTTAAATCTTTTAAAGTCGGATCAAATTTATTTTGGCATCCTTTAATCACTACCGTATCAAATTAGGGTCAAAATAAATGGTCTATAATTAGACTTGAGTGAAACACGTGAGGTAGTGAAGTGAGGAAATTTTATACATAAATTTTCTTGTTTTAATAACCTTTTGTTGTAGCTCATAACCAAATTCTAAGATGAGTGATGAAGGTAGAAGAGCTCAAAGAGTGATTGATCGAGTAGATGCACTGGTTGAAATTGAAATACTCTTATACCCTATATATGTATAATACATACACCCATTACATGTAAAACATATATAATACAAGAATGCTATAGTAGAAAATTTCTCTTTATTGTTCCCAAAACAACTTAATCATTAAAAGATTTCTCTTAATTGTTCCCAAAACAATTTGCTAGAGTTTTGTCTTTAATTAGGACGTATTACAGAATCATCAAAACACAACCTGCATTAAAAATTTACACTCCCAAAATAATTCTTTTAATGAATTCCACCAATGATCCAACAATACTCCAAAACAAGTTTAATATACATGTAATCTTTGTACGAAAAAAATAAAAATACATTATATTAAAAACTATACATGTATGAAAGTCCCAGCACAGTTGGTCTTGTGGCAAAATAAAAACTTTAATCTCCTCCTCACTCTGGACTGCCTTGCTCTGCAGTCCTCTCACTTGCAAGAAATAACTAACCACACTAATCATATAGCTTAGTGGTGCATACTTTGATAACATTAAATATTCTAACATTCATGCAAAATTGTATGTTGCATAAAACATCTTAATATCATCACCAATTAAAATACATTACCCATTCATTATTTTATCAATTAATTATACCTTTGCCATATAATAATCATTTATAACATTAATTCCTAATATTCACATCCATATACACAAACATACTAATTGGGCTAGGCAGATCCCTATACAATATCCAAGTTTCAGAAATATTGATTTGATCTAGTTTGACACCGAGGGAAAAGTGTCACATATCACCCGAAGGCTGCCCTCTCTCGACGCCGAGGACAAAGTGTCAAATGTCACCCAAAGGTCATCCTCTCTTGACACTGGAGGCTAAGTCTCAAATATATCACCCATCAGCCACCTACTCTCACTAGTATCAACCTCAATATTCTGGAACATGTAATTGTATATGACCAACACAACACATACACATTGTATAATCCTATTTCCATATTCCCATTTCCTTTCCTCTTTCTCATCTCATTCGTCATTTTCCAATCACATATCTCAATACGCAACTATTTTTCAAATTTTTTTTTATCACAATACACTATAGCATATTTTCACATTTCAAATGCATAATATTCTCATTTATTACAATCAATTCATAACATTGACATTAACCATTCTCAAATGATTTATCATTTCATAATCCATTCATTACTTACATTTTGTACAAAATGTCACTTTAAAGGAACACAAAGTCCCTCAAAGTGTATGAAAATGGATAATGCCGAGCATGTAAATTCAATTTAAAAATTACCAAAGTATGTATGAACCTTTCTTTACTTCAACTCAATCCAATTCTCTATCCACCACCTATTTTCACCAAAAACCCTAATTGTCTTCTGTGAGGCAACCTTTACTTAACATACATAAACCAATCAATAAGTACAATTCTATCATCAAAATAATGTTTCTATTCATTTTATATTATAGAACCCCTACTTACACAGTTTCTATCAAAACTCCAACAAAATAATAATTTCATCACTTACTACCTTTTTCAAACTTCATTCTACCCAACTTGTTTTCAACATCTAACCATAAAATCATTACTTACATATTAAAATAACATCAAAACCATCCATTTTAACAATTATAGACACCTATATCAAAAGTCCAAATTTCACATAAAACCCTAACTTCACTAAACCTGCTCATATCCAACTTTCAACCATAAAATCACTGTATAACCATCCTATTAGCCTCATAATTATCAACTTTAACAATCTAAACAAATCTGTTCTCACTAATCAAAATGTACATAATCTTAAAAATCAAAGAAACCTAGTTTAGGTCAAAGAAAACTTACCTAATGTGTGATTAAACTTCAAAACCACCTTAAATTCTTTGGATTTCTTGAAGACAATTGGTGTATTAGAAGAAGCATGGATAAATTAAGTCACCATGGATGAATATAAGGAAGAAGATGATTCTATTTATAAATCCTACTTTCCCATTATACCCCTCACCATTTATCATAATTATAAATTAATAATTATTAAAATATTAGATATTTTTGCTTCTTTCTATCCAAAAATAAATTTAATTTTAATTTTACAAACATTTTACTTTTTAACTTTGTCTTTTAGTCAAATGTATACTTTATGTATATCTTGCTTATCCATTAAATATACACTATTCATATTTCTCTTTCATCACTCAAATTATCTTTCATTTAAATTATTTTATTGTACTTAAAAATTTTACTAATCATAAAAAGTGTACAAGAACTAAGTTGACATGCCGGAGAGATGATGGACCATATGGAAAGAACGAAAGAGTCAATTACAAGGGTACAACATAATAATTCCCCTAGGAGAAGAGATATTGAAGACATCCAGCTAATGAAGGTTCATTAGGAAAAGAATCTTTTAGGGATAATGATGAAGAAGAGGAAGTGTGGCTAAGAGGAAGGCATAATAATCGAGATGGAGGGGGAGTGAAGCTGGAGATACCCTAATTTCATAGGAGGATAGACTCTGGAGCTTACTTGGTTGGAGAAGAGATAGAGTTAGTATTCAATTGTCACAAATATAATGAATTCAAGAAAGTTAAGCTTGTTGTTGTTGCATTTGAGGACTATGTTGTAACACTCTTATACCTTATATACGTACAATATATATTTTCAGCATATGTAAAATACGCATATACGGTATAAAAATGTCACAGACCGATTTAATAAAAAATTTCACATTTCTGTTTTAAGATTTCAAATACTAAATATATAAAATTAAATAGTATATAAATATTGTTTACTTGTTACAGTAGCCCAAAATAAACATTTTATATGAAAATCTCTGAAAAAAAATTCGTCAGAGTTTTGTCTGTAATTTGAACGTTCCCAAAATTCAGCAAAGCACAACCTGCATCAGAAAATACTTCCAATAAAAAAATCAAATCTCCATTTCACCAATAATTCTCAATTTCTCTATATTTTCTCAAAATATTTATACATAGATATATAAATCAGCAACACATATAGAATCCCATTTTAAACAACTTATCCAAATCATTCTTTACAATTTACATTATATACTTAAAAAACAAACATAATATACATAGTATCAAAATATACTATAATATCAAATATGTACATGCTGGCAAATGGCTCTAATATTGATGTATCCAAAAACACTTCAAGCTTGATAAATGTAAGCCTAGGCATGACTACATCCAGTAGAACTCTCCGTCTCTACCAAAACCCCCATGCCACCTACGCGATGAATTACAATTGCACTAAGCTAAAAGCTTAACGGTATAAACCTTAATAATAATAAAAATGCGAAGTAATGCCAATGTAAAATGCTTATAAACATCACATCATTCCATTTTCTCATAATTTTCAAATATTTCACAGTCCACAATTCATATAAAAACAAACACAAACATGGGCCCAAAGACAACAAATATGCTATTCAAATTCCAGAGTTACTATTTTGGTCTATAATGACACCATGTGTCTAGCCCCGTAGGCAATACATCAATGTAATAATCCAACTAGGTTTGAGATTATGACCCGGTCATTTCACTCAGCCTAGCTTCAAGTACTTATTTTTAAGGCTTACGATCCGATCATTTCACCTCAAAAACATTTTCACATTGTCGCCCAACGTCTAGCCCATAGGCAAATCATAGGCAAGCCTCCAAATATAGAACTCTGAAAATTGAATAACATACTAGGCACACAATATATTCATATTTCTCATTATCAATCTCTTTATCATTGTCACATAATCAAACTAGGCACATTGCCTTATTTTCTCATTTTTTCTCACTTTTCTCATTTTTTCTCATTTATATCAATATCAATTCATTTCATTATGTTTTCACATATCTCATTACATTATACCACTTTTTTTTGCGTTTACAACACATTACACAATTACTATGGGTATTTCCACATAATTCACATATTAATCACATTTACACAATTTGGTCATTATCAATGGCTTTTCACAATGTATTTAACACATATATGACATTACAAATGTATAGCACATTATTCATACATAACCAATGTATCAAGTAGCTTAACACATTTTCTAACCAAAATGTGTTAAGCCCAAATGTCATGCAAACACAACCAATGTATCAAAGTTTGTACTTACCTCAAATAGCAACCAAACACAAGCTTAAAACTCTCACCAACCTTCACTTCCAAGTTGCCTTTCAACACTTGGATTGCTCAAACTACTTCCTCTCAATGCCTCGCATTCTAAGGCATTCTCAACATCAAACCTTAATTAAACAACACTCCAATAAAATTTTCACAATTAAGCCTTACATCACTTTAACTTTAAAACACCATTTTAATCCATTTAAATTAAAGTTTTAAGTTTATTTCTATCATTACAAACATATTTTAACATGTTTAAATCAATTACTTTAATTAAACACACACTTTTGTTCAAAACCCTAAAATAGCATAACCTTCCCTATTGAAGGTTCTCCATTTCAACACATTCCAATAATTAATCCAAGCTTATTTCCATCATTAATGTCATCAAATAACATGCTTTAAGCATTAAAATCAAACAATTCACCATACTTTGAAAATTCACTTTTCCAAAACCCTAAATCAATACTTCCATCTTCAAACTCTATCCAAACTTAACTAAATCCATCATTTGATTTTAAAATCCTTGTTTATGCATCAAAACAACACATTTGGGACCAATTTGTACAATTAAAACTCATGATTTCAAAAACCCAAATGTTCCATAACCCTAAATTCTCTCTCTTCAACCAACTTAACTCAAACTTAACCATTTCTTCAATCCAACCTAAGAATCATTAATAATTAAACAAAATAGCATCTTTCATATGCATTTAACTAATTAAAACACACTCTATTAAAATCTCAAATTATACATAATCATATATTTAGATGAAACTTTAAAATTGTAAAGGAAAACTTACTAATTTATGAAGAAATCACCAACACCCACTTGGTTATTGTAAAATCCTTGGAAATTAGTTGTTTAAATGAATCAAAAACCAATCTTGCTCATCCATGGAGAAAATGTCAAAGAGAGGAAGAAGAAGAAGAAAAAAATTCTTTTTAAATTTTTGATTTTTTTTCTCTTTCCTTCGTTTAAGACCACACATATATATATTTTTATATTATTTTAATTAATTAATTAATTAATTAATTATTTTAAAAATATCAATTTTCATCTTCCATTAAAAAATATTTTCTTTTTAAATTATTTTATTATTTTTTTATTTTATAAAGTATATTTACTAATTTACCCCTCCTTTACTATTTATGTTTTTGTCTTTTTAATTTCTTTTTTCTTTAATTTCTAGCCTTATATATATAAATATTTATTTATTTAATTAATTATTAATAAATATATTTAATCTTCTACCACCCAAAAATAAATTAATATTGAATTATTTTTATTTACTTATTATTAATTAATTAATAATTACAAAATATCACACTTTTCCATCATCTTCCACTATCTAATATTATTTTATTATTATTATTTTCATCATTCACTTTTCCAACACCAAATTATATCCCACATATATATTGTATATTTTATGTATATGTATATATCTTATATATGTTACATATATTTCGCATATATCATTATGTACATATTTATGTAATGTATTTGCTATGTCTATGTAATGTATATTTAATGAATATAAATACCCATATGCACAAATAATATTCCTATATACACATCAAATTTACCTTATATGTGTATTAAATATATTAAGTATTTAATATATATATATCCAACATATACAATTAATATATCATATGTATATGTTATATATACACTAGGTATATATATTGGTTATATACAACTTTTATATCTCCAAATACTTATTTAATTTCTCTAAAATTACGGATATGACACATGTCATCAATTGGCAGGATGACACTAAGAAAAGAAGGCGGATAAATAGGGAGAGACCTATTGAAGGGTAGAGAGACCTCAATTCAATTATGAGAAGAAGGTTTGTATCAAACCACTACAATAGAGAATTGTACAATTGACTTCAAAACCTTACTCAAGGGTCTAAGAGTGTGGAGAAGTATTATAAAGAGATGGAAGTAGCTATGATTAGGGCCAATGTAGAAGAAGATGGAGAAGCTACTATGGCTAGGTTCTTAAATGGGTTGAATAGAGAGATAGCTAATGTGGTAGAGCTATAATCATACATGGAGATAGATGAGTTGCTACACCTAGCTCTGAAAGATGAGAAGCAACTGAAGAGAAAGAATAGTTCAAGTCAATATTTGTTGACAACTTCATCATTTAAGCCTTCTTAGAAGAGAGAAGACAAGGCTCCACCATCTAAGCTAAAGGCTAAACTCAAGGATGCTTCTAAACTTCTTAACACTAGAAATGTAAAGATAAGAATGAATCCACTTATAAAATAAAATACTTTTACAAAAGGGAGTGCCCCAATTAGAGGACAATGTAGATACTCGATGGGGAGTACTTTTCAACTAGTGATGGGGAGGAGGAGGAGGAAAAGGGTAAATCCAAAGGTTAAATTAGTGAGGATAAGGAGGAAGAGCTTACCATTCTAAGAAGATTAGAGCCCTTGTAAATAGGAGAGTTTTGAATTTGCAAGTCCAACATGAGGAGAATGATCAAAAAGAGAAAACATCTTTCATACAGGCTATCTAGGAGAGGATAGAATGTGTGATGTTATTATGGATAGAGGGAGTGTGATGAATGTTGCATACACCACCTTAGTAGAGAATCTTGGATTACTAATTATCAAGCATCCCTAACCTTATAAGTTAAAGTGGCTCAATGAATGTGGGGAATTTAGAGTAACCAAGCAAGTGCTTGTGGCTTTCAAGATATTTAAGTACCATGATGAGGCATTGTTTGATGTTGTTATAATATAAGCAGGACACCTTTTGTGGGGAAGGCCATGCAAATATGATAGGAAGGTGATACACAATGGATATACCAACCATTATACCTTCGAGAATGAGGGGAAGAAAATTACTTTGGTTCCTCTATCACCCAAAGGAGTCTATGAAGGAGAAATACAAAAAGTATGAGATAAAAAGAAAGCAAGAGAGATAGTGAAGAAGGTAAAATAGAGAAAGAAGTTAAAAAGAAAGGGAGTGAAAAGGGAAAGAGTCCAAAAGAAATTTAAAAAGAAGAGAGAAAAGAGATAGTTGAGAGTAATTGGAAAATGGAATAGGAGTAATAGGGCTTTAAAATAATTATTTTTATGATTTTATTTAGTTAAAAATCAAATTAAGAGACAATTAAAAGAAGTAGGTATACTGAAGCTAAGTTATGAAAATAGAAAGAAAATAACTAGAAAACCCAGGATAAGGAGAAAAGAGAAAGAAAGAGATATTTTGAAGAGGTTAGTGCTTGTATATGATATGGTTTGCTATTATTTAAATTTCTTTGATCTTAGTTATTGCTTATGGAAGTTTGTTAATTGCTAATAATTGAATTATTTGTGAATTAATTATTTAATTGAACTAATTGAGAAAATTTTAGTTTTTAACTAATTGTAGAAGAAATGATTATGGGTTTAATTGTGAATGAAATTAAGTATGTTTGTGTGGTTTTTAACTTAAAACTATGTTTAAAAAAAAACATTGAATTAACCAATTTTTGAATTTTAGACTTATGAAATTTTATGTTCATAGAAGAATTAGGTATTTTGGAAGGAAAAATTATATTTGTAGTATACCTAAGGCATATTTATTGATTTTTAACTTAAATGTATATTTAAATGAAACTTTGAATTAAAGAAGTGTTGGATTAAATAATTATTTGTAGTTTATTTGAAAATTATGGATTAAGTGAACATTGAGTTAAATGCATATAGAGATTAAACAATATTATGGAAAAAAAATGAAGAAGTTTTCAATGGTTTATATAAATTATAGAATATAAACATAGGATATACATAATATATATAATATAAACCCTTAGAATGATGATAATAATTTATGAAATTTATATATTTGGAAAGAGCTAATTAAGGAAACTAGTGTATCTATTTAGAATTTAATTATCACAAGTATATTGTGAAACATGATCTTGAGAAAATGAAATTGTTATATGAACAAAATTGGCTAAATCATACTAGTTTATGTATAATTGATACATGTGATGATGTTTTGTGTATAAAGTAATGTATGAAACAAAATTTATATGTATATATCTCTAAAAATGAATGCATATAAAATTTGATTGGTAGAGAATTTATGGTGGATTATTATTATTAAAGGTAAAGGGACAAGAAGGGGCTATATTAAATCCTCTTAATTTTTGTTCACATAAAATCTCTAAAAAGAATTATATAAATAAATAAGTGACGCAAAAAGTAAATGAACAGCAAAATGAGAAACTTGTATATACAAGTCGCATACCTATAATATACCTAAAGCAACTTTACTGAGATTTAAAGATAATTCATGAACATATGTTTAGATTTAATTGAAATAGAATTTGTTTAATTGCATTGTTAAAGTTTAAATGTATATTTGTTGATGGGGAAAGTAATCTCTGTTTTATAGAATTGTTTTAACAAAATTATTCTACAGAACTTACATGTTTGAATTTAATTTAAATTGAGTATATGTCATAACAAGTTAATTTAGATTTACTTGGATGGTTAGTGATTGTTGAGCATAAAATATGAAATTTATTTCTTGATGATTATATTGAGAAAATCAGATTTGAAGTGTTAAGCTAAAAAGATTATTATTTGGAATCTTAAAGATTCAAATTATAAATTAAAGAGCTTGATAAGCTGTACTGAGTTGTTATATACCTTAATGTTTGCATATATTCTTTGATGTTCAATTGCTAATTTGATATATGTATATATATGATGTGATTCAAAGTTAGAATTTGTTATGAACTAATTAAAAATTCTATATGTATGTTGATACATACTTACCTTATGGATATTTAGTTCTTGGTTGAATGCAACTACAAAGTTATTATTGTGACTATGAAATTGATTGAAAGTGAGAAAGTAAATAAATTGCCCAAATTATATTGGTGATAAACCTATTTTCGAATAGAATGGATAGCAAGAAGGTAGACTTCTATACTGGTACTGGGCACACTATGCCTCTACCGAACACTATGTGCCACTACTGTTACTGGGCATATGTGCTATTACTGGGCCACTAGCCACACTGACTGATATAGACATAAGAACTGTAGAACATATGCTGAGTTTTCTCTTCTCAGCTTAAACTCTGTTACTAAACATTAAATTGCCATTACTAAAACCGTTATTCGAGTTTAGGGTTTGAAACTCAATATATGAGGGCAAAGTAAGAGAAATTCTAAATGAAATTTACTTAAACATAAAATGTGCAATATGAGAGTTTAAAATGAATTGTATTGATAAGTGAATGTGAAGATATAATGTAATATGTATATAATGATATTTCATGCATGATGAGGTTGCATATAAATTATGAAAGAATAATATCAGGTGTTCAAATGGAGGCCAAAACTTATGAAAACTCTAAGAAAAGTTTTATTTGTCATTATGATGTAATATAGTGGATTATATTATTTGTTATTATTAAATAAAAAAGTTACATGGTCATTAAATAGAAGTTTGAATATCACATGACATGTAATGATGTATGTTAAAATGAATAGTTTGTATGGATGGTGAAAGACTTTTTTAAGAGCTTGAGTTGGAAACAAGTAAAACTTTAAAAGTGATATTTATGGCTAAAAGGTAGCTAATGATTCTTGATTAAATTATTTAATTATTTTATGTATTCTAACTTGATTGGACAAGCTTATATGGTGATGGAAGTATAATTATGTGTGATATAGATACTAAGTGGTTGGGATTTTTATGGTTTAATAAGAAAACTTCAATTTCTATTAGTAGCCGAATATTATATCTTAAACATGAGGAAATTTGTAAATGTTTAATCACGAGAAAGTAAACAATGATAACCTTTGGAACGAATGAGTAAATAATGGACATCAATAAAATTAAGACAAAAAATCTAGAGTAATCTTTGCAAGATAAAATATGATACTAGTAAAAGTATCAAATGAAGAATTATTCAAATTAAATCTAAAGTCTAAAATGATTTTACAAATCTTACATAGTAAATAAAGATAATAATGAATTCAATATACCAATAGTATTAGACAATAATCATAGTATAAAATTATATAAATATGATAATTATGTGCTTAAATAATAGTATTTTTGTGACAAGATAATAAAAAGACTTTTTGTTGAACCATAATTATTTAAGAGGGGTATAAATAAATATGTACTCAAGTGAAAAGAAATGATCAAGTTATTTAAAAATTGGAGTTATCTTAAGAAGAAAAAAGAATGATTGTTAACGAATATAATTATCTATGTTTCATTTATTATGGCAATAAAACACTTACGAAATTATAAAACAAATTATGTATATATAAGTACCACTAAGCAATTTGCTTAGCGTGTTAGTTTTCTAACTGTTGTGCTCTACTTAATATCACTGCAAAGTGACTCTCGCAAGTATACAAGGTAGTTGTAGTAATGGTGGAACGTCCCAAGGTCATCTCACAAGGAATGTGTTTGTTTATAATAATTTGATTGAAATAACAAAACTTAAAGATTGAGTGTATGTTGACGCGTCCTAGCAAACACTAGCAAGTGTACTAGTCGATCAAGTAGTATAGGACTTGGAGTCCCGATATCGTATCCCAAGAGACCAAAGTTTGGAAGCCAATCTCACTACTACTATTACAATTATTTGAGCAACAAAATTAAGTGATTGATTCAAAAATAAATAATTAAATTAAATAAAACACGCAATTGAATAGCTTTTTGAGAAAGAAATCAATAATTAAAAGGTTAGGATCCACACTCCCCTTTGACTTAATAGGATGCAAAGTTAATCGCAAAACATCAACATTGAGATTGGTAGGTTTTCTTAATTAAGCCCAATTTATCCTATCCAGAAATAAATTCTCAATTCATGCCTAACTCCTATTCGGAAAATTAGAGTATGAATTGCATAAATTAAAACCTAATTTAATAACTCTCCTATCAGGAAACAAGTTAAATCCATAATTCAACCTAGGCTTCTATCAGAAAACACCTAAATTAAATTGTTATGTCAAAATTATAAAATCAAGAATGAAATAAATTAAATTCCAAAACCTAATCTTCTATCAGAAAACAATCAAGTAATAAAATCAATTCATTCATCCAAGCATTAAGAAAATACCAATTCTGACATAAATCTCAAATTGAAAAGAAAATTCTAAAAATATTGCATCCTGTCAGATCAAGGGGTCATGTTTCCCCTAACAAAAAGAATTACTCCACCATGGAGAAATAAAAAAACCACAAGTTTGAGAGATAATTCATTATTAATTAAATAAAAGAAAAGAAGAAAATCAAACTCTTAAACAAGAAAGTCCAAAGTTCTTCAGGAATCCCAAATCTCCAAGGAAAGAAAAGTTCAGTCCTCTCCAGAAAATTCTCAAACATTCTCCTCTTTTCAAAAACATGAATCCCCCCTTTTGTTTTGCCGTCCTTCACTCTATTTCAGGTCTATTTTTGACCTCCAAAACATGTGTTAATTCGTGGCCCTTGGATTAGAGTATTAGGTCTTTTTAAAATGTGAGCCGTCCAGATCTCACAAGCTGCCAGCAATCTCACAGGGTCCCTGTGAAACATTCTGCCCTCCTAGCTCTCTCTTCCTTATGCTTCTACTTCCTTTCCAAGCCATTTTTTTCCACCAAAAAACACTACAAAACAACCAAAATAACTAACTTAAGGACTAAAACACATAACAATAAAAATAAAACAAATAACATAATAAAAATAATAAAAACACACTAAACACAAGAAATAATAATACTAAAATATCTATAAAATGGACATATATCAACTACCCCAAACTTTAGATTTTACTCGCCCTCGAGTAAAACCAACACAAAAACAAAATATAGACACAACACATAGCACACAATGAATATGCTCAATCCATCGCTAGCAAGCCTCCCAAACAACTTAACCACTTTAATCACAGACTCAACCAATCCAAATCATTCCATCATCATAGAGATCAAATCAACAAGGTTACACTCAAAAGTCCACAAGCGTTCGTCGCTAGTCAAGTTTGAATCAATGCACGCTTCGTCAAGCAATAATCAAAGAGGTAAAAATTCATTTTTAGCTTCTTTAAGATAAAATAAAAATATGAAGAATAGCCATAAGCTCTCCTTTCAATTCCCTCTCCACCAATGTAAACAAATCAAAATGAAGGATCAACGGCTCTTTTATTATGGGTAGGTTCGGTAAGGTTACAAATGAGGGGTAAAGCGTAAGGATAAAGGAACAAGAAAACAAGTCATTCCATAATAAACCTCAAAATGAGCAATGTAATAAACTTTGTAATTCCCAAAATGCACTAACCAAAAGGCAACTTCCCAAAACTTACTAGCTCGAATCAAAAACATGTTAACAAGATAATTATTTCACTCTACCCAACTATTTACTTGCTTTCTTTCTTTCTTCTTTTTTTTTCTTTTCTATTTTTTTTCACTTTTTTTTATATTTTGTTTTTTTTTCAAGAATTACTAACACAATGAACTATTGACAATACGAACAACTTTAACCCAATAGATAATTAATGGAACACATGGGTTACAAACAAAACCTCAAACCACATTCTAGCTAGCTTTTATTTTTGCTCTCTAAATGCAATACTAATAAACCCAATATGACATGCATATGCTGAACAAATAAAAGGAACGACTCATTTTCTTGCAAATGGGGTGGTAGGCAAAGGGCTTTTGGGTTATATTGTTATAATGAGGTACACAAAAGAATTTTTGAAGTACGCATTTAGCATACTTTGTAGGCTAGAAGGAGTTAAAGAACAGTAACGTAAAAGGTATGATAAATATATAAAAGGTCCAATGTAATCCGTCCAAAAGATGGCCTAAATCATTTCCTTCATCCTAATTCATCTAGGATTTCGCCTCAAGGGAACATCAAAAGAGTTCTAGCATTCTTTAGAAGCTATTTCACATTTTAAGTTCAAAAACAATCTTTGACAACCTCCATCTAAAACATGCATCGAAAGAAACTCGACAAAGCATTAAACACATTATAGACTGTAAAGTGTAAACAAGTTTATTCAGTTCCTATAAGTGCAATAACGGTCATTTTCAAGTTCAAACCTTATCTCTCAGCAATCGCATCATTCAAGAATTTCGCAATTAACAAATTGAGCACTCACAACACTAGACACAACTAACAAATACTGAACATATACTAAAGAAGACACAAAACATAACAAAACAAAAACTCATATTACACAAAACATAACAAAAATCACAAACAAAAACATTCCCCTACCCCAAACTTTAAAATTAACAGTGTCCTCAATTCATAAAAGTAGAAATAATAACAAGAATGTTGAGAAAACCCCCTGACAGCATGTGAGGACATGTTGAAAACATCAATCATCTGCTGGTGGAGAATGGCGCTGTACATATGCGCTAAAATCTGCTTGTAGAGCATCGATCTTCTCTTCTAATTTCCTTAAGTACTGCATAATCATCTCATTAGTCACCTCCTCAGGTGTGGATGCTGGAACTAGTTGCCCTTCGAGCTCATCATTCGCACTATCCTCGATCTCCTCAACTTCTGCACTCTCACTGTGAGCATCACCTAAACTCTAAACATCATCAGCAGAAAAATTTCCACATAATTTCATGGATGTACATATATGCAAATCAACTAAATCGCTATTGCCCACTGATTTTCCAAAATTATCAAAATGCATGGTTAATGCAATAGTAGTAATCAAACCGGCAATAACTATAGGACCATGATCCCTAACAATATGCTCAAAACTTCTCATAAGCCAAACACCAGTATTCACACTTTCACTACGTTCCATAGCCCACAAAAAGAAGATTTCATTTTCATTAACTTGGCTCGCACTACTACGAGCAAAAAGTGTCCTAGAAAGCACATGATGCATATACCGATGAGAAGGTTTCAAACTAGACGCCCTACGGGATGCAGACACTGGCCCATCACATAACTCTTTCCATGCATCAGAAGATTTAAAACCAACTGCCTTTCGCCTATGACCATCATTAGAAAAACCAAAATAAGCATTTAATTCAGACAAAGACTTTGTGACAGTCACATTTTTCAACCGAAATGTCATGAACCATTTTTCATCAGTGTATGGTGTATGCACACAATAATATGAACTCAAAAACTCCCTAGTGATGTCAAAATATGTATGTGATTTAAGACTCATGAACGTCGACCAACCAATATTATTAATCAACCTATGAACCTCATTGGTCAAACCAAGATTTTTAAGAGCAGAGTCATCCACATACCTTGTCGCTTGTACCTCTCGTTGAGCTAAGAAAGCGTACCTGTGTTTCTGCTCTTCATGCGCAAAAACCAAATCTGCTGGAGTATCAAAAACTAATGTTCTCCTCTTACCAGATGCCTTAGTAGTAGAGACAGGTATGTTCAATGACCACTTAACGACTTTCGAGGAAGAAGCAGCTCTGATTTTCTTATCTCTTGCCATTACCAAATAAACCCAACACCAATGCCAAACAAAACAAAGCAAAGCAACAAACTTAACTACTAACTTCACAAATCAGTTAGAATGCCAATACCAGCCGAGAAACTCTTAACAAGTGCACGAAAATATCAAAACCCAATAATAAGCTCACATCAATAACAAGTGCATGAAGTCAACATATGTTATAACCAACACTTTGAGTCAGGTTTAACAATAGAGCAATAAGTATAGTTCGCAATCAAAAGCAAACTATGAGAGCAGAAACTTACAAATAAAATAAACACATTCCAGCCTGAAGCAGCAAGGAATAGTATTCAACTAAATGCCAGTAAGTATAAGCACAATTTGACTAGCCAACAAGAATTTTAAACTCATATCATACCAAATTTTCAATCCTCAATCAACTTTCAGCTCAAATCAACAATTAAATTCAACAATTGACAATTAAAATCAAAATAAGGAATCAGATGCAAGAAACTGACCTTATTCCTGAAAAAAAAATGATGAACAGGGGAACTGAGAAGAAAACGTGAGTGTTCGAAAACTACCTCTGTAGCTGGTCTTCGTCGGTTGAAAGGAAAAGAATATAACCAAAGAATAGAGAGGGACGACGGTGACCGGCGATTGGCTGAGGGTGAACAGCGGCTGGGCTTCGTGTGAGAGGAGCGATCTTCTTCCCCTTCTGCTGGTTGGGTGTGACTGAACAGAGAGGGACCGAAGATGGGAGGGACGACTCTAAGGTCTGACCGATTAGAGGAAGCGGTGGCTGGCATTGGAGCTTTGAGATGGTCGGAGATTGAGGCTGATGTCGGCGTTGATGGATATGATGGTTGATGGAAGTTTGAGCAGGAAACTCCAGAGAGAAAGCGGAGAGGTTGCCGGTGAATGTTGACTGGTTTGAATCCTTGTGGTGAGACGCCGGTAGGAAGTTGCTCCGGTGGTGGTGGTGGTAGAAGAAGAGATGGTGGCGGTCGGGTCTGCTGGTGAAAGGAAGCAAGGTGGTTAGTCTTTGTTTAGGGTCTGCGAAGGAAAACCGAAAGAATGAGAAAGAGAAACACAGTTTATTTTTTCCGTTTTGTATTATTTTTTTAATATAAATAAAAAAATAAGTGTCCAATTTCACAGGGAGGGCATGAAACATACTGCCCAAACAGCTCCAAAGGCCATATTTCATAGCCTCCTCGTGAGATTGTCTGTCTCACACGCCTCTTTTTGCCCAAAAATTTATTTATTTATTTATTTTTATTATTATTATTTTTATTATTATTATTATTTTTATTTCAGAAAGTACCTGCAACCATGAAATTGAACACAAAAAATGACAAATTATTAAAATTAAAATGAACAAAAATTTAAATAAAAAATATGTACAAACAGTTCTAGTTTATAGCCCTAGCTCGACTTTTACCTCCCTTCAATCTACAAATGTCACAATCGCGAGATCCGGTTCAAACCGATCCGCAATATAAGGCTTTAATCTGTGACCATTTACCTTGAATGTTTCTCCCGACTTCAAGTGCTTAATCAAAATTGCTCCAAAATTTGAAACTTCGATTACCTCATAGGGTCCTTGCCATCACGATTTCAACTTACCTGGAAACAACCGTAGCCTACTATCATTTAATAGCACTTTTTGGCCCGGCACAAATTCCTTTCTCACAATATGCTTATCATGCCATTGCTTAGTCTTTTGCTTGTAAAGACTAGCACTCTCATATGCCCACCAGCGAAGTTCATCCAATTCGTTAACCTGCAAAAAACGAGTCTTTCCTGCACTATTTATGTCAAAATTCAAAAATTTAGTTGCCCAAAATGCTTTATGCTCTAATTCAACAGGTAGATGACAAGCTTTCCCAAAAACCAACCTAAATGGTGACATGCCTATCGGTGTTTTGTAGGCAGTCCTATATGCCCAAAGAGCATCATCTAACTTCATAGCCCAATCCTTCCTAGACCCACTCACCGTTTTCTCAAGAATTCTTTTAAGCTCCCTATTAGATACTTCTACCTGACCACTCGTCTGTGCATGATAAGGTGTAGAAACCTTATGTCTTACCCCATACTTCTTAAGAAGTGTTTCGAATTGGTGATTGCAAAAGTGCTTACCACCATCACTAATAATTGCCCTGGGGGTACCATATCTAATGAAAATGTTCCGCTTCAAAAATTGAAGCACAACTTTCGAATCATTAGTTTTAGTAGCTATAGCTTCAACCCATTTAGACACATAAACTACAGCTACTAAAATATACTCATTCCCATAAGAAGACGAAAATGGTCCCATGAAATCAATGCCCCATACATCAAATAACTCACACACAAGAATATTATTAAGAGGCATCTCATCTTTCTTAGAGATATTTCCCATTCGTTGACATCTATCACATGCAGACACATAATCGTTAGCATCACAAAAAAGAGTAGGCCAAAAAAACCTGATTCTAGCACCTTTGCTGCAGTGCGATTTGCTCCAAAGTGTCCACCAGCTTCTCTGTCATGGCAATGATTCAAGATCGCTTGACATTCTTCATCAGACACACACCTTCTTATCACTTGGTCTGCACATAGCTTATAAAGATAAGGATCTTCCCAAAATAGTGCTTCAAATCAGCTAAAAACTTCTTCCTTTGTTGAAAAGTGAACTCCTTTGGTATCCATCTTCCTGCAAGGTAATTTGCAATGTTTGCAAACCAAGGCACATTAGTAGAAATAAACTTAACGAAACATATACGCTCATCCGAAAAAAACTCAGAAACAATCTCTCCTTTAGAAGCAGGTTGATTATCCAATCTGGATAAATGATCAGCAACCACATTTTCTACCCCCTTCTTATCTCTAATCTCCAAATTGAACTCTTGTAGCAACAACACCCAACGAATCAGCCGGGGTTTTGAGTCCTTCTTAGCAACAAGATGTCTAAGAGCTGCATGGTCAGTATACTCAATGGTTTTAGACCCTATCAAATAAGGTCTAAATTTCTCAAAAGCATAAACCACAGCCAAAAATACTTTTTCAGTAGTAGTGTAATTCAATTGAGGTCCAGTAAGAGTATGACTAGCATAATACACTACCCTAAACATCTTCGCTCTTCGTTGCCCTAAAACTACACCTAAGGCATAGTCACTAGCATCACACATTAACTCGAATGGATTATTCCAATCAGGGGCTACAATCACAGGGGTTGAAATTAACTTCTATTTCAAAACATTAAAAGCATGCAGACATTCATCATCAAAAATAAATTTAGCATCTTTCACAAGCAAATTACACAAAGGTTTTGCCACTTTAGAAAAATCCTTGATAAACCTCTAGTAAAAACCTGCATGACCAAGAAAACTTCTCACTCCTTTAACTGTTGTTGGTGGAGGTAATTTCTCAATCACCTCAACCTTCGCCTTGTCTACTTCAATGCCCTTTTCAGAAATCTTGTGCCCTAGAACAATTCCTTCGTTTACCATAAAATGGCATTTCTCCCAATTTAGCACAAGATTGGATTCTTCACATCTCTGCAAAACTAAAGCAAGATTTTGCAAGCATGATTCAAAAGTTAGCCCATAAACAGTAAAGTCATCCATGAAAATTTCCATACACCTTTCAAGCATATCATGGAAAATAGACATCATGCACCTTTCAAATGTGGCAGGTGCATTACACAACCCAAATGGCATACGCCTATATGCAAATGTGCCATAAGGACACGTAAAGGTTGTTTTCTCTTGATCCTTAGGGGCTATTGGGATTTGAAAATACCCAAAAAGACCATCTAGAAAACAATAGAACCTATTCCCTGCTAACCTCTCTAGCATTTGATCATTAAAAGGTAAAGGAAAATGGTCCTTTCTAGTGGCTGAATTAAGCTTCCTCTAATCTATGCAAACTCTCCACCCAGTTACTGTCCTAGTAGGAATCAATTCATTATTCTCGTTCTTCACTATAATCATTCCCCCCTTCTTAGGTACTACCTGAACAGGACTTACCCACGCACTATCAAAAATTCGATAGATAATACCTGCATCGAGTAGCTTTATCACCTCTTTCTTTACAACCTCTTGCATTGCAGGATTCAACCTCCTTTGTGGTTGAATGGTGGATTTGTAGTCATCTTCCATCAAGATCTTATGCATACACAAGCTTGGACTTATTCCCTTGATGTCTGACAAACTCCACGCAATTGCTTTCTTGTGCTTCTTCAACACCTCAATAGTCTCATGTTCTTCTTGTTCTGTCAACAAAGCAGAAATAATCACAGGTTTATTTTCACCATCATGAAAAACATATTTTAAATGAGAAGGTAAAGGTTTAAGTTCAAGTTTAGGTGATTCATTGGAAAAATCCTTTGAATCCTCCTCCTCTTCAATTTCCAATGACAATGAAGATTCATCCTCTTCCTCTACTTCCTCACAAGTTGAACTTTCGCCATGGTCTACACTCCCCAAGACCATACATTGCTCCAGTGTTTGCTCCAATTCAATTGCTGAAAATGTATCCTGTTTATACTCATTCAAACACTTGTCAACACAGTCGGTAGGAAAACACATTTCATTGTCATACAAAGATGGATATTTCATTGCTCTATTTATATCAAAAATAATTTTTTCCTCATTCCATCTTAATGTAAGCTTCCCCTCTCTCACATCTATTTAAGCACCAGCAGTTGCCAAAAACGGCCTACCTAGAATGAGAGGAGCAACTTTGTCAACTCGCATATCCAGTACAACAAAATCAACAGGGAAAATAAATTCCCCAACTTTCACTAAAAGGTCCTCAATAATCCCGGCTGGGACTTTTGTGGAACCATCAGCAAGTTGCAACAAAATACTTGTCTCTTTTAGTTCAAGACTCATTTCATTGCACAAGGCCAAAGGCATCAAATTAATACTAGCACCTAAATCGCATAAGGCCTTTTCAAACTCTACTTCACCAATATCACAGGGGATGGTAAAACTCCCTGGATCTTTCAATTTCTTAGGCAACCTATTTTGCACAATGGTACTACACTCCTCAGTCAATGTTACAGTGCCTAGATCCTCTAACTTCCTCTTGTTGGACAGAATATCTTTAAGAAACTTAGCATACTTCGGCATTTGAGCCAAAGCTTCAGCAAATGGAATATTAATGTGAATTTTCTTAAAGATCTCAACAAAATTTGAAAACTGAGCATTTAATTTTTCTTTCCTAATTTTTTTAGGATATGAGAACTTCTTCAAATCTACGTTAGATGCAGAGGAAGTGTTAGAAAACTTACCTTTCTTAGCATTGTCTGAATGCTTACTTACCTTTTCTTTGCTCGCATCCTCCTTTGGTGCTTCCTTCAAGCCCAATTTATCTTCTTGAACTTCCACTTTTTCTTTCAGCTTTGGATCTTCCAACTCTCTTCCATTCCTCAATGTCACAGCCTTCACATGCTCTTTTGGGTTTGTCTCAGATGTACTCGGCAATGCTCCTTGTGATCTTCCTGTTATGGCATTTGCTATTTGCCCAATCTGTACTTCCAAGTTTTTGATCGATGCCTCATGATTTTATAATCTTGTCTCCGTGGATTTTATGAATTGAGACACCAAGTCTTCCAAGGAAGGCTTCTTCGCTTGTTGTTGATGTAAAGACTCTTGAGATTGAAACCCTGGTGGTTGTTGTCTTTGTGCATTTGAATTACTCTAAGAAAAATTTGGATGATTTCTCCACCTAGGATTGTAAGTGTTGCTGTAAGGATCGTTCTGCTTGCGAAAAGTATTCACAAAATTATCTTGATCAGGAACTTGATTAACAGCAAACATGTTACCTGTTTGACATTCATGATTTGGGTGACCTCCACCACAAAAATCGCAAGCTATTGTAACCGCTGGAGGAGTCTGAATTTGCATCCCTTCAATTTTCTTATTTAATGCCTCCACTTGAGCTGCCAACAATGTCATAGCATCCACATTATACACCCCTACTGCTGTCCTTGGTTGTGCTCTTGCATCATGATATAAAAACATATTCGCCACCATCTCATCAATGAGCTCGAAAGATTCTTCAGGTGTCTTTCTATTTATAGAACCTCCAGCAGCAGCATCAATCATATTTCTTGCATGGATGTTGATTCCTTTGTAAAAATTTCGCACTTGCATCCATAAAGGAATTTGATGATGAGGGCACCTTCTCAAAAGATCCTTGAATCTTTCCCATGCCTCATGTAAGGATTCTATATCACCCTGCACAAAAGAAGAAATTTCGTTTAAAATTTTCATTGCTTTTGAGGGTGGAAAATACTTACCAAGAAACTTCTTTGACAGATCATCCCATGTTCTAATCGAACCGGATGGCAAATAAGTAAGCCACCGTTTTGCTTTATCCCTTAAGCTAAAGGGAAAAAGTCTCAACCAAACAGCCTCATCAGGAACTCCATTGTACTTAAAAGTAGCACACAACTCAAGAAAGTTAGCAATATGCTGATGAGGGTCTTCATGTTCTAAGCCTCCAAATTGATAACCATTCTGAATCATTTGGATGATTTGAGGCTTAATCTCTAAATTATTAGCGGGAATGATAGGTCTAACTATGGATGGTAATGCTCCACTCGGTTGAGCCATCACATAGTCTTGCATTGTACGTTGTGGTCTTTGATTTCCATTGCCACCATTGCCACCTTCTACATCCACAAGATCATTCAGTGGATCAGCCATAGTAACTTGTCTAGCTAACCTTCTCTTAAGTGAAAACTTTTTTCAGGCTCCGGATCAAACTCTACCAGTAGCCAACCGCTAGCTCTGGTCATAAACCAATCAAAGGCCTAAAAGAAACAAGCTCGAACAAATGGTTATTAAATCTCAAAGTAACAGACAAATAATAGAAAATTTTCAACCAAATCTATGGTCCCCGGCAACTGCGCCAAAAACTTGACGCGTCCTAGCAAACACTAGCAAGTGTACTAGTCGATCAAGTAGTATAGGACTTGGAGTCCCGATATCGTATCCCAAGAGACCAAAGTTTGGAAGCCAATCTCACTACTACTATTACAATTATTTGAGCAACAAAATTAAGTGATTGATTCGAAAATAAATAATTAAATTAAATAAAACATGCAATTGAACAGCTTTTTGAGAAAGAAATCAATAATTAAAAGGTTAGGATCCACACTCCCCTTTGACTTAATAGGATGCAAAGTTAATCGCAAAATACCAACATTGAGATTGGTAGGTTTTCTTAATTAAGCCCAATTTATCCTATCCGAAAATAAATTCTCAATTCATGCCTAACTCCTATCCGGAAAATTAGAGCATGAATCGCATAAATTAAAACCTAATTTAATAACTCTCCTATCATGAAACAAGTTAAACCCACAATTCAACCTAGGCTTCTATCAGAAAACACCTAAATTAAATTGTTATGTCAAAATTATAAAATCAAGAATGAAATAAATTAAATTCCAAAACCTAATCTTCTATCAGAAAACAATCAAGTAATAAAATCAATTCATTCATCAAAGCATTAAGAAAATACCAATTCTGACATAAATCTCAAATTGAAAAGAAAATTCTAAAAATACTGCGTCCTGTCAAATCAAGGGGTCATGTTTCCCCTAACAAAAAGAATTACTCCTCCATGGAGAAATCAAGAAACCACAAGTTTGAGAGATATTTCATTATTAATTAAATAAAAGAAAAGAAGAAAATCAAACTCTTAAACAAGAAAGACCAAAGTTCTTCAGGAATCCCAAATCTCCAAGGAAAGAAAAGTTCAGTCCTCTCCAGAAAAATTCTCAAACGTTCTCCTCTTTTCAAAAACGTGAATCCCCCCTTTTGTTTTGCCGTCCTTCACTCTATTTTAGGTATATTTTTGACCTCCAAAACATGTGTTAATTCATGGTCCTTGGATTAGAGTATTAGGTCTTTTTAAAATGTGAGTCGTCCAGATCTCACAGGCTGCCAGCAATCTCACAGGGTCCCTGTGAAACATTCTGCCCTCCTAGCTCTCTCTTCCTTATGCTTCTACTTCCTTTCCAAGCCATTTTTTTCCACAAAAACACTACAAAACAACCAAAATAACTAACATAAGGACTAAAACACATAACAATAAAAATAAAACAAATAACATAATAAAACATAATAAAAACACACTAAACACAAGAAATAATAATACTAAAATATCTATAAAATGGACATATATCATATGTTATTGGAATTCTAAAAGAAATCTAAGATAACAAGTAAAATAAATAGCGGTTGCACAAAATTGATTCAAATTTTCAAAAGGATGCCCAGGATTTACAATTTGGTTTAATCAAATATTTAATTCTAAAATTACCATTAACTCACCCTTGTAACTTAATTGTTTATTGCAGTTAATTAGTAATTATCAATTCATTAGTTCTCACATTCATGAATTAACAACTAATTATTTTAAACTTGCAAATTAAGAGAGCCCGATAACTTATATTTCTAATTCATTCTTAGGATAATTGAATATATATTTCTAATATCAAATTTCACCTCTCGATTCTTCATTCAATATTTAGAGATTAATAGGTGGCCAATCTATCAACCTAACATTCAATCCAATCTAATCAACTCATATAACAAGGTACATTAATGGAAATACTCGAGTTAAATCATTTAATCAAATCTAATGCAAATCCTAAGCATGGATAATTTAGCTCATCATCATCAAATCAAAGCACATTCTCATCTCAATTGAAATCAATTCACAAATATCCATTGAAATATTAATGTTCATAACAAATCAATACAAATCTAGAATGAGTTAATTGAACAAATTCAAGGAATAACAAAACTTGGTTTGAAGAATACTAGAGTTGATCTTCTCTTATTCTTCCTCCACCATTGATTGAGTTTGATGAAGAATCCTTAAACCTTCTCTAAAATCTTTGCAAAACCAATCTTGTGCGGAGAAAATTGGATGAATGAATATGAAACGGTAGAAATCTTCCTAAAAACAAAACTCTTCCAGCTTCTTCCAAAAGACCCCTTAAAAACATGTCCCTCCTCTTATTTTAATCAAAACTCTCCCCTCCTTCAGCTCAATTACAAGTATTTTTTTTATTTAAACCCATGTTTTTTTACCTTACACCATACTCCCCACTTCTATTTGTTTTCTCCTTTTCAATTTTTAAAGCTTTCTTTTCTAAAAAGCAGTTTGCATTTTTCTTAAAAACATCACTTTTTTTGTCTCTTGTCGCACTAAATGTGTTAAACTTAAAAGGGAATCTCTCACAAACATGACCAAGTTAGTTTGGCCTTGCCTGTGTCTTTCAATTTGTCCTAGGACATGACTTGTAACATTACCAAGCCTTATGTCTGTTTCTGCTTCTGCCTTCTTTTAGTTCTTCTTTTCTTTAGCTTATGTGGAGTGACACGGTCAGAGACATGACTATGTCTTCTGACTCTATATGCTTCTACTTCCTCTTCTTTTGTTTTTTAGGGAAGGACACGACTAAACAAATTTCTTATCTTGGTCGTGTACTGTTACACAGCCAAGGACAAGACCGTGTCCTCTCTATGTGTCCAATTCTATTTAATCTTTATGTTATCCTTGTGAAAGACATGGCCAAGCTTCAAATTTGTCCTGGCCATGTCATGTGACATGGTCAAAGACACAGCCAAGATGTTGAGTGCGTCGAGCTCTACCAAAATTTTCAATTTTCTTGATGGAGGACATGGCCAAGCTTGAACCATCTTAGTTGTGTTTAATGCTTTTCCCTTCCAATTTAACTTCAACAAGTGAATTTTAAGCTCCATTTTATCACATGTTCATGTAACAACCAAAATCTTCAAAAATCTTCAAACAACTTATCAAACATATTAGAAAAATAGCTAAAAAGCAAATAGAAGTAGACTAAAAACACATAAAAATGATCATAACAATTATTTCACACTTAATTCTTTGCTTATTCTGAGGCAAAGTTAAGAACAAAGCAACACAAGAAAAGTCTAATCAAGTTCAAGAATTATAAGAATATATCAAGACTCCTTTCTCTTAAAATCCACAATCATTCTCAAATCAAATAAAATTGACACTCATGTAATTCAACAATTTTCCATACATACCAAGTGTTCTCACTCCCTCACTAAATATCTTGAGTGTTTAATCGAGGTAGTATTTACACTCTTAAAAATCAATGAAAGAACATAACCATAAGCTTCCTTATCAATCAAATCTCCACCACTCAATTACAATCAAATATCAATCATAAGGCCTTTCATTTGGTTATAATGGGGCTTAAGGTAAAGGTATGATATTTGAATTTATGAGCTATTCATTAAGTTCAAGAGTATTTTAATAATGAAACAATTACATATGTATGTAACCCAACAGTATCCAAAAAGAAACAATCTTGCCTCGCTTAGACCTTTTAATTCTAAAACACCCTCTTCAAGAGAAATCTTACTAAATTTCACATGCAAAAATGAAAGTTAATTCCTTCCAACTTTAACCACAATGGCAATGATGAAATACATATATATAAATATATTTTTTTATTTTTTTGAATGTCATGATTATATTTGTTTATTTTTCACCTTACAACCTACTACATACAACCCCACACTTTATTTGACACAACAACTAATTTACTAAACTTCTTTAAATGCTCTTAATGTTTATGAAAGGAAAAGTGTTGGAGAGAAATTGTTTTCAGCTAATGTTAGTGTAAAAGAAAAGGGGAGGGAAAATAAAAAGGCTAAAATTGGCTAACTAAGGTTATATTCAATGTTGGTTTTTAAGCTAAATGGGTACACCTAATTGCCTTAATCATATTGATACCTAATTGAAATTTTCATGTCATCTCAACATGCATATCTAAGCAAGTTCTAGCAATATATCAATCAACAATGCTCACACAAAGAATAATAAGTTGGTATCCAACTTAATAGGCTCAATTTATCACAAGTTTTAAGGTGATGCAAAGTATAACCATCAAAATTGACAACAAGCACCAATTTTATTCAATTCTCAAATTCATGCTTCAAAAATTTCAAAGATCATCTACCAATAATCGTATAATAATTGAGCTTTTCAAACAAAGTTTATTCAAGAAAAACATTATATTACCAAAACTCAATAAAAACGAAAGGCAAAAGTAAAATTTTGCACCCCACACTTAAAAATTGACATTGTGCCAAATGTAAACAAGCATAATTTAAAAAAAGAGGGGTTTAGGTAAAACTTGTCTTTCATCATTTCCCTATGTGAGACAAAGTGCTACTTTGTCCTAACCAACAATAAAAATTAAGTATTTTAAAACAAATAACGATAAATAAAAGAACTAAAACATAAGGTCTTAATGAATAAAAACAGTAACTAAAACATCTAAAAATAGAAAATAAATAAATAAATTGAACTTTCAATAAGTTGAAGCTATTACGGTGGAGGTAGTGACGATGATGCGGCCTAGGGATGAAGGCTAAGAATCTTGGCCAAGTTGCTATTGATGAGTTCCAATTGATTGAGTACCTCGGCATTATTGCGATCAACTTTGTTCTCTATGGCATCTATCTTGTTAATCAATTCATAATTTTCTGAAACTGGGGCATCTTCATCAGAATCAAGTGAACCAGAATTGGATTCCTCATCAACTCTTTGTCATTTTTGTTAGTCCCGCTATGTACTTGGTTCATCAGAAGCCATAACATAAGCCCCTCCACTCTTGGTTATCATATGAATTTTCTCTAGAGTGGCAATATCAAGTGAGTCACTGCCCAAAATCCTTTGCATGTTGCAACTATCACGATCAAAGACTCTATCAAGAGCCATGGCAAGGATGGTTACCAGTCTACCAATACAAATTGTACCCTTTTTGTATGAGTCACATTAAAAAAAATTTCAGCTAACTAATATCATGTGCTCATAGGTGTAGCATTATTAGCACAATCCAAGAAAAATAACTCACTAAGTTCAACTACCCATGACTTTCCTTTTTATCAAAGAAGTTACAAGCCATGAATCGGTGCAAGTATCTCAATGCGAGGTTTTTCAATTTAGTTGCTTTAGCTGATTTTGACACATAAATTCTGCCTAATCCTAATGCTTCCCATGCAAATTGTTGCTTATAAGTCCTTAGGTACATTTCTTTCCCCCTCTTAATTGAAACCAAATATGTCATTCAAGCGCTCAATATCAATCATATATGATTTTCCATTCAATTTGAATCCTAGCCTAGTGCAAAGCTTAGATTCATCTCTTTCTACTTTAATATAGGAAAGAAACTCAATAGTTAGCTCTTGAAATTGAAGAGGTTTAAGGGTGATGAATTTCAACCAACCTAAGTTCTTCACATACATAGTGAAATTTTCCCTAATTTGTAAAGCATTGAGAGATTCATCGCTAACATACCTTCTGGTGAAGAATCCCCTAGCTTGAAAGTCCATTCTTCGTGAAGAAGATAAAGAAGATGATGGAGGTTTCTTTCTTCTATGGTGAAATACCATCTTTGTCCTTGGCATTTTGATTCTTGCTAGAATGGAATGAAAGAAGGTTTAATGGTGTTTTGTTAAAGAAAAATTAAGAAATTTGATGAAAAATTGAGTTTTTTGGAGGTGGGTGATGTCTTAGCCATGTTTGGGATCGATGGGGGGGAGAGGGAAAAGGGAGTTTTTGGGTTTGAATGAGAGAGAACAAAGGAAGAGGATCATACATTAAAAGGTTTAAAATGGGTGACATGGCCAAGTTACACTTGTCTTGCCATGTCATGGATTATTTGGATTGGACGCGGCCACAAACATGGTTGTACTGAGTGTCCGTGTCAAGTTCTATGAATCAAGGCTTCAAAGCATTAGAAGAGACATGGCTAAGATGTTTCCTTTGTCTTGGCCATTTTAGTGTGACACAGCCACTAAAATGGCCAAGACTTTAGGCCATGTCATCAACTGTATCTGGGAATGAAATATTGGAGGGTTGAACACGGCCAATGCCATGGCCAAGCTATTTAGGCGTGTTAAATTCTATGTCCAAAGCTTGATTTCAGAATGGCTAGACATGATCATTGAAACGACCATGTCGCACGGCCGTGTCTGCTACTGCAAAAATTTGTTTTGAAGAACTAATGTTTTTGTCGTGTCTTCTCCGTCTTGGCTATGTCTCTGGGTGTGTCAGCTCCTGCCCTATTTTGTTCAAACCTTTTCCAACATTTTCTTCTCCTAAAACTTAATCACAACAAAAATAAACCTATTCCATTCAAAATTTCAACCAATTATTATGAACAAAATTAGAATTCAAAAATTTATTAAAACAAATAAAACAAAATCTTTGAACCAATGGGTTACCTCCCATCAAGAGTTTCTTTAACATCATACTAGTTGGACATGGTTACTTCATCTATCCAAAAATACAAAAATTTCAATGGTTGTTTAACCCTTCAACTCCTCCAAGTAAGGTTTCACCCTTTGGCCATTTATCTTGAAAGTTTCAGTGGTCTTCAAATTCAACAACTCAACAACTTCATGTGGGAAGGTTTGAATAACTTGGAACAGACCACTCCAACGAGACTTCAAATTCCCATGGAAAAGCTTCATCCTTAAATTGAATAAAAGGACTTTCATTCTTGGTTTGAAAGTCCTTCTGAGGATCATCTTCTCATGCATTGCATTATTTTTTTCCTTACAAATCCTTGAACTTTCATAGGCTTCATTTCTAAGCTCATCTAGCTCAGAAATTTATAACATTCTCTGCTTTTCGCCCCACCTAAGTCCATATTCGTAGCCTTGATCTCCCAATAGGCTTTGTGCTCTAAGTTCACCGACAGGTAGCATGCCTTGCCAAAAAATAAACAATATGGATTCACTCCCAAAGGTGTTTTAAAAGCTGTCTGGTATGCCCAAAGTTCTTTTAGAAGGCGCATTGCCCAATCCTTCCTGGTTACACTCATTATTTTCTCTAAAATTCCCTTAATTTGCTTATTGGAGATTTCTACTTGGCCAGATGTTAGGGGATGGTAGGGTGTTGCCACTTTATGCCTAATACCCATCTTGGTCATCGACTTTTTGAACTACTTGTTACAAAAGTAACTTCCTCCATCATTGACTATTGCTTTATGGGTTCCAAACCTGCTTAAGATGTATTCCTTCAAAATTTTTAAAACAATATTAGCATAATTGGTCCTAGTGGGGATAGCCTCCATCCACTTGGACACGTATTGAATAGCAAGAAGGATATACTCAAAATCGAAAGATTTGGAAAATTGGCCCATGAAATCAATTTCCCATACATAAAAAATTTCTGCCACAATAAAAATATTAAGAGGCATTTCATTTCTTTTGCTTATATTTCCTACTCTTTGGCATTTGTCATTGTGAGCGAGGATTTTCGCCCCCATTCCCGATGGAATGGTTCTTGCTACTTTGGCACCGTTAGTCTTAGAGCCTTAGAGAACACAGACCTAAATGTGGAGAAAATGGAGTCGCCACCCGAACAGACCGAGAAAGAAGAAATGGGTGGATAACTCGATTCTTAAGGAATCCCCAACCCCATTGTAGACCCTTAATTTTTGACCCAGTCCAGTCCGATATTTTTAAACAGTCCAAAATAATTTTTGTGTTATTTTAATATTTATTATTTATTTTTATAATATTTATTACTCATAATATTTCTTTTTAGTATTGAAAATATAAAATAAAAAATATTAAATATAAAAAATAAATAAATAAAAATCGGTGATGGAAGAATCGGTGATAAAAATTGCTGGAGATGAATTGACTTGGGCTTGTGGCCTGCAGTGAATTGGCATGTGGCCCACCCCCAGCCCACAGCGCCATGCAGGAACGTTTTTGCCAGTGCAGTTTCGCCCGCAGCTCGCCCAGGCCCAGGAGCAGTTTTTTCCAAAACCCTATTTTACTTGGTTTTATTTTATTTCCTAAACAATTTTTATTTCCTTAACCAATTAGTATTAGGTTTTTATTCTTATAAATACCACATTAAAAGATACAAAGAAGTGGAGGATTTCTTTTTTACCAGGAGGAAAATTTTGGGCCAACACAATTATTGGGGACTTTTGGACTTTTTATTTCTTCGGGCTTTTTAGCAATTAATTCAGAGATTGAATGAACAGAAGCATCAAATAAATAAGGAGAAAGCCATAAATCACCAATCACCATCCAACAAGGCAGTAGCAAACTCTCACTGTCTTGATTTCCTTCAAACCAAGAAGAACAAATTTGGTGCAAGTAAATACTTTGCATCAACGTTTAATAATTGGTGGAGCCAACAAATGACGGTAAATTCTAAACATATTTAATATAACCTATTATGTGTCTATTTTAATTAAAGAAGATTATATCTTTTAATTTTAGCTCATTGCAATTTATATAGAGCATAGTTTAATGGTGTTGTTTTGTTAATCATACAAAATAAATCTATAACCTATTAAGTTTAAGTTACAGCTACTCATATGTGTTAAATTAATATTTTTAATACATGATTATTTAATTATAAAAATGTTCCAGTGGCCTTATTATTTCAAGTATTAAAAGCTTTAACCCTAATTAATTCTTCTTTCCAAAATCACACAGTAGCATTATTCTTTTAAAAATAACATTAGTTCCTTAAAATCTCAAAACCCTATTTTCTAAATTTTAAACCCTAAAATCTTAATTTTCAATATCAAAATCAACAACCCTAAAAGCCAATTTTCAAAATCTTTCGGGGCACTGCCCCCTTGACCCCCTCCTGCTAACCAGCTAGCGGAACCGCCGTATAGGCTCGTCGAAGGGGTCAATATTTATTTGTGTATTATAAGCCTTTGTGCTTATCTCCCTTTATTTAAAAACCCTAATTTGGTTATTAAAATTCTAAAACCCTAAATTTATACATTTATTACTTTATTTAATTTCAAATTTGATTATGTAGTTTATCATATGTTTTGATGATTGATTTATTCAATTTCAATATTTGATTTGTTTACTATGGATGGATGATTTCTTTATTATTATTATTATTATTTTTAAATTGTAAGAGGTATATTTCCATGATTGGGTACCTCATTAATTAATCTTTATGCAATTTAATTTATTTTCATATTTTTGAATTAATATAAAGGACTTGTTTCCACCTTTTGGTGGGTGCCCTATTTAATTTTAGACATAGACGATGTAAGGACATGTTTCCATCCTCGGATGGGTGTCCATTTATTTGTTTTGTTAGGATATTGTTGTGATTTCAATAAAGTATTTATTTATTCTTATGATCGCATGTAGTATGAATAATATCATTATATTTAAGAATTTTATAATATTAAGACCTACAAAGGAGGCCAGTTCTAATGAACCGTGCGTTGTGAGGGTGCTGGGCCATTTCTCACCTTCCCCACTTGTTCCCAACTTTCCAAACTATAGACCCTTAATTTTTGACCCAGTCTGGTCCAAAATATCCTGCTGGTGAAATGGCCCGCAGCCAATTTCGCTCATAGCCCCTCGCGCACCGTCGCAAGCTTCCACGCAATTTCTCACAGCAGCCTACAGCAGTTTTTTCGCCAGCAAAATTTTTTGACTCAATTTTTTCCGAAACAAAATTCTATTTGGTTTCGGTTTCCTTTTTCTAATTAATGATAAATTCCTTAAACAATTGAAATTAAGCTTCCAAAATTTTTCTATAAGTAACACTAAAAAGACACAGAAAAGGGAGGAATTTTGGAAATTTTTTTTAAAAGAGATCGGACTTTAAAACTTTTTTGACAGTAAAAACAATCGGTTTTTTTAAAGGAGAATAAGCAACCAAAGCAATCAATCCATCAAAGGCAGCCATCTTGGCTTTGTCCTTGTACATCCAAGAAGCAATTTTTGTGGAACCAACAAACGAAGGTTTGATTATCTTATCTTTTTTTTTCCTTACAATAGCTTCAATCATTAAATTGTTTCTTTTGATTCTAAAAACCTTAGACCCCCTAATTTACTTCTTCTAAACCTTAGAACCTTAAATCGTCTCCTCTATTTTCAAAAACCCTAAAATTAATTTTTTATTTCTATAAACATTAAATCGTTTTGTTTATTTCCAATAGCTTTTAAAAACTCTAAACTGGTTTTCTTCTAATTCTTTTGCAAAATTCCAAATGTTTTGTTAAATATCCAAACTCAAAACTCACTTTACAATTTATGAAAATCACATAAAACTTTATAAAACTATAAACTGTTTTCTCAAATCCTAAAATCAAATATATTTTTTGAAACACTAAAACCCTAATTCAACTTCAAAACCAAAAACAGTAAACCCCAAACCAAAATCGTAAACCCTAATTTTCCTAGACCCTAATCCTTAAAACCTTATAAACCTAATATTAAAATTCAACACAGTAAGCCTAAAAATAACAATCACGTAGCTAATAATCATAAACCTAATGTTGTAATATCCTAAAAGCCTAATTTCATAATGTTACTCGTAAACCTTAGTTTGATTTATGAAACCTTAATCCATTTTAATTTTCTTAAAACTTATAGTAACATAAACCTTAATATGCTAAAATTCCAAAACCCTAAATATTAATTAAAGAACTTTAAATGAGAAACAATTTACTTCAATTTGTATCTTTGCTTACCTTATTTGATTATGTAGTTTATTATATGCTTTGATTTATTTAAGTTCAATGATTGATTTATTTAATTTATCATGGATGGTTGTTTATTTTATATTTTGATTGATATATTTGGCGAATGATTTATTTATTATGAATGGTTATTTACTTTTATCAATTTATTTTGATCTCCAAGAGGTGTAAGAGGTATGTTTCTACTTTGTGGGTACCTCATTAATTAAGTTCTATGTAATTTAAATTGCTTATATTTTAGACCAATATAAAGGACATGTTTCTACCTTTTGGCGGGTGTCCTATTAGTTTAGACATGGATGATGTAAGGGCATGTTTTCATCTTTGGATAGGTGTCCATTTATTTGCTTTGCTTGGACATTGTTTTGATTTTTAATATATCGATGCTTTATGTTAATTGTTGTGTGTAATATGGATAATATTGTTATATTTAAGAATTTTATAATATTAAGACTTGTATAGGAGGCCGGTTCAATGAACCGGGCATTGTGGGGGTGCATGGCCATTTCTCACCTTCCCCAAATGTACCCAACTTTTCGAACCCATTAGGGGGTTAAGGATTCCTTAGGAATCGAGTCATCCGCCACTTTCTTTTTCCCGGCCCATCTGGATGGCGACTCCATTTTCTACGGACTTAGGTCCATGTTCTCTAAGGCCCCGAGCCTAAATTGTGCCAAAGTCATAAGAACCATTCCACCGGGAGTGGGGGCAAAAATCCCCGCTTACAGTGGCGACTCCACTGGGGACAAGAGAAGTTGATTTCGTTGGTCTTTATATTATTCTATTCTTTCTTATAATGATATTATTCATTGCATCATATTATATTGCATCGTGTGCATGAGTTAGAACGCCCGTGTTACCCGTGTTATGTTATATAAAGGATACCATACTTTCACTCAAGGTATGGAGATTGAGCATGGCATAACCGCTCATAGCCTCTTACCATTTGGTTTATACTTGCTATGGGAACCTAAGCCTTTTAACCCAAAGACTAAAGCTCATGTAATTGGCCTAGTTACTTTCCTTAGGTTTCAGCCCAAATGCATGTTGTTTGACTATGGTTAATTTATCTTGGCTTAAATCATGGCTTATTTGGTTTGTTTCTTTTTCTAATATGACCTAAGTACAATGTAAGATCAAAATAATTTTTTCTGTAAATCCAAAAGACCAAAGCTATTTTCAAAACTTTTCAAGATGGTCTTTAGACATAAGACTTTTCTAAAAACAAATCAAAAATTCTTTTCCCGTTACCCAAATACTAAACCCAAAATCCATTTTTTCTAAAATCTTTTTACAATGGGCTTAGAAACAAAATTGTTTTTATCCAAAGAGCTTACAAATTATTTAGGTCAATTACGAAATACCAAAATTCAATTGTGAGCCTAGTTTATACTAAGAATAATTAATCATGGGCTTGTTTTTGGCATGAACCATTAGTTACTTTTTTCAAGTGAGAAATCTATCTATAATAAACCTCTTAATTTAGTTTTAATCCAATGTAGCATAAAAGCTACTATAGTTGGTTAAATGGATTAAAACCTAATTAATGGGAATTATTATGAATTGATTTCCATTTTTAAAAATATAGCTATTGGTTGAAACATCCGAGGGAAATATTCGAAAACAAGGTACCCCATATTGGCATTTTGTTAGCCATATACCTAGGAAAAGAGACTCGCCATTTGTGTGTGGATGTTATAAGGTTGGAAGGAACGTCCTAATTATCTTTCTTTATTGATTATTTGTGCATACATGCATACAGTTGCATCTCATATCATTAATCCTCTCTGGCTCACAGCCCTGAATTACGACAGTTCAAAAGCTTACGACAATTCGACCTATGCCGGAAGCGAAGAATCTAGCAACTTCTGATGTTGAAAAGATGATTGCGGACTTAAAAGAAATTTGAGAAGAAGCTGAAAACTGAAGAAATGTCTGAGATCGACAAACTATTTGAACAAGATGAGGAGGTTCCTTATATGTTCAAGATGCCATCCTTCGCTAGGTACAATGGTACTGAAGACCCCAATCTCCATGTGAAGCAGTATATCACTGCTATGCAGTCTGCCCGAGCTACTAAGGCTCAAACTCTAAGGTACTTCATGCTCTCATTGGACCCTGTTGTCCAAAATTGATTTAACACTTTAGAGGAAAGTACTCAAGAAGATTGGGAGATGTTATATAAGGCTTTCATTCAGCAATATGGGTATAATGTCGAGTTGGAAGTTACCTTAATGGAAGTTGAGTGCATTAGAAAAAGGCCAAATGAGAATTTTGTGGACTATCTGAAAAGATGGAGAAATAAGGCTGCTTTGCTCAAGAAAAGGCCCGATGAATTTGATCAAATAAGGATGATCATCAGAGGCGTCCTACCCAACCTCCATGAAAGGCTGTCTCATTCCCTTATAAGGGACTTCAAAGATCTTCTCTAAGTTGGTCTACAAATTAAAGAGTGGGAAAGGGAGAAGAATCGCTTTTCAATAAAAAGGAATGAGAAAGGAAATTATCAGCCTAGCAATCAAAGTACACAAAAGGAAACTGATGTTAATGTCACTAGTCAAGGAGGAATGAGGAAGTTTTTAGAACTAACGAAGCCACTGTCTTGGGTTCTCAATAAGCTACAAAAGAAGGGATTGTTACAACCCTTGACTCCTCGTCCTTTGCCTAATCCTCTTCCACCTAACTTTGATACTAATACATTTTGCCAATTCCATCAAAGGCCTAGACATGAAATGGACAATTGTATGAAGTTGAGGCATGAGATCCAGAATTTGATTGATGATGGCAAGTTGCCTGAGTTGGATAAGCCCAATACCAAAGGTATTCCATTTCCAAAGTTCAACAGGTTGCCACCACCAACAACCTTCATGGAAGGAAGAGGATTGGAAGAAGATTTTATCTTATCCTCTTTTCAAGATGGAAATATTGAAGACGTGAAAGGAAAATAATCTTAAACTCAACAAACTTTTCTTAGCTTGGAGTGTTGCTCTATTTATTTTGCTTTCTTTAATGTTTAATTGGAACAATTATGTTTTTTTTTTCAAATTTGAAGTTGTTTGAATAAATTATTTTCATTAAAATTTTTGTTAGTGTTTGCTCATTTTGGTGCTCAACCGATGAGGAATCTAGCTTGATATTCATGAATTAATGTGTCTATGCATCATGACTTGAATGACTTTACTAGGTGAGGGAATTGCTTTATGGCATTGAGTTGTGTATGCTTACTTGGAGAGGGCTCCTGCATAATTACCTTTGTCTAGGTCCTAGTCAGTCTTAGAACATGCTTAGACAAACTTTCGAGGTAAAATTGAACTCTACTTATTCAAGGGAGAAATGATCTAGGCATTGTTTGGTTAGCCAACAGCTAGTATCTACCCAATTAAATATCAATCCCTAGTTGTCCCTTTGAGCCTTCATAAAATTTTAGCTTTCTTTTCATTGGCATATAACCCCAACAACCTACCCTGAGTTGTTGTGATACTTTTTGACAAGTCTTATGATCACTAAGATGAAGAGGCAAGAAGATCAAAGAAAGAAATGAATAGTCAAGACCATGAAGACAGTTGACGTTCTCAAGACCATAAGGGTACTTGAAGTTTTTATGACCATAAGGATAGTTGAAGTTTTCCTAATATCTCAAATATATCAAGACAACATCAGAGTAACAAATGATTTATCCCTGTTAAAGAAGATTTATGTCACTCCACTCATCCATTATTGGAAACCCAAGTTGTTACAAAAAAGGTAACCCTGTTTGAGCTAGAACCAAAAAAAAAGAAGGAAAAATAATAAGAAAAAGAAAAGAAGAAAAAAGAAGAAAAGAAAAAAAACAAGAAAAGGAAAAATAAAGAAAAAAGAAGAAAAATAAAGCCTAAAAAGGCGGTTCGAAAAGCCAACTGAGTTCTCTTTTACCTAAAACAACAAAAGGCTTCCATTTGGTTCATAAGGACATTTTGACTTGAATTTGTCCAACCCAACAAAAGATTCAATCAAAATCAGAAAAAGGGAGAAAGACCATCTAGTTCTTGAAATTTCTGTACTTGACAATCCTACAAGGAAGAAGGACAAAATGATAGAATGCTCAAAGAAAGGGAAGAGTACGAAAAAGAAAAAGAAAGAAAAGGGAGAAGAAGAAAAGAAATGAATTTGGGAACCAAACTTTATACAAGGGCAAAGACTGTTCCAATTGAGATCTAGATTAATGCCAAGAAGATAGAAGGAATTTGGAGTCTAGCAAGATTGCCTCCAAGCTACCTAAAGTTCAAATAAGAAGTTTGTAGTGTGAAGGTTTGTCCATTATGTCACATTGGCTCCAACATACAAATGGCCTTCACTTAAACATGTGTCCCTTATAGACCTCATTTCAAGCCTATCAAAGACCTGTTGATCTCTCTTGGTAGGTAGAGGCTATTAGTGGAGATAGTTTGAATAAGCATGCATATGAGATAGACCATATTCAAACTAAAATGAGATCTTTGACCATGTAATGTGTATGTGCCTATCTGAAGTTCAACAATTCTTGCTTAAATAGAAATGATTCTTGAGTTTAGTATTGTAACACCCCTTCCCGACCTACATGTGTAAGCTGAGTAGAGGCGCCACACTAACCTAATGTTGCTACCAATTTTACTTAGTCAAATTTTAGTTCCAATTTTAATAGAAATTTTGCCATAGTTTCGCCTAAAAATTGAGTCCCAAGTGTCGACAAAACTAGTTTTTTTTAAAAAAAAAACATTTTACACAAACCAATGCAAACAAAATCATTCTCAGTACACTTCCAATAAATCCCCCTTATAACCTCAACTACAACCTGAAAAAAAGATTTACACTTCTAGTTCAAAACACTTTAAACTTGATACAATACCCTTATCATTATACATTATAGAAAAGTAGATCATTTACTTATAAAACAAAACATATTAGTTATATATATATATATACATTTAAATATTACACAACGGAAGTTATATAATATGTACATATTTACAAACACTTGAGTACATATTTAAAAATATCCATATTTTTACATTATAAACATTACTTTACAAAATATAAAGAAGTATACATGATTGGCAATTCTCTTCTGATCTTTAAGTTCCCAAAATCAACTCTTCAAGGTCTACTCTCACTTGGTCTTGATGAACTCTCGGGTTCGACTCTATCAGCTCTATTACCTGCGCGATTAAACACTATCGCGCTAAGCCAAGGGCTTAGTAAGATAATTCATGCTAAAATGCAATGTCACAAATTAATTACATATATCAATCAAAAGCATATTATTTATTCAATATGTTGCTTTGTTCAATGTCATATCAATATTCATATAATAGCACCATTCATTATACTCATTTAAATTTATCATTATAGCCAACAACTATGACTTTATATACGTATCCTTTCCCAACCAGGTCGGTTGCCCTCCAATCCCAAGGGTCCGCAGGAGGCAAAAAGGCACGTATAATATTATCAGTAACATACCTTTCCCCATCCAGGTCGGTTGTCCAAGTTCGGTTGCCCATTCCAATGGGTCCGCATGGTTCCGCAGGAGGCAAATAGGTACGTATAATACTGACTATATCGAACCTTCCTCCTACCAGATTGGTAGTCCAAGATCGGTTGTCCAACCCACTGGGTCCGCATGGTTCCGCAGGAGACGGATAGGTCCGTTCATTAAACTTATCAATACCTTTTCAATTCATTTCTTTTTCACAAGCAAGTTAAGCAATCATTATATACAATATTCATTACATTATCTAAACACTCACATTATTATTCAATCCTATCATCAATGCATGCTTCAATCATATTTCATTTGAATCACTATAACATCTTTGGTATAACATTTCAATGTGCATTACTCATGAAACACATTACCATTCACAATGCATAACATAACATTATTCAATCTCAACAATGCAATTAGGGCAATTCAACCTCTTCACAACCTAATCCAAAAGGAATATTAGCAAAATGACCATATGAATAGTACATTCTGGTTTTAGACTCCATTTTATCCTTATTTTGAAATATTGTATAAAATAATCTACTTGACTAAAAATTCTAAAATTTTTACAGAATTTAGTTTTGTATCTTAAAATCATTCCTTTAAAATTTCAGATCAAACTGAACACAAAATCTTGGTCAAATAGTTCACCTAACCAGACTGCCCCAATTGCCCTGCATCCTGGCAGCAGTTCTGAACTTTGTGAATTCCATAAATCAAATTCAATCAACGTGGTTCCAAATTATTTTTCTCAAATACAAGACTCACTAAGCAACAACATATCCAAAATTCAATTGGATATGATTTTTCTACATTTTATTAAAAATCCCAAAATAGAGCTGTCTCAGTTAAGGTACCTTCTGGAACAGGTCTAATAAAAATAATCTTTCTAAACTCATAACCTATCCAAAATCGAATCAACATATTTTTCAGTCATTCTAGACTCATAGAGGCACAACATATCAAAAATTCACTTCAAGATCATTTTTCTATAATTAATTAAAAATCATACAAATCACAGCCTTTACTAATTGTAAAACAGAAACAATATCACTAAACACAACTCTTACTCTTCCATCACCAACACCAACCCAACTTCTCATCTATCAAGCAAAATCAATACTTAAGATCACACCATAAGCAACTTAATCATACCATCATCCAATCACAACTCAACTCAAGCATAACTTCAAAAATAACAAGAGTAAACAAGAGCAAACTTACCAAATAATGAAATTCCTTGAAACTCCAACTTGTAACTTTGAAAACTTCCTTCACTTTGAACTTGAAATCATCAAAACCATCACTTGTTCTCTTGCTCTCTTCTCTCTTTGATGAGTCGGCCACACAACAACAAGAAGAAGAAGAAATGATGAAGAAACACAAAGTCAATAGGCATTAAATACCCATCCAAAAGAAAATTACTATAATACCCTCATCCATTTAACTAAGCTTTTGTCACATCTATACCCATTTAAGTAATTCACAACCAACACAAAAATATCCTCTTTCCTTGACTTTCCATTTTGACCACTTTATATGTTATATATATCACCATATAAGCAACATATACAATTATCTCTAAACCCTCTTTTCTTTCCCAACCACCATACAAAAACATTCTCTTCCCATTTCTCAATTCAAACCAACAACAACAACAACAAAACTTCTAGGGCATGCATAGGGATATTACAATTCTCCCCCTCTAAAAAGAAAATTTCGTCCTCGAAATTACCTGATATCAAAGCTGAAACAACTGCGGATATTGCTCTCGCATAGATTGTTCACTCTCCCAAGTCGCTTCTTCTTTTGCATGATTCTTCCAAAGAATCTTCACCAATGGCACTTGCTTGTTTCTCAATTCTTTCACATCATGTGCCAAGATAGCAACTGGTTCCTCTTCAAATGTCAAATCTGGGCTCACTTCGATACACTCAAATGGCAACACATGAGATGGATCCGACCTATATCTCCTCAACATAGAAACATGGAATACACTATGAATACGATCCAACTCAGGTGGCAAAGCAAGTCGATACGCCACTGGCCCAACTCTTTCTAACACTTCATACGGCCCAATGAAACGAGGACTCAATTTTCCTTTCCGACCGAACCTCAAAATCTTCTTCCAAGGAGACACTTTCAGAAATACCTTATCTCCAACATTAAACTCTATATCTCTTCTTTTCAGATCTGCATAAGATTTCTGTCGGTCTGAAGCTGATTTTAACCTGCCTCGAATCAACTTTACTTTTTCTTCAGTTTCTTGAATCAAATCAGGACCAATCAACTTATTATCTCCGAGCTCATTCCAACAAAGAGGTGTCCTGCACCGTCTACCATACAATGCTTCAAACGGTGCCATACCAATGCTGGATTGGTGACTGTTGTTGTATGCAAACTCCACAAGAGGTAAAAATCTATCCCAACTTCCAGTGAAATCAATGACACAGCTTCTCAACATGTCTTCAAGAATCTGTATTACCCTCTCTGACTGTCCATCCGTCTGTGGATGAAAAGCAGTACTGAAGTGCAGTCGAGAACCCAAAGCACTATGCAAACTCTTCCAAAATCTGGAAGTAAATCTGGGATCTCGATCAGACACTAAAGAAGTTGGAACACCATGCAGTTTCACAATCTCATGGATATACAGCTCAGCCAACCTTTCCAAAGAGTAATCCATCCGAACCGGAAGGAAATGAGCTGTCTTAGTCAATCTATCCACAATCACCCATATGGCATCATGCTTCTTTTGTGTCAGTGGCAAACCAAACACAAAATCCATTGTCACTCTTTCCCACTTCCATTCTGGCACTGACAATGGTTGAAGCAACCCGGTTGGAACTTGATGCTCTGCTTTAACCTTCTGACAAGTGAGACATTTCGACACAAAATCTGCAATGTCTCTCTTCAAACCAATCCACCAATAATGCTGTCTCAAATCATGATACATCTTCGTATTACCCGGATGCATAGCAAACATTGACTGATGAGCTTCTTCTAAAATGACTCTTTTCAAATCAGCATCATCGGGTACACACAATCGGTTCTTAAACCAGAGACTCCCATCATCTTTCACAACAAAATCTCTTGTCTTCCCATTCTGACAATCTGAAATAATCTTCTGAATCTTCTTATCAGCCAACTGAGCCTCTTTGATCTGATCCAATAAAATTGGTTTCAAAAGCAACTGTGCCAACAATGCACCATCGTCACAAGGTACAAAACTGGCATGCAAAGCTCTCAACTCAACAAGCAATGAGAGCGAGTAAACAGTTAAACCAGCTAAAGACTTCCGACTCAAGGCATCAGCAACAACATTTGCTTTACCTGGATGATAGTCAATCAAGCAGTCGTAGTCTTTAATCAATTCTAACCATCTCCTCTAACGAAGATTGAGTTCTTTCTGGACACCCAAATACTTCAAACTCTTGTGATCAGTGTAGATGAAACATTTCTCCCCAAACAGATAGTGGCGCCAAATCTTTAATGCAAACACAATGGCAGCCAATTCCAAATCATGGGTCGGATAGTTAAGCTCATGCGGTTTCAACTGCCTAGATGCATAAGCTATAACTTTCCCTTCCTGCATCAATACACACCCCAAACCTCTATGTGAAGCATCACTGTAGATCACATATGGTTTGCCTTCAACAGGTAAAGTAAGAACAGGCGCTTGAGTCAACAACTCTCTCAACTGCTCAAAACTAGCCTGACACTGATCTGTCCACACAAATCTCACTCCCTTTCGAAGTAATCTGGTGAGTGGAGTAGCTATCAAAGAAAACCCTATCACAAACCGTCGGTAATAGCCTGCCAAACCCAGAAAACTTCTAATCTCTGTCACAGACTTGGGTGGACTCCAATTCAGAATAGCTTCAACTTGACTTGGATCAACTCTAATGCCTTCCGCTGAAACAATATGTCCGAGAAAAGCAACTTGATCCAACCAGAACTCACACTTCGACAATTTGTCAAATAACTGATTCTCTCTCAAAATCTGCAACACAATCCGCAGATGCATATCATGTTCCTCTTCATTCCGCGAATACACCAGTATATCATCAATGAAGACCACTACAAACTGATCCAAATAGGGCCTAAACACCCTATTCATCAAATCCATAAAAGCTGCAGGTGCATTCGTTAGACCAAAAGGCATAACTAGAAATTCATAATGCCCATACCTGGTCCGAAAGGCGGTCTTCGGAACATCCTCAGCTCTGACTCTCAGCTGATGGTACCCAGATCTCAAATCAATTTTAGAAAATACAGCTGCACCCTTCAATTGATCAAAGAGGTCATTAATTCTAGGCAAAGGATATTTATTTTTAATAGTCACCTTGTTCAATTGCCTATAATCGATACACAACCTTATAGTACCATCTTTCTTTTTCACAAATAGCACAGGAGCTCCCCAAGGAGAAACACTGGGGCGAATAAATCCTTTGTCCAACAACTCCTGTAATTGCACTTTCAACTCCCTCAATTCTGCCGGTGCCATTCTGTAAGGAGTAATAGAGATAGGAGTGGTACCAGGCAATAATTCAATACCAAACTCCACCTCTCTCTCAGGAGGCAATCCTGACAATTCCTCTGGAAAAACATCAGGGAACTCTGCAACTGTGGCAATACTATCAATGGAAGAACCCTTCACTCTAGTATCTACCACATGAGCAAGATAGGCTTCACACCCCTTTCTAATCAACCTCCTGGCTGTAACAACTGAAACAAATAAGGAGGCTAGCTGTTCCTGCTCATTAGATACTATCACCTCTCTACCATCACCCGTTCTCAAAGAAACAATTTTCTTTTTACAATCCACCACAGCTCCATGTCGAGATAGCCAATCCATACCTAAGATCACGTCATATTCCTTAAATGGCATCTCAATCAAATCCCCAAGGAACTCCTCACCCTGCACCACTACTGCACTATCTCTATGCACCTTACTCACAACCACACTATGCCCTAACGGATTTGTCACCAACACATCAAATCCTAGGGACTCAGCATGCACATCAAATACAGGCAAAACAGATGCACTAATATATGAATGCGTGGAACCCGGATCAATCAAAGCAAGTACTGGAGTATTAAATAAAGAAAAAGTACCAGCTATGACTGCCGATGTATCTGGCTGCCTCTGCATAACATACATCCTCTGGGAAGATCCAACCTCCTCTGGTCTACCCTCCCTGGATGTAGCACCTCCTCTAGCACTGAATCCTGGTCTACCTCCCCGGCTGGCACCTCTGCCTCCTCTGCCTCCCCTCACACTAGCTCGAGAAGTAGCAGAATCAACTGGCATCTGCTCCTGCCTCTCAGGACAGTCTCTCACAAAGTGGTTAGGTGATCCACACCTGAAGCATACAGCTGGTCCACCACTCTTCCAACAAACACCTCTATGATAACCCCCACACTGAGCACATCTAGGTGGAGCGGATCTCTGAGTCATAGGGATCGGAGCACTTGCCACTGAAGCTGCAGGTCTAAATCTCTGTCTCTAGAACTGTACAGACCTACCAGCTGGTCTCTGGCTCCTACTACTCCGAGGAACAAAACTTCCTCTACCCCTCTTCGCAGAGGAAGACCCTGCCTCGAACTGGGGCCTTCTAACCCTAACCTCTTCTTCTGAAGCAGCTGCAATAACTTGAGCTCGCTCTACACTTCGAGCTGCTGTCACAAGCTGTGAGAAATCCTGATATCTGGATCCAGCCACTAAGCACATGATCGAGGGCCTCAATCCCTCCTCAAAACGCCGACATCTATCAATCTCATCAGCAATGATACCCCCAGCATACTGACTCAGCCGAATAAACTCAACTTCATACTCAGTTACAGTCTTGCTATCTTGCTTCAAGCTTAAGAACTCCATCTTCTTCATGTCTTTATACTCCCTAGGAGTATACTTCAACTCAAATTCCCTCAGAAAATCAGTGTAAGACAGTGTTGGAGGATCATCCATAGAATGGGGCACCGTCTTCCACCAATCGTAGGCGTCCTTCTGTAGCAAAGATCTTGCATAGTCAAATTTTTCCTCAGGGGTGGCTTGTAACTGAATAAAGATCCTCTGTACTTTGTCAAGCCACTGCTCTACTACAGCTGGGTCAGTAGTACCAATGAAATCCTCCGCTCCATACTTCCTTAATTTGTCATAATGCCTCATCTGTACCTGAGGCTGAGGTGGTGGTGGAGGTGGCTGCACTGGTGCTTGTCTCATTACTTCCATCATATGCCTGAACCAAGCTGATGGAACCTCATCACCAACTGGTCTCCCTGACACAGAGGCAGGTGTCTCCTCAACACTATCAACTCTAGTTCCCTCAGCAGGAGCAATACTCTCGGCACTACCCTCAATCGACTGACGTGAGTGAGAATCCATCATAACCTAAGTCTGCAAACACAACATACTACATCTTATTAAAGATCAGAGGTTGCCAATCCCAAACATGTATATTATTTCAAAACCAACTTTTTAAGTAAAATATTCTTTTTATTACATTTTACCTAGGCTGAGAATCTCAAACCTAGGCTCTGATACCAAAACAATTGTAACACCCCTTCCCGACCTACATGTGTAAGCTGAGTAGAGGCGCCACACTAACCTAATGTTGCTACCAATTTTACTTAGTCAAATTTTAGTTCCAATTTTAATAGAAATTTTGCCATAGTTTCGCCTAAAAATTGAGTCCCAAGTGTCGACAAAACTAGTTTTTTTTTTTTAAAAACATTTTACACAAACCAATGCAAACAAAATCATTCTCAGTACACTTCCAATAAATCCCCCTTATAACCTCAACTACAACCTGAAAAAAAGATTTACACTTCTAGTTCAAAACACTTTAAACTTGATACAATACCCTTATCATTATACATTATAGAAAAGTAGATCATTTACTTATAAAACAAAACATATTAGTTATATATATATATACATTTAAATATTACACAACGGAAGTTATATAATATGTACATATTTACAAACACTTGAGTACATATTTAAAAATATCCATATTTTTACATTATAAACATTACTTTACAAAATATAAAGAAGTATACATGATTGGCAATTCTCTTCTGATCTTTAAGTTCCCAAAATCAACTCTTCAAGGTCTACTCTCACTTGGTCTTGATGAACTCTCGGGTTCGACTCTATCAGCTCTATTACCTGCGCGATTAAACACTATCGCGCTAAGCCAAGGGCTTAGTAAGATAATTCATGCTAAAATGCAATGTCACAAATTAATTACATATATCAATCAAAAGCATATTATTTATTCAATATGTTGCTTTGTTCAATGTCATATCAATATTCATATAATAGCACCATTCATTATACTCATTTAAATTTATCATTATAGCCAACAACTATGACTTTATATACGTACCCTTTCCCAACCAGGTCGGTTGCCCTCCAATCCCAAGGGTCTGCAGGAGGCAAAAAGGCACGTATAACATTATCAGTAACATACCTTTCCCCATCCAGGTCGGTTGTCCAAGTTCGGTTGCCCATTCCAATGGGTCCGCATGGTTCCGCAGGAGGCAAATAGGTACGTATAATACTGACTATATCGAACCTTCCTCCTACCAGATCGGTAGTCCAAGATCGGTTGCCCAACCCACTGGGTCCGCATGGTTCCGCAGGAGACGGATAGGTCCGTTCATTAAACTTATCAATACCTTTTCAATTCATTTCTTTTTTGCAAGCAAGTTAAGCAATCATTATATACAATATTCATTACATTATCTAAACACTCACATTATTATTCAATCCTATCATCAATGCATGCTTCAATCATATTTCATTTGAATCACTATAACATCTTTGGTATAACATTTCAATGTGCATTACTCATGAAACACATTACCATTCACAATGCATAACATAACATTATTCAATCTCAAAAATGCAATTAGGGCAATTCAACCTCTTCACAACCTAATCCAAAAGGAATATTAGCAAAATGACCATATGAATAGTACATTCTGGTTTTAGACTCCATTTTATCCTTATTTTGAAAAATTGTATAAAATAATCTACTTGACTAAAAATTCTAAAATTTTTACAGAATTTAGTTTTGTATCTTAAAATCATTCCTTTAAAATTTCAGATCAAACGGAACACAAAATCTTGGTCAAATAGTTCACCTAACCAGACTGCCCCAATTGCCCTGCATCCTGGCAGCAGTTCTGAACTTTGTGAATTCCATAAATCAAATTCAATCAACGTGGTTCCAAATTATTTTTATCAAATACTAGACTCACTAAGAAACAACATATCCAAAATTCAATTTGATATGATTTTTCTACATTTTAATAAAAATCCCGAAATAGAGCTGTCTCAGTTAAGGTACCTGCTGGAACAGGTCTAATAAAAATAATCTTTCTAAACTCATAACCTATCCAAAATCGAATCAACATATTTTTCAGTCATTCTAGACTCATAGAGGCACAACATATCAAAAATTCACTTCAAGAACATTTTTCTATAATTAATTAAAAATCATACAAATCACAGCCTTTACTAATTGTAAAACAGAAACAATATCACTAAACACAACTCTTACTCTTCCATCACCAACACCAACCCAACTTCTCATCTATCAAGAAAAATCAATACTTAAGATCACACCATAAGCAACTTAATCATACCATCATCCAATCACAACTCAACTCAAGCATAACTTCAAAAATAACAAGAGTAAATAAGAGCAAACTTACCAAATAATGAAATTCCTTGAAACTCCAACTTGTAACTTTGAAAACTTCCTTCACTTTGAACTTGAAATCATCAAAACCATCACTTGTTCTCTTGCTCTCTTCTCTCTTTGATGAGCCGGCCACACAACAACAAGAAGAAGAAGAAATGATGAAGAAACACAAAGTCAATAGGCATTAAATACCCATCCAAAAGAAAATTACTATAATACCCTCATCCATTTAACTAAGCTTTTGTCATATCTATACCCATTTAAGTAATTCACAACCAACACAAAAATATCCTCTTTCCTTGACTTTCCATTTTGACCACTTTATATGTTATATATATCACCATATAAGCAACATATACAATTATCTCTAAACCCTCTTTTCTTTCCCAACCACCATACAAAAACATTCTCTTCCCATTTCTCAATTCAAACCAACAACAACAACAACAAAACTTCTAGGGCATGCATAGGGATATTACAAGTATGGTAACTAGGGTTGTCATGTCATAGATATGCTAATTTGGAAAATTAAGTCCTGAGGTACATTGACATTGATTTGGCAAAGCCAACATTTTATTTCAAAATCAAAATTCAAAAAATAAAAAAAATGTGCTTTGTCATACAAAGCATTCAAGTTAAGGGAAGTATGTTGAAACTCGAAAGACACATTGGGCAAGGAAATGATGATAAAAAGAAAAAGAAAAGAGAAAGAAGAAGGTTATAGTAAAGATAGAAATTATATATCATTATTATTTTTATTGTACAATGTTTACCCAATTCACACAATATTTATACATCACTAAGAAGGTAGTGGTAGGTCATAAAATAAAGCCCATAAAAATTCATCGCCTATTGGAGGAGGAGATAAATCACACATCCCAAATTTGCCCAAAGCAGGAGCACCAAAATCCCTATTACTTTGGAGTTTAGATCTGTCAAGATCCTCATCGAAAGTAGATGAAAGGATCTCATGGTCATCAGTCTGGGGGCCTCTAGATGAAGAAGCACCGGGATCCCTCATCCCTGAAATCGGAAGTCTCGGAAATTTTGTTCTGATCGATGATATAAATTTTCAAAATGAGAAGCCTGCTAATTACTTGCAGCCAACTCTTCTTGAAGTTTCTTATTTTGTTCTTCAAGCATCCGCTGTGAGAACATACATAATCATGCATACATATAGCATAAATTACCATGAAACAAGAAAACTCACAAGGTAATTCATTTCAATACCCTGTGGATGAGATGGCATATTTGGCAGACTAGAATGAGTAAACGAAGGAGTAGTAAAAGAAGGTCCCGCCACATGGTCAAATAAGCCAGCAATCTGCAACAGTCATTAAAGAATCAAAATAAGATAAGAAAGAAGTGATTGTAAAGGAAGAAAGGTAAAAGTTTTACCTGGGAAGTGCTAGCCCGAGATTTGGAACGAATTCTCCTGTCTCTCCATGATGTTCCTCTTCATCTCTACCCTCAATTTCTTTGGGAATTTCTCGTACACCAACAGGAGATCAAGAGCCTCATTTGAATAAAACGGTCATAAGATACACCCAGTGGATAGAGAAATGTTTCAACATCATAACCATGTCGGGCCAACCACCATGCATCCTCCGGCATTGATGTAATATTTAAAGTATATTTTGAGCAAGGCATCGGAACCCTCTGCTGCTCTGGACCAAGAAACCACTCATAAACTCTCTCTTCAAGAAACCAGCCACTAGACACTAGACCAGCAATGACTCGGCGAGTATGTTGGAACGACAATGTAGCATTCATGAAGGGAGTCCAGTTTGTCCTCTCTTCTGGATTCCACCAAGCCAAATTTACCTGCAAAATGACATAAGGTAAGTAAACTTTCATATAAATTTTAAAGCATACTAACACTATTTTACCTGGTCTCAGGTTAAGCGGCTCAACTCGAAGCATTGGGTATGCACATGGTGAGAGTCGGGAATGTCTACATGATCAGACAACTAGAAATATTATCTCGGATATGTGACTCTCTCTCAGGAAGTAACAGGCACCCTCACGAGGTTGTGCTTATATGCCCATGCCTACAACAATAATAAAAATCAAATTCATACAAGAAAAGAATGAAATTGACATTGGTAGAAGTAGAGTGCCTCAACAACCGCCATAAAATCGACGAAAGACTTCTTATTTCGGCAAATTTTATTAAGACTATGGTAAAGACAGGTGTAGACCCTTAATTTTTGACCCAGTCCAGTCCAATATATTTTATTTAGTCCAAAATAATTTTTGTGTTGTCTAATATATTTTAATTGGTCCAAAATAATTTTTGTTATCTAAATTAAATAATTTTTGCTTTAGTATCTAATTTTTATTAATAAAAAATAAAAATAAAAATAATAAAAATAAAAATAAAAATAAAAATTGGTGACGGAAAAATCGGCCACGAAAAAAATCATCGCCGAAAACTAGCACGGGGCATGGCCGTGGGCCATTTCTCCCGCAGGAAAATCCTGCGGGCAAAATGCCCTTCGCCCGCCCGCAGGCCAGCTCTCGTGCCCGCTGCCGCGGTAGCTTTTTCGCAAGCGCATTTTTTCCGCAGCAGTTTTTTTTTTCTCCAGCAAAATTTTTTTGACGCAAATTTTCCGAAACCTAATGCAATTAGGTTTCGGTTTCCTTTTCTTAATGAATAATGTTGCCATGAGCAACTAGAATTAATCAAGAATTCTTCTATAAATAAGGACAATTAGAACATAAAAAAAAGAGGAAAATGAAGGAAGAAATCGGACAGAAGCTTGAACAAAAGTGGAAACCGAAACTGTGAAGGAAAACCTTGAATCAAGCATATTTTTTGAGAGAGCAGAAAAACAATTCAAGCAATTCAAAGGCAAAAAGGCTTGTCTTTGACCTTGTTCATCCAAGAAGCAATTTTTGGTGTAACTTACAAAAGAAGGTTTGAATTCTTAATTTCTTTTATTTTTTCACAGTAGCTAGATCATATAATTGTTTCTTTTAAATTAAAAACCTCATAACCTCAATTCACCTTTTTTAAAGTATGAAAATCTTAAATAGTGGCTTTATTTTTCCAAAAGTTTAAAGCTATTAGTTTTATTTCTTTAAAACCCCAAAACTAAGATTTGCTTTCCAAATTATCAAAACTTTAAATTATGTTATGTTTCCTTCCAAAAGCCTTAAAAATATCTCTTTTGCTCTTATAAACTTTAAATCATTTTGTTTAAATTCATAAAACTTCATGAAATTGTCAATTTTCTTTCCAAATCCTAAAATAAAATTCATTACCCGAAACCCTAAATTCAAAAATCCTAAAACCCTATTTAATTCCAAAACTCAAAATAGTAAACCCTAACCCCTTAAAACCTTAAAACCTTAATTTTCTTCTAAACCCCAAATCCTTTAAAACTTTAAAAACCATAAAAACACAAATGTTTAATTTTACACAGTAATCTTGAAACCATATGAGTAACCGTAAACCACAAATCAAAAGTATTTTAAAGTGTTAAAACCTTAGTTTCATAATTTCACCATCCAAATATTAATTTGGTCAATCAAAGAACTTTATCAACCTTATAAAACATAAAACCTTAATCTATTTTAATTCCTTAAAAAACTCACAGTAGCCAAATTCCATAAATTCCAAAACCCTAAACACATGAAATAATGAATCCTAAATGGAAATAGTAGTTATAATTTAGATGTTTATTTACCTTATTCAATTCTATATTTGATTATGCTTTGATTTATTTTATATGCTTTAATTTATTTAAGTTCAATGCTTGGTTCAGTTAATTTATCATGGATGGATGTTTACTTTCTATTGATGTTTAATACCTTTGATGAATGATTTATTTATGATGAATGGTTATTTACTTTTATCAATTTATTTAGATTTCCAAATGTTGTAAGAGGTACATTTTCACTTGGTGGATACCTCATTGGTTAAATATCATGTAATTTAAATTGCTTTTCTATTTTATAACCAATGTAAAGGACATGTTTCTACCTTCCAGTGGGTGTCCTATTTAGGCATGGGATATAAGGACATGTTTCCATCTTCGAGTGGGTGTCCATTTATTTGTTTTGCTTAGACATTGTTTTGATTTTCAATATATTGATGCTTTATTTTAATTATTGTGTGTAATTTGGATAATGTTGTTATACTTAAGAATTTTATAATTTTAAGACCTGTAAAGGAGGCCGGTTCCAATCAACCGGGCATTGTGGGGGTGCTGGGCCATTTCTCACCTTCCCTACACGTACCTAACTTTCCGAACCTATTAGGGGGTTGGGAATTCCTTAGGAATCAAGTCATCCACCCCTTTCTTTTTTCCCGACCCATCCGAGTGGTGACTCCATTTTCTCCAGACTTAGGTCCGTGTTCTCTAAGGCCCCAAGCCTAAACAGTGCCAAAGTCGCAAGAACAATTCCACCGAGAGTGGGGGGCAAAAATCCCCGCTCACAGTGGCGACTCCTCTGAGGATAAGAGAAGTCGATTCTGTTGGTCTTTATATTATTCTATTCTTTCTTATAATGATATTATCCATTGCATCATATTAGATTGCATCGTGTGCGTGAGTTAAGACTCCCGTGTTACCCGTGTTATGTTATGCAAGGGATACCATACTTTCACTCAAGTTATGGAGATCGAGCATGGCATAACCACTCATAGCCTCGTACCTTTTGGTATATACTTGCTATGGGAACCTAAGCCTTTTTACCCAAAGACTAAAGCTCATGTAATTGGCCTAGTTACTTTCCTTAGGTTTTGCCCCAAATGCATTTTATTTGACTATGGTTAATTTATCTTGGCTTAAATCATGGCTTATTTGGTTTGCTTTTTTTCTAATATGAACTAAGTATATTGTAAGATCAAAATAAATTTTTTCTTTAAAATTCAAAAGACCTAAGCTATTTTCAAAACATTTCAAAATGGTCTTTGGATATAAGAGTTTTCTAAAAATAAATCAAAAATTATTTTGCTCATGGCCCGAATACTAAGCCCAAAATCCATTTTTTCTATATTCTTTTTACAATGGGCTTAGAAATAAAATTACTTTTATCCAACATTTTCTTACAAAGAGCTTGCAAATTATTTAGGTCAATTACAAAATACCAAAAATCAATTGTGATCCTAGTTTATACTAAGAAATAATTAATCATGGGCTTATTTTTGACATGAATCATTAGTTACTTTTTCAAGTGAGAAATCTATTTGTAATAAACCTCTTAATTTAGTTTTAATCCAATATAGCATAAAAGCTACATTAGATGGATAAATGGATTAAAACCTAATTAATGGGAATTATCATAAATTGATTTTCATTTTTGAAAATATAACTATTGGTTGAAACGTCCGAGGGAAATATCCGAAAACAAGGTACCCCATGTTGGTATTTTGTTAACCATATACATAGGAAAAGAGACTCGCCATTCGTGTGTGGATGTTATAAGGTTGGATGGAATGTCCTATTTGTCCTTGTTTATTAATTATTTGTGCATACATTCATACATACATGCATTGGCATCTCATATCATTGATCCTTTTTGGCTCACAGCCCTAGATTACAATAGTTCAAAAGCTTACAACAATCGGACCTACACCGGAGATGAGGTATCTAGCAACAACTCAATCACTTGCTCACCAAAAACAATGGATCCCGAAAAAATTCAAAGAATGGTGGATGATGCCCTTAACGCCAAGATGGAAGAAATAAAAGAGGCCCTAGCTGAGACCATGAAGAACCAATTGACTGCAATCTTAGAAAATCATGTCGAGGCATCTGCTAGCACCAAGTAAGTCAAGGGGAAGGCTAAAGTTAATGAGGTTGTAACACCCTCATACTCTAAATAGGTACTATACATATACCTAGTATACATACAATACGTATATAGAGTGTAAGAATGTCACTTCTAGTTTTAATTTAAAAATCTTATCCAAGTTCAAACAGTACTATCTTTAGATTTTAATAACATTTAGTAAATCTCACTCCCTTACGAAGCAATCTGGTGAGTGGAGTAGCTATCAAAGAAAATCCTTTCACAAACCGTCAGTAATAACCTGCCAAACCCAGAAAACTCCTAACCTCTGTCACAGACTTGGGTGGACTCCAATTCAAAATGGCTTCAACTTTGCTCGGATCAACTCTAATACCTTCTGCTGAAACAATATGTCCGAGAAAAGCGACTTGATCCAACCAGAACTCACACTTCGACAATTTGGCAAATAACTGCTTCTCTCTTAGGATCTGCAACACAATCCGCAGATGCATATCATGTTCCTCTTCATTCTGCGAATACACCAGTATATCATCGATGAAAACCACTACAAACTGATCCAAATAGGGCCTAAACACCCTATTCATCAAGTCCATAAAAGCTGCAGGTGCATTCGTTAGACCAAAAGGCATAACTAGAAATTCATAATGCCTATACCTGGTCCGAAAGGCTGTTTTAGGAACATCTTCAGCTCTGACTCTCAACTGATGGTACCCTGATCTCAAATCAATTTTAGAAAACACAGCTGCACCCTTCAACTGATCAAAGAGATCATCAATTCTAGGCAAAGGATATTTATTTTTAATTGTCACCTTATTCAATTGCCTATAATCGATGCACAATCTCATGGTACCATCCTTCTTCTTCACAAATAACACAGGAGCTCCCCAAGGAGAAACACTGGGGCGAATGAATCCCTTATCCAACAACTCCTGTAATTGCACTTTCAACTCCCTCAATTCTGTTGGTGCCATTCTGTAAGGAGTAATGGAGATAGGAGTGGTACCAGGCAACAACTCAATACCAAACTCCACCTCTCTCTCAGGAGGCAATCCTAGCAACTCCTCTAGAAACACATCAGGGAACTCTGCAACTGTGGCAATGCTATCAATAGGAGAACCTCTTACTCTAGTATCTACCACATGAGCAAGATAGGCTTCACATCCCTTTCTAATCAACCTCCTGGCTGCAACAGCTGAAACAAATAAGGAGGCTAACTGTTCTTGCTCATTAGATACTATCACCTCTCTACCATCACCAGTTCTCAAAAAAAAAATTTTCTTTTTACAATCTACCACAGCTCCATGCCGAGATAGCCAATCCATACCCAAAATCACATCATATTCCTTAAATGGCATCTCAATCAAATCTCCAAGGAACTCCTCACCTTGCACCCTCACTACACTATCTCGATGCACCTTACTCACAATCACACTATGCCCTAACGGATTTGTCACCAACACATCAAATCCTAGGGACTCAGCATGCATATCAGACACAGGCAAAACAGATGCACTAATATATGAATGTGTGGAACCTGGATCAATCAAAGCAAGTACTGAAGTATCAAATAAAGAAAAAGTACCAGCTATGACTGCCGATGCATCTGGCTGCCTCTGCATAACATACATCCTCTGAGATGACCCAGCTCCCTCTGGTCTACTCTCCCTGGATGTAGCACCACCTCTAGAACTGAACCCCGGTCTGCCTCCTCTGCCTCCTCGGCCTCCCCTCACACAAGGTCGAGAAGCTACAGTATCAACTGACATCTGCTCTTGCCTCTCAGGACAATCTCTCACAAAGTGGTCAGGTGATCCACACCTGAAACATACAGCTGATCTACTATACCTCCAACAAACGCCCCCATGTCTTCCACCACACTGGTCACACAAAGGTAAGGTGGATCTCTGAACTCCAGGAGTAGGAGCACTCGCTACCAAAGTTGCAGGTCTAAATCTCTGCCTCTGCAACTGCACTGACCTACCGGCTGGTCTCTGACTTCTACCACTCCAAGAAACAAAGCTTCCTCTACCTCTCTTCGTGAAGAAGATCCTACCTCAAACTGGGGCCTTCTAACCCTGACCTCTTCCTCTGAAGCAACTGCAATAACTTGAGCTCGCTCTACACTTCAAGCTGCTGCCACAAGTTGGGAAAAATCTTGATATCTAGATCCAGCCACTAAGCACATGATCGAGGGCCTCAATCCCTCCTCAAATCGCCGACATCTATCTATCTCATCAGCTATAATGCCCCCAGCATACTGACTCAATTGAATAAACTCAACTTCATACTCAGTTACAGTCTTGCTGTCTTGCTTCAAGCTCAAGAATTCCATCTTCTTCATATCCTTATACTCCCTAGGAGTATACTTCAACTCAAATTCTCTCAGGAAATCAGCATATGACAAGGTTGGTGGATCTTCCATAGAATGTGGCACTGTCTTCCACCAACCGTAGGCATCTTTCTGTAGCAAGGATCTTGCATAATCAAACTTTTCCTCAGGGGTGGCTTGCAACTGAATAAAGATCCTCTGAACTTTATCAAGCCACTGCTCTGCTACAGCTGGATCAGTGGTACCAAGGAAATCCTCCGCTCCATACTTCCTTAGTTTGTCATAGTGCCTCACTGGTACCACAGGCTGAGGGGGTGGTGGCACTGGTTGCACTGGTGCTAGCCTCAAAGCTTCTATCACATGCCTAACCCAAGCTGGCGGAACCTTCTCACCAACTGGTCCACCCAACACCGAAGCAGGTGCCTCCCCAGCACTATCAACCCTAGCTCCCTCATCAGGAGCAACGCTCTCCTCACTACCCTCAACCGACTGTCTCAAATGAGGATCCATCAACACCTAACACTGCAAATACAAAAGGACACACCTTATTAAAGATCAGAGACTGCCAATCCCAAGCATGTATTTTTATTCAAAAATCCACTTTTTAAAATGAAAACATTCTTTTTATTACATTTTACCTAGGTTGAGAATCTCAAACCTAGGCTCTGATACCAAAATAATTGTAACACCCCCCATATCCAATGCAGACACACTACAACACCCACAATGTAGCATAAGTGCACCGAACATAGGGATGCTACGATTTTCTTAACATTCAAAACATTTTAAACTTGGTACCATAATCTTTATCACTATACATTATAGTAAATAAGTGATCAATTTGTAATACAAAACAAAATAGAGACATTTATTTAAAACGCAGCAGAATTTATAAAATCTTTACATATTTGAAAACACTTAATTCCATATTTACAAATGTGCATATATTTACATTATAAACATTACTTTACAAAATATAAAGAAGTAGTACATGATTGGCAAGTTTCTTCTGATCTTTAAGTTCCCAAAATCAACTCTTCAATGTCTACTCTCACTCGGTCTCGAAGAGCTCTCGGGTTCAACTCTAACCACTCTATTACCTGCGCGATTAAACACTATCGCACTAAGCCAACGGCTTAGTAAGATAAATCATGCTAATGCTATGCTTTAGTGCAATGCAATGTCAATTCTCAATCCATATTATACATATAACATCATATACTCAAAGCTAACAACATACCACATTTCAACATCTTTCATTAACTCAACATTGTTTAAGACATTCATATAACCTAGACACCTATGGGCCCAACAAGTATTTAATACGATATTCAGAGTTCAGAGTTACTGCTTTGGTTCATAATCACAATAATCACGCCCGTAGGCAATATATATATATATATATATATTTATCTCTATCCATGGATAGTGTAACAGACCCAGTCTCTTGGACCATCAACTCAACACATTTGAGGAGATCCTCAACCCGGCAAGACTGTTACAAATCATATATCTCATATTCACAATTCTCATAGTGTAACAGACCCAGTCTCTTGGACCATCAACTCAACACATTTGAGGAGATCCTCAACCCGGCAAGACTGTTACCTTTCATCATTTCTTAGGCCTGCCACCCAAATCCAGAACTCTGAAACTGAATAACATATTAAACAAACAAATCATTTATTATATAGTTACCATTTCCATTCTCAAATTCTCATCACATTTAGGCAAACATGCCTTCTTTCTTTCAATTGCATCATCATAGCCAATCACAATGACTTTACATCATATCACATCTTTGATACAAGATTTCAATGTACCTTACTCATGAAACACATTACCATTCACAATACATAACATAACATTGTTCAATCTCAACAATGCAATTAGGCAAAGAACACTTAATATCATTCATAGATTTAGGATCTTCCACATCCATTTGATTAGATCATTCCATGCTTTAAGTATGTTTAAAGTATTTAGGATTAGGTTTAGGTACCAAAGTACCTTTGAAGAATCAAAACAATGCAATTTGAACAAAGAAATAAAACCCTAACCAACACAATTGAGGAACACGGGCAGCTCACTTTGAGGGACACGGCCAAGCTTGTGGCCGTGTCTCTCAACACCAAAACTTCCCGAGACAGACACGGGCAGATGACACGGCCGTGTCTCTCATCCAAAGACAGACAGTAGCAAACACCTTCAAGGGACACGGCCAAGATCCTCCCAACTTGGCCGTGTCACCCAAATTTCTCAAGTCTTGGCCGTGTCTCTCATTGATTCCAGCCGTTTCACTCAAAAACACAACCCAAATCAAAACCAACACTCTTCCAAATGCATTTTCACACCCTTTTGCACAACAATAACTTCATTCAATTGGTTCTAATCAATGTTATTAACACATACCATACATATTCATCACATTAACCACTTAAACAACACATAAACATTACATTAAAACATTCACCAATACCAAACCCTAAAACCAACTTCCCACTTGATCTTCCACAATCAACCTCCATATATCTAACCATATTCACAACCAAACCAACACCAATTCCATCTTTTAACTTACAATCACTTTAAACACTTATAAACACATATCAAACACACCAAATCATCACATCAACAAATCACAATTTCATTTAGACACAACTTCAAAATTGACAAAAGGGAAACAAGAGAATTCTTACCTTAAATGAAGAAATTCCACAAATCTTCAACTTGGTTCTTCAATTCTCCCTTCAATCTTAATTCTAGCATCAAGAACACTTCTCTTTCCCTTTCTCTTCTTCAATCGTCGACACCCAAAATGAGAGGAAAGAAAAATAATCAAAAGTCAAACCTTCTTCTCTTCTTTAAATCTCCACCAATAGATTTTACCCAAATATTTACCAAAATGCCCTTATTCATATAATTACCTTTTTGTCTCATATATGCCCAATTAAGTAATTATACAAATCTCAAATAAATATCTTCTCTTGCATTGACTCTCCATTTGACTTATGTATATTTTAATTATATCATCATATAAACAACATATAAACTTATCTCTAAACCCTCTTTCTTTCCCACAACACATATACATATACACTTTCCTTTAATTTATTTTCTCTTACAATATAAACAACAACAAAAACAAAACTTCTAGGGCATGCATGAGGATATTACAACTCTCCCCCTCTAAAAAGAAATTTCATCCTCGAAATTACCTGAATTCATCTCTGAAATAGTTGAGGATATTGCTCTCGCATGGTTTGTTCACTTTCCCAAGTTGCTTCTTCTTTCGTATGATTCTTCCATAAAACCTTCACCAATGGCACTCTCTTATTCCTCAACACTTTCACATCATGTGCCAAGATAGCAACTGGTTCCTCTTCAAATGTCAAATCTGGACTCACTTCGATAGATTCAATTGGCACAATATGAGATGGATCCGACCTGTATCTCCTCAACATAGAAACATGGAATACATTATGAATACGATCCAACTCAGGTGGCAAAGCAAGTTGATACGCCACTGGCCCAACTCTTTCCAAAACTTCATATGGTCCAATGAAACGAGGACTCAATTTTCCCTTCCGACCAAACCTCAAGATCTTCTTCCAAGGATATACTTTCAAGAATACTTTATCTCCAACATCAAACTGAATGTCTCTCCTTTTCAGATCTGCATAAGACTTCTGTCGGTCTAAAGCTGCTTTTAACCTGCCTCGAATCAACTTCACTTTCTCTTCAGTTTCTTGAATCAAATCAGGCCCAATTATTTTCCCTTCACCAAGTTCACTCCAACAAAGAGGTGTCCTGCACCGTCTACCATACAGTGCTTCAAACGGTGCCATACCAATGCTAGATTGGTGACTGTTGTAGTAAGCAAACTCCACAAGAGGTAAGAATCTATCCCAACTTCCAGAGAAATCGATGACACAGCTTCTCAACATATCTTCAATAATCTGTATCACCCTCTCTGACTGTCCATCCGTTTGTGGATGAAAAGCAGTACTGAAATGCAGTCGAGAACCCAAAGCACTATGCAAACTCTTCCAAAATCTTGAAGTAAACCTGGGATCTCGATCAGACACTAAAGAAGTTGGAACACCATGCAACTTCACAATCTCATGGATATACAGCTCAGCCAATCTCTCCAAAGAGTAATCCATCCGAACCGGAAGGAAATGAGCTGTCTTAGTCAATCTATCCACAATCACCCATATAGCATCATGCTTCTTTTGTGTCAATGGCAACCCAGACACAAAATCCATCGTCACTCTATCCCACTTCCATTCTGGCACTGACAACGGTTGAAGCAACCCTGTTGGAACTTGATGCTCTGCTTTAACTTTCTGACAGGTGAGACATTTCGATACAAACTCAGCAATGTCTCTCTTCAACCCAATCCACCAATAATGCTGTCTCAAATCATGATACATCTTCGTATTACCCGGATGCATAGCAAATACAGACTGATGTGCTTCTTCTAAAATGATCCTCTTCAAATCAGCATCATCGGGTACACACAATCTATTTTTAAACCATAGGCTCCCATCACTTTTCACAATAAAATCTCTATACTTTCCATTCTGACAATCTAAAATAATCTTCTGAATCTTCATATCAGCCAACTGAGCCTCTTTAATCTGATCCAACAAAACTGGTTTCACATACAACTGTGCTAACAATGCACCATCATCACAAGATACAAAACTAGCACACAATGCTCTCAACTCAACAAGCAACGAGAGCGAGTAAACAGTTAAACCAGCTAAAGACTTCCGACTCAAGGCATCAGCAACAACATTTGCTTTACCTGGATGATAATCAATCAAGCAGTCGTAGTCTTTAATCAATTCCAACCATCTCCTCTGTCGAAGATTAAGCTCCTTCTGAACACCCAAATATTTCAAACTCTTGTGATCAGTATAGATGAAACATTTCTCCCCAAACAGATAGTGGCGCCAAATCTTCAGTGTAAACACAATGGCTGCCAATTCCAAATCATGGGTTGGATAGTTAAGCTCATGCGATTTCAACTGTCTAGAAGCATAAGCTACAACTTTACCTTCCTGCATCAGCACACAACCCAAACCATTATGTGAAGCATCACTAAAAATCACATATGGTTTGCCTTCCACAGGTAAAGTAAGGACAGGCGCTTGAGTCAGCATATCTCTCAACTGCTCAAAGCTAGCCTGACACTGATCTGTCCACACAAATCTCACTCCCTTACGAAGCAATCTGGTGAGTGGAGTAGCTATCAAAGAAAATCCTTTCACAAACCGTCAGTAATAACCTGCCAAACCCAGAAAACTCCTAACCTCTGTCACAGACTTGGGTGGACTCCAATTCAAAATGGCTTCAACTTTGCTCGGATCAACTCTAATACCTTCTGCTGAAACAATATGTCCGAGAAAAGCGACTTGATCCAACCAGAACTCACACTTCGACAATTTGGCAAATAACTGCTTCTCTCTTAGGAGCTGCAACACAATCCGCAGATGCATATCATGTTCCTCTTCATTCTGCGAATACACCAGTATATCATCGATGAAAACCACTACAAACTGATCCAAATAGGGCCTAAACACCCTATTCATCAAGTCCATAAAAGCTGCAGGTGCATTCGTTAGACCAAAAGGCATAACTAGAAATTCATAATGCCTATACCTGGTCCGAAAGGCTATCTTAGGAACATCTTCAGCTCTGACTCTCAACTGATGGTACCCTGATCTCAAATCAATTTTAGAAAACACAGCTGCACCCTTCAACTGATCAAAGAGATCATCAATTCTAGGCAAAGGATATTTATTTTTAATTGTCACCTTATTCAATTGCCTATAATCGATGCACAATCTCATGGTACCATCCTTCTTCTTCACAAATAACACAGGAGCTCCCCAAGGAGAAACACTGGGGCGAATGAATCCCTTATCCAACAACTCCTGTAATTGCACTTTCAACTCCCTCAATTCTGCTGGTGCCATTCTGTAAGGAGTAATGGAGATAGGAGTGGTACCAGGCAACAACTCAATACCAAACTCCACCTCTCTCTCAGGAGGCAATCCTGGCAACTCCTCTAGAAACACATCAGGGAACTCTGCAACTGTGGCAATGCTATCAATAGGAGAACCTCTTACTCTAGTATCTACCACATGAGCAAGATAGGCTTCACATCCCTTTCTAATCAACCTCCTGGCTGCAACAGCTGAAATAAAAAAGGAGGCTAACTGTTCTTGCTCATTAGATACTATCACCTCTCTACCATCACCAGTTCTCAAAAAAACAATTTTCTTTTTAAAATCTACCACAGCTCCATGCCGAGATAGCCAATCCATACCCAAAATCACATCATATTCCTTAAATGGCATCTCAATCAAATCTCCAAGGAACTCCTCACCTTGCACCCTCACTGCACTATCTCGGTGCACCTTACTCACAATCACACTATGCCCTAACGGATTTGTCACCAACACATCAAATCCTAGGGACTCAGCATGCATATCAGACACAGGCAAAACAGATGCACTAATATATGAATGTGTGGAACCTGGATCAATCAAAGCAAGTACTGAAGTATCAAATAAAGAAAAAGTACCAGCTATGACTGCCGATGCATCTGGCTGCCTCTGCATAACATACATCCTCTGAGACGACCCAGCTCCCTCTGGTCTACTCTCCCTGGATGTAGCACCACCTCTAGAACTGAACCCCGGTCTGCCTCCTCTGCCTCCTCGGCCTCCCCTCACAATAGGACGACAAGCTATAGTATCAACTGACATCTGCTCTTGCCTCTCAGGACAATCTCTCACAAAGTGGTCAGGTGATCCACACCTGAAACATACAGCTGATCTACTATACCTCCAACAAACGCCCCCAAGTCTTCCACCACACTGGTCACACACAGGTAAGGTGGATCTCTGAACTCCAGGAGTAGGAGCACTCGCTACCGAAGCTGCAAGTCTAAATCTCTGCCTCTGCAACTGCACTGACCTACCGGCTGGTCTCTGACTTCTACCACTCTGAGAAACAAAGCTTCCTCTACCTCTCTTCGCAGAAGAAGATCCTACCTCAAACTGGGGTCTTCTAACCCTGACCTCTTCCTCTGAAGCAACTGCAATAACTTGAGCTCGCTCTACACTTCGAGCTGCTGCCACAAGCTGGAAAAAATCTTGATATCTAGATCCAGCCACTAAGCACATGATCGAGGGCCTCAATCCCTCCTCAAATCGCCGACATCTATCTATCTCATCAGCTATAATGCCCCCAGCATACTGACTCAATTGAATAAACTCAACTTCATACTCAGTTACAGTCTTGCTGTCTTGCTTCAAGCTCAAGAATTCCATCTTCTTCATATCCTTATACTCCCTAGGAGTATACTTCAACTCAAATTCTCTCAGGAAATCAGCATATGACAAGGTTGGTGGATCTTCCATAGAATGTGGCACTGTCTTCCACCAACCGTAGGCATCTTTCTGTAGCAAGGATCTTGCATAATCAAACTTTTCCTCAGGGGTGGCTTGCAACTGAATAAAGATCCTCTGAACTTTATCAAGCCACTGCTCTGCTACAGCTGGATCAGTGGTACCAAGGAAATCCTCCGCTCCATACTTCCTTAGTTTGTCATAGTGCCTCACTGGTACCACAGGCTGAGGGGGTGGTGGCACTGGTTGCACTGGTGCTAGCCTCAATGCTTCTATCACATGCCTAACCCAAGCTGGCGGAACCTTCTCACCAACTGGTCCACCCAACACCGAAGCAGGTGCCTCCCCAGCACTATCAACCCTAGCTCCCTCATCAGGAGCAACGCTCTCCTCACTACCCTCAACCGACTGTCTCAAATGAGGATCCATCAACACCTAACACTGCAAACACAAAAGGACACACCTTATTAAAGATCAGAGACTGCCAATCCCAAGCATGTATTTTTATTCAAAAATCCACTTTTTAAAATGAAAACATTCTTTTTATTACATTTTACCTAGGTTGAGAATCTCAAACCTAGGCTCTGATACCAAAACAATTGTAACACCCCCATATCCAATGCACACACACTACAACACCCACAATGTAGCATAAGTGCACCGAACATAGGGATGCTACGATTTTCTTAACATTCAAAACATTTTAAACTTGGTACCATAATCTTTATCACTATACATTATAGTAAATAAGTGATCAATTTGTAATACAAAACAAAATAGAGACATTTATTTAAAACGCAGCGGAATTTATAAAATCTTTACATATTTGAAAACACTTAATTCCATATTTACAAATGTGCATATATTTACATTATAAACATTACTTTACAAAATATAAAGAAGTAGTACATGATTGGCAAGTTTCTTCTGATCTTTAAGTTCCCAAAATCAACTCTTCAATGTCTACTCTCACTCGGTCTCGAAGAGCTCTCGGGTTCAACTCTAACCACTCTATTACCTGCGCGATTAAACACTATCGCACTAAGCCAACGGCTTAGTAAGATAAATCATGCTAATGCTATGCTTTAGTGCAATGCAATGTCAATTCTCAATCCATATTATACATATAACATCATATACTCAAAGCTAACAACATACCACATTTCAACATCTTTCATTAACTCATAACATTGTTTAAGACATTCATATAACCTAGACACCTATGGGCCCAACAAGTATTTAATACGATATTCAGAGTTCAGAGTTACTGCTTTGGTTCATAATCACAATAATCACGCCCGTAGGCAATATATATATATATATTTATCTCTATCCATGGATAGTGTAACAGACCCAGTCTCTTGGACCATCAACTCAACACATATGAGGAGATCCTCAACCCGGCAAGACTGTTACAAATCATATATCTCATATTCACAATTCTCATAGTGTAACAGACCCAGTCTCTTGGACCATCAACTCAACACATTTGAGGAGATCCTCAACCCGGCAAGACTGTTACCTTTCATCATTTCTTAGGCCTGCCACCCAAATCCAGAACTCTGAAACTGAATAACATATTAAACAAACAAATCATTTATTATATAGTTACCATTTCCATTCTCAAATTCTCATCACATTTAGGCAAACATGCCTTCTTTCTTTCAATTGCATCATCATAGCCAATCACAATGGCTTTACATCATATCACATCTTTGATACAAGATTTCAATGTACCTTACTCATGAAACACATTACCATTCACAATACATAACATAACATTGTTCAATCTCAACAATGCAATTAGGCAAAGAACACTTAATATCATTCATAGATTTAGGATCTTCCACATCCATTTGATTAGATCATTCCATGCTTTAAGTATGTTTAAAGTATTTAGGATTAGGTTTAGGTACCAAAGTACCTTTGAAGAATCAAAACAATGCAATTTGAACAAAGAAATAAAACCCTAACCAACACAATTGAGGAACACGGGCAGCTCACTTTGAGGGACACGGCCAAGCTTGTGGCCGTGTCTCTCAACACCAAAACTTCCCGAGACAGACACGGGCAGATGACACGGCCGTGTCTCTCAACCAAAGACAGACAGTAGCAAACGCCTTCAAGGGACACGGCCAAGCCAGTGGCCGTGTCACCCCAAAACTTGTCCAACACGGCCAAGATCCTCCCAACTTGGCCGTGTCACCCAAATTTCTCAAGTCTTGGCTGTGTCTCTCATTGATTCCAGCCGTGTCACTCAAAAACACGACCCAAATCAAAACCAACACTCTTCCAAATGCATTTTCACACCCTTTTGCACAACAATAACTTCATTCAATTGGTTCTAATCAATGTTATTAACACATACCATACATATTCATCACATTAACCACTTAAACAACACATAAACATTACATTAAAACATTCACCAATACCAAACCCTAAAACCAACTTCCCACTTGATCTTCCACAATCAACCTCCATATATCTAACCATATTCACAACCAAACCAACACCAATTCCATCTTTTAACTTACAATCACTTTAAACACTTATAAACACATATCAAACACACCAAATCATCACATCAACAAATCACAATTTCATTTAGACACAACTTCAAAATTGACAAAAGGGAAACAAGAGAATTCTTACCTTAAATGAAGAAATTCCACAAATCTTCAACTTGGTTCTTCAATTCTCCCTTCAATCTTAATTCTAGCATCAAGAACACTTCTCTTTCCCTTTCTCTTCTTCAATCGTCGACACCCAAAATGAGAGGAAAGAAAAATAATCAAAAGTCAAACCTTCTTCTCTTCTTTAAATCTCCACCAAGAGATTTTACCCAAATATTTACCAAAATGCCCTTATTCATATAATTACCTTTTTGTCTCATATATGCCCAATTAAGTAATTATACAAATCTCAAATAAATATCTTCTCTTGCATTGACTCTCCATTTGACTTATGTATATTTTAATTATATCATCATATAAACAACATATAAACTTATCTCTAAACCCTCTTTCTTTCCCACAACACATATACATATACACTTTCCTTTAATTTATTTTCTCTTACAATATAAACAACAACAAAAACAAAACTTCTAGGGCATGCATGAGGATATTACACTTACCCTTCTCGTGGCATAACTGCTTGATTTCCCGATCAACCGCATAATCACCTGCGCGATCACACAACCGCGCTAAGCCCGAGAGCTTAGTAATATAAATAAATCATATACACATACAATAGAGAAAATCATATTTTCATTTTAACTTATTATGTCATTATTTTCTTACCATGTTTTTCCCTTTTTGGCTATACTTTTCATATATATATATATACTTCTACTAATGTTTTACCAATATACATATTCATACATTTTATTTCAGTAATTCACAATCCAATGACTTATCAAAGTCTTCATGAAACAATATCCACTATTTCCACATTCATATACATTTCACACATCATATATCATCATATACAATTTACACATCATAAACTCATCATTTCACATAGCTTCTCAAGCTATACTCATCTTCAATAATTCACTTATGTATTGTATGCATCTCATTTCATAGTTATCACTATATATCACACAACATTAATTTCCTTCCATAGTTCACATTAAAACAAGGACAAACATATATCTCATTATTCATTTTCATTATTCAGGAATCACACATATATATATACAAACACACACATGGGCCCAAGAACACTAATATGCCATTCCACTTTCAGAGTTAATGTTTTGGTTTAATTATCACATTTATCATTATCCCAACTAGGCTTCAAGGATTAAGGTTCAACCAAGCTTCAAGGGGAACAAAGCATGCTAAGTATCAACCCAACTTGGCTTCAAGAACCAATCCAACCTAGCTTCAAGGGTGGTAACATCTCAATTAGGCTTCAAGGTTTTGACCCAACCAAGCTTCAAGGGGAGTAAAACATGTTAAACTTCAACCCAACTTGGCTTCAAGGATCAAACCAACCTAACTTCAAGAGATTGTTACTATTAGGCATGCCACCAACAACAAAACTCTGAAAATGAATAACATATTAGACACACAATTCATTTATGAGTTCATTATCAATTTCATTTTCAATTGAAATCATCATAGCCAATTACAATGGCTTCTCATATCATTTAGATCATCATAACCAATAACAATGGCTTCTCATATCATTTAAATCATCATAGCCAATCACAATGGCTTCTCATATCATTTAAATCATCATATCTCAATTCATATCATAGCTTTTCATCTTTCAAATAAACAATCATTTATCTCAAATACTACACATTTCATATAACATCATTATCAATCTCAATTACATCACATCTTATTTGGTCTCAATTCACATTAGAATACTTCATTATTTACATATTCATAATCAAACACATTTAACATTCATCAAGAATGATCATCATTGATATACACATATAATTTACCTTATTCTTAGATTTGGAATCCTCAACATACATTTGTTTCATATATATATTTGAAGTATAGATTCAACAAAACCCTTGGAGGATCCAACAATACAAGAATAATCAAGAATAAGAATCATTAACTAACCAATTTGAGGGACACGGCCAGCATCACTTGAGGGACACGGCCAAGCTTGTGGCCGTGTCTCTCAACCCTAATTGGCAGTAGTGAACACGGCCAGGCGACACGGCCATGTCTCTCAACACAATTTCAAGCAATAGGTGACACGGCAAGTGACACGGCTGAGCCAGTGGCCGTGTCTCACAACAAAAATCATACAGTCACAGACACGGGCAAGGGACACGGCCGTGTCTCTCCACAAAAATCTGGCAGTGACAAACACGGGCAGAGAACACGGCTGAGACTGTGATCGTGTCTCTCCAAAATCAAACCAATTCCCTTGACTTGGCCTTGTCTCTCCTTGTTTTTGGCCGTGTCACACATGAATTTAAGCCCCTAACATTTATAAATCCCCTTTGGTTGCACTCAAACACTTCATACATAATATGACACCACACAAATGAACATAATCAATATCCTAAACACATAATTTACATATTTCTCACATTATTCACCTTGCTAAAACACATCAACCAAACATTCAATTCCTTAACACATTTACAAATGAATATGTGTTAAGTTTCAATATCTTATTAATAGATGAATTTATGTAGTTTACTTACCTTAAGAACCATTCTCAGTCTATTCACTTTACCTTCCAAGATCTCTTCACCCATGTAATTTAAAGCAATCCATTTCCTTCACAACCTAAATCAAATCAAATAATAAGATACTTGAATTCCAATACAAATATTCAATAACCAAACTCATATATTCTATATTTTCAACTTCCTTAAACACCAACATACATCACTCATATATCAACTACTCAAATCCCCACTTCATTAACACTAAACACTTATTCAATAATCTCAACAATTCATCATCATCCTCATAACTACCCACATCAAATTCAAACTCAAACCATAGAAATCAATGTAAAGGAATGAATACTTACTTGGTTATTTGCCAAATCTTCAATAAAAATCTTCAATCCTCTCAAAATCATCATCTCTCTCTCTCTCTCTCTCTCTCTCTCTCTCTCTCTCTCGACCAAGCAGAAAAGAAGACGACAAAGAAGAAGGAGCAGAAGAAGAAAGAAGGTTCTACTTCTTTCCTTCGTTCTTATCTTATATATATATATATATAATAATAATAATAATAATAATAATAATAATAACAATAACAATAACAATAATAATAATAATAATAATAATAATACTTTAAATCTCCACCACATATTCTTTCTTTGACTTTCTTCTTCTCTTTTCTTTTTGTCTTTATTATTATTATTATTAATTAATTAATTAATTATACAATTATATATACAACTCACTTATCCTACACCATTTTATATCCCATGTATATGTGATGTATATGTATATGTCTTATATATATTATCTTTATATTTCCCATATACACATATACATTAAATCCAAATACAACAACAATAACTCCAAAACTCTTAGGGTCTATTCCGGGATATTACAATTCTCTCACCCTTAAGTAATTTTGTCCTCGAAATTATCTAACACCATAACAACCCATTCTTAACATAATACAATCTTTAATTTCATATGAAGATAATCATATCTTACATTATAATTTATCAAATCACTCAACTTTTACTCTCCCCCTTTAAGTCAATCATAACTCACCATTATTAATCTATTTTTATCTTATAACTTTCTCAACAGAGCCACCCAGATAGCTCATTACATTCCCAAAGAATGTTCTTCTACACAATAATCAATTCATCTTATAGTCTATATATTCCATACATCTATTACATTCAAAATATATATATCACTTCATCTCTTTATAAATAATCTCTTTACTTTAACCTTGGAAATTATTGAATTATACCATACTATTGTTTATCTTGTCATTACAATCACTTTTAAAAGTAGCCACTTATCAAACCCTGATTGGTAACAATCTTTTCATTTTGCTTACACTTAAATCTTTCACTATCATGTTTTTCACTTAATATTAATATTGATACAACCTTTGTAAACTTATTTAACAGATAATCAATTCTTTTCCCTTTTCATCACTATTTACAACTGATATGACTTCATTCATTCATATCCATCCACATTATAAAAGTTTACATCATATACATTATCATATAAATTTTATACTCTTAGTATAACTATACATATTAAATCTTAATAATGATTCACAATCTTAACGCAACTTAGATCATTGATTTATCTATTACAAATTATTCACACTTCAATCCTATTCAATTCAAACCAACAAATAACTTATTTGAACTTATCATTTGATTTCACATTATATATATATCCTCATTCCATTCAACCAAACTTATATCCAATTCCTGATCTCTTCAGATCCATATTCAGTCAAATTATCATGATAACAAATCACTCCAAATTGTTCTTCAGTATATATATATTTTGTTTTCTTTTATCTTATTATCATTTCCACCAATTCTTATGATAATCTCATGTCCTGTTAATTATGTATAATTCATTCACTTAAACTTTATACCCATTCACTTTATACCATACACATATTCAGCATAACTTTCAATCACCTTTTTGTAATTTCTCTCTTTTGAATCTCTTTTCACATCTCATACCATTGCTATCTTAACAATAAGTGTTATCCACGCTTAACACATTTTCTTAATTTTCTTCTTTTTCCTTACGTTTCATAATTATAACCAAATTTCTAACATAAAATCATAAAATACCACTTTACCACATCATAATTATCAATCTCATCAGAACTATAATATAATCATGTTATCTCAATCCCAAATCAGAAAATAACAAGATTAATCAACCACAATATACTAAACAAACCATAGGATTATAAAAGATTAAGGGTCATAATTGAAACTTATAAATCCATATGGTTCCTTTATTATTCTTTTTCCAACCTTTTCAATTACCATACTAAATTGGATCTCAAGAATTTTGTATTCATTTCCAAACCTTGGCTACCTCAAGAGTCAACACATTCCAACTCCGTTATCACCCAATTTGCACTAGATTATTTAATCATCACTAGCTTAATTCATGTTTCAACAATATTATTATTTTCTTGTATGAACACATATTCCATCATGTAAACATTACATAATTTCTCTTTTGTCACTTCCTTTCTATTCCATTTACAATCTCTTACAATATACAAATACATAATACTTTTCCATATGTGGATACTTTGGAACTCTAAATATTATATGATTATCAAATCTAGTGATCACTATAACAATTTCATTGTCCAATATTACACAAGTCTATTCTTACTCTCAACTCCATCATAAAATTCATCTAATTTGTTCAAGTCATAACCTAATCTTTATTAGGTTCACTAATACATACAATATCATTCACCATATCACTAATCCAATAATTGTACCACATATACATCCATAGATCACATTCACAATGTGATGCATATTTCTTACATATCATAATTTAATTCATATTGAAAAACCCAACTCATACATCCTATACATATATACACTTAATTATATGCTCTTATTTTATTTTCCTTTTCCATACATTCCATACAAACTTAATGTTTATCACTTCCCTTTGAACACAATCATTCTCATTTTTTTTTCAATATGATTTAGAATATTTATCATTACAATAAATATAAATATTCTAACCATAATAACATTTCACATACATCTTAGTCACAATCCTAATGTGACATATCTTTCACTTTTGTCTTTAAAAGCATTTACTATATCTTCATATCCATTTTTATCCTTTTTACTCAAATAACTTAAAATAACTCATTTCCACTTACTTTCTTTAATCTTCAAATAAATTCTCATATTATTAATCACACTATTCAATTCATAATATTGTCATGTGCAATATTATTCACTTCACATAGCTTATGTATTGAATAGACATTAAACCATCAATATTCATATAACCTTTATCAAATTCCACTAAAACTTTAACTTTTCAACTTTAAGCATTATATATATATTACAAAGCAACATCGAACATATAATTCTCGCAAGTCTTAAGCTCATTTCAAAAATCCACATATCACATATTATCACTGTTACCATGAGCTTTCACAATATTCAAACACCTCACATTTCTAACATTGAAATCACAATGTTTACATAAAGAAAAACAAAATAAACTATACCAATATCATCTCTTTTTCTTTTAAACACAACTTTAGCTTTATATACCCAAATTTTAAATAATCACACTTTGTCTATATTAATCAATTTATTCTATATTCTATCATACTCTCTTCCTTTAAATAACATATCTTTCCATATCAACAATCCCACAATATTTCCTCTTTCTAACAAACTAAACATAAACTTTGTCATAAGGATATTCAAAACATAAAGGAAAGAGTACATACTCTAATCTTGATTTTATTTTCAACTCATTTTCAACTTTATTTTCCTTAAGTAAATTCCCACTCCTGAATTTACCAATTAATCTTGTACAAATTTTCATATCATTTCTTTTTCCAATTATTACTTCCATATAAAATTTTATTCACACACTATCATTCATCTCAAATCGTTCCAATACATCACAAATCACATAATGCCACGTTCGAGACCAACCTAGATGTGAATGCATATGCATGTATTACAAATTTCATTTCAAAACTTTTCTTTTCACTTCTCTTTAAGCTTTTCAAAACTTTCTCTTTTTAATTCTACTTAGGCCGAGAATCTCGAACCTAAGCTCTGATACCAAAATAATTGTAACACCCTCATACACTATATAGGTACTATACATATACCTAGTATACATACAATACGTATATAGAGTGTAAGAATGTCACTTCTAGTTTTAATTTAAAAATCTTATCCAAGTTCAAACAGTACTATCTTTAGATTTTAATAACATTTAGTAAATCATTATACATATGAATATATGATTGTGAATAATATAACAAAATTAAACTTTACATGTATGCATCACCTTCTAGTTGGTCTCAAAACACTCTTACCCTTCTCGTGGCATAACTGCTTGATTTCCCGATCAACCGCATAATCACCTGCGTGATCACACAACCGCGCTAAGCCCGAGAGCTTAGTAATATAAATAAATCATATACACATACAATAGAGAAAATCATATTTTCATTTTAACTTATTATGTCATTATTTTCTTACCATGTTTTTCCTTTTTTGGCTATACTTTTCATATATATATATATATACTTCTACTAATGTTTTACCAATATACATATTCATACATTTTATTTCTGTAATTCACAATCCAATGACTTATCAAAGTCTTCATGAAACAATATCCACTATTTCCACATTCATATACATTTCACACATCATATATCATCATATACAATTTACACATCATAAACTCATCATTTCACATAGCTTCTCAAGCTATACTCATCTTCAATAATTCACTTATGTATTGTATGCATCTCATTCCATAGTTATCACTATATATCACACAACATTAATTTCCTTCCATAGTTCACATTAAAACAAGGACAAACATATATCTCATTATTCATTTTCATTATTCAGGAATCACATATATATATATATATACAAACACACACATGGGCCCAAGAACACTAATATGCCATTCCACTTTCAGAGTTAATGTTTTGGTTTAATTATCACATTTATCATTATCCCAACTAGGCTTCAAGGATTAAGGTTCAACCAAGCTTCAAGGGGAACAAAGCATGCTAAGTATCAACCCAACTTGGCTTCAAGAACCAATCCAACCTAGCTTCAAGGGTGGTAACATCTCAATTAGGCTTCAAGGTTTTGACCCAACCAAGCTTCAAGGGGAGTAAAACATGTTAAACTTCAACCCAACTTGGCTTCAAGGATCAAACCAACCTAACTTCAAGAGATTGTTACTATTAGGCATGCCACCAACAACAAAACTCTGAAAATGAATAACATATTAGACACACAATTCATTTATGAGTTCATTATCAATTTCATTTTCAATTGAAATCATCATAGCCAATTACAATGGCTTCTCATATCATTTAGATCATCATAGCCAATCACAATGGCTTCTCATATCATTTAAATCATCATAGCCAATCACAATGGCTTCTCATATCATTTAAATCATCATATCTCAATTCATATCATAGCTTTTCATCTTTCAAATACACAATCATTTATCTCAAATACTACACATTTCATATAACATCATTATCAATCACAATTACATCACATCTTATTTGGTCTCAATTCACATTAGAATACTTCATTATTTACATATTCATAATCAAACACATTTAACATTCATCAAGAATGATCATCATTGATATACACATATATAATTTACCTTATTCTTAGATTTGGAATCCTCAACATACATTTGTTTCATATATATATTTGAAGTATAGATTCAACAAAACCCTTGGAGGATCCAACAATACAAGAATAATCAAGAATAAGAATCATTAACTAACCAATTTGAGGGACACGGCCAGCATCACTTGAGGGACACGGCCAAGCTTGTGGCCGTGTCTCTCAACCCTAATTGGCAGTAGTGAACACGGCCAGGCGACACGGCCATGTCTCTCAACACAATTTCAAGCAATAGGTGACACGGCAAGTGACACGGCTGAGCCAGTGGTCGTGTCTCACAATAAAAATCATACAGTCACAGACACGGGCAAGGGACACGGCCGTGTCTCTCCACAAAAATCTGGCAGTGACAAACACGGGCAGAGAACACGGCTGAGACTGTGATCGTGTCTCTCCAAAATCAAACCAATTCCCTTGACTTGGCCGTGTCTCTCCTTGTTTTTGGCCGTGTCACACATGAATTTAAGCCCCTAACATTTATAAATCCCCTTTGGTTGCACTCAAACACTTCATACATAATATGACACCACACAAATGAACATAATCAATGTCCTAAACACATAATTTACATATTTCTCACATTATTCACCTTGCTAAAACACATCAACCAAACATTCAATTCCTTAACACATTTACAAATGAATATGTGTTAAGTTTCAATATCTTATTAATAGATGAATTTAGGTAGTTTACTTACCTTAAGAACCATTCTCAATCTATTCACTTTACCTTCCAAGATCTCTTCACCCATTTAATTTAAAGCAATCCATTTCCTTCACAACCTAAATCAAATCAAATAATAAGATACTTGAATTCCAATACAAATATTCAATAACCAAACTCATATATTCTATATTTTCAACTTCCTTAAACACCAACATACATCACTCATATATCAACTACTCAAATCCCCACTTCATTAACACTAAACACTTATTCAATAATCTCAACAATTCATCATCATCCTCATAACTACCCACATCAAATTCAAACTCAAACCATAGAAATCAATGTAAAGGAATGAATACTTACTTGGTTATTTGCCAAATCTTCAATAAAAATCTTCAATCCTCTCAAAATCATCATCTCTCTCTCTCTCTCTCTCTCTCTCTCTCTCTCTCGACCAAGCAGAAAAGAAGAAGACAAAGAAGAAGGAGCAGAAGAAGAAAGAAGGTTCTACTTCTTTCCTTCGTTCTTATCTTATATATAATAATAATAATAATAATAATAATAATAATAATAATAATAATAATAATAATAATAACAATAACAATAACAATAACAATAACAATAACAATAACAATAACAATAACAATAACAATAATAATAATGCTTTAAATCTCCACCACATATTCTTTCTTTGACTTTCTTCTTCTCTTTTCTTTTTGTCTTTATTATTATTATTATTATTAATTAATTATACAATTATATATACAACTCACTTATCCTACACCATTTTATATCCCATGTATATGTGATGTATATGTATATGTCTTATATATATTATCTTTATATTTCCCATATACACATATACATTAAATCCAAATACAACAACAATAACTCCAAAACTCTTAGGGTCTATTCCGGGATATTACAGAGGTAGCTTTTGATGATGATAAGGTGGTCATTGATGATGATGATGACTGGGCTTAATACTACGAAGATCCTCAAGAGAAAAAGGAGCCAAAGGTTGTTGAGAAGGAAACTATTGAAAAGACCGAGACGTCTGATGTTGAGAAGATGATCGCGAATTTAGAAAAGAAATTTTTGAAGAAACTGAAAACCGAAGAAATGTCTGAGATCGATAAATTATTTGAGCTAGATGAAGAAGTTCCATAAAAATTCAAGATGCCATCTTTTGCGAAGTTTGATGGAATCGGAAATCCTCACCTCCATGTGAAGCAAAATATTGCCCGAGCTACTAAGGCTCAAACTCTAAGGTACATCATGCTTTCATTGGACCCTGTTGTCCAAAATTGGTTCAATACCTTAGATGATGGAACACAAAAGAGTTGGTATTTGCTATACAAGGCCATCATTTAACAATATGGATACAATGTTGAAATGGAAGTTACCTTAATGGAAGTGAAGTCCATTAGGCAATGGCCAAATGAGAATTTTGTGGACTATGTGAAGAGATGGAGAAACAAGGCCACTTTGCTCAAGAAAAGGTCCGATGAATCTAATCAAATAAGGATGATCGTGAGAGGCGTCATGCCCAATCTCCGTGAAAGGATGTCTTGTAATATCCCAATGCATGCCCTAAAAGTTTTGATTATGTTGTTGTTGTATATTGGATTGAATGTATATGTATGTGATAAGAAAAGAATTTGGAAAAGAATGTTTATGTATATGTGTTTTGGGAAAGAAAAGAGGGTTTAGAGAGAAGTGTATATGTTGTTTATATGATATATATATAACATATAAGTTGGTCAAATATGTGGTCAAGGGAAGAAGATATTTTTAGTTGAGATTTGTGAAATGACTTAAAAGGACAAGTGATTGTAAGGAAATCAAAACATGTGGTTAAAGGGTGTTTTGGTAATTGCTTGAATTGAAATACTTGGTGGAGATTTAAAGATGAGTTGACTTTGGGCTTCTTGATTGTTCTTTGTGTTTTCTTCTTCTTTTTCTTTCATCTTGGCCGGCTCTTCCATAGACAAAGGAAAGCAAAAGACAAGTGAAGATCTTGAGGTGTTTAACTTAAATTGAAGGAAGATTGAAGTGATCTAGTGGATGATACAAGAAGTCTTATAACTTTGGTAAGTTCTCTTGTGATCTTTGTGCTTATTTGAAATGATATTTGAGTTTGATAGATTTTTAAGAGTGTGTTGGTTGATTTTGAGATGTGAGAAGTGTTTGAGTGATTTGATGATGGATTTTGAGTATGGATTGAAGAAAAGATTAAGTGGTTGGAAGAGATGATGTTGTATATGTGGTGAGGGTTTTGAGATGATTTTGTGTTTTGTGTTTGATGTGTGTTTTGGCTTGTTTTGGTGTGTTGTAAGTTTGAGATGAGTTTTGAGTATGTTTTGTTAAGATTGTTTGAAGAGGATGTTAATGAATAGAAGTCTGTTGTTGAGTGTTTGGTTGTTTTGACCGGAGTTTTGATTTGTGGCCGGACACGTCCATGAGCACGTCCAGGGTTTTTAGGCGTGTCAATTGTGTTGGAGGCAGTAGATTTGACACGACCAGTAACACGCCCGTGTTATTGAGCGTGTCATAGCTACTGTGAGTTTGGGGAATTTACACGGCCAGGAGCACGTTCATGATGTTGGACGTGTTGTTATGGTTGAGAGGCAGTAGGTATTACACGCCCATGAACACGCCCGTATGGGTGATCGTGTCAGGGTTAGGGTTTGCCCTAATTAATTCCTAATTGGATTATCTCTTGTGTATCCCTAAGCAAGTATATGCTATTACTTTTGATTTAGGTATTGAAGATAGTGATTGATCATTGATTTAAGAGGTAGAAGGATCTTGAACAAGGAATTGTTAAGAGTGGTGTGATTTGCTTTTGAGGTAAGTACAAAACCTATATGATTGTATGTAAGTACAAATGTGGCATTATTACATTGTTAATTTATATGAGCAATGTGTGTTGTTATGTTTATATCAATGATGATATATATATGAATAATGTGAATGACATGATGATGCAAATGATTGTGTATATGAAAGATTGAAATGTTATGATGTGAATTGAGATGAAATGGAATATAAAGCCATTGTGATTGGCTATGTTAATTCATTTGAGAATGAAATTGATAACAAATTAATGAATGAGTTGTGTGGCTAATGTGTTATTCTATTTTCAGAGTTTGTTGTTGGTGGCATGCCTAATGATAGTAACAATCTCTTGAAGTTAGGTTGGGCTTGATCCTTGAAGCCAAGTTGGGTTGAAGTTTAATATGTTTTACTCCCCTTGAAGCTTGGTTGGGTCTAGTCCTTGAAGCCTAATTGAGATGTTACAACCCTTGAAGCTAGGTTGGGTTTGGTTCTTGAAGCCAAGTTGGGTTGAGACTTAGCATGCTTTGTTCCCCTTGAAGCTTGGTTGAACCTAATCCTTGAAGCCTAGTTGGGTATATGTGATAATGATAAATGTGATAAAACCAAAGCATTAACTCTGAAAATTGAATGGCATATTAGTGTGTTTTGGGCCCGTGCTTGTCTTTGTTTATATGTGATTCATTGATGGCAAAATAATTCAATAATGAAATTCATGAAAGGACTTTGAGATGTGATATGCTTATATGATTATGATTTGTGAAAGGCAAAGGTTTGATGTTAGCTTTTCACTTATGATGTTGATATTAATGGAATGTGTGACATTGCATAGCATACAAGCATAATGTTAGCATGTTTTGTACTACTAAGCCCTTGGCTTAGCGCGATAGTGTTGATCACACAGGTGATAGAGTTGATAGAGTTGAACCCGAGAGTTCTTCGAGACCAAGTGAGAGTAGACATTGAAGAGTTGAATTTGGGACTTAAAGATCAGAGAAGATTTGCCAATCATGTATAACTCTTTTAATATTTTGTAAAGTATTGTTTATAATGTGAATATATGTACATTTGTAAATATAAATATTTAAATGTTTTCCTATATGTATATAGTTCTAAATTCTGCTGCGTATTAAGTATATGTATATATGTATATATATATCTATTTTGTTTTATATTACAGGTTAATCACTTATTTTTTTTCTATTATGTATAATGAGAAAGATTATAGTATCATTGGAAATGTTTTTGAATGTTAAGAAAATTCGTAGCATTCCTATATTCGATGCATGTATACTACATTGTGGTGTATGTAGTGTGTATGTATTGGATGTGGGGGTGTTACATGTCTCACACCCTTTTTATTTAAAGATCTTCTCCAAGCTGGTATACAAATTGAAGAGTGGGAAAGGGAGAAGAATCGCTTTTCAATAAAAAGGAATGAGAAAGGGAACTACCAGTTGGGCAATCAAAGCACACAAAAAGAAGCTGATGTTAATGTCACTAGTCAAGGAGGAATGAGGCAGTTTTTAGAATTAGGGAAGCCGCTGTCTTGGATTCTCAATAAGCTACAAAAGAAGGGATTGTTACAACCCTTGACTCCTCATCCTTTGCCTAATCCTCTTCCACCTAACTTTGATACTAATGTATTATGCCAATTCCATCAAAGGCCTGGACACGAAATGGAAAATTACATGAAGTTGAGGCATGAGATCCAGAATTTAATTGATAATGGCAAGTTGCCTGAGCCTGACAAGCCCAATACCAAGGTAATCCATTTCCATGGTTCAACAGGGTGCCACCACCAGCAACCTTCATGGTGGGAAAAGGATTGGAAGAAGATTTTGTTTTGTCATCCTTTCAAGATGGAAATATTAAAGATGTGAAGGGAAAAGAAGCTTAAGCTCAATGAAGTTTCCTTAACTTGAATGTTTCTTTTCAATTTTACTTTCTTTAATATTTAATTAAAACTATCGTGTTTTTCAAATTTAAATTTGTTTGAATAAATTACTTTTATCAAAAATTTTGTTGGTCTTTGTTCATTTTGGTGCTCAACCGATGAGGAATCTAGTTTGATGTTTATAAATTTATGTGTCTAGCCATCATTACTTGAATGACTTTATTAGATGAGGGAATTGCTCTATAGCATTGAGTTGTGTATGCTTACTTAGAGAGGGCTCTTGCATAATTACCTTTGTCTAGGTCCTAGTCAATCTTAGAACATGCTTTGACAAACTTTCGAGGCGAAATTGAACTCTGCTTATTTAAAGGAGAGATGATATAGGCATTGTTTGGTTAGCCAACGACTTGTATCTGCCCTATTAAATATCAATCTCAAGTTGTCCCTTTAAGCCTTCATAAAATTTTAGCTTTCTTTTTATTGGCTTAAAACCCCAAAAACCTACCCTAAGCTATTATGATACTTTTGGCAAGTCTTATGATCACTAAGATGAAGAAGCAAGAAGATCAAAGAAAATTATTATTAGTCAAGATCATGAGGATTGTTTAAGTTCTCAAGACCATAAAGATAGTTGAAGTTCTCAAGACCATAAAGATAGTTGAAGTTCTCAAGACCATAAGGATAGTTGATGTTCTCAAAACCATAAGGGTGGTTGAAGTTCACTTACTATCTCCAATATATCAAGACAACATCGACATCGGAGTAACAAATGATTTATCCCTGTTAAAGAAGATTTATATCACTCCACTCATCCATTATTGGAAGCCCAAGTTGGTACAAACAAGACAACTCTTTTAGAGCTAGAACCAAACCAAAAAAAAACAAAAAAAAAATCAAACAAACAAACAAAAAAGAAAAGAAAAAGAAAAGGAAGAAAGAGAAAGAAAAAAGAAAAGAAAACCCAAAAGGCGATTCAGCAAGCCAACTGAGTTCTCTTTTACCTAAGACAACAAACGGCTTCCATTTGGTTTATAAGGACGGATTGACTTGAATTGGTCCAACCCAACCAAAGATTCGATCAAAATCAAAGGAAAAGGAGAAATACCATTCAATTCTTGAAAGTTCTATTCTATAAGGAAGAAGGACAAAATTATAAAATGCTCAAAGAAAGGGAGGAGTAAGAAAAATAAAAAGAAAGAAAAGGGAGAATAAGAAAAGAAATGAATTTGGGTCTTAAACTTTTTGCAAGGGCAAAGACTGTCCTAATCAAGATCTAGATTAATGCCAAGAAGATAGAAGGAATTTGGAGTCTAGCAAGATTGCCTCCAAGCTGCCTAAAATTCAAACAAGAAATTTATAGTGTGAAGGTTTGTCCATTGTGGCACATAAGCCCCAACTTAAAAATGGCCTTCATTTAACCCGTGTCCCTCATAGACCCCATTTCAAGCCTATCAAAAACCTGTTGATCTCTCTTGGTAGATAGAGTCTATTAGTGGAGATAGTTTGGATAAGCATGCATATGAGATAGACAATATTTAAACTCAAATGAGACCTATGGCCAAGTAATGTGTATGTGCCTATCTGAAGTGCAACAATTCTTGTTTAAATAGAAATGATTCCCGAGTTTAGCACGGTAACTAGGGTTGTCATGTTATAGATATGTTAATTTGGAAAAATCAAGTCCTGAGGTATATTACCATTGATTTGGCAAAGCCAACATTTGATTTCAAAATTTAAAAATTTTAAAAAAATATTTTGTCATACAAAGCCTTCAAGTTAAGGGAAGTATGTTTAACCTCAAAAGGTCACAGGAAAAGATTATAGGCAAGGTCATGAAGAAGCTATCAACTAACATGCTGAGACATAGTTTGAAATATATGAATCCCTGACTCTGCTGCTTGGGGTCTCCATTATTCATATTTTCAACATCTTGAAGATAAAAAGCCAAAAATGCAAAGCTTTCTATCATTCCAATGCAAGACTTGAACGAGTGTCGAAAAGGAGTCAATGAGAATACTTCTGCTGAACACCTCGGTCTGTGAGTTGATGGAATGACTGTAAGTATCATTCATGCATATCATGCATACATGAGCATATCACATTGCACTTTCTTGTCTTGTGTTGTTTATTCTTTATCAAGGTAAACATAAAACACTCTGCAAAGTAAAGAATCAAAAGAAGATATTGAATTAAGGGAGCATGGAAAGTCTATTCGCTTTTGGAAGCTCCACTCATTTTACAAAGAGAAGAAATACGTGCTTGTGCAAAGAACTAGACAGCAAAAACATCAATCAAAGCTTGCATGGAAAAAATCTTTGGTTTGAGCCTACACAAGGGGCAAAGTTTCTCCTTTTTAATATTTTGAGTCTATATATAAAATATTTTCAAACTCACTTACAAATATTTTGCCACGCAGGGTGGTAAGGAGAGGATATAAGGTCTAAATAAAGATAGCTAAATTTTTGCAAAAAGGAAGAACAAAAGAATGGAACATTAGAACTCTCAAAAGAATGAAGATGCAAAAGATAAAAGATCAGTTCAGCTAAAAGAGCTGAAGCCAGGGTAAAGCCTGACCTCCAATTGATAAAGATCCATGTTCCAAGTGTGAAGACCCGATCTCAGAGGATGAAGACCCAATCTCTAAAGGATGAAGATCTATTTTTAAGGGTGAAGACCCAATCTCTAATGGATAAAGATCCATTTTCAAGGGTGAAGACCCGAAGTCCAAGGTTGAAGATCCAATTTCAAAGGGTGAAGACCCGAAGTCTCAAAGGATGAAGATCCATTTTTCAAGGGTGAAGACCCGATCTTAAAGGATGAAGATCCATTTTGATGGCAAAGAATCACAATGCATAAAACAGCCAGAGCAGTCAGACTTCTCAAATGATAAAAGGTCAGTCAAACTCAGTCTCGGGTCCAAGCACCCAAATTAAATTCAATATCAGGTCCAAAACCCAAATTACCCTTAGGTCAAGAACCTAGAATTTATTTCTAAGTCTAAGAACTTGGCTCGGGTCCAGAACCCAAATTACCCTTAGGTCCAGAACCTAGAATCTCTTTTAAGTCCAGAACTTAACTCGGGTCCAAAACCCAAATTATCCTTAGGTTCAGAACCTAGAATCTTTCCTAAGTCCAAAACTCGAATCGGGTCCAGAACCCAAATTTTCCTTAGGTCAAGAACCTAGAATTATCCTTGAGTCCAGAACTCGAACCGGGTCTAGAACCCAAAATTTAATCCAAGCTTGGGTCTAAGTACCCAATTTCGGGTCCAAGCACCCAAATTAAATTCAATATCGGGTCTAGAACCAAAATTACCCTTAGGTCCAGAACCTAGAATATTTTCTAAGTCTAGAACTTAGCTCAGGTCCAGAACCCAAATTTTGATTAGGTCCAAAACCTAGAATCTCTTCTAAGTCCTTAGCTCGTATCCAGAACCCAAATTCAATCCAATCTCGGGTCCAAGTACCCAATCTCGGGTCCAGGTACCCAAATCCAATTCAATCTCGGGTCCAAGCACCCAAATTCAATTCAATTTTGGGTCCAAGTACCCAAATACAATTCAATATCGGGTCCAAGCACCCAAATTCAATTCAGTCTCGGGTCCAAGCACCCATTCTCGGGCCCAAGTAACCAAATCAAATAAATTTCGGGTCCAAGTACCCAAATCAAATCAATCTTGGGTCCAAGCACTCATTCTCGGGTCCAAGTACCCAAATCAAATCAATTTCAGGTCCAAATACCCAAATTCAACCCAATCTCGGGTCTAAGTACCCAATCCTGGGTCCAAGTACCCAAATCAAATTCATTCTAGGGTCCAAGTACCCAATCTCGGGTCCAATTACCCAAATCAAATTCAATCTCGGGTCCAAGTACCTAAATCAAATTCAATCTCGGGTCCAAGAACCCAATCAAGGTCAAAATACCCAATCTCGGGTCCAAGTACCCAATCCCGGGTCCAAGTGCCCAAATTCAATCCAATCTCGGGTCCAAGTACCCAAATCAAGTTCAGTCTCGGGTCCAAGTACCCAAAACAAATTCAAATAACCATCTCATAAAAAATTAAGTCTTGTTGCTTTTCACTCTCTAAAGTCACAGATCATTCAAGCAGGGGGCAAACTGTAGACCCTTAATTTTTTACCCAGTCCAGTCCAATATATTTTATTTAGTCCAAAATAATTTTTTTATTGTCTAATATATTTTAATTGGTCCAAAATAATTTTGTTATCTTAATTAAATAATTTTTGCTTTGGTATCTAATTTTTATTAATAAAAAATAAAAATCAAAAAAATAAAAATAAAAATCGGCGACGGATAATTCGGCGACGAAAAAATCGTCGCCGAAAACCAGCGCGGGGCATGGCCATGGGCCATTTCGCCAGCCGGCAGGCCAGCTCGTGCGCCCACTACCGCAGCCAGCCGCGGTAGCTTTTTTGCCAGCGCATTTTTTCCGCAGCATTTTTTTTTGCCAGCAAAATTTTTCGACGCAAAATTTTCCGAAAACTAATGCAATTAGGTTTCGGATTCCTTTTCTTAATGAATAATATATGCCGTGAGCAACTAGAATTAATCAAGAATTCTTCTATAAATAAGGATAATTACAACACAAAAAAAAGAGGAAAAAGAAGGAAGAAATCGGACAGAAGCTTGAACAAAAGTGGAAATCGAAACTGTGAAGGAAAACCTTGAATCAAGCTGATTTTTTGAGAGAGCAGAAAAAAAATTCAAGCAATTCAAAGGCAAAAAGGCTTGTCTTTGACCTTGTTCATTCAAGAAGCAATTTTTGGTGTAACTTACAAAAGAAGGTTTGAATTCTTAATTTCTTTTATTTTTTCACAGTAGCTAGATCATATAATTGTTTCTTTTAAATTAAAAACCTCATAACCTCAATTCACCTTTTCTGAAGTATGAAAATCTTAAATCGTGGCTTTATTTTTCCAAAAGTTTAAAGTTGTTAGTTTTATTTCTTCAAAACCCCAAAACTAAGATTTGCTTTCCAAATTATCAAAACTTTAAATTGTGTTATGTTTCCTTCCAAAAGCCTTAAAAATATCTCTTTTGCTCTTATAAACTTTAAATTGTTTTGTTTAAATTCATAAAACTTCATGAAATTGTCAATTGTCTTTCCAAATCCTAAAATAAAATTCATTACCCGAAACTCTAAATTCAAAAATCCTAAAACCCTAATTTAATTCCAAAACTCAAAATAGTAAACCCTAACCCCTTAAAACCTTAAAACCTTAATTTTCTTCTAAACCCCAAATCCTTTGAAACTTTAAAAATCATAAAAACAAAATGTTTAATTTTACACAGTAAGCTTGAAACCATATGAGTAACCGTAAACTACAAATCAAAAGTATTTTAAAGCGTTCAAACCATAGTTTCATGATTTCACCATCCAAACATTAATTTGGTCAACCAAAGAACTGTATCAACCTTTTAGAACATAAAACCTTAATCTATTTTAATTCCTTAAAAACACTCACAGTAGCCAAATTTCATAAATTCCAAAACCCTAAACACATGAAATAAAGAATCCTAAATGGAAATAGTAGTTATAATTTAGATGTTTATTTGCCTTATTCAATTCTATATTTGATTATGCTTTGATTTATTTTATATGCTTTAATTTATTTAAGTTCAAAGCTTGGTTCAGTTAATTTATCATTGATGGATGTTTACTTTCTATTGATGTTTAATACCTTTGATGAATGATTTATTTATGATGAATGGTTATTTACTTTTATCTATTTATTTAGATTTTCAAATATTGTAGGAGGTATGTTTTCACTTGGTGGATACCTCATTGGTTAAATATCATATAATTTAAATTGCTTTTCTATTTTACAATCAATGTAAAGGACATGTTTCTACCTTCCATTGGGTGTCCTATTTAGGCATGGGATGTAAGGACATCTTTCCATCTTTGGGTGGGTGTCCATTTATTTGTTTTGCTTGGACATTGTTTTAATCTTCAATATATCGATGCTTTATTTTAATTATTGTGTGTAATATGGATAATGTTGTTATACTTAAGAATTTTATAATATTAACACCTGTAAAGGAGGTCGGTTCCAATGAACCAGGCGTTGTGGGGGTGCTGGGCCATTTCTCACATTCCCTACACGTACCCAACTTTTTGAACCCATTGGGGATTGGGAATTCCTTAGGAATCGAGTCATCCACCCATTTCTTTTTTCCCGGCCTGTTCGGGTGGCGACTCTATTTTTTCCGCACTTAGGTCCGTGTTCTCTAAGGCCCCGAGCCTAAATAGTGCCGAAGTCACAAGAACCATTCCACAGGGAGTGGGGGAAAAAATCCTTGCTCATAACAGGCGAGACCAGCTTCACCCCAGCCATAAAGTGGTACCATCCTGAAATAAGAAAGGGCCCTCAACACTGACAAATGGATGGCGGATTCAGTGCTGCCTAACATGGTCGACCCAAGCAAATATAACAAAAATCCTCGAGCATACTATTGGGCCATGTCTCTGTGAACCCGTCCTTCATAGTTCATCTAATAATTATGAATTGGCTCAATTTTTATCTTAAAAGGCCCTTTATATGATGGTTCCATACCAATTAATTGCTGAATTTCTTCAAATATCAAAATATCGTTGGTAAGAGGAATCGAAACACCATCATACCGAATGCCGGTTATAGCAGCAAAATCGATTGAACCAATTGTCATCTCTCCAATGGGCAAGTGAAAAGTATGAGTTGTGTCCAACCATCTTTCTGCAAGCGCCTGGACTACGCTCCGGTCTATCAGATATTCCTCAGATGGTAATTGTAAGATGAAGCTCTTAAAGCCGCAATCTCGGATAATCTGTCTTACATAAGAAGGCGCTACATCATACCATTGTTGGGCTTTGTAGTTACACCCTCCGGCCCGAACAACGCAACGATCACGCTAACACGGAGCCAATAAAGTTAATACTAGGTAAGTATATATTATTCTATCCGCTTAAATTAATATATTTTTCCTAAATTTTCTAAAAAATAATAATAATATAAAATAAAAATAAATAGAAACATAATAATAATAAAAAAAGCATAAAAAATAATAAAACAAACAAATAAAATAAAAAATATAAAAATAAAAATATAAAATATATATAAAAATAACAGGATTAACAAAAAAAAAAGAAAAGAAGAGGAGAAAATTACCATGCTCTTTTGATTTGAACTACGATGAAGCATGCATTTTTTTTTCAAAACTATATGCTAAATTTGAGAGAATTATAGCTATTAGCGAAAGGAATGAAAGTTTGCTATGAATGGAATGAAGGAATTCGTTCGTTTATATAGAGGAATGGCAAATAAAAAAAATTCAAAAAGTAAATTTTACTATTGATAAATAGTAAATAAATAGTAGATTACTATTTATAAACAGTGAACTACTATTTATAAATAGTAAATTACTATTTACAATAGTAAAATACTATTTACAAATATTAGGTTACTATTTGTGAATACTAAATAGTGCATAAACAGTTACTACACAATAAATAAACAGTAAATTCAATCATTCAATTTAATTCATTCAAATACTTGCGTGTATATAAATATTTTTATACGCAGGGGGAAAGGAGAAGATATGTGTGTAAAAATTAGCCCAATTTTTTGCAACAAAAAAAATATTTTTGCAGATAATTAAATCTCTATCAGCTCTGGTCCAGAACCCAAATTATCTTTAGGTCCAAAATCTAGAATCTCTTCTAAGTTAAGAACTTAGCTCGAGTTTCGAATCCAAATTATCCTTAGGTGCAGAACCTAGAATCTCTTTTAAGTCCAAAACTTAGCTCGGGTCCCGAACCCAAATTATCCTTAGGTCCAGAACCTAGATCTCTTCTAAGTTCATAACTTAGCTCGGGTCTAGAACCCAAATTATCCTTAGGTCCAGAACCTAGAACTTCTAAGTCCAAAACTTAGCTTGGGTCCAGAACCCAAATTATCCTTAGGTCCAGAACCCAAATTATCCTTAGGTCCAGAACCTAGAATATATTCTAAGTCCAGAACTTAGCTCGGGTCCAGAACCCAAATTATCCTTAGGTCCAGAACCTAGAATATATTCTAAGTCCAGAACTTAGCTCGGGTCCAGAACTCAAACTATCCTTAGGTCCAGAACCTAGAATATCTTTTAAGTCCAAAATGTAGCTCGGGTCCCGAACCCAAATTATCCTTAAGTCCATAACCTAAAATCTCTTCTAAGTCTAGAACTTAGCTCGGGTCCAGAACCTAAATTATTCTTAGGTCTAGAACCTAGAATCTCTTCTAAGTCCAGAACTTAGCTCGGGTCCCGAACCCAAATTATCCTTATTTCCAGAATCTAAAATTCATTTTAAGTCTAGAACATAGCTCGGGTCCCGAACTCAAATTATCCTTATTTCCAGAATCTAAAATTCATTTTAAGTTCAGAACTTAACTCGGGTCCCAAACCCGAATTACTTTAGGTCCAGAAACTAAAATCTCTTCTCAGTACATAACTTAGCCCAGTTCCAGAACCCAAAATTACCCTTAGGTCCAGAACCTAAAACTATTCCTTGAATCCAGAATTCAAATCGGGTCCAGAACCCAAAATCTCAACCATCTCAGAAAAATTAAGTCTTATTGCTATTCACTCTCTTTTACTAAATTCTCAGTTCGTTCAAGCAGAGGGCAAACTATAGACCCTTAATTTTTGACCCAGTCCGGTCCAAAATATTTTATTTAGTCCAAAATAATTTTTGTGTTATCTTAATTAAATAATATTTGGTTTAGTATTTATTTTTATAATTATAGTAATAAAAAAATAATAATGATAAATAAATAAATAAAAATAAAAATAAAAATCGACGATGAAAAAATTCATCGTCGAAAGTATTGGACGAAATGGCCCGCAGCCAATTTCGCTCGTAGCCACTCGCGCGCCCTCGCAAGTTTCCACACAGTCTCTCGCAGCGGCCCGCAGCAGTTTTTTCAAAATCAAATTCTATTTGGTTTCGGTTTCCTTTTCCTAATTAATGATAAATTCCTTAAACAATTGAAATTAAGCTTCCAAAATTTCCTATAAATAACACTAAAAAGATGCAGAAAAGGGAGGAATTTTGGATGAATTTTTGGAAGGAGATCGGACTTTAAAACGTTTTTAGTAGTAAAAACAATCGGTTCTTTTAGAGGAGAATAAGCAACCAAGCAATCAATCCATGAAAGGTAGCCATCTTGCCTTTGTCCTTGTTTATTGAAGAAGTAATTTTTGGTGGAACAACAAATGAAGATTTGAATATCTAATTTCTTTTTTTCCTTACAGTAACTTCAATCATTAAATTGTTTCTTTTGATTCTAAAAACCTTAGACCCCTAATTTACTTCTTCTAAAACTTAGAACCTTAAATCGTCTCCTCTATTTTCAAAAAAGCTAAAATTAATTTTCTGTTTCTATAAAGCTTAAATCGTTTTGTTTATTTCCAAAAGCTTTTAAAAACTCTAAACTGGTTTTCTTCTAATTCTTTTCCAAAATTCCAAATGTTTTGTTAAATATCCAAACTCAAAACTCACTTTACAGTTTCTAAAAATTACATAAAACTTTATGAAACTATAAACTATTTTCTCAAATCCTAAAATCAAATATATTTTTCGAAACACTAAAACCCTAATTCAACTTCAAAACCAAAAACAGCAAACCCCAAAGCAAAACCGTAAACCCTAATTTTCCTAGACCCTAATCCTTAAAACCTTAAAACCTTATAAACCTAAATATTAAAATTCAACACAGTAAGCCTAAAAATAACAATCCAGTAGCTAATAATCATAAGCCTAATGTTGTAATATCCTAAAACCCTAATTTCATAATGTTACTCGTAAACCTTAGTTTGATTCATGAAACCTTAATCCATTTTAATTTTCTTAAAACTTACAGGAACATAAACCTTAATATGCTAAAATTCCAAAACCCTAAATATTATTTAAAGAACTTTAAATGAGAAACAGTAAACTTCAATTTGTATCTTTGCTAACCTTATTTGATTATGTAGTTTATTATATGCTTTGATTTATTTAAGTTCAATGATTGATTTATTTAATTTATCATGGATGGATGTTTATTTTATATTTTGATTGATATCTTTAATGAATGTTTTATTTATTATGAATGGTTATTTACTTTTATCAATTTATTTTGATCTCCAAGTGTTGTAAGAGGTATGTTTCCACTTCGTGGCTGCCTCATTAATTAAGTTCTATGTAATTTAAATTGCTTATATTTTAGACCAATGTAAAGGACATTTTTCTACCTTTTGGTGGGTGTCCTATTAGTTTGGACATGGATGATGTAAGGGCATGTTTCCATCTTCGGATGGGTGTCCATTTATTTGCTTTGCTTGGACATTCCTTTGATTTTTAATATATCAATGCTTTATTTTAATTGTTGAATGTAATATGGATAATATTGTTATATTTAAGAATTTTATAATATTAAGACCTATAAAGGAGGCCGGTTCCAATGAACTGGGCGTTGTGGGGGTGGTGGGCCATTTCTCACCTTCCCCACACGTACCCAACTTTTCGAACCCATTAGGGGGTTGGGGATTCTTTAGGAATCGAGTCATCTGCCCCTTTCTTTTTCCCGGCCTATCCGAGTGTTGACTACATTTTCTCCAGACTTAAGTCTGTGTTCTCTATGGCCCCGAGCCTAAACAGTGCAAAAGTTGCAAGAACCATTCCACCGGGAGTGGGGGAAAAAAAACCCCTCTCACACGAAGCCATTAGGGGTTGGGGATTCCTTAGGAATTGAGTCATCTGCCCCTTTATTTTTTCTCAGCCCATCCGGGCAGTGACTCCATTTTCTCCAGGCTTAGGCCCGTGTTCTCTAAGGCCCTGAGCCTAAACATTGTCAAAGTTGCAAGAACCATTCCACAGGGAGTGGGGCAAAAATTTTTGCTCACACCCATTATGGGTTCAAAAAGTTAGGTACACATGGGGAAGGTGAGAAATGGCCTAGCACCCCCCATAATGCTCGGTTCATTAGAACCGACCTCCTTTTCAGGTCTAAATATTATTAAATTCTTAAGTATTATAATATTATCCATACTACATGCAAATTAAAAAATAAATAAATATTCATTACTTTGAAATCAAACAAATAGATAAATGGACACCCATCGATCAATGGAAACATGCCCTTATAAATGTCCAAATGTCCATAAGAAGAAAACAAAGTAAATAAAATGGGACACCCACCATAGGAGGAAACATGCCCCTTACATCAATCTAAAGTCTTTGAAATAAACTAAATTACATAAACTAAATAAACGAGGCACCCATGCTTAATGGAAACATGCCTTTTGCAATTTCCTTTAAAATTGCATATAAATCTAGGAAAAAGAATAAAGCAAGGAAAAATAATACAACACATATGAAAAAAATTGAATAATTAAAAAAAATAAACAAACACATCTTAATATTATCCTATTAAGGAAATATAGTGTGCTACGATAAGGGTTGCGCCTATGGTGGTCCCGCTAACCTTGTTTGATATTGCTCTCTCTGTGTTTGATTGTTTATTCTTTCTTATTTGATAAATTTGGCTTTGTTGCTCTGTGATAATTGCCAATGGTTGCTCTTTGTTGCTTAATGTTCCTTCCCTGTTATTAGTATTAAACCTTATTATCTATCGGCATAGTTTACGTAATCAGCCTTTAAAATGAATTCTAGCCTAATTAGGAATCAAATGGTCAGCCAACACTTAAAATAATTTAGAACCATGCCGAAGTAATGGCTCAAGTTGCCTGGGGCCACCCCGACTCAAATTAGTATTTTATTTTTAGTTAATAGACCTGACAGTTTCAATCTGGGCGTAACAAATTTAATTTTAGGGCTTTAATCAGTTGAATTTATGCCTTTTGAAAACAAACTGACTTATGTAAAAGTTGTAAATTAGGTTTAGAACTTTTAAAGTCAGATGAAATTTTTTTTGGCATTCTTTAATAAGGATCGTACCAACTTGAGGTCAAAATTAAGGGTCTACAGTTAGCCTCCTACTTGAATGATCTTACTTGATTTATAGAGTGAAAAGCAACATGACTATAGAATTAATTTTGGTGAAAATGAATTAGGCTCTAGATCTGTTACTGGATTTGGGTTCTTAGCCCGAATTGGATTTGATTTGGGTTTTGGACAAGGATTGAGCTCCGAACTTGAAGAATAATTTTGGGTTCTGGACCTGAAGTGGATTTTGGTTCTAAACTCGGTTTGAGTTCTGGACTCAAAAATAAATTTGGGTTCTAGACCCTGTTTGAGTTATAGACTAAAAAATTTTTTGAGTTTTAGACCCGACCTAGTTTAGGTTCTGGACCCGGATTGAGTTCTAGACTCAAAAAATATTTTTGGGTTCTGGACCCGAGATTGTTTTGGGCAACTCTAATATCCCAATGGGTTCATTAGATTACTCTAATATCCTAATGAAATGATAAAGTGACAAAACCATCAAGCGACTCTAATATCTCAACAAGTAAATGGGCAACTCTAATATCTCAATGGGTTCATCTGGCAACTATAATATCCTAATGACCAAGAAACAAAACTATTGAGCGATTCTAGTATCTTAACGGCTTATTGGTCAACTCTAATATCCATATGTGTCAATTGAGCGAATCTAATATCTCGATAAAATCAACAAGTGATTCTAATATCTTGGCGAGTGAAAATAGCCACCGAGCAATTCTAATATAACGACAAAATTCACCAAGCAAGACTAATATCTTGGTAGGAAAGTGAGTAACTCTAATATCTCACTAGAAACAAACTTGGATACTTTAATCATATCAAAAAAAGTTGTTCCATCAGGATACTTCAACAAATCCAATTTAGGCTGGGCAATTGTGACATCAAGATACTTCAACAAATCCAATATAGGCTGGATTTTAGCTCTTCGTCCCTTTTCGTTTGAGAATTTTGGCTTTCTTCTTGCCCATAGGTTCCATTCTTAAATGTATTTACTTTATCTCTTCTAGCTGGACTTACCTTCTATCATTTGAGAGTTTTAACTTTCTTCTAGCCGGTTGCTTCATTCTTCACCTTTCTTAATGGATCTTCATCCTTGGTCATTGGATCTTTACCCTTCAAAATGGATCTTCATCCTTTGGAAAGTGGGTCTTCACCCTTCAAAATAGATCTTCATTCTTAGCATTTTGTGCTTGGCTTCAGCTCTTCTAGCTGGACTGAACTTTTATCTTTTTTCTTTTGTTCTTCTTTTTTGTAAAAAAATTCAGCTATTTTTTAGCTAGCCCTCATATCCTCTCTTTGCCCCCTGCATAGCAAAATATTGAAAGTGAGTCTAAAAATATTTTGTACACGCATAAAATCAAGAATTGAAAAAAGGAAATTTTTCCCTTTGTGTAGGCTCAAACCACTGATTTTGTTGTCATATAGGCTGTAATTGATGTTTATGCTTTGTCTCATTCTCTGCCCAAGCATGCATCTCCATTTTCTGCATAATGATTGGATCGCTCTCAAGCAATGGGCATTTCATGCCCCCTGATTCCATATCTGCTTCTCAATGTTTGATTCATAGAATATTGCTATTTACTTTGACAAACAATAGGCGATACAAAACAACAATACAATATGATATGCTCATGTATGCATGATATGCATGGATGATATATACAGTGGTTCTATTGACTTATAGACTGAGGTGATCAGCTGAAGTGCTCCCATAGATTTTTTCCAGATGCTCATTTAGATCTTGCATTGAAATGGTAGAAGACTTTATGTTTATAACTTTCAAGATGTTGAAAACATAAGTGGTAGGGCCCAAGCAGCATAGTTAAAGACACAAGAAACATCCATTTCAACACATTTTCTTCATGACCTTGCAAGTGATCCTTTCATTAGCCCACTTCTACCCAATATGTTCTTTGAGGTTCGACAGTACAATGCACTAAACTTGGAGGCTCATATGATAAAAACTTTTCTTTTTTTCTTTTTTTTAAAATCACATTTTTGCTTCATCGGGGCTTGACTTTCCCAAATACCTCAGGGCTTGACTTTCCCAAATCAATATATCTATAACATGACAACACTAGCTACTATACTAAACTCGGGAATCAATTATATTTAAGTAAGAACTGTTGCACTTCAGATAGGCACATACATATTACTTGGCCAATGGTCTCGTTAAGTTTAGATATTATCTATCTCATATGCATGCTTATTCAAATAATCTCCACTAATAGACTCTGCCTACCAAAAGAGATCAATAGGTCTTTAGTAGGCTTGAAATAGGGTCTATAAGGGATATGGGTTACTTGAATGACATTGTTAGGCTGATGTCATACTGCTGACAAGCCTTTACATTATAAACTTTCTGCTGGAACTGTATACTAATAGAAACATTAAACTCTAGATTTCATTTCCACCTTTTAGTCATCTTGTCTTATTCATACTATCATGGAAATACAAAGCTTGAATGTTCTTCCACCTTCTTGCCAGAAATCTTGATACGGCCAGTACTATCTTGAATTTTAGGCCACCCCTTTCTTCCTTTATCTTTATGTTCTTTTTCCTTTTGGAATATTAAGTCGAAGAATTTCAGTATTGCTGACTTGAAGCTACATTGGATTAAATGAAAGATGGTCTTTCCCCTAATTTTATTTGAATCTTTGGCTAGACCAGACCACTTCAAGTCAATATGTCCTCATAAACTAAGTGGAAGTCTTATTTTGCTTCATGTAAAAGGAACTCTATTGGCTTTCTAAATCTCTCTCTTGGGGTTTTATTTTCTTTTTCTTTTTCTCTTTTCTTTTTTCTCTCTTTTTTTTCTTTTTTTTTCTCTTTTTTTCATTTTTGCATCTTTGTTTTGCCCTAGTTCTAAGAGAGTTGTCTTATTCATACTATCTATGCTTTTAATTATGGATGAGTTGAGTAGAGTGAGCTTGCTTCAATGAGGATGAATCTTTCGGTGCCTTAATAAGTCTAAGATATTAAGTCCAATTCAGGTTAACTTCAACTATCTTTGTGGTATTGACTATGCATCCTCTTCCTTAATCTTCTTTAGTCCTTAGTATCTTAATAATCATCAGACTTGCCATAAGTATCACAACAGCTCAGGATAGGTTGTTGGGGTTTACAAGACAATAAAAACAAGTTAAAATTTTCATAAAGGCTCAAAGGGACAACAAGGGATTGATATTTAATTTGGTGGATTTTAGTCATTAGCTTACCAAACAATGCCTAGATCATTTCTCCTTAAATAGGAAGAGTTCAATTTCACCTTGAAAGTTTGTCAAAGAATATTCTAAGATTGACTAAGACCTAAACAAAGGTAATTATGTAGGAGCCCTCTCTACGTAAGCATACATAACTTGATGCTATAGAAAAACTCCCTCACCTAGTAAAGTTATTCAGATCTTGATGCATAGATGCACTAATTTATGAATATCAAGCCAGAATCATCATCTGTTGAACATCAAAATAAACAAAGACCAACATAAACAAAAATTTGATGAAATTAATTTATTCAAACAATTTTAATTTAAAAAACATAATTGTTCCAAACAATAACAAAGATATAAAATAAAATAAAAACCAAAAAAGCTAGGGGAAGTTTGTTGAGTATGAGTCGAGAAATACTTCATTAACTTAGACATGTCAAGGGTAAGGGTCAAAACTAGCAACCCCTTCTTCAATAGTTTCTCCATCTATATCTTGAAAAGATGTCAAGATAGAACCTTCCATCAATCCTTCTTCTATCATGAAGGTCGCTGGTGGTGGCATTCTTCCAAACATAGGCAACAAATTGCTTTTAGTGTTGGGTTTATTGGGCTTCAGCAGCTTGCCACTATAGATCAAATATGGGATCTCATGCCTTAAGAAAACACATCTATCTATCTTATGTCATTGCACTTGCTTGAATTTGCAGAAGGACTTAGCATCAATGCTTGATGGCAGATGATTCGGCAAAGGTCGGGGATCCAATGGCTATAATAGCCCATTTTTCTGCAACTTATTGAAAATCCAAGACAGAGGTTTCTCCAACTCAGAAAATTCTCTTCTATTTGCTTGACCAGTTGTTGCATTGACAACCACTGACATATGTGTACCCTAATCACCAGACTGATAACTTCCCCTATCATTCCTTCTTCCAAAAAAATGATTCTTCTCCCTTTCCCATTATTCTATTTGCAAGCTAGCTTGGAGAAGTTATTTGAAATCCATGATAAGGGTGTGGGACATTCTCTCTCGAAGATTAGATAGCACCCCTCTCACAATCATCCTAATCTGGTCTGACTCATCGGGCCTCTTCTTAAGCAATGCAGCCTTGTTCCTCCACCACTTTACATAGTCGATAAAATTTTCATTCGACTTTTGCCTAATTGACCCAACCTCCATCAAAGTAACCTCCAACTTAGCATTTTACCAATATTGTTGGATGGAGGCCTTATATAACAAATCCCAACTCTTTAAGTACTATCCTCTAAGGCGTTGAACCAATTCTGTATAACCAAATCCAATAAAAGCATGAAGTACCTTAGAGTTTGAATCTTAGTAGCTCAGGCAGACTATATAGTTATGATATACTGCTTCACATGAAGATGAGAGTTGCCCGTTCCATCAAACTTGGCAAAGGAATGCATCTTGAACTTATAAGGGACCTCATCATCATGTTCAAACAACTTGTCTACTTCTGACATCTCCTCAGTTTTTAGCTTTTTCTCAAACTTCTTCTCCAAATCAATAAGCATCTTCTCAACATTAAAAGTATCAATCTTCTCAATGCTAATTTCTCTATAACCTTTGGCTCTTTCTTCTTATCTTAGGGTTCTTGAAAATACTTATTCGAGTCATCATCATCATCCATAACCATCTTGTCATCATCGAAGGTGACTTCACCAACCTTAGCCTTTCCTTCTTATTGGTGCTAATAGATGCTTCAGTAGTGTTCCTAAATATTGCAGCCAGTTGGCTTTTCATGGTCTCAGCCAGGACACCCTTTAGTTCTTCCATTTTGGCGTTGATGGCATCATCCACCATCTTTTCAATATATTATAACTCCATTGCTTTTAGTGAGAAAGTGATTGAGTCATTGCTAGATTCTACGTCTCCGACGTAGGTTGGCCTGTCGTAGGCTCTTAAACTATTGTAATCCAGGGTTATGAGCCAGAAAGGATCAATGATATGAGATGCAATGTATGTATGCATGTATGCATAGATGCAAAAGTAACAAACAAACAAAACAAATCAACTCAACATAGTAACAACGAACCTTCCAACCATATGACTTCCATACAAGAATGGCGAGTGTCTTTTCTTAGGTATATGGCCACCAAAATACAAACATGGGGTATTTTGTTTTTGAATAATTCCATCGGATGTTTCAACCAATAGTTATATTTTCAAATTTGAAAATTGGTCCATGATAATTTCCATTAGTCCAACAAAAAGATAGGTTTTATGCTAAATTGGATTAAAACCAAATAAAAGGGTTTATCTTTAATAGATTTCCCATTTTAAAAAAAATAACTAGTGATTCATATTTCAAACAAGCCCATGATTAATAAGTCTTAGTGTAAACTAGGCCACAATTGATTTTAAGTATTCCATAATTGACCTAACTAGTTGTAAGGCCATTAAAAAAAAGTTATGAAAAAGATTTAAAAAATGGTTTTATTTCAAAGCCTATTGTAAAAGATTTGTAAAAATGAATTTTGGGCTTTAGGCTTGGGCCATGAGGTAAAAAGAATTTTTGACCCATCTTGAAAAGGTTTTACGTCAAAAGACCATCTTTAAAAAGTCTTGAAAATAATTTTGGTCTTTTGGGTTTTAAATTTTATTTTGGGCTTTGAAAATTATTTTGGGCTTATAATATAATTAGGTCATATTAGAAAAATAACAAACCAAATAAGCCATGATTCAAACTAAGATATTTGGGTATAAACCTAAGTAACTAGGCCAACTGCATGGGTTTTAGTCTTTGGGTTGAAAAGCTTAGGTTCCCATAGCTAGTATATCGAATGGTACAAGGCTATGAGTGGTTATGTCATGCTTGATCTCCATACCTTGAGTGAAAGTATGGTATCCTTTACAAAACACAATATGGGTAATACGGGTGTCCTAATTCACAGTGGATAATATCATAATAAGAAAGAATAAAACAATATAAACACCAAGGAATCAACTTCTTTTATCCCCAGTGGAGTCGCCATTGTGAGTGGGGATTTTTGCCCTCACTTCTGATGGAATGATTCTTGCAACTTCAGCATTGTTAGGCTCAAGGCCTCAGAGAACACGGGCCTAAACCCAGAAAAAATGGAGTTGCCACCTGGATGGGCCAAGAAAGAAGAAAGGGGTGGATGACTCGATTCCTAAGGAATCCTCAACCATAATGTGTTCAAAAAGTTGGGTATGCATAGGGAAGGTGAGAAATGGCCCAACATCCCCATAATGCCCGGTTCTTTGAAATCGGCCTCCTTTTTAGTTGTAAATATTATCAAATTATTAAGTTTTATGATATTATCCATAATACATGCAAATTAAAATAAATAAATATTCATTACATTGAAATCAAACAAATAAATAAAACACCAATCGATAGATGGAAACATGCCCCTACAAATATCTGAATGTCCACAAAAAAAATAAATAAAATTGGACACCTACCATAGGTGGAAACATGCCCCTTACATCAATCCAAAGTCTTTAAAATAAAATAAATTACATAAACTAAAAAAAAATAAGGCACCCATGCTTAATGGAAACATGCCTTTTACATTTCCCATAAAAAAAGCATATAAATCTAAGGAAAAGAATAAAGCAAGGAAAAATATTACAGCAGGAAAAATAATACAACACATATAGAAATAATTGAACAAATAAAAAGAAAATAAACAAATTGTAGACCGTTAATTTTGGCCCTAAGGTAGTCCGATCCCAATTAACAAAGACTAAACTATATTTGATCCGCTTCCAAAAAGCTTAGACCTAGTTTATGGCTTTCAATGAGTCAATTTGGTTCTACAAGTCCAAAAAATAAGTTGATTCGATTTATAAAGGTTTAAAACATAGTTTATAGCTCTTATAAATCAGGTTCGGTCTAAAAATAAGTTGGTTTGATTTTAAAACCCTAAACCTAGTCTCCAAATCTTCTCAAATTGAATGGAGATGCTCAGGGCCTCCTATTTTTTATTTAATAGATGTGATTCAATTTTAAAGCATAAAAATAAGTCAGACCGGACCAAAACAATAAACCATGATGAATTGGCTCAGCCAATTCGCCATGGAAGGTCATCATGGCAAATTGGCCGAGGCCAACTCACCATAGACACTCATCCATGGCTAATTGGCAACTTCCAATTTGCCATGGATGGCTTACCATGGAGAATTGGCAATTGCCAATTTGCCATGGTCCACTAATCCTGTCCTAATTCAGTTTATTAACTCCTTAATCAAGATGGACTTCATTTGGACCGTTAGATTAGGTTTTTAGGGTTTTATTTTAAACCTAATTGTGCCTATAAATATTGATGTTTAACAGTGAGCTGGATTTTTGCCCCCACTTCCGATGGAATGGTTCTTGTGACTTAGAGAACACGGACCTAAGTACGGAGAAAATGGAGTCGCCACCCGGATGGGTCGGGAAAAAAGAAAGGGGTGGATGACATGATTCCTAAGGAATTCCCAACCCCCTAATGGGTTCGGAAAGTTGGATGCATGTGGGGAAGGTGAGAAATGGCCCAGCACCCCCACAACGCCCGGTTCATTGGAACCGGCCTCCTTTACAGGTCTTAATATTATAAAATTCTTAAATATAGCAATATTATCCATATTATATGCAACAATTGAAATAAAGCATCATTATATTAAAATCAAAGCAATGTCCAAATAAAGCAAATAAATGGGCACCCATCCAAAGATGGAAATATGCCCTTACATCATCCATGCCTAAGCTAATAGGACACCCACTGATAGGTAGAAATATGTTCCTTACATTGGTTTAAAATATAAAACCAATTTGAATTACATAGAACTTAATTAATGAGGTACCCACAAAGTGGACACATACCTCTAACATCATTTGGAAATAAAAAATAAATCAATAAAGGTAAATAACCATTCATCATAAATAAATCATTTACTAGAGATATTAAACATTAATCAAAATATAAACATTCATCCATGATAATTTAAATGAACCAAGCATTGAACTTAAATAAATCAAAGCATATAATGAACTGCACAATCAAATCTAAAAATAAATAAAGCAAGTAAAGATACAACTTAGGGCTACTGTAAGTTTTAAGGGAATTGAAATAGATTAAAGTTTTATAATTTAAAAGATTGATAAGGTTCTTTAACTAACTAAATTAGGGTTTGAGGTGTAAAATCATGAAATTATGGTTTTAGAATATCAAAACATTAGGTATATGATTATTAGCTATTGGATTGTTGTTTTTAGGCTTACTGTTTGAATTTTAATATTTAGGTTATAAGGTTTTAAGGTTTTAAGGATTAGGGTTTAGGAAAACTAGGGTTTAAGATTTTAAGGGAATTAGGGTTTAAGAAAATTAGGGTTTAAGGTTAGCTAGTTTGGGGTTACTGTCTTGATTTTGGAAGTTGAATTAGGGTTTTAGTGTTTCAGAGAATGTATTTGATTTTAGAATTTGGAAAAACAATTTATAGTTTTATAAAGCATTATGTGATTTTTGGAAGCTGTAAGTTAAATTTAGGGTTTTAAGGTTTTTAAAAATTGGAAAACAAATTAGGGTTTTGGGATTTTGGGGAAATAAATTAGGGTTCTTAGATTTTAGAAGAAATAGAAAAGTAATTTTAAGGTTTTTGAAAATAGAGTAGACGATTTAAGGTTCTAAGGTTTAGAAAAGGTAAATTAGGGTTTTGGGGTTTTTTGAATCAAAAGAAACAATTGAATGATTCAAGCTACTGTAAAGAAAAAAGAGATTAGATATTCATACCTTCGTTTGTTGGCTCCACCAAAAATTACTTCTTGGATGAACAAGGATAAAGGAAAGATGGCTGCCTTTGATGGATTTGATTGCTTGCTTGCTACCTCTTCTAAAAAAAGTTAGATCATTTTCACTGCCTAAAAGTTTTAAAGTCCGACCTTTTTTTCTAAGTTTTTCCTTCACTCGATTGTCCTCCTCTCTTTTGTGTTCTTTTTTTAGTCTTATTTATAGAAAATTTTGGTGATTAATTCAACTTTTTTACAAAAACTAACATTAATTAAGAAAAGGAAACCGAAACGAAATAGAATTTTGTCTCGAAAAAAATTACATCGGAAAAATTTTGTTGGTGAAAAAAAACTGCTGCTGAAAATTTTGCTGGTGAAAAAACTGTTGTGGTTGGCTACGAAGACTGACGAGCGAAAATTGGAATTGGCGCGCGCTAGCGGGCTGCGGGCCATTTCTTTCACCATTATTTTTCGGCGACGAATTTTTTCGTCAGCAATTTTTCCATCGCCGATTTTTCTTTTTATTTTTATTTATTTATTTATTATTTTTTTTATTTTTTATTAATTATAAAAACTAAATACTAAAACAAATATTATTTAATTAAGATAATACAAAAATTATTTTGGATTAATTAAAATATATTGGACAGCACAAAATTTATTTTGGACTAATTAAAATATATTGGACCGAACTGGGTCAAAAATTAAGGGTCTACAGTTTGCCCCCTGCTTGAACGATTTGGGACTTTAGTAAAAGAGAGTGAAAAATAATAAGACTTAATTTTTGATTAGATGGTTACTTGAATTTGTTTTGGGTACTTAGACCCGAGATTGAATTTGATTTGACTAAACTTTTATCAGCTGAGAATTCTGGCCTAACTGGTTGTTCCATTTTTATGAATTGTAGGTCTTTACCCACCAAAAATAGATCTTTATCTATTGGAAATTGGGTCTTTAACCTAGGAACATGGATCTTTATCCATTGAAGATTGGGTTTTTACCCTTGAAACATGGATCTTTATCCATTGGAGATCGGGTTTTTACCCTTGAAACATGGATCTTTATCCATTGGAAATCGGGTCTTTACCTTTGAAATATGGATTTTATCCATTGGAAATCGGGTCTTTACCCTTGAAACATGGATCTTTACCCTTTGGAAATCGAGTCTTTACCCTTGAAACATGGATCTTTATCCATTGGACATCGGGTCTTTACCCTTGAAACATGGATCTTTATCCATTAGAAATCGGGTCTTTACCCTTGAAATATGGATCTTTATCCATTGGAAATTGGGTCTTTACCCTAGGAATATAGATCTTTATCCATTGGAGATTGGGTCTTTACCCTTGAAACATGGATCATTATCCATTGGAGATCGGGTCCCTTGAAACAGGGATCTTTATCCATTGGAAATCGTGTCTTTACCCTTGAAATATGGATCTTTATCCATTAGAATTACCCTTGAAACATGGATCTTTATCCTTTGAAAATCGGGTCTTTACCCTTGAAACATGGATCTTTATCCATTGGACATCGGGTGTTTACTGTAACACCCCTTCCTGGCCTACATGTGTAAGTCGAGTAGAGGCGCCACACTAACCTAATGTTGCTACCAATTTTACTTAGTCAAATTTTAGTTCCGGTTTTACAGAAATTTTGCCAGAGGTTCGCCTAGAAATTTTGTCCCAAGTGTCGACAAAACTGGTTTTTCTGAGTTTTGAAAACATTTTTACACAAACCAATGCGAACACAATTGGTCTCAATACACTCCCAATGAATCCCCCTTATAACCTCAACTACAAACCTGCAAGAAGAATTCACACTTCTAATACAAAATAAAGTAGAGGTTTATTATTATTACATACTACTAACGTACAGTATAACATAGTAATTCTCAACCTTATATATACATATACATGCCACAACTAATTAACTCATAATGGAAACTAGGAGATCTACCCTGAGATGCTGTGGGTCTGGTCGTCGCTTCCCAAGAATTAGTTACTGCTCCGAACCTACGAGTCAAGGAAAACTTAACTCACTGAGCAATGTCGCTCAGTGGGTACTTTACCGATGAAAATATAAGTAAAACATGAAATCATTTGAAATAAAAGGAAATAATTAAATCAATAATCAACCAACACTAAATCAATGGTTGTTATTGTACATGCAGTGTAAATATGCTTTCAACAAATGTAAAAACCATAATTCAAACTCATTTTGCATTACACAGTTTAAAAAAAACACGACTTTGGCTCTACTGGAATATAGGGAACCATAGCGATAAGGCAGTGGCCCTCACCACTGTAACATAGGTGGCCCTCAACACCGATATCTAATCACAGGAATGACCCTCACCATCCTGGTTATAACCAATGGCCCTCACCATTGGCCCCAATGGCCCTCACCATTGAGTTCAGATCATAACAATTCAATCACAATATCAAGCAGTATCGCATAGGTTAGTATAGTGCACCATACCCTTATCTACCACCCCTACTACCCAGTAGAGCATAAATGTTAAAATGATTCAATTTATGTCTCAAACTTCATTTTAGAATGACTCGAGAAATTATTTTAATTTCCGTTGCACTTTGCCATTTACGCCGGGCACCACATTCTTTAGTCAAACCATTACCCTTTTTCACATATTTAACATCAACAATAAACATATCAAACATTTCAAAGCATTCTTCAAAAGGTCACAAATTGACCAAATGAATAGTGTCGCGGCACGTAAAATCGGCAACGCAAAATGGCATGCCCAAATGAATAGTAAAATCTGGATTTTTGTCAAAATTTCAGTCCGTTTCAGTCATGCATTTGACCAGGTAAATGATCTTATTTTTGGCTGAAATTTTACAAGAAACTTATTTCATATGTTGAATAATTTCATGTAAACTTTTGTTGAAAAATTCCATCGTTTACTACCTCAACTGGCTGCCCAAAATTAGGTCCAGAATTGGGTCCCAAAGGCACCAATTCGGCCTACACTTGCACTTAGTGCAAAATTGTTTATTTTTCTCTTTTAAACCCATTTCAAAGCTTCCCTAATAATTTAATGAAGACTTAAACACTACCCTTTTAAAATAACTTGATTGTTTAAATCAATTTGGACTAAATAAAGTCCATAAACTCTTTTACCAAAATCTTTGGAAACAATAGATTTCAATTGAATTTAACAACTAAATCACCACATGGGTTTAAAAATATCACTCAACAAATGAATTCAAACTCAAACAATACATTTATGCATCCATAGCAAAAGTTCCATAGATAAAGTTTTGGTAAGAAAATGAAAGGAAAATTAATTCTTCGAAGGTAAAGTACCAAACCTTGTTCTTTTAATTCCCCTTTTCTTTTCCTTCTTCTCCTTCTTTAATCTTTGTTTTTCCTTCAAGAAATTCAAGAACACAACCTTAAACATAAACCTTAGAAATTTAGAACATGCACTACCCTTCCATTTCTTTTCAAACTAAATCCTAATCTAACCTTATTAAACCTTAGAAACCTTGATTCTTCCATTTAATTAATCAATATCATCACTACTTAAAATTTTCCCAATTCCACTATAAGAACCCTAATTTCCAATCTTCCAATAGTTATATAAATACTTAAAATTGATACTAGAATTGAAATCTACAAGCTTTAAAACCTTAAAACTCACCTTGAACTTGAATCAAACTTGATAAAATTTGGAATTTCTTTGGTGTTTTTCCTATGGTGGCCGACAGTTTGGAGGTGAGAGAGAGAGATTTTGTTCTTCTTACTATAATATATATATAGGAGAAATTATGCTCACTTTTGGGTTGGATAAATTCCTTAGGGCCATTAGTCCACCTCTTTTTCTTATCTTTTTTTTATAAAGGTTAAATGGCTAATTATGATTGGCCATCACAAGATTTTTATATTTTTCTTTCCAATTAAGTCCTCCAACTTGTCCCTCTTCCCATTTGATACCCCAATTTGTTCCATGTCACCCATATGGTACCCACATGGAACGGGGCCCATTTTTCGCTCCGGCGATTAATCGAACGTAACTTTTAAACCGTACAGTTCCACGAGGCAAATTACATATGGTTTTGATCCTCTCGACCTCTACTTTCTATTTTTAAGGTCTATTTTAAGTTTCCAAGTCATTTTGAAAAATTACCAATAAGCCCTCGACTTTTTACAAAATTTCCTTTAAGTCCTTTCTTTGCTCGGGTTTTGCCCGGACTCCGTTTCTACTGTCGATCATTTCATATTCAACCCCTCGGCATCCTCTACGCACTTGTGTGTTTATTTTCTACTTTGGATTCATGTATAAATTTTAATTAAAATGACCAAAAGGCCCCTAATCTACATGTCTTTGTTTCTCTCTAACGGGGCGTTTCCTGGAAAAACCATTACACGTCGTTGCAACCCGATTTTTCTCTACTCTCCATTTTTGGAGTCTGTTATGTGCACTATTAAGAACCTCCAGTACAACTTTTGAAAATTACAGTTACCCCCCCAAAACTTTGTATTATTGCAATTAAGTCCCTTTGGTCCTGCGACCTTCTCTAGGAACCGCCATCAGAGATGACCTCTCCAGATCCTTTCTCTTGCTGTGCACATGACTGCTAGACATAAATACAGTGGGCGGATGTGACATTTACCCTTGAAACATGGATCTTTATCCATTAGAAATCGGCTCTTTACCCTTGAAACATGGATCTTTATCAATTGAAAATCATGTCTTTACCCTTGAAACATGGATCTTTATCCATTGGAAATCGGACCTTTACCCTTGAAAAATGGATCTTTATCCATTATAAATTGGGTCTTTACCCTGGCTTCAGCTCTTTTAGCTGGACTGATCTTTTGTCTTTTGTATCTTCATTCTTTTGAGAATTCTAATTTTCCTTCCCTTTTTTTCCATTCTTTTTTGTTATTCCTTTGCACTTTTGCAAAAAATTCAGCCCTTTTTTAGCTAGCCTTCATATCTTCTCCTTGTCCCCCTGTGTGGCAAGATATTCAAAATATTTTGTTTATGCATAAACTCAAAAATTGAAAAGGAGAAACTTTGCCCCCTGTGTAGGCTCAAATCCATGATTTTTCTATGCGGGCTCTGATTGATGTTTTTGCCGTCTAGTTCATCGCACAAGCATGTATTTCTTCTTTTGCAAAATGACTGGAGCTTTCACAAGCAAATAGGCTTTCCGTGCCCTCTTGATTCAATATCTTCTTTTGATTCTTTACTTCGCAGGGTGTTTGCTGTTCATTTTGACAAGGAATAGACAACACAAGACAAGAAAGTGCGATGTGATATGCTCATGTATGCATGATATGTATGAATGATACTTACAGTCGTTCCATTAACTCACAGATCGAGGTGTTTAGCAGAAGTGTTCTCATTGGTTCCTTTCATATACTCGTTCAAGTTTTGCATTGGAATAAAAGAATGCTTTCCATTTATGAATTTTATCTTTGAGATATTGAAAACATGAATAATGGAGGCCCCAAGCAGCAGAGTCAGGGATTCATCTATTTCGAACAATGTTTTAGCATGTCAGTTGATAGCTTCTTCATGACCTTGCCAATAATCATTTCCTTTTCCCAATGTGTCCTTTGGAGGTTCAACATATTTCCCTTAACTTGAAGGCTTTGTATGACAAAACTTTTCTTCTTTTTTTGATTTTTTTTAATTTTTTTTAATTTTTTGAATTTTGATTTTGAAATCAAATGTTGGCTTTGCCAAATTGATGTCAATGTACCTCAGGACTTGATTTTCCAAATTAACATATCCATAACATGACAACCTTAGTTACCGTATTAAACTCGGGAATTATTTCTATTTAAGCGAGAATTGTTGCACTTCAGATAGGCACTTACACATTACTTGGCCAAAGGTCTCATTGAGTTTAAATATTGTCTATCTTATATGCATGCTTATTCAAACTATCTCCACTAATAGACTCTACCTATCAAGAGAGATCAACAGGTCTTTGATAGGCTTGAAATGGGGCCTATAAGGGACATGGGTTAAATGAAGGCCATTTGTAAGTTGGAGCCGATGTGACACAATGGACAAACCATCACACTTCAGATTTCTTATTTGAACTTTAGGCAGCTGGATGCAATCTTGCTAGACTCCAAATTCCTTCTATCTTCTTGCCGTTAATCTGGATCTTGATTAGGATAGTCTTTTCCCTTGCAAAAAGTTTGGTACCCAAATCCGCTTCTTTTCTTCTTCTCCCTTTACTTTCTTTTTATTTTTCATACTCTTCCCTTTCTTTTAACTTTTATCATTTTGTCCTTTTTCCTTATAGGACTACCAAGCAAAGAACTTTCAAGAACTGGATGGTCTTCCTCCTTTTTTCTCCAATTTCAATTGAATCTTTGGTTGGGTTGGACCAATTCAAGTGAAAATGTCCTTATGAACCAAATGGAAGCCTTTTGCTACTTTAGATAAAAGAGAACTCAGTTGGTTTTCTGTACCGCCTTTTTAGGTTTTATCCTTCTTTGTTTGTTTTCCTCTTTTCTTTTTTTTCTTTTTTCTTTTCTTCTTTTTCTTCTTTTTCTTTTGTTTTCTTTTGTTGTTTTTTTTATTGGTTCTAGCTCTAAAAGAGTTGTCTTGTTTGTACTAACTTGGGCTTCCAATAATGGATGAGTGGAGTAACATAAATCTTCTTTAACAGGGATAAATCATTTGTTACTCTAATGTTGTCTTGATATATTGGAGATATTAAGTGAACTTCAACTACCCTTATGGTTTTGAGAACATCAACTATCCTTACGGTCTTGAGAACTTCAACTATCTTCATGGTCTTGAGAACTTCAACTATCCTTATGATCTTAACTAATCATTGCTTTCTTTGATCTTCTTGCATCTTCATCTTAGTGATCGTAAGACTTGTCAAAAGTATCACAACAGCTCATGGTAGGTTATTGGGGTTTGTAAGCCAATGAAAAGAAAGCTAAAATTTTATGAAGGCTTAAAGGGACAACTAGGGATTGATATTTAATTGGGTGGATACTAGTTGTTGGCTCGTCAAACAATGCCTAGATCATTTCTCTCTTAAATAAGCAGAGTTCAACTTCACCTCGAAAGTTTGTCAAAGCATGTTCTAAGACTGACTAGAACCTAGACAAAGGTAATTATGCAGGAGCCCTCTCTAAGTAAGCATACACAACTCAATGCTTTAGAGCAATTCCCTCATCTAGTAAAGTTATTCAAGTCATGATGCCTAGATACATTAATTTATAAATATCAAGCTAGATTCCTCATTGCTTGAGTACCAAAATGAACAAAGACCAACAAGATTTTTGATGACAGTAATTTATTCAAATAAATTTAAATTTGAAAAATAAAATTGTTCCAATTAAATATTAAAGAAAGTAAAATTGAAAAGTAACATTCAAGCTAAGGAAAGTTCATTGAGTTTAAGCTTCTTTTCCTTTCACATCTTCAATATTTCCATCTTGAAAAGATGATAAAACAAAATCTTCTTCCAATCCTTTTCCCACCATGAAGGTTGCCGGTGGAGGTACTCTTCCAAACTTAGGCAAATGATTGTCTTTTGTGCTGGTCTTATCAGGCTCAAGAAGCTTACCACTGTCAATTAAATTTTGGATCTCATGTTTTAGTCGCAAGCATTTGTCTATCTCATGTCCTTGTGTTTGATGAAACTCACAAAAGGCTTTAGTATTAAATTTTGGGGGTAAAGGATTCGGCAAAGGTCGAGGGGCCAATGGCTGTAATAGTCCCTTCTTTTATAGCTTGTTGAAGACCCAAGACAAAGGCTTCCCCAGATATGAAAACTGCCTTCTATTTGCTTGACCAGTTGTATTGACATCAACTTCTTTTTGCGTGCTTTGATTTCCAGACTGGTAATTTCCTTTCTCATTCCTTCTTAATGAAAAGCGATTTTTCTCCCTTTCCCACTCTTCAATTTGTAGACCAGCTTGGAGAATATCTTTGAAACCCTTATAAGAGTGTGAGACATCCTTTCATGGAGATTGGGCAGGACACCTCTCACGATCATCCTTATTTGATCAGATTTATCAAGCCTTTTCTTGAGCAAAGCAGCCTTATCTCTCCATCTCTTCAAATAGTCCACAAAATTTTCATTTGGCCTTTGTCTAATGGACTCCACTTCCATTAAGGTAACTTCCATCTCGACATTATATCCATATTGCTGGATGAAGGCCTTGTATAGCAAATCCCAATTCTTTTGTGTTCCTTCATCTAAGGTATTGAACCAATTTTGGACAACAGGGTCTAATGAGAGCATAAAGTACCTTAGAGTTTGAGCCTTAGTAGCTCGGGCAGACTGCATAGCAGTGATATACTGATTCACATGGACGTGAGTATTTCCAGTTCCATCAAACTTTGCAAAAGATGGCATCTTAAACTTGTACGGAACTTCTTCATCTAGCTCAAATAATTTGTCAACTTCAGACATTCCTTCGATTTTCAGTTTATTCTCAAATTTCTTTTCTAAGTCCGCAATCATCTTTTCAACATCAGAAGTTTCGGTTTTCTCCATAGCTGATCTTTCAACAATCTTCGGTTCCTTTTTGTCTTGAGGATCTTGGTAGTATTGAGCCCAATCATCATCATCAATGATCACCTTATCATCATCAACAGCCACTTCACCAATTTAAGTCTTCCCTTTGTCCTTTGGCTTCTTGGTGCTAGCAGTTGCTTCGGCATGATTTTCTAAAATTTCAGCCAATTGGTTCTTTATGGTCTCATCTATGGCCTCTTTTTTTATTCCATTTTGGCATTGAGGGCTTCATCCACTATTCTTTGAATTTGTTAGGCTTCATTGCTTTTGGTGAGCAAGTAATTGAGTCGTTGCTAGATTCTTCGCTTCCGGTCGGATTGTCGTGAGCTTTTGAAGTATCGTAATCCATGGCTGTAAGCCAGAAAAGATTAATGATATGAGATGCAAATGTATGCATGTATGCACAAACAATCAACAATGAAAGATAATTAGGACGTTCCTTCCAACCTTATAACATCCATACACGAATGGCGAGTCTCTTTTCCTAGGTAATATGGTTAACAAAATACCAACATGGGGCATCTTGTTTTTGAATAATTCCCTCGGACGTTTCAACCAATAGTTGTATTTTCTAAAATGGAAATCAACTTATAATAATTCCTATTAATTGGGTTTTAATCCATTTGACCAACTATAGTAGCTTTTATGCTACATTGGATTAAAACTAAATTAAGAGGTTTATTATAAATAGATTTCTCACTTGAAAAAGGTAACTAATGATTCATGCCAAAAACAAGCCCATGATTAATTATTCTTAGTATAAATTAGGCTCACAATTGATTTTTGGTATTTTGTAATTGACCTAAATAATTTGCAAGCTCTTTGGATGAAAATTATTTTGTTTCTAAGCCCATTGTAAAAACATTTTTAAAAAAATGTATTTTGGGCGTAGTATTTGGGTTATGAACAAAAGAATTTTTGATTTATTTTTAGAAAAGTTTTATGTCCAAAGACCTCTTTGAAAAGTTTTAAAAATAGTTTCGGTCGTTTGGACTTTAAAGAAAAATTTATTTTGAGCTTACAATATACTTAGGTCATATTAGAAAAAGAACAAACCAAATAAGCCAAGATTTAAGCTAAGATAAATTAACCATAGTCAAACAACATGCATTTGGGGTAAAAACCTAAGGAAAGTAACTAGGCCAATTACATGAGCTTTAGTCTTTGGGTTAAAAGGCTTAGGTTCCCATAGCAAGTATATACCAAATGGTACGAGGCTATGAGTGTTTAAGCCATGCTCTATCTCCATACCTTGAATGAAAGTATGCTATCCCTTATATAATACAACAGGGGTAACACGGGCGTCCTAATATGATACAACAGGGGTAACACGATGCAATCTAATATGATGAAATGGATAATATCATTATAAGAAAGAATAGAATAATATAAAGACCAACGGAATCAACTTCTCTTATCCCTAGTGGAGTCGCCACTGTGAGCGGAGATTTTTGCCCCCATTCCCGGTGGAATGGTTCTTGCGACTTCGGCAATGTTTAGACTCGGGGCCTTAGAGAACACGGACTTAAGTTCGGAGAAAATGAAGTTGCCACCCGGACGGGCCGGGAAAAAAGAAAAGGGTGGATGACTCGATTCCTAAGGAATTCCTAACCCCCTAATGGGTTCCAAAAGTTGGGTACGTGTGGGGAAGGTGAGAAATGGCCCAGCACCCCCACAATGCCCGGTTCATTGGAACCGACCTCCTTTACAGGTCTTAATATTATAAAATTCTTAAATATAACAATATTATCCATATTACATGCAACAATTGAAATAAAGCATTGATATATTAAAAATCAAAGGAATGTCCAAGCAAAGCAAATAAATGGACACCCATCCGAAGATGGAAACATGCCCTTACATCATCCATGCCTAAGCTAATAGGACACCCACCGAAAGGTAGAAACATATCCCTTACATTGGTTTAAAATATAAAAGCAATTTAAATTACATAGAACTTAATTAATAAGGTACCCACAAAGTGGAGACATACCTCTTACATCATTTGGAAATTAAAAATAAATCGATAAAGATAAATAACCATTCATCATAAATAAATCCTTTACTAGAGATATTAAACATTAATCAAAATATAAACATTCATCCATGATAATTTAAATGAACCAAGCATTGAACTTAAATAAATCAAAGCATATAAAATAAATCAAAACATACAATGAACTACACAATCAAATCTAAAAATAAATAAAGCAAGTAAAGATACAACTTAGGGCTACTGTTTCTATTTAAGATTTTTTATTTAATGTTTAAAGATGTTTTGGAATTTATGGGTGTAGGATACTGTAAGTTTTAAGGGAATTGAAATAGATTAAAGTTTTATAATTTAAGAGATTGATAATGTTCTTTAACTAACTAAATTAGGATTTGAGGTGTAAAATCATGAAATTAGGGTCTTAGAATATCAAAACATTAGGTTTATGATTATTAGCTATTGGTTGTTGTTTTTAGGCTTACTCTGTTGAATTTTAATATTTAGGTTATAAGGTTTTAATGTTTTAAGGATTAGGGTTTAGGAAAACTAGGATTTAAGATTTTAAAGGAATTAGGGTTTAAGAAAACTAGGGTTTAAGGTTAGCTAGTTTGGGGTTACTATCTTGATTTTGGAAGTTGAATTAGGGTTTTTAGTCTTTCAGAGAATGTATTTGATTTTAGAATTTGGAAAAACAATTTATAGTTTTATAAAGCTTTATGTGATTTTTGGAAGCTGTAAGTTAAATTTAGGGTTTTAAGGTTTTGAAATATTGGAAAACATATTAGAATTTTGGGATTTTGAGAAAATAAATTAGGGTGCTTAGATTTTAGAAGAAACAGAAAAGTAATTTTATGGTTTTTGAAAATAGGATAGACGATTTAAGGTTCTAAGGTTTAGAAAAGGTAAATTAGGGTTCTAGGGTTTTTTGAATCAAAAGAAATAATTGAATGATTCAAGCTACTGTAAAGAAAAAAGAGATTAGATATTCATACCTTCATTTGTTGGCTCCAAAAAAAATTACTTCTTGGATGAACAAGGATAAAGGCAAGATGGCTGCCTTTGATGGATTTGATTGCTTGCTTGCTTCCTCTTCTAAAAAAGGTTTGATCATTTTCACTGCCAAAAAGTTTTAAAGTCTGATCTCTTTTTCTAAGTTTTTCCTTCACTCGATTGTCCTCCCCTCTTTTGTTTTGTTTTTTTAGTCTTATTTATAGAAAATTTCGATGATTAATTCAACTTGTTTGCAAAAACTAACATTAATTAAGAAAATGAAACCGAAACCAAATAGAATTTGGTTTTCAAAAAATTACGACAGAAAAATTTTGCTGGCAAAAAAAACTGCTGCTGAAAAATTTTGGTGGGGAAAAAACTATTGTGGCTGGCTACGAGGACTGGCGAGCGAAAATTGGCGCTCGCGGGTTGTGGGCCATTTTGCCGCAGGAAAATTCTGCGGCAAAATGGCTTTGGCCATTTCTTCCAGCACTGTTTTTCGACGACGAATTTTTTCGTTGCCTATTTTTTCGTCAATGATTTTTATTTTTGTTTATTTATTTATTATTATTATTTTTTATTTTTTATTAATTATAAAAACTAAATACTAAAACAAATATTATTTAATTAAGATAACACAAAAATTATTTTGGACTAATTAAAATATATTGGACAACATAAAAATTATTTTGGACTAAGTAAAATATATTGGACCGGACTGGGTCAAAAATTAAGGATCTACATTTATATTAAAACAGGCAGCGACAATTGTGAAGAACAGAACCAGCAATTAGCACGGTTTAACAAAAGCAACATAGAAGCAACAATCAAGCGATCTCCAGTCAAAAACTACAATTGATCCAGGCAAGCAGTAGAAGAGGGCTTGGATCAATACATTCATGTTTGGTGAAGCCTTCAAATGCAGATTTAGCTTTCTAATACAATCAGTTTATTCTAGTGTTTAGAAATCATCCTTTAAATTGCCAATACATAGGTTTGTTTTTTTGAATTATCTTATCAAGTAGCTTCATTGTTAATGCTTTAACATGTGTCTTGCATAATTCAAATCCTAATCATAATCTACAAGACAAATTTCCTAAACCCTAGTTTATTAAGTAAACCTTAAACAAAAACCTCTAACACTAATATCTAGAATTTTAATATCTTTAAACATTTATTATTAATTCAAGCCCTTAACTTTATTCCTAATTCAAATAATCCAGAAGCTTACTTTTTGTATCCAAATCCCAAAATATTAAAACCCTAAATATCTAGTGAATGCCAAAACCCTAAATCCATTTTTCTAAAACTAAAAACCTAATTCCTTAAACCCTAAATCCAAAACCCTAAATTTCTTAAACCCTAATTCCAATTTCCTAATTTACATGTAAACCCTAGTTTAGGAAAAACCCTAATTTCTAAAAATATAAAAATCTAGCTTACATAGAAACCCTAATTTCATAATAAAATCATATCCTATAAACTATTTACCTTTCAGGGGCACTGCCCCCAATTCCCCGCAAAGGGTGCTACCCTTTTGACTCCCGCCCGCTAACCGGCTAGCAGGACCGCCATACGCGATCCCTCGTCAATGGGGTCAATATTTATTTATGGATCATATTCTTTGCTATTTATCTTATTTCCTTTTTAATTAATTCCTAATTTTATTACTCTTTATATGATGATTATTTATGTTCTTATGAGTTTACATATATTTTATTTGGACTTCAAGCATGTAAAAGACATATTTTCACTTTGTGGATGCCACAGTTTTATTATGTAATTTAATTTATCTTTTAAAGATTTTGAGATTGTTGTAAGAGGCATATTTCCATATGTGGTGGGTGTCTCATTTTTATTTACTTTTTTTTTTCTTTTTGGGCATTGCATTAGACATTATAAAGACATGTTTCCAATCATGTATGGGTGCCAATTTATTATTTCTTTGGACTTGTTTTTATTTTAATGCAATAATTCTTTATTTTAATGTTCACATGTAATATGGATAATATTATAATATTTAAGAATTTTATAATATCTAGGCCTAAAAAGAAGGTCGGCTCCATTGAACCGGATGTTATAGGGATGATGGGCCACTTCTCACCTCCCCCAAGCGTACCCAACTTTTTAAACTCAATAGAAGGTTGGGGATTCTTTAGCAATCAAGTCATCCACTCCTTTTTTTTCCTAGCCCATTCGGGTGGTGACTTCAGTTTCTCCAAGTTTAGGCCCGTGTTCTCTAAGGCCCTCAGCCTAACAGTGCCGAAGTCACAAGAATCATTCCATATGGGAGCGGGGTGAAAATTTCCGCTTGCACAAACACACCTTAATATTATCCTATTAAGGAATTATAGTGCACTATGACAAGGGTCGTGCCTACAGTGGTCCTGCTAGCCAGTTAACAAGTGGAGGTCAAGGGGGCAGCGACCCCTGCGGGGGATTTGGGCCAGCGTCCTGAAAGGTAGATGGTTTACATGATATGATTTTGTTGGGAAATTATGGTTTCTATGTAAAATAGGTTTTTATATTTATAGAAATTAAGATTTTTTAGGGTTTTAGATAATAATTAAGGTTTTAGGGTTTTATAATAATATAATTATGGTTTTGGTTTTAGAAAAATAGATTTATGATTTAACTTTCAGAAAACAAAATTAGGGTTTCTGGTTTTAGAAAAATATGATTAGGGTCTGCAAAGTTTGGACAAACATATTGACGTTTGGAAATTGGAAAACTATTTAGGGTTTGGAAAAATCTTAGTTACTATAAACTTTCAAACTATTTGAACAATTTATTTTTGATAAACATCAATATGGAGTATGGCTTACTGGACATGTTTAAGCTAATGATAGTGTATTGATGAACATAAATTGAATATATCTAAGTTATTACAACTATTAGATTACTGGAATAAATATTATCAATATGAAGAAACATCATCAGAACTCATGTTGAGTTTTAATTAAAATTTGTTTAAAAGACACACCTTCATTTGTTGGTTCCACCAATAATTAAACATTGATCCAAACTCTTTGCCTGCACCAATCTAAAATTCTTGGCTGATTAAAATCAAGATAGTGAACTATTGCCTTGTTTGATATTGCCCTCTCTATGTTTGATAGTTTATTTCTTTTTTATTTGATAATTTTTGCTTCGTTGCTCTATGTTAATTGCCAATGGTTGCTCCTTGTTGCTTAATGTTCCTTCCCTGTTATTAGCATTAAATCTTATTATTTATAGGAAAACCATCACAAAAATCCTAAACCTAATTTGCATAATCCACCTTTAAAATGAATTCTAGCCTAATTAGGAAACAAATGGCTAGCCAAAACTTGAAATAATTTAGGACCATGTTGATCTTGGCAACCAAATTGACATGAGCCTTTGGCTCATGTTGTCCTAGGCCCTCCAGGTTGACATGAGCAATGGCTCAAGTCGCCTAGGGTTGCCCCAACTCAAATTAGTATTTTGTTTAGTTAATTGACTGATAGTTTCAATTTGGGCTGAACAAATTTAACATTAGGCTTTAATAAGTTGAATTTATGTCTATCGAAACTGAACTAGCTTATTTACAAGTTGCAAATTAGGTTTAGATCTTTTAAAGTTGAATCAAATTTATTTTGGCATTCTTTAATTAGGACCGTACCAACTTGGGTCAACATTAAGGGTCTACTGTCATATCTTATACAAAAATTATAAGCGTCTTTAAAAAGGGTCGGCCAGTACAAATCACTTTGCAAAATTTTCTCAGTGGTATTCTTACCTCCAAAATGCCCTCCACAATATAGTTTGTGGCAAAATTACAATACCTGTAATTGTTCCTCTTCTGGCATATATCGTCTGATGATCTCATCCCTGCATATTCTAAACAAATATGGCTCTTCTGACTAAATAGTACTTACAGGAATGTAGAAACCTCTTCATTGCTTTAAAATTCAAGTCTTTTCTTGCAACACCGTAAGAAAGATAATTAGCAATATCAGTATGTCATGGTGTTTGTGTGATAGCAAACAAGTGTTCATTAGGAAATTTTTGAAAAGCATTCTTAAAGGTAATTTGTGCATCATCATCATTAAAGGGTAGCCTAAAAAGATGGTCAGCCACTACATTTTCACTACCCTTCCTATCCTTGATTTCTACATCAAACTCATGTAGCATAAGAACCCGCCTAATTAGTCTAGGTTTAGCTTGTGGTTTATTCAACAGGTATTTCAAGGCTGTATGATAAAAAATACAAAGACTTTAGAGCCTATCAAATAAGATCTAAATTTATCAAGTGGAAACAGCACAACTAACATATCTTGCTCAGTAGTTGTGTAATTTACCCTTTGTCCTAGCACAATGCCTAAAGCATTTACCCTTTGTCCTAGCATAGTGTCTATAGCATTTAGATTCAAACCCTAAGACTTTATTTACCCTTTGTCCTAGCACAGTGCCTTTAGCATAGTTCGAAGCATCACACATAATCTCAAATGGCAAATCCCAATTAGGAGCAACAATTACAGAGACGGAAGTTAATTTTTCTTTCAGAATGTTAAAGCTTCTATGCACTTATCATCAAAGACAAATGGAACAACTTTTCCAACCAAATGACACAAAGGATGTGAAATTTTAAAACGTTCTTTATGAACCATCTATAAAATCCAGTACGTCCCAAAAAACTTCTAATCCCTTTAACAAATATAGGAGGTGGCATATTAGCAATAAAATTAATTTTGGCTTTATCCACCTCCAGGCCCTTACTAGATACAACATGCCCCATAATTGTACCATGATCTACCATAAAATAACTCTTTTCCCAGCTCAAGGTTAAATTGCATTCAATACACCTTTCAAGTATAAGAGTCAATTTATCCAAGCAATCATCAAATAAAGTGCCAAAAACAGAAAAATCATCCATGAACACCTCTATAAACTTATCCAACATGTCGGAAAAGTTAGATAGCATACATCTTTGGAACATACTAGATGAGTTAGAAAGTTTAAACGGCATCCTTTGCAAGAGAAATTTCCAAAAGGACAAGTGAAAGTTGTTTCGGGCTGATTGTCCGATGATATAGGGACTTGGTAGTAAACTGAAAGACCATCATGAAAATAGTAAAAAGCATGTCAAGATAAACTATCAAGCATCTGATCAATAAATGGTAAAGGAAAATTATCTTTCTCGGTGAGATTACTTAATTTCCTATAGTCTATGCACATTTGCCACCTGGTCTGAGTACGTGTAGGTACCAACTCTCCCTTCTCATTTTGGATCATAGTTAAACCTACTTTGTTTGGTACCATATGCATAGGGCTAACCCATTAACTATCAGCAATGGGGTAAATTACCCCTTCATCAAGCAGTTTAAGAACCTCCTTCTTTACTACCTCACCCATATTTGGATTAAGCCTTCTTTGAGCTTTCCTTACCGGTTTAGCTCCTTCCTCTAAAATTATTTTATGCATACACATGGAAGGACTAATACCCTTGATATCACTTAATCCATAACCAATGGCTTTCTTTAGTTTCTTTACTACTCTCACACGTCTCTATTCTTCATCACTATTGAGAGTCACAGAAATGATCACTGATTTCATATTTCTCTCCCCAAGAAAAATATACTTTATATGTTTCAAAAGTTCTTTTAATTCAACAAATTTTTGTTGAATCTTCTCTTCTTCAATCTCAAGTCCCCTCTCATTATTCTCACCATCTAACATGGACTTGCATTCATCAATTCCTTCATAAAAAATTTCAAGCTCTTCACCTAAAGTCAAGGCTATCTCAAGCTTGTCTTTACTGCTTTTTTTGTAAGAAAATTTCTTCAACTGCAAGATTAGTACAATCAGTAAAAGAGCAATTTTTATAAACATCAGTAGTTGGAAAAGGGAATGTGTTAAAAATTAAAAATACCACTGTTTGTCCTAGAATAGTCATGGTTAATTTTTCCATTTTTAAGATCTGTTAGAGTGTTTGTTGTAGCCATAAATGGTCTTCCCAACAATATTGTGCGTTCAACATCCCTAGGGATTTCTTCCCTGAGTCCTAGACTATTAAATAAATAGGAATAATTAAACCCCCCCCCCCCAACCTGAACTAAGACATCCTTTATAATTTCCTTGGAAAATCTTAAAGTTTTGTTTGCCAATTGCAAGACCATGTATGTTAGTTTAAGTTCCCTAAGTTCTAATTCCAAATAGATTGAATATGGTATCAAATTTATGCTAGCCCCCAACTCACACATGCCAGTTGTCTCTTTCCCATTCCCCATAGAGATATTGCTCATGAAACTTCCCGGGTCATTTAGTTTTAGAGGTAACAAATGTTTTAAAACAACACTAGCTATCTCCAAAACTATCACCTTTTCATTTAGCTTATACCTTTTATTTTTCTTGTTTAAATCTTTGAAAAATTTGGCATAAGCTGGCATGTCCTTAATTGCCTCAAGTAAGGGAAGATTTATACTTACCGTGGAGAGCATGTTATAAATTTCAGAAAATTGCTTATCTTGCCTCTCATTTTTCAACCAGCTTGGGAAAGGAATTGGCAGTTTATAATGACTTTGAGATTTGTGCAACTTTGGCAAAGTTGGTCCTTCCACCATTTCCTCTTCATTTGATTGACTTGGTTGATCTTGGTTGGTTTGTATTTCCTCACCATCTTCTTGATTTGTACCTGCATCTAATGAATCACTAATTATGCTATTTATTACCTTTCTACTCATCAAAAATTGTGATTGCTTTGGCTTGCTCGGGTAGGCTTGGAAATTTTCCTTTTTAATGAGCTTCAAGTTGGTTACCAATTGACAAACTTGCATTTCAACCTTCTTTAATGATGCCTCCAAAGAGTCAAACCTTTTGTTCTTCAATTCTTTATTTTGTGTGCAAGTTTGAATGAAAGCAGCCAAATTATCTTCCAATGTGGGCTTCTTTGGTTCATCTTGGTATGAAGATTGTCCTTGAAATTGAGGACCTCTTTGATAAGGCTGAAAGGCTTGTTGAGTTGAAATGTGTCATTGATTCTTCCAAGAAATTTAGATGATTTCCCCAACCAGGATTATAAGAATTGAAAAATGGATCACATAACTCTTTGTTAGAAACCTTCAAAGGCATAAATTTGCTCTTGCTCGTCTTGGTATTGATCAAAATTTGAAGAGCACATATTTATATTTTTCCCTACAATGCCACATAATGCTCATGTTTATTGATTTGAAACAGGCAATGTAACACCCCTATATCCGTATACGTACACAGCATGCTTATACGATCGTAATATACGTATACTAAATATAGAAATGCCACACTTTGCAAATACTCAAACCACATTTAAGATAAAATAAAAATTTAGAAATACCAAATGTTTAAATGAAAATCATAAGACACAGTAGATAAAAAACATTTATTTAATACGCAACGGAAGTTATATTCAAAATTTACAAATACAAATACATTAAACCTCAAAAATTACAAAATACGAAATACATACATGGTTGGCAGCTTGACTCTCTAATCTTTAAGCTTTAATCCAACTCTTCACAATCAAAACAACCTCAACTCGGTCTAGAGGAATCCTCCGCCTCAATTCTATCACTTCTATCACCTGCGCGATGAATCCCAATCGCGCTGAGCCAACAACTCAGTAGTACAAACCAAAATGCTATTATGCTTAATCAATAACAATGATATACATTCAAACAATAAAGGTCATACTCAATATACAATATTTCATGAATATTACATATCATCATTTAAGTACTACTAACATCTCATTACATCATATCATCATTCATGACATCAATATGACATAGACACCTATGGGCCCAACAAATATTTAATACGATATTCAGAATTCAGAGTTACTGCTTTGGTTCATAATCACAATAATCAAGCCCGTAGGCAACATATATATATCTCTATCCATGGATAGTGTAACAGACCCAGTCTCTTGGACCATCAACTGAACAAGCTTGAGGAGATCCTCAACCCGGCAAGACTGTTACCAAACATATATCTCATAATCACAATTTCTCATAATGTAACAGACCCAGTCTCTTGGACCTCAATTGAACTCAAATTGAAGAGATCCTCAACCCGGCAAGACTGTTACTATTCATAATTTCATAGGCATGCCATCCAAATCCAGAACTCTGAAACTGAATAACATATTAAACATACAATTATATCATTCTCTTTCTCAATTTGTATCTCAATATCAAATAGACAATCATGCCTCAACAATTTCATTTGTATAACCATAGCCACTCACAATGGCTTCTCATCACATTTGGATCATCATGTCTCAATTCACAATATCATACATCATCTTTCACATATTCATAATCAATTACATTGAACATAATCATATATGCATACATACCTCAGTCATCTCATTTCAAATTATACATATAGTACATTTCACAAGATTCACAATGTGCAAGACATAACATTATTTATATATATATCAACAATGCCCTATCAAGTGAATGTATACAATAATGCAAGGTTTGTACTTACTTCAAAAGCAATCCACACAATTCTAAACACTTTCTTTATCCAAAAGTCCTTCACCAAATGAATTAAGGCAATTCACTTTCTTCACAACCTAAACCAAAACAATGATGAACCACATCATCTCCAATACAATCAATCACTTATTAACCTCATACAAAACCCATAGACCACCATTACAAACCAAAATCTCAACCTCAAAGCCCATGGTCGTGGCCACCCAAAACCCCCACGGGCATGGGTTAAGAATTGCTTCTGCCCAAAAAATTTCCCAACACCCCACGGCCATGGCATCAAAAGGCCACGGGCGTGGCATCCAAGATGCTACTGCCTCTCACCAAAACATGTATTCCAAGCTTCTAATTCCAACAAACCCAAAAATCATGAAAACCAACAAAAATAATCAACCAAACTTAACATTAACAACACTTACCAACTCAAAACCTTAATACAATTTCAACACAACTACTTTCAAAACCAACATCAACTTAACTTACTTCCTTCAAACCAAAACCAACACCATAATTAAACAAATCAAACATACTTTAACATACTACAACCAACACACTCCTATTTCAAACATCTACCATCAAACTCAAACCCTACTTCATGAAAACAAAAGAAATTAAGATAGAGAACTTACCAAAATAATAAAACTTCTTGGACTTTCACCTAATCACTTGAAAACCCTTTCAATTTTGAGCTTGAACATCAAAACACAACTCTCTCTCTCTCTTGCTTAAGAGTGGCCGACCATGGAAGGAGAAAGGAAAGAAGAAGAAATGAGAAAAGTCAACTTCCTTTTCTCTTTAAATCTCCACCAAGCAATTCAAAATGAAAATGACTAAAATACCCTCTTTAAAACATTCTAACTCCTTTATCATTCATTTGCCCTTTTTAGTAACTTCACACTTCACAAATTAAATATCTTCTTACCTTGACCCACCATTTTGACCAACATATATGTTACATATATTACCATATATACAACATATACATTTTCTCTAAACAATCTTTTCCTTTTCAATAACACATATACATTAGATTCAAATGAAATAACAATTATATCAATACTTCTAGGACACATTTTGGGATATTACAATTCTCCCCCTCTAAAAAGAAATTTCGTCCTCGAAATTACCTGATATTATCTCTGAAACAATTGAGGATATTGATCTTGCATTGCTTGCTCGCTCTCCCACGTTGCTTCTTCTCTCCCATGATTCTTCCATAAAACTTTCACCAATGGCACTTTCTTATTTCTCAACTCTTTCACTTCATGTGCCAAAATAGCAACTGGTTCTTCTTCAAATGTTGGATCCGAACTCACTTCAATGGATTCAACAGGCAGGATATGAGATGGATCCGACCTGTATCTTCTCAACATAGAAACATGGAAGACATTATGGATTCTATCCAATTCAGGCGGCAATGCAAGACGATAAGCAACTGGTCCCACTCTTTCTAAAACTTCATATGGTCCAATGAAACGAGGACTCAGCTTCCCTTTCCGACCAAATCTCAGAATCTTTTTCCAAGGATATACTTTCAAAAATACTTTATCTCACACATTATACTCAATGTCTCTCCTCTTTAGATCCGAATAAGATTTCTGATGATCTGAAGCTGCTTTCAATCTATTTCGAATCATCTTCACTTTTTCCTCAGTTTCCTTAATCAAATCAGGACCAATTAATTTACCTTCACCAATTTCATTCCAACATAGAGGCATTCTACATCGTCTACCATACAATGCCTCAAATGGTGCCATTCCAATACTAGATTGATGACTGTTGTCATAAGCAAATTCCACAAGTGGTAAAAATCTGTCCCAACTTCCAGAAAAATCAATGACACAACTTCTTAACATATCCTCAATAATCTATATCACTCTCTCTGACTGCCCATCAGTCTGTGGATGAAATACAGTGCTAAAATGCAATCGAGAACCCAAAGCACTATGTAAACTCTTCCAAAATCTCGAAGTGAACCGGGGATCTCGATTCGACACTAAAGAAGTAGGGACTCCATGCAACTTCACTATTTCACTGATATACAGCTCAACCAACTTCTCAAGAGAATAATCCATCCGAACCGGAAGAAAATGAGCTGTCTTTGTCAATCTATCAACAATCACCCAAATAGCATCATGCTTTCTCTGAGTCAATGTCAAACCAGATACAAAATCCATTGTTACTCTTTCCCATTTCCATTCAGGCACTGATAAAGGTTGAAGCAACCCTGTTGGAACTTGATGTTCAGCTTTCACCCTCTGACAAGTGAGACATTTGGACACAAATTCCGCTATGTCTCTTTTCATACCAGACCACCAGTAGTGTTGTTTCAAATCATGGTACATCTTCGTATTGCCCGGATGCATAGCAAAAACTAACTGGTGTGCTTCTTCTAAAATAATCCTTCTCAAATTAACATCATCCGGTACACATAATCTCTCTTTAAACCAAAAACTACCATCACCTCTCATAAGAAAATCTCGGCTCTCTCCTTTTTGACAATCTGAAATAATCTTTTGGATTTTCTCATCAACCAACTGAGCTTCCTTAATCTGATCTAACAATACTAGCCTCAATTGTAATTGTGCCAACAATGTACCATCATCACAAGATACAAAGCTAGCATGCAATGCTCTCAATTCATCAAGCATCGAGAGCGAATAGACAGTCAATCCTGCCAAAGATTTCCGACTTAAGGCATCAGCCACAACATTTACCTTACTAGGATGATAATCAATTAAGCAATCATAATCTTTAATTAATTCCAACCATCACCTCTGCCTAAGATTAAGTTCTCTCTGAACCCCCAAATATTTCAAACTTTTATGATCAGTGTAGATGAAACACTTCTCTCCAAACAAGTAGTGTCGCCAAATTTTTAAAGAAAACACTATAGCTGCTAACTCCAAATCATGCATCGGATAGTTAAGCTCATGCGGCTTCAACTGTCGAGAAGCATAAGCTATAACCTTACCCTCTTGCATCAAAACACAACCCAAACCACTATGTGAAGCATCACTGTAGATCACATATGGTTTATCTTCTACAGGTAAGGTAAGAACAGGCGCTTGAGTTAACATCTCTTTCAACTGCTCAAAACTAGACTGACACTGCTCTGTCCACACAAATCTAACTCCCTTTCGAAGTAATCTGGTGAGTGGAATAGCTATCAAAGAAAATCCGTTCACAAAACGTTGATAATAACCTGCCCAACCCAGAAAACTTATAACTTCAGTTACAGACTTTGGTGGACTCCAATTCAAAATAGCTTCAACTTTACTTGGATCCACTTTAATACCTTCTGCTGAAATTATATGACCAAGAAAAGTCACTTGATCAAGCCAAAATTCACACTTCGACAGCTTAGCATATAATTGCTTCTCTCTCAAAATCTGCAGCACAATCCGTAGATGCTTGTCATGCTCCTCTTCATTACGCGAATACACCAAAATATCATCAATAAAAACTACCACAAACTGATCCATATAGGGCCTAAACACCCTATTCATCAAATCCATAAAGGCTGCAGGTGCATTCGTCAACCCAAAAGGCATTACTAAAAACTCATAATGCCCATACCTGGTACGGAAAGCTGTCTTAGAAACATCTTCAGCTTTAACCCTCAACTGATGGTACCCAGATCTCAAATCAATTTTAGAAAATACTGCTGCTCCCTTTAATTGATCAAAAAGATCATCAATCCTAGGCAAAGGATATTTATTCTTGATCGTCACTCTATTCAATTGCCTATAATCGATACACAATCTCATGGTACCATCCTTCTTCTTCACAAACAACACAGGAGCTCCCCACGGAGAAACACTGGGGCGAATAAATCCTTTATCCAACAACTCCTGTAACTGCACCTTCAATTCTCTCAATTCGGCAGGTGCCATGCGATAAGGAGTGATAGAGATGGGAGTGGTACCAGGCAACAATTCGATACCAAATTCAACCTCTCTCTCAGGAGGCAACCCTGGCAACTCCTCTGGAAACACGTCTGGAAAATCTGCAACTGTGGTTAAATCATCAAGTTGAGAACCCCTTACTCTAGTATCCACAACATGAGCAAGGTAAGCATCACACCCTTTTCTAATCAACCTTCTAGCTGTAACAGCTGAAACCAACAAGGATGCAAGCTGTCTCTGCTCACTAGAGACCAATACAATTTTACCATCATTGGTTCTCAAAGTGACACACTTCTTCTGACAATCTACCATAGCTCCATGCCTAGACAACCAATCCATGCCCAAAATCAAATCATACTCTTTAAAAGGCATTTCAATTAAATCTCCATGAAACTCCTCACCTTGCACCACAACTGTGCTATCTCGGTGCACCTTGCTAACAATCACACTATGCCCTAAAGGATTTGTTACCAACACATCAAATCCTAGGGACTCAGCGCGCAATTCAGACACAGGCAAAATAGATGCACTAATATATGAATGAGTAGAGCCTGGATCAATTAAAGCAAGGACTGAAATGCCAAATAAAGAGAAAGTACCAACAATAACTGCAGAAGCATCAGGTTGTCTTTGCATCACATAAACTCGTTGAGAAGGCCCAGCCTCATATGGTCTGATATCCCTGGATGAAGATCCTCTCTGACTATACCCAGGTCTACCCCCTCTGATGAAACTTCTGCCCCTCGACCACCTCTAACACTAGGTCGAGAAACTGCAGAATCTGTTGGCCTCTGCTCCGGCATCTCTGGACACTCTCTAATAAAATGATCAGGAGATCCACATCTGAAGCATACAGCTGGTCCACTATTCCTCCAACAAGCACCCCTATGTGTTCCACCACACTGAGCACACATAAGTGGAGTGGATCTCTGAATTACCGGGGTAGGAGCACTCGCTACTAAAGCTGTAGGTCTCGATCTCTGCCTCTGAAACTGAACCGACCTACCAGCCTGTCTCTGACTCCTACTGATTCTGGGAAAAAAACTTCCCCTACCACTTTTCATAGAAGAAGATCCTGCCTCAAACTGGGGTCTCCTAACCCTGATCTCCTCTTCAGAAGCAGCTACTGCAATATTCTGAGCTCTTTCCACACTCCTAGCTGCTGCAACCAGTTGGGAAAAATCTTGGTATCTAGAACCAGCCACAAGACACATAATTGAGGGTCTCAATCCCTCCTCAAACCTTCTACACCTGTCAATCTCGTCAGAAATAATTCCCCCGGCGTAGTGGCTCAATCGGATAAATTCTAACTCATATTCTGTCACAGACCGGTGATCTTGCTTCAAGGTCAAGAACTCCATCTTCTTCACATCTTTATACTCCCTCGGAGTATATTTCAGCTCAAACTCCCGTAAAAAATCACTGTAGGACAATGTTGGTGGATCATCCATAGCATGGGGCACTGTCTTCAACCAATCATATGCATCCTTCTGTAGCAATGATCTGGCATAATCAAAATTTTCTTCTGGAGTGGCTTGCAACTGAATGAAGATTCTTTGTACCTTATCTAGCCACTGCTCGACTACCGCTGGATCAATAGTACCCAGAAAAATCTTCTGCTCCATACTTTCTTAATTTATCGTAATGTCTCACTGGTATCATTGGCTGTGGTGGTGGTGGTTGCACGGGTGCCTGCCTCAATATATCAACCATATGCCTAAGCCAAACTGGCGGAACCTCCTCACCAGCTGGTCTCCCTGACATAGAAATAGGGACCTCTCCAGTTCTACCCACTCTAGCTCCCTCTCTACCATCATCAGGAGCTACACTTTCGGCACTACCCTCAATAGATTGATGTGAATGAGGATCCATTACAACCTAAATCTGCAAACAAAGCAGAATACACCTCATTAAAGATCAGAGACTGCCAATACCAAACATGTATTTTATTTAAAAACCCACTTTTTAAAATCAAAATATTCTTTTTCTCACACTTGACCTAGGTTGAGAATCTCAAACCTAGGCTCTGATACCAAAATAATTGTAACACCCCTATATCCGTATACGTACATAGCATGCTTATACAATCGTAATATACGTATACTAAATATAGAAATGCCACACTTTGCAAATACTCAAATCACATTTAAGATAAAATAAAAACTTAAGAAATACCAAATGTTTAAATGAAAATCGTAAGACACAGTAGCTAAAAAATGTTTATTTAATACGCAACGGAAGTTATATTCAAAATTTACAAATACAAATACATTAAACCTCAAAAATTACAAAATATGAAATATATACATGGTTGGCAGCTTGACTCTCTGATCTTTAAGCTTTAATCCAACTCTTCACAATCAAAACAACCTCAACTCGGTCTAGAGGAATCCTCCGCCTCAATTCTATCACTTCTATCACCTGCGCGATGAATCCCAATCATGCTGAGCCAACAACTCAGTAGTACAAACCAAAATGCTATTATGCTTAATCAATAACAATGATATACATTCAAACAATAAAGGTCATACTCAATATACAATATTTCATGAATATTACATATCATCATTTAAGTACTACTAACATCTCATTACATCATATCATCATTCATGACATCAATATGACATAGACACCTATGGGCCCAACAAATATTTAATACGATATTCAGAATTCAGAGTTACTGCTTTGGTTCATAATCATAATAATCAAGCCCGTAGGCAACATATATATATCTCTATCCATGGATAGTGTAACAGACCCAGTCTCTTGGACCATCAACTAAACAAGCTTGAGGAGATCCTCAACCCGGCAAGACTGTTACCAAACATATATCTCATAATCACAATTTCTCATAATGTAACAGACCCAGTCTCTTGGACCTCAATTTAACTCAAATTGAAGAGATCCTCAACCCAGCAAGACTGTTACTATTCATAATTTCATAGGCATGCCATCCAAATCCAGAACTCTGAAACTAAATAACATATTAAACATACAATTATATCATTCTCTTTCTCAATTTGTATCTCAATATCAAATAGACAATCATGCCTCAACAATTTCATTTGTATAACCATAGCCACTCACAATGGCTTCTCATCACATTTGGATCATCATGTCTCAATTCACAATATCATACATCATCTTTCACATATTCATAATCAATTACATTGAACATAATCATATATGCATACATACCTCAGTCATCTCATTTCAAATTATACATATAGTACATTTCACAAGATTCACAATGTGCAAGACATAACATTATTTATATATATATCAACAATGCCCTATCAAGTGAATGTATACAATAATGCAAGGTTTGTACTTACTTCAAAAGCAATCCACACAATTCTAAACACTTTCTTTATCCAAAAGTCCTTCACCAAATGAATTAAGGCAATTCACTTTCTTCACAACCTAAACCAAAACAATGATGAACCACATCAATTCCAATACAATCAATCACTTATTAACCTCATACAAAACCCATAGACCACCATTACAAACCAACAACTCAACCTCAAAACCCACGGTCGAGGCCACCCAAAACCCCTATGGGCGTGGGTTAAGAATTGCTTTTGCCCAAAAATTGCCCAACACCCCACGGCCATGGCATCAAAAGGCCATGGGCGTGGCATCCAAGATGCTACTGCCTCTCACCAAAACATGTATTCCAAGCTTCTAATTCCAACAAACCCAAAAATCATGAAAACCAACAAAAATAATCAACCAAACTTAACATTAACAACACTTACCAACTCAAAACCTTAATACAATTTCAACACAACTACTTTCAAAACCAACATCAACTTAACTTACTTCCTTCAAACCAAAACAACACCATAATTAAACAAATCAAACATACTTTAACATACTACAACCAACACACTCCTATTTCAAACATCTACCATCAAACTCAAACCCTACTTCATGAAAACAAAAGAAATTAAGATAGAGAACTTACCAAAATAATAAAACTTCTTGGACTTTCACTTAATCACTTGAAAACCCCTTCAATTTTGAGCTTGAACATCAAAACACAACACTCTCTCTCTTGCTATAGAGTGGCCGGCCATGGAAGGAGAAAGGAAAGAAGAAGAAATGAGAAAAGTCAACTTCCTCTTCTCTTTAAATCTCCACCAAGCAATTCAAAATGAAAATGACTAAAATACCCTCTTTAAAACATTCTAACTCCTTTATCATTCATTTTCCCTTTTTAGTAACTTCACACATCACAAATTAAATATCTTCTTACCTTGACCCACCATTTTGACCAACATATATGTTACATATATTACCATATATACAACATATACATTTTCTCTAAACAATCTTTACCTTTTCAATAACACATATACATTAGATTCAAATGAAATAACAATTATATCAATACTTCTAGGACACATTTTGGGATATTACAGGCAAGTTTCCTCTAGCATTTAATAATTTAACTTGCCTTGTTAGCCTTGCTATTTGTCTAGCTATTTCTGAATTTGAGTTAAGCACATGAATTCCTCTATGCCTCTCCTCAATTTTTTTCTACTATGAGTTTGCTCTCGACATCTCAAACAATCTAACAGTTTCAGCAGCTGCCATTACACCTCCTGCTGCATTATTCACTGAATTTTGGCTTTGTTGTGTGAGTCCATCATAAAATAATTGTTTGAGTAGCTATTGTGGATAATGATGATGAGGGTATTGGAACAAAAATGATTTTAAGTGATGCCATGCCTCATGAAATGGTTAACCATCTAATTTGGTGAATGTTGCAATATTTCCCTGAAGTTCCTTGGTCTTCTGATATGAATAGAATTTGGTCATGAACTTGTTATAAACTTTAATCAATGCGGTTAATAAATTTTCCAATAAGGTTATCAGCCATGCCTTTTCTCTATCCTTTAAAGTGTTGGGGAAACACCGCATTTTAAGCTCATCTTATAATAATGCTTCCAAAGGGAATGTATGCAAGCTTTAATAAAAATCACGAATGAAGTTCAGAGGATCTTCATTCAGCAATCCATGAAAAGAGGGAAGCATACTATAATGAGTATTTTTTTAGTTCATAGTTTCTTATTGTGTTGCTTAACCATATACATGATGTAGTTACCCCAGTAATCGATTGGGCAAAGTCTTTCATGTTCCTTTACGTCACCCATCTCTTCTTTTGTGTTCTTCTCAAATTGCTCTTTGATGTCTTCTTCTTCTTGTCCCAAAGGATCCACTCCTTCGGTTATACGAAGTCTATGAATGTTATCTACAAATGGAACAAGTTCATTGCCTTGGGACCTTTATCCTTTCATAATCACATAGGCAATTAAAAAAACACTTAAACACTTAAACAATTAAAATAAAATAATCAAATTATTACCTAAACTACCTTCCCCGGTAATGGTGCTAAAAACTTATTGGCTTTACTTAATACTACTACAAAGTAACTCTAACAAGTATATGAGGTAGTTGAAGTAATTGTGGAACGTCCCAAGGTTGTCTCATAAGGAAGGTGTTTGTTTATAATAATTTAATTGAAACCACAAAATTTAAAGATTAAGTGTATATTATTGGAATGGTAAAAGAAATCTAAGATTATAATTAAAATAAATAGCAGTTGCACAAAATTGATTCAAACTTTTAAAGGATGCCCAAGATTTACAATTCGATATAATCAAATGTTTAATTCTAAAATTACCTTTAACTTACCCTTGTAACCTAATTTGTTTCCTATGGTTAATTAGTAATTATCAATTCATTAGTTCTCACATTTATGAATTAACAATAACCAATTATTTTTATCTTGCAAATTATGAGAGCCCTAGAACTTATATTTCTAATTCATTCTTAGAGTAGTTGAATACATATTTCTAATATCAAATTTCAACTTTTGGTTCTTCATTCAATATTTAGAGATTAATAGGTGGCAAATCTATCAACCTAACATTTGATCCAATATAATCAACTCACATAACAAGGTATATGAATGGAAATACTTGAGTTAAATCATTTAATCAAATCTATTGCAAATCCTAGGCATGGATAATTTAGCTCATCATCATAAAATCAAAGAATATACTCATCTCAATTGAAATCAAATCACAAATATCCACCGAAATATTAATGTTCATAACAAATAAACAAAAATCTAAAATGAATTAATTGAACTAATTCAAGAAAAAACAAAACCCGGTTTAAAGAAGACTAAAGTTGATCTTTTCTTACTTTTCCTCCACCCTTGATTGAGTTTGATGAAGAATCCTTAAACCTCCTCCAAAATCTTTACAAAACCAATCTTATGCAAATAAAAATGGATGAATGAATATCAAAAGGTAGAAATCTTCCTAAAAACAAAACTCTTCTAGCTTCTTCCAAAAGACCCTTAAAAACATGTCCCTCCTCTCATTTTAATCAAAACTCTTCCCTCCTCCGTCTCAATTACTAGTATTTTTTTATTTAAACCCATGCTTTATAGCCCTGCATCGTACTCTCCACTTCTATTTGTTTCCTCCTTTTAAATTTTTAAAACTTTCTTTTCTAAAAAGCAGTTCATATTTTGCTCAAAACATCACTTTTTGTCTCTTGTCTCACTAAATGTGTTAAAATTAAAAGGGAATCTCTCACAGACACAACCAAGTCAGTTTGGCCTTTGCCATGTCTTTCAATCTGGGACACAGCTTGTGACACGGCCAAGCCATATAGCAATGTCTGCTTCTGCCTTCTTTTAGTTATTCTTTTCTTGAGCCTGTTGGAATACATGGCCAGAGACATGGCTGTGTCTTCTGACCGTGTCTATTGTACTTCCTCTTCTCTTGTTTCTTGGGGAAGGATACAACCAAAGAAATTTCTTGACTTGGTCGTGTACTGTGACATGACCAAGGACACGATTGTGTCCTTTTCATGTGTCCAGTTCTATGTAAACTTCAGGTTATCCTTATGAAAGACCCGGCCATGCTTCAAATTTGTCCTGGCCATATCATATGACATGGTCAGAGACATGGCCAAGATGGTAAGTGTGTCGAGCTTTGCCAAAATTTTAAATTTTCTGGATGGAGGACACGGCTCAGCTTGAACCATCTTAGCCATGTTCAATGCTTTTCCCTTCCAATTTAACTTCAACAAGTGAATTTTAAGTTCCATTTTATCACATGTTCATGCTACAACTTAAATCATCAAAGACCTTCAAACAACTTATCAAACATATTAGAAAAATAGCTAAAAAGCAAATAGAAGTATCATAAAAACACATATAAAATGATCATAACACTAATGCACAGATCAGACGGACTGGAGTAGATTTTGTTTGAGGTTGAGGAAAATATGCTTCAAAGATAGGTTAAGGAGTTGATGAAGAAATGACATGTTTGAGAAAGCTTGAGCCCATGTGTCATACCTATGTTGCTTATTCCTTAGAGGGATGGAACTTGGAGGATATGTGTGTTAAGTGATGAGCTATAATTAAAATCACTATGAAGTATAGACATCTTATCCCTAAACTTTATGATATGTTCGATGAGTTAAGTGGTGCATGCAATTTTACCAAAAATAATCTTAAAATTGGATATCATCATATGAGAATATAACCTAGAGATGAATGGAAAATTGCTTTTAAAATAAAATATGGGTTGTATGAATGGTTGGACATGCCTTTTGTCCTAACCAATGCACTGAGTACTTTCATGAGGCTTATGAATCATGTTTTATGTGAATTCTTGGGAAATTGTTGTTGTTCATTTTGATGATATATTGGTTTATAATAGAACAATAGATGATCATCTTAAGAAAGAACAATTGTATGGGACTGCTACGAAGTGCACCTTTTTTGGTGATAAACTTGTCTTCTTAGGGTTTAATATTAGTAAAGAAAAACTTATTGTTGATGACGAAAAGATTAAGGCTATCGAGGAATGGCCAATACCTACCTCTATAGGAGAAGTTAGGAATTTTCATTGATTAGCTAGTTTCCATAGGATATTTGTCAAAGATTTTAGCACTATTACTGCTCCTTTAACTAGTATTGTTAAGAAAGTTGTGAGCTTCAAATGGATTGAAAAACAGCAAAATGCTTTTAATCTTCTCAAAGATAAATTGTGGACAGTTCCTATCTTGTGTTTGCCTAATTTTCATAAAACTTTTGAAATTGAATGTGATGCCTCTAGTGTGTGAATAGATGTTGTTTTATTGCTAGAAAGGTGACCAATTTCATATTTTAGTGAGAAGCTGAATGGAGCACAATGTAACTATTCCACATATGATAAGGAACTTTATGTGTTGGTAGGGGCATTGGAAACATGGCTATGCAATTTACTACCTAAAGAATTTATGATCCACGCGACCATGAGTTGCTTAAATATTTAAGGGGTACAAGGAAAGCTAATCAAGAGGCATGCTCCATGCAATTCATTAAGACTTTCCCATATGCAATCAAATACAAGCAAGGTAAAAAAAAAATATAGTTGCAGATGCTCTATCTAGAAGGTATAGTTTACTCTCTACTTTAAGCTTAAAATTTTTGGGTTTTGAAAAAATTAAGACATTGTATGCAAGTGATTCTAATTTTACTAATGGCTATAGTTCATGTGAAAAATGATACATTTTAGAAATTTTATAGACATGATGGGTATCTAATGAGAGAGAGGAAATTATGCATACCTATGTGTTCTTTGAGAGAGAAGATTGTGAGAGAATCACAAAATGGTGCGTTCATGAGTCATTTTTTTATTGCTAAGACACTTGACATTTTGTATGAACATTTCTATTGGACTAGCATGAAAAGAGATGTAGAACGGATATGCTATAGCTGTGTAGAGTGTAAGCAAGCTAAATTTAAAGTTCAACCTCATAGGTTACATACTCCCTTACCATTCCTGGACAACCTTGGGTGGATATCTCTATAAATTTTTTATTGGGGTTGCCTAAGTTAAAAAGGAGGTAAAGATAGAATATTTGTAGTAGTTGATAGGTTTAGTAACATGGCACACTTTATTTATTGTCACAAAATCGATGATGCTACATATATTGTTGAATTGTTCTTAGTTCATTTGCATGGGATCCTTAAGATAATTGTTTTTGATAGATATGATAAGATCTTAAGTCACTTTTGGTGTGATCTATGGGGAAAATTGGGGACTAAACTTTTACTTTTTACTATTTGTCATCGACAAACATATGATTAAATAGAGATGGTTAATATAACTTTAGGCTGTAATTAGAAGAAATTTGAAAACTTGGGAAGATTGTTTGCCACTAGTTGAATTTGCATATAATAGGAGCATTCATTCTTCTATAGATTATTCTCCTTTTGAGATTGTGTATGGTTTTAATCCACTAAACCTTTTGGATTTATTACCTTTGCCTTTGAATGATATTACTAACTTGGATTTATAGAAAAAGGAAAAGTTGGTTAAATCCATACATGAAAAAGCTAAACAGCACATTAAGAAGAGAAATGAGCACTGTGCATGTTAAGCCAACAAAGGAAGGAAAGCTATTACCTTTGAACATAAAGATTGGGTATGGGTGCATATAAGGAAGGATAGAATTCCAAATCAATGGAAATCTAAGCTTAATCAAAAGAGGCAATGGATCATTTTAAGTTTTAGAGAAAACTAATGACAATGCCTATAAGATTGACCTTCTTAGTGGGTATAACGTGTCAGCTTCTTTGAATGTTTTTTATTTATCTCCTTTTGAATTAAATGTTGAGTCGAGGACAATTTTTTTTAGGAGGGAGATAACATGAATATGGCTATGGAACCTGTAGACCCTTAATTTTTGACCCAATCCGGTCCATTATGTTTTATTTGGTTTAAAATGATTTTTGTTGTTTAATTGGTCCAAAATAATTTTAATTAAATAATTTTTACCTTAGTATCTAATTTTTATTAAGAAAAAATAAAAATAAACAAAAAAATCAAAAAATAAAAATCAGAGTCGAAAAAAAAACGGTAGCGAAAAGTGGTCGCGCGGGCCCGTCGGGCCAGCAGCACCTCACCCGCAGGCCTACGGGCGAGTTATTTCGCCCACAGGAATTTCCTGCGGGCGAAATGATTTTCAGCAGGAATTTCCTGTGGGCGGCTGCGGGTGAAGTTATTTCGCCCGCAGGAATTTCCTGCGGGCGAAATAACTTCCCGCAGGACTTTCCTGCGGGTGGCTGCGGGCGAAGTTATTTCGCACATAGGAAATTCCTGCGGGCTGGCACGCTGGCACTCCCATGGGCCCTTTGCCACAATTTTCACCAGCGCAAAATTTTTCAACACAATTTTTTTGAAACCTAATTCAATTAGGTTTTAATTTCTTTTTTTTATTAATATTAATTGCCGTGGGGAATTAGGAATAAACAACCTAAAAACCACTATAAATAAGGACTAATAAAACCAAATCAAGGGAGGAAAAACTTTCATAGTAGCTTGATTTTTTTTTTGAAACCAAATCAATGAAGGAAAAGGGAAACACAATTCAATTGATCTTTAAAGCAGCAGTAGCACGTATTAAGCAATTCAAAGGCAACCAAGGCTTGTCTTTGGAGATAGTTCATCCAAGAAGAGTTATTTTTTGGAGAATCAACAAAAGAAGGTATGCTAAATTCTTTTAATTTATGTTTCACAGTAGCAAATCCATAAAATTTAAGTTTTTAAATAAAAAATCTTAGAGTTGTAATTTAAATTTTTCCATAATCAAAAACAATAAAAACGTGACTTTTTTCCTAAAAAGACTTAAAATTGTTATTTTTTTCTTCTTAAAAAACCTTAAAACTCTAATTAAACATTTTTTTCAACAAAATCAAAATCAAATTATGTTTCTTTCAAAATTTTAAAGTAGGTTCTATTTCATTCAAAAAACCTTAAAAAACATCTTTTCTACTTATAAAAACTTCAATTCATGTGTTTAAATTCATAAAACTTCATAAATCATCAAATTGCTTTTTAAAACTCTAATTCAAATTCATTACCCGAGAACCCTAATTTCAAAGCCTAAAACCAAAATTTAACTTTTAAACCTAAAATAATGAACCCTAATCCTTTTAAAACCTTAAACCTTAATTTTTATGAACCCTAATCCTTTTAAAACATTAAAAAATATAAAAACATAAAAACTCAAAAATTACACAGTAGCTTAAAGTTTAATAAACAAAAAATCACAAATTAAAGTATTTTAAGGTATTTAAAACCCTAGTTTCATGATTTCATCATTCAAACCTTAATTTGTTTAATCAAAGTGTTTTGCCAACATTTAAAAAACATAAAACCCTAATCTATTTTAATTCCCTAAAAAGTCACAGTAGCTTAACTTTAGAATTTCCAAAACCTTAACACATGAGATAAAGAACCCTAAATAGAAATAGTAGCTATACTTGAACTTTTATTTGTTTTATTCAATTCCATATTTATTTATACCTTGATTTATTTCTTATGCTTTAATTTATTTAATTTTAATACTTGATTTATTTAATTTATCATGGATGGATGTTTGTTTTGGTTAATAGCTTTGATGAATGATTTATTTATTATGAATGGATATTTATTTTTATCAATTTATTTAGACTTCCAAAAGTTGTAAGAGGTATGTTTCCACTTGGTGGGTACCTCATTATGTAAACATCATGTAATTTAATTTGCTTTTCTATTTTAAAACTTATGTAAAGGGCATGTTTCTACCTTTTGGTGGGTATCCTATCTAGGCATGTGATGTAAGGACATGTTTCCATCCATGGATGGGTGTCCATTTATTTGTTTTGTTTTGTTTGGACATTGCTTTCATTTTAATATAATGATGCTTTCATTTTATTGTGTGTAGTATGGATAATATTGTTATATTTAAGAATTTTATAATATTAAGACCTGTAAAGGAGGCCGGTTCTAATGAACCGGGCATTGTAGGGGTGCTGGGCCATTTCTCACCTTCCCCACACGTACCCAACTTTTCAAACTCATTAGGGGGTTGGGGATTCCTTAGGAATCGAGTCATCCACCCCTTTCTTTTTTCCCGGCCCGTCCGGGTGGCGACTCCATTTTCTCCAGACTTAGGTCCGTGTTCTCTAAGGCCCCGAGCCTAAACAGTGCTGAAGTTGCAAGAACTATTCCACCGGGAGTGGGGGCGAAAATCCCCGCTCACATATACGACTCCACTGGGGATAAGAGAAGTTGATTCTATTGGTCTTTATATTATTCTTTTCTTTCTTATAATGATATTATCCATTGCATCATATTAGATTGCATTGTGTGCGAGAGTTAGGACGCCCGTGTTACCCGTGTTATGTTATGTAAGGGATACCATACTTTCACTCAAGGTATGGAGATCGAGCATGGCATAACCACTCATAGCCTCGTACCGTTTGGTATATACTTACTATGGGAACCTAAGCCTTTCTACCCAAAGACTAAAGCTCATGTAATTGGCCTAGTTACTTTCCTTAGGTTTTACCCTAAATGCATATTGTTTGACTATGGTTAGTTTATCTTAGTCTAAATCATGGCTTATTTGGTTTGTTCTTTTTCTAATATGACCTAAGTATATTCTAAGCTCAAAATAAATTTTTTCTTTAAAGCCCAAAAGACTAAAACTACTTTTAAAATTTTTCAAGATGGTCTTTGGACATAAGACTTTTTCTAAAAACAAATCAAAAAAATTCTTTGGCCCATGGCCCAAATACTAAGCCCAAAATCCATTTTTCTAAAATCTTTTACAATGGGCTTAGAAACAAAACTATTTTCACCCAACATTTTCTTTCAAAGAGCTTGCAAAAATATTTAGGTTAATTATGAAATACCAAAAATCAATTGTGGGCCTAGTTTACACTAAGAACAAATTAACCATGGGCTTGTTTTTGGCATGAATCATTACTTACCTTTTTTCAAGTGAGAAATTTATCTATAATAAACCTCTTAATTTCGTTTTAATCCAATATAGCATAAAAGCTACTTTGGTTGGTTGAATGGATTAAAACCTAATTAATGGGAATTATCATGGATTGATTTCCATTTTAAAAAATATAACTATTGGTTGAAACATCCGAGGAAATTGTTCGAAAGCAAGGTACCCCATGTTGGTATTTTGTTAACCATATACCTAGGAAAAGAGACTCGCCATTCGTGTGTGGATGTTATAAGGTTGGAAGGAACGTCCTAATTTGTTCTTATTTGTTAATTGTTTGTACATACATGCATACATGCATACATTTGCATCTCATATCATTGGTCCTCTCTGGCTCACAACCCTGGATTATGAAAGTTCAAAAGCTTACGACAATCCGACCTACGCCGGAGATGAAGTATCTAGCAACGACTCAATCACTTGCTCACCAAAGACAATGGAGCCCGAACAAAATCAAAGAATGGTGGATGAAGCCCTCAATGCCAAGATGGAAGAAATCAAAGAGGTCCTAGCTGAGACCATGAAGAACCAATTGACTGCAATCTTAGAGAATCATGTCGAGGCATCTGCTAGCACTAAGAAACCAAAGGACAAAGGGAAGACTAAAGTTAATGAAGTGGCTTTTGATGATGAAAAGGTGGTCATTGATGATGATGGTGATTGGGCTCAATACCACCAAGAGGTTCAAGAAAAGAAGAAAGAACCGAAGGCTGTCGAGAAAGCAACTATTGAAAAGACCAAGACATCTGATGTTGAAAAGATGATTACTGATTTAGAAAAGAAATTTGAAAAGAAGCTAAAAATCGAAGAGATGTCCGAAGTTGACAAGTTATTTGAACAAGATGATGAGGTCCCTTATAAGTTCAAGATGCCTTCCTTTGCTACATACAATGGCACCGGAAATCCCCATCTCCACGTGAAGCAATATATCACTGCCATGCAATCTGCCCGAGCTACTAAGGCTCAAACCCTAAGGTACTTTATGCTCTCATTGGACTCTGTTGTCCAAAATTTGTTCAATACCTTAGATGATGAAACACAAAAGAGCTGGGATCTACTTTACAAAGCCTTTATCCAACAATATGGATATAATGTTGAATTGGAAGTTACCTTTATGGAAGTGGAATCCATTAGGCAAAGGCCGAATGAGAATTTTGTAGACTATGTCAAGAGATGGAGAAACAAAGCTGCTTTACTCAAGAAGAGGCCCGATGAATCCGATCAAATAAGGATGATTGTGAGAGGGGTGTTACCTAGTCTTCGTAAGAGGATGTCTCATACACTCATCCGTGATTTCAAAGACCTTCTTCAATCTGGTTTACAAATTGAAGAATGGGACAGGGAGAAGAGCCGATTTGCAACGAAAGGAATGAGAAAGGGAGCTATCAACCTGGTAGCCAAAGCATGCAAAAGGTCGTCGGTGTTAATGCTACTAACCAAGGAACAAGGAGACAATTTTCAGAATTGGGAAAACCGATGTCCTGGGTTCTCAACAAGCTTCAAAGAAAGGGATTGCTACAACCCTTAAATCCTCATCCTTTGCCTAATCCTCTCCCGCCTAATTTTGACACCAAAGCATTTTGTCAATTTCATCAAATGCAAGGACATGACACGGATAGATGTGTGAGATTGAGACATGAGATCCAAAATTTAATTGATAATGGGAAGATACCTGAGCTCAATAAGCCAAACACCAAAGATAACCCATTGCCAAAGTTCAATAGAGTACCACCACCAGCCACCTTCATGATTGGAGGAGGTTTGCATGAGGATTTTGTCATGTCTTCTTTTTAAGATATGGAAGGAGAAGCAATCAAAGAAGAAGAGGAATTTAATGAAGCTAAACAAGTTATGATTGGTGGGGAAGTATCAATTTGTGTGGTCAACAGGTTTTGGGATTCAAGTGATAGTGATGATGATATCATACCAAAGAAGAAGGAGTGGACTTGGTCTGAGCCCGAAGAAGATGAAGTGATGAATACTAGATCCGGTAAGCCTTATGCAAGGCCACCACCTAAGGAGGTAGAAACTAATAAGGGGAAGGAAGTTGAAGTGGAAGAAGATGATGCTGTACTCAAGCAATTAAAAAGAACCCAAGCAAGTGTTAGCATTTGGGACCTGTTAGCTACTTCTAAAAAGCACCGAGAGACTATGGCCAAAGCCTTGGCTAGCATGCCGATTTCTACCTCCATAACACTGGAGAAGTTGATTAACTTCATAAAAATTGGGAAAGTAATGAAATGTGAAGAGGTTCAAGAGAAGAACGAAGTTAGTATGGGAGCAGTTTCTTTTTCTGATGCGGACTTACCAGAGGAAGGGAGAGACCACATCCGCCTTCTCTTTATCAAAATAGAAGTCAAGGGGAAGAGGACTCCCTGTGTAATGGTCGATGATGGGTCCACCATAAATGTTTGTCCACTTAAGATACTACCAAAGCTAGCCATGTCAACAAGAGATTTAAACCCAACCGAGGTGACAATTCATGCTTATGACAACACTAAGAGGCATGCAGAAGGGACTTTCAAATCAGCCGTCAAGGTTGGTCCAATTGAATCTATTGTGGAGTTTGTTGTTTTAGACATACCAGTTGCCTTTGCCTTACTCTTGGGACGACCATGGTTTCACCCTCTTGGTGGAGTTCCTTCCACCCTTCATCAAAAGATCAAATTCCCCAGTGGAAGTGAAACAGTGGTCATTGAAGCTGAAGATAATGAGATTGTTAACATTGTAATGGTTGAGAGGCCTCTCAATGGTTTTCAAGTAGCTGTAATTTCTGATGATGAAGCAGTGGACTCCAAAGTCTTGAATATGATGAAGAACATGAATTACCTTCCTGGAGCTAGTCTTGGAAAGGGTAAAGCCGGCTTAACAAAGTTGCCAGATTTTAGAACTCAAACTTCCAAGAAGGGGTTGGGATATGATGAAGCCAATAATGGTCAACCAAAGAAGAATGAGAAGATGAGCTTCCCACCACTTGAAGAGATCTTTGTCAAAGCTCCAACTATCAGACCACTCCAAGGAAAGCCCGAGCCGATCATTTTCATGGGTAAGTTAATTCCCGGTTTTGAAATTTTTGCAGATGTTGCTGAGTTAGTGGAGCAAGTGAAAAAAAAGCTCACCCTGTCAATCAACAAAGAGAAGAATGAAGCTGCCCTGAGAGCCAAGAAGACTCCAGACGAGATTGCTGCCCTAGTTGAAGAAAAGTTTGAAGACATTATACTTTATGATTCTGAGAACAATGATTATGATTTTGATTTTAATTTGTCTGCTTTGTATGAGGATGATGATGTTTTCTTTTCCAAAATGAATGCAATAAAGTCTGATTTTGCTTACTTGTGTGATGTTTCTCCTGATGGTTGCATACATTCAAATAGCAGTTACATGAGCATCTTTAATATTAATTTTGTTAACACACAATCATTAAATTTGGGAACAACTGAAAACCCTAAAAACATTAGCATAGCATCCGACCTTACTCCTAATGAGAGAGAGAGATTTCAAAAAATATTTAAAAAATATGAAGAGGTGTTCGCTTGGTCTTATGAGGATATGCCGGGAATAGATCAAGACATAGCCGAGCATCACATTCCTACTTACACTCACATTAAACCTGTCAAACAAAAGCTTATATGATTAAGACCTGAATGGGCTGAATTGGTTAAAGAAGAGGTCACTAAGAAAATACAAGTGAAGTTCCTTGAAGTGATAGAATACCCAGATTGGCTAGCCAACATAGTACCTGTGCCAAAGAAAGATGGGAGGATAAGGGTCTGCGTGGACTATAGAGATTTAAACAAGGCTTCCCCTAAGGATGATTTTCCTTTACCTCATATAGATGTACTCATTGATAGTGCAGCCTCTAGTGTGCTACACTCGTTTGTGGATGGATTTTCCGGATACAATCAAGTGTTAATGGCCCAAGAGGATAAAGCCAAAACTGCCTTCACTACTACATGGGGTATATTTTGTTATAGGGTGATGCCTTCGGCTTAAAGAATGCTGGAGCAACTTACCAAAGGATAACCACCACATTGTTTCATGACATGATGCACAAAGAAGTTAAAGTATATGTTGATGATATGATGGTTAAGTCGGATACAAGGGAGCAACACTTCCAGAATTTGGATTTATTCTTTGATAGAGCTTTGAAGTATAAGCTAAGATTAAACCTGAAGAAGTGTGTATTCAGTGTTACATCAGGTAAATTATTGGGACATGTAATTGGCCTGAATGGCATCAAGATAAATCCTGAAAAAGTCAAAGCAATCAGAGATATGTCGGCCCCTAAGATGGAGAGAGAAGTTCGGGGATTCATTGGTAAACTACAGTACATCAGTAGATTTATAGCAAAGCTCACAACAATCTGTTAGCCTATCTTCAAGTTACTTAGGAAGAATCAGCCGGTCGTATGGAATGAAGAATGTCAAAAGGGCTTTGAACGAATAAAAGAGTATTTGTTGAATCCACCTGCTTTTAAACCACCTAAACCCGGCAAACCTCTATTACTATACTTAGCAGTAGAAGAAGAATCGATAGGAGCCATGCTAGCCCAAGCAGATGAGTCGGGGATTGAGCATGCCGTTTACTACTTAAGTAGAAAGCTCCTACCTTATGAAATTAAGTATAGTATTATTGAAAAAACATGTATAGCCGTGGTTTGGTCTTCTAAGAAGTTGCGGCATTACTTTCAATCATATAGTGTGCAAGCAATTTCTAGGTTGGATCCAATGAAATACTTAAGGGAGACACCCTCCTTAATTGGGAAATATGGTCGATGGTTGATAATATTGGAAGAATTTGAGATCGAGTATGTGACCAGAAAAACAATCAAAGGTAAACAATTACCAGAAAGTGAAGAGGTAATCTTGGAATTTCCAGATGAACATCTAGAAGCGATTGAAGTACAAGGGTGGAAAATGTATTTTGATGGAGCAGCAAATAGGAAAGGAGCAGGTTTGGGAGTTATACTAGAATCGCCCGAAGGGGAACTCATCCCTTTAGCCAAAAATTTGAAATTTAGGGCAACCAATAATATGGTGGAGTACGAAGCTTGTATTTTCGGTTTGGAAACCCTAATGATTATGAAGGTAGATAAGGTGGAAGTTTATGGTGATTCGTTGCTAGTAGTATCCCAAGTAACTGGAGAGTGGGAGTTGAAAGAAGAAAAATTGAAACCATACCATCATTACCTGACCATGATAAAGAAGAATTTTAAGGAGTTAGGTTTATACACCTGTCAAGAGAAGAAAATCAGATGGCTGATGCCCTAGCCATATTGGCTTCAGTTTGGGAAGATCCTATTAACCTATTCCTTAAGCCTCTGATCTTGACCAGTTCATCAACTCCTTGTTATGAATATGAAACAATCATGGAAATTGATACAGACCATGATGCATGGTATGATACCATAAGGAGATTTTTGGAGGAAAGAGAATACATGCCGGGTGCAACAAAGAAAGAGAGAAGAGCCATAAGGAGGTGGTCATTGCAATACACCACATCCCATGGGGAGTTATATCGAAGATGGCCCGATGGGGTGCATTTGAGATGTTTAAGAAAGCCCGAAGTGGAGCGCATCATGTCAGAAATACATGCAGGAAGTTGCGGTCCGCACATGAGTGGTTTGGCCCTAGTTAAGAAGATTATTCGACAAGGTTACTACTGGTTGACCATGGAGAGAGACTGTATTGAGTTTGTCAAGAAGTGCCAACAATGTCAGATGTACGGTAACTTGAATCATATGCCTCCTGAAGAAGTGCATTCAATGTCTTCACCCTGGCCCTTTGCCACCTGGGGTATCGACATTATAGGAGAGATACATCCGACAGCTTCAAACGGGCACCGTTTTATTGTGGTAGCAGTTGATTATTTTTCGAAATGGGTCAAAGCCGAATCCTTCAACAAGCTGGGTGCAAGTCAAATGGTGCAGTGGAAGCTAACGGGGTACAATTTCAAGGGGCAGTTAAGGATTTATTCTCCAAGTACCACATCCATCATCATCGATCCTCTCCTTATAGACCAAAGGCTAATGGTGCAGTGGAAGCAACAAACAAGACAATTAAGCAAATTGTGTCCAAAATGACCAAGACTTACAGGGATTGGTCAGAGATGCTTCCCTTTGCTTTATGGGGATATAGGACGAGTGTGCGAACACCAACTGGAATGACACCGTTCTCCTTGGTTTATGGGATGGAAGCAGTGTTGCCAATTAAGATTGAGATCAAGTCATTAAGAGTAGTCTTGGAAGCGAAGCTGCCTGAAACAGAATGGGTAGCGAGCAGATACACACAGTTAGCTTTATTAGAAGAGAGAAGGCTAAAGGCACTGTATCATCACCAACTGTATCAAAAGAAGATAGCTTGGGCCTACAATAGAAAAGTCAAAATACGAAGATTCAGGGTTGGGGATTTGGTATTGAAGCAATGTAAGCCTAATGTATCTGACCCAAGAGGGAAGTTCATACCTAGCTGAGAAGGACCATATGTTGTGAAACAAGTCATGAGCAAAGGTGCAGTGAAGTTATTAGACATGGATGGGAATGAATTCAGTGAGCCAGTAAACATTGACAGGTTGAAGAGATTTTATGTATATATAAAAAAAGAGCTCGCTAGGTTGAAAACCCAAAAAGGGCAGCCTAAGCAAAAGTTAGAGTAGTCCGCTAGTTCCGAAAACCCAAAAGGGCGGGCTTGGCAACAATTAGGGCTAATGAGAGAAAATCATCAATTAGAAAACCTGAAAGGGCTAATTGGCAACAGGAGTGATCTTGTGTATGCTGCCTTTATGTTTGGTTGTTCCCCAATTTAATAAAATAGAATTAATGATTAAATTTGTTCTATGTACACTGTTATAAGTATTTGACTAGATACGGATGAAATAAATAATCATAATTGCAAAAGGTGATGACAAATTATCAATAGAAAAGAAGCATCTTTTATTACTTTAGTTATTTTTCATCCTAACAAAATACTTTCTGAATTGACAAATGTAAAATCTATGGCAGTCTATAAGTGTAGCGTGCAGGCCAGCTTTGCCTCAGCCGGTCCAAGTAGGCTTCAGTCAAGCAAGGCATGTCTAGGTCAGGAATAAAGTCAGAATCATGATGCTCAGCTCCATATTGATGCCCAAGTCGATGAAGATCATAGCATGTACCTTGACGAAGTGCAGCAAGAGGAAAGTACATCAAGTATGTCCGCATGGTAATATGAGAAATCTTCCACCAAGGTACCAACCAACGGATATTGACTTAAGAACGTGAGTGGATCCAGTCAACCCAGTCAGTATATGAAGAAGCTGGGTGGAGTAGCTTCCTAGTAGAATGATGACGTGGCAGGTATCTGGCAAAGTCTATGGAGGGAGTATCAAGCAAACAAAGACGTTCCTGAAGCCAAACCTGCGAAGAAAAAATTAAAAAAAAAAGGTCCGCTTAGTTGAAAACCCACAAGGGCAGCTTAGGCAAAAATTAGGACAGCTCGCTAGTTCCGAAAACCCACATGGGCGGACTAGGCAAAAATTAGAGCAATAAAAAAAATAAAATAAAATAAAACCTAAATTGAAAACCTGGAAGGGCAGTTTAGGTAATTACCTGAAGCAGCAACGGGCTCCTGGTCAGTCTCTTTGATATTCCTGATTTAAATCGGTCTAATCCAACTAAGGTTTCGGCTAAGATCACAGGTACTGGCGACAAGCCTCCTTCCATTTGATCCATGATATCCAATACTCACGTGTTGATATCACCGTCAGAAGAAACAAGTAAGAATTGGCTGAGCAAGCAAAGACAAAGCATGCGTCCCCAGGCTTTAGTAGGAGCCAAATGAGAAAAACAAAAAGTCAATCAAAGGAGCAAGAAGAATTTTTTCACCTCTCATCAAACGAAAAAATCTCGGGTTTTGGAATTTGAAATAACATATGCATCTTCTGTTGAGTTTTGGAAATCGATGTGGGTAACAACATTTGCTGATTATTGGGATGTCCAAGGATGGCCTCAAATTCTTCAATCAAGGGACACATTTCAAAGCCATTAATTTTAAACACCCTGGAATCCGTATTCCACAAGGAAGTCGCGGCATGTAAAAAGGAGTGGTCCAATTTGACATTTTGAAAGCATTTTAAAACATCAAGCTTTGACCATGAAATTTGCTTCCAATGTTTGGCATCCATATTCTTAAATAGAATTTTTATTTTCTTTAAATGTTGCTCGGTCATGGTTAATGAATAAAGGGAAACCAAAATTACTAAAGAAAGAGAATTCACTTTGGAAGAGAGATTCTTGGCTTATGAATTGAAATATGGCATGCAAGGTGATTTATATAGAAGAAAATAAACCTTTTTCCAAAAGTGAAATGGAAAAGATGATGGAAAAGGATAAGACCATATAGCACAAGGAAAGGAAGTGGTCACAATTTCTTTTTCCATTTTGGATTTGGTTTAGCAAAAGAAGTGTTATGATGTATTATTTATAAAAAATAAAAAAAATAAAAATAAAAAATGGGCAGTAACGAAAAAAAGGAAAAAAATAAAAAAAATAAAAAAATTACAGTAAAGAGGAAAATTGTATATTTTTCATTATTGTACAATGTTTTACAATTGTTTCAATATTTACATATCACTAAGAGGGTGGTGGTAGGTCATCAAATAAAGACATGAAAAAGTCGTCGCCTGTTGGAGGAGGGGGCAAATTACTCGTCCCAGGATCATCCGAAACAGAAGCACCAAAATCCCTATTGCCTTGGAGTTCTGATTTGTCCTAGTCTTCATCAGAAGCAGACGAAAGGATCTCATGGTCATCAGCCTGGGGGCCTCTCGATGAAGAAGCACCGGGATCCCTTATTCCTTGAAATCGAAAGTCTCGAAAATTTTGTTCAGATTGATGATATAAACTTTCAAAATGAGAAGCCTGCTGACGACTTGCAGCCAACTCTTCTTGAAGTTTCTTGTTTTGTTCTTCGAGCATCCGCTTGAGCCAAGAAGGAAAAAGGTAAGAACATACATAATCATGCATACATATAGCATAAACTATTGTGAAATTCATGTCAATTCCTTGCAGATAAGATGGTCCAGCCTCATGATCAAACGAGCCAACAACCTGCAATGATAATTAAAGAATCAAAGGAAGAAAGAGCAGTTGCAATGGAAAAGTGGTAAGAGTTTTACCTGAGATGTAGCACCCCTATACCCCGTATACGCACACTACATACCACTGTATCCGTAATATACGTATACTGAATATAGGAATGTTGCGGTTTACAAAATACACAAATCATCCATTTACAATAATATGAATAAATTTAAATCATTTAAGTTATTTTATAAAACACAATAGATAAAAAGGTTATTTGTTAAGTATCGGTAATAGCATCATAAGAAACCTTCAAATTATATTATAGAGTCTAATAGGCAAAACTTTCATTAAATACGCAGCGGAAATATAGTGGTATTGACAATTATATTTATATACATCAAAAATACATATACATCAAAACTCAAGTTTTTTCAAAACATAAAGTTTATACATGTTTGGCAGTATGTCTTTGATCATTAAGCTCCACTATCAACCCCTCAAAATCTAGACTCGACTCGGCCTAGAGGAACTCTCTGGTTCTTCCTTGTCACCTGCGCGATGAACCACAATCGCGCTAAGCCGTTGGCTTAGTAGTACAAACTACAATAATATTATGCTTCAATGCAATGCCAATGTCACACAATCAAGTTTCATAAACAACTCAAAAGAATATTACATTTCAAAATCTTACATTACTAAATAACTTATCAAAATATTCATGTTGTATCTTCATAGTTTCATTAAAGCAAAGACACGTATGTATCTCATTATTCATTTGTTTCACCATTCAAGAATCACATTGAAAACAAACACAAACATGGGCCCAAAAAGAAACTAATATGTTATTCAAAGTTCAGAGTTACTGCTTTGGTCCATAATCACAATCATCAAGCCCGTAGGCATTATATATATATCTCTATCCATGGATAGTGTAACAGACCCAGTCTCTTGGACCTCAACCCGGCTAAACCCGAGGAAATCCTCAACCCGGCAAGACTGTTACTATTTTTTGAGGCTTAGTGTAACAGACCCAATCTCTTGGATCTCAACCCGACTAAACTCGAGGAAATCCTCAACCCGGCAAGACAGTTACTATTTTTGAGGCTTACGACCCAGTCTTTTCACCCCCCAAAACATCATATTTCACATATTTCACATTTTTCAACTGGAATCGGCTTACGACCCGGTCTTTTCACCTATCCAGCGATTCATAGGCATGCCGCCAAACCCAGAACTCTGAAAATTGAATAACATATTAAGCACACAATTATTTCAAATACATCTTTAACAATCTCTTTCTCAATCCATTTCTCATTTCATTATTAATTCCATTTCTTAATTCCTATTCCATATTCAAATAGGCAACCATGCCTCAATCATCTCATTTGCATCATTATAGCCAACAACCATGGCTCCATATCTCATCAAGATAGTATACATAATCAATTACATTAAATATCATTATCTAGGCAAACATGCACCATCTATTTCATTTGAATCATCATAACCAATCACATTGGCTTCACATCTAATTATATCCTAATTCACATTAAATCAATTCATCATTCAAGTGTACACAACCAATTGCATTAACATACATTTTAAATGCTCATCAATCTTTCACATTATACAAACCATAACATTCATTAAATGTTTTAACAATATAATCAATTACTTAACATATGTACAATCAAATAAGTTAAGTATCATAATCATGTAAACGTATGCAACCATGTAGTTTGTACTTACCTTAAGAACAACTCACACCAATCTACAACCTTCCTCTTCCAAGAATTCTTCACCACTTAGGTTAGGGCAATTCAACTTCTCACAACCTAATCCAAAAAGGAACATATACACACTTAATACCAATTCACATGAATTCTAATGCAATTATTCACTTATTAACCTCAAGCTAGACCCATAAACCACAAATTACAAATCAACATCTCTCCCTAGGACCCCACGGTCGTGGCCTCCCAACCCCCACAGGCGTGGGTTAAGAAATGGTTCTGCCTCCCTTGCTCAAAACCCCATGGCCATGGCTTCCATTGGCCACAGTCGTGGCAACCAAGGGCCACGGGCGTGGCATCCAAGATGCTTCTGTTTCGGACCAAATTCACATATTCTATGCTTCTAACTCCATCAAACACAATTACCATGAAGATTAACAAAACAATTAACCAAATTCAACATCTACAACAAAAATCACCAATACACAACCCTAACACAACACAACTCATACACTTCCAACACCAACACCAACTTAACTTCTTATCTTTAATTCAACACCAACACTTCCAAACATACCATAATCAAACATAATCACACTATCACAAATCAACAAGCAAACTCAATCACAACTCAAATAAAACAAGGGAAATCAAGAGAGAACTTACAAAAGTTGATGAAACTTCACAAAATTTTCCAACTTAACCACTTGAATCCTCCTTCAATTTGCTCTTAGAAATAAAAAACCCTCTCTTGCTCTCTTGCTTCATTGATGCCCGGCCAACCCAAAGAGAAAAGAAGAGAAATAAGAATGAAAGGCAAAGTCAACTCTACTCTCTTCTTTAAATCTCCTCCAAGGAAAAATAATAATAAAATAATCCAATTTCTCTCATCAACTTATTTAATTTCCCTTTAATTACTTAATTAATTTCATTAATTCAAAAATAAATAAATATCTTCTTTGACTATAACTCACTTTGACTTATATATATGTTGTATATATTTCAATATATACACTCTCTTCACTTCTTTTCTCTTCTCAATTTAACATAGACATTAAATCCAAATAAAACAACAATTATATCAAAATTTCTAGGGCACACTTTGGGATATTACAATTTTCCCCCTCTAAAAAAAAATATTCGTCCTCGAAATTACCTGATATCAAGTCTGAAACAGTTGAGGATGTTGCTCTCACATTGCTTGCTCACTCTCCCAAGTTGCCTCTTCTCTATCATGATTCTTCCAAAGAACTTTCACCAATGGCACTTTCTTATTCCTCAACTCTTTCACTTCATGTGCTAGAATAGCAATTGGTTCTTCCTCAAAAGTCAGATCCAAACTCACCTCAATGGATTCAACTGGTAAAACATGAGATGGATCTGATCTGTACCTCCACAACATAGAAACATGGAAGACATTATGAATTCTATCCAACTCAGGCGGTAAAGCAAGACGATAAGCAACTAGTCCAATAAAACGAGGACTTAGCTTCCCTCTTCGACCAAATCTTAAAATCTTTTTCCAAGGAGACACTTTCAAAAATACTTTATCTCCAACATCGAACTCTATGTCTCTCCTCTTCAAATCTGAATAAGATTTCTGTCGGTCTGAAGATGCTTTCAACCGATCCCGAATTATCCTCACTTTCTCTTCAGTCTCTTTAACCAAATTAGGACCAATCAATTTGCCTTCTCCAGGTTCATTCCAACATAAAGGCGTTTTACATCTTCTACCATACAATGCCTTAAATGGTGCCATACCAATACTGGATTGATGACTGTTGTTGTAAGCAAATTCCACAAGTGGCATAAATCTGTCCCAACTTCCTGAAAAATCAATGACACAGCTTCTCAACATATCCTCTATAATCTGTATCACTCTTTCTGACTGCCCATCTGACTGCGGATGAAAAGCAGTACTAAAGTGCAATCAAGAACCCAATGCACCATGCAAACTCTTCCAAAACCTTGGAGTGAACCGGGGATCTCGATCAGACACTAAAGAAATCGGAACTCCATGCAACTTCACTATCTCCTTGATATACAGCTCAGCCAATCTCTCAAGAGAATAGTCCATTCTAACTGGAAGAAAATGAGCTGTCTTTGTCAATCGATCAACAATTACCCAGATAGCATCATGCTTCTTCTGCGTCAATGGTAAACCAGTCAAAAAATCCATTGTCACTCTCTCCCATTTCCATTCAAGCACTGTTAAAGGTTGAAGCAACCCTGTTGGAACTTGATGCTCAGTTTTTACCCTCTGACACGTGAGACACTTGGATCAAACTCCGCTATGTCTCTTTTCATACCTGACCACCAATAATGTTGTTTCAAATCCTGATACATTTTTGTACTTCCAGGATGCATAGCAAAAACCGATTGGTGTGCTTCCTCTAAAATAATCCTTCTCAAACTAGCATCATTAGAAACACACAATCTATCCTTGAACCAAAGGCTACCATCATTTCTCACATAGAAATCTTGGCTCTCCCCATTTTGGCAATCTGACACAATCTTCTGAATTTTCTCATCAGCCAATTGAGCCTCTTTAATCTGATCTAACAACATTGGCCTCAATTGCAACTAAGTCAACAAGACACCATCATCACATAATTTAAAACTAGCATGCAACGCTCTCAATTCAACAAGCAACGAGAGCGAATAAACAGTCAAGCCTGCTAAAGATTTCTAACTCAAGGCATCAGCAACAACATTTGCCTTGCCAGGATGATAATCAATCAAACAATAGTAATCTTTGTTCAATTCCAACCATCGTCTTTGTCGAAGATTCAGCTCCCTCTGAACACCCAAATATTTTAAACTCTTATGATTTGTGTAAATAAAACACTTCTCCCCATACAAATAATGTCGCCAAATCTTTAAAGCAAACACTATAGCTGCCAACTCCAAATCATGCGTCGGATAATTAAGCTCATACGGCTTCAACTGCCGAGAAGCATAAGCTATTACTTTACCCTCTTGCATCAAAACACATCCTAAACCATTATGTGAAGCATCACTATAAATCACATATGGTTTATCTTCCACAGGTAAAGTAAGAACAGGCGCTTGAGTCAACATCTCTTTCAACTGCTCGAATCTAGCTTGACACTGATCTGTCCACACAAATCCAACTCCCTTTCGAAGCAATCTGGTGAGTGGAGTAGCTATCAAAGAAAAACCTTTCACAAAGCGTTGATAATAGCCTGCCAAACCCAGAAAACTTCTAACTTCAGTCATAGACTTCGGTGGACTCTAATTCAAAATAGCTTCAACTTTACTTGGATCAACTCTAATACCATCTGCTGAAACTATATGACCCAGAAAAGTAATTTGGTCAAGCCAAAACTCACACTTCGACAGCTTAGCATACAATTGCTTCTCTCTCAAGGTCTGCAATACAATCCGCAAATGCTTGTCATGTTCCTCTTCATCATGCGAATACACCAAAATATCGTCAATGAAGACCACCACAAATTGATCCAAATAGGGCCTAAACACCCTATTCATCAAATCCATGAAAGCTACAGGTGCATTCGTCAACCCAAAAGGCATCACCAAGAACTCATAGTGCCCATATGTTGTGCAAAAAGCTGTCTTAGCAACATCTTCAGCTCTAACCCTCAACTGATGGTACCCTGATCTCAAATCAATCTTGGAAAACACTGTTGCTCCCTTTAACTGATCAAAGAGATCATCAATTCTAGGCAAAGGACACTTATTCTTGATAGTCACTTTGTTCAATTGCCTATAGTTGATGCATAACCTCAAAGTACCATCCTTCTTTTTCACAAACAAAACAGGAGCTCCCCACGGAGAAACACTAGGGCGAATAAATCCTTTATCCAACAACTCCTGCAACTGCACTTTCAACTCTCTCAACTCAGCAGGTGCCATTCGATAAGGAGTAATAGAGATGGGAGTGGTACCAGGCAACAATTCGATACCAAACTCAACCTCTCTCTCAGTAGGTAACCCTGGCAACTCCTCATGAAACACATCTGGAAAATCTGCAACTGTGGTTATATTGTCAAGTTGAGAACCCACTACTCTAGTATCCACAACATGAGCAAGATAAGCATCACACCCTTTTCTAATCAACTTTCTAGCTGCTACAGTTGATACAAACAAGGATGCAAGTTGTCTCTGCTCACTAGATACCATCACATATCTACCATCACCGGTTCTCAACGTAACATACTTCTTTCGACAGTCTACCACAGCTCCATGCTTAGACAACCAATCCATGCCTAAGATCAAATCATATTCCTTAAAAGGAATTTCAATCAAATCACCAAGAAACTTCTCACCTTGAACCACAACTGCACTATCACGATGCACCTTACTCACCACAACACTATGTCCTAAAAGATTTATCACCAAAACATCAAATCCTAAGGACTCTGAATGCAATTCAGACACAGGCAAGATAGATGCACTTATGTATGAATGAGTAGATCCTGGATCAATCAAAACAAGAACTGAAATGCCAAATAAAGAGAATGTACCCGCTATAACTGCTGAAGCATCCGGCTGCCTCTGTATCACATAAACTCTCTGAGAAGATCTGGCCTCATCTGGTCTACTGCCTCTGGATGAAGATCCTCCTCTCTGATTAACCCCGGGTCGACCACCTCTACTGAAACCTCTGCCCCCTCGACCATCTCTGCTGACACTAGGTCGAGAAGCTGCAGTATCTGCCTGCCTATGCTCCTGCATCTCAGGACAATCTCTAATAAAATGAGCTGGTGACCCACATCTGAAACACCCAGCCGAACCACCAACCTTCCAACAAACACCCCCATGGTTCCTACCACAAAGCTCACATACAGGTAAAGTAGATCTCTGAACCATTGGAGTCGGAGCACTAGCTACAGAAGCTGTAGGTCTCAATCTCTGCCTCTGATACTGAACTGACCTACCAGACTGCCTCTGAATCCTACTGACTCTCAGAATAAAATTTCCTCTGCCTCTCTTTATAGATGAAGTCCCTGCCTCAAACTGGGATCTTCTCACTTTGGTCTCCTCCTCAGTAGCAGCTGCTGCAATACCTTGTGCTCTCTCAACACTTCTAGCTGCTGCAACTAGCTGAGAGAAATTTTGGTACCGAGAACCAGCAACAATGCACATAATGGAGGGCCTCAATCCCTCCTCAAACCTCCTACACCGGTCAATTTCATCAGAGATAATCCCACCGGCATAGTGACTCAACCGGATTTACTCAATCTCATATTCTGTCACTGTTCGGTTGTCTTGCCTCAAATTCAGGAATTCCATCTTCTTAACATCTTTATACTCCCTCGGAGTATATTTCAGCTCAAGCTCCCTTAGAAAATCCCCATAAGATAATGTAGGTGGATCATCCATGGCATGAGGAACCGCCTTCCACCAGTCATAAGCATCTTTCTGAAGAAGAGATCTAGCATAATCAAATTTTTCTTCAGGAGTGGCTTGCAACTGAATAAATATCCTCTGCACTTTATCCAACCACTGTTCAGCCACTGCTGGATCTGTAGTGCCCAAGAAATCCTCAGCCCCATACTTCCTCAACTTATCATAATGTCTCACTGGCACTTGAGGTTGTGGTGGTGGTGGTGGCTGCACTGGAGCTTGTCTTAATAATTCTACCATATGCCTTAACCAACCCGGTGGAACCTCATCAGCAGCTGATCTCTTTGGCACAGAAACAGGTGCCTCACTAACTCTATCAACTCTAGCTCCATCTCTATTCTCTTCAGGAGCTACACTCTCAGCACTTCCTTCTACAGACTGACGTGACTGAGATGCCATCACTACCTATATCTGCAAACACAGCAGAATATACCTCATTAAAGATCAAAGACTACCAATACCAAAACATGTATCTTAATTGAAAACCAACTTTTAAAATCAAAATATTCTTTTTCTTACAATTGACCTAGGTTGAGAATCTCATAACCTAGGCTCTGATACCAAAACATTTGTAACACCCCTATACCCCGTATACGCACACTACATACCACTGTATCCGTAATATACGTATACTGAATATAGGAATGCTATGGTTTACAAAATACACAAATCATCCATTTATAATAATATGAATAAATTTAAATCATTTAAGTTATTTTATAAAAAACAATAGATAAAAAGGTTATCGGTTAAGTATCGGTAATAGCATCATAAGAAACCTTCAAATTATATTATAGAGTCTAATAGGCAAAACTTTCATTAAATACGCAGCGAAAATATAGTGGTATTTACAATTATATTTATATACATCAAAAATACATATACATCAAAACTCAAGTTTTTTCAAAACATAAAGTTTATACATGTTTGGCAGTATGTCTTTGATCTTTAAGCTCCACTATCAACCCCTCAAAATCTAGACTCGACTCGGCCTAGAGGAACTCTCTGGCTCTTCCTTGTCACCTGCGCGATGAACCACAATCGCACTAAGCCAACGGCTTAGTGGTACAAACTACAATAATATTATGCTTCAATGCAATGCCAATGTGTAACACCCCATCTTAGCCTACGTTTATAGACCAAGATGGACTGTTATCTCATGGTGATTGTGTCTTAATATTTTACTTAGCAATTTTTAAGTGCAGATTTTAAAAAAATTTTGCCATAACCTCCCCTAAAAATGGAGGTCCCAAGTGTCGACAAAACTGATTTTTTCTTATTTATGAAAAACATTTTGTTTCACAATTCAATACTAGCACACTCCCAATAATCCACCCTTATAACCTCAACTACAATCCTGCAAGAAGAATTCACACTTCTATATTCACAACCCAACTCAAATCAAAATCATACAGTTATTATACATTACTAGATTTACATGCTACATCAAGTTATCTCTTTGTATTGTTCAAATAAGTACATGCCAGTTTCTAATATCAAAATACAAAATGAAGAGCACCACCTAAACTTCTTGATGACCCGCAAATCGCAGCACTCTTCTGCTCGCTACTGGCTCCTTGCTAATAACCTACGAGTTTAGAAGAAACTAAACTCGCTAAGCATTGCTTAGTGGGTACTTTAACTAATTACGAAAAATAAATAATAAAAGCATAATGCATTTTTAAAATCAATGAGTCGTATTGAAAAATAATATCACAGTAACAACAATCCATACATGTCATTTATTCAGTAATTATCATTTTATCATTTCGCTCCACAAGGTAATTTGGTAGACTAATGTATGGTAAGGAACTAACTGAAACAACTGTATATATATTCTGTGGCTGTGGCCCTAAAAAAAATTGGGACCAAGCCCTGTGGAATCTGTGGCCGAAGCCCTCGGACCGGAGTCCTATATAACTCGGGCGATTGCCCTATATAACTCGGACCGAAGTCCTATATAGCTCGGGTCGTCACCCTATATAACTCGGACCGAAGTCCTATATTAAAGCAGCACTGCATATAGTATGATATATCATACCCTTACCGTACTCAGTACTGTCCCAGATACCAAGTGGAGCCAAAATTCTCATACCATTTCTTAATCGAATATACATTATACAATTATCGACTTATGTTTCTTATATTATTTCGACGTGAAATATCATATTTTGTCATTTTAATAACATACTATACTCATTTATATGCATAAGGAATCAATTGGATTACTTTTGAAAAATGACCATATGAATAGTAAATTCTGGTTTTGGACTCAACTTGATCCTTGTTTTAGAAAATTTGTATAAAATAATCCACTTGGCTAAAAACTCTAAAATTTTTACAGAATTTATTTTTGCATCTTAAAATCATTCCTTTAAAATTTCAGATCAAAATGGACACAAAATCTTGGTCAAATAATTCACCCAACCAGACTGCTCCAGTTGCCCTGCATCCTGGCAGCAGTTTTGAATTTTATAAATTCCGTAAATTATATTCAATCAATGAGGTTCCAAATTATTTTTCTCAAATACTAGACTTATTAAGCAACAACATATCCAAAATTCAACGTAATATAATTTTTCTATATTTAATTAAAAATCATACATGTCACAGCATTTTACTAATTGTAAAACAGAAAAATTTTCAAATGGAGTTCAATGGTTAAAGTACCAAACCTTGCTTTTCCTTGCTCTTCTTATCTATTTCACTTCCTTTCCTCTCTAATCTCCTTGATTTCCTATGAATTTAATATGTCACATATGTAAGAACAAACCCTATATATGAACATGATGCTGCCTTATGATTTTCTAACAATCCTTTACTTATTCTTACTAATAATCACCATTTTCATCATTTCCTTTAAGTAGTTTATCATTTTTCACCATAATCATCAACTTACTAATTCTTTCCCAACATGAACATAATATCAAATCTTCCTAAACATAGCCTAATACCTAATTCTAATGAAAGAATAAGACTTAGGATGGTATCTTACCTTATTTCCTATTGAATTTCACTTGAGAAATGGCTTGGACTTGAAACTTGTCTCCTTGAAAATGGAAGGGAGGGGGAGCACGACTTAAAGAAGAAGAAAAGTGGTGATGGTGGTGTCTTTTTGATCCTTACTTGGGTTTGGATGACCATAATTAGTTATTTATAATTTAATTTACATTTAATTAATTTATTTATTTTCAATGGCCATGATTTGTCCAACACATTTGGATTTAATGGCTAGGATTGGGTTTATTTTCAATGGCCATGATTTGTCCAACATATTTGGATTTAATGGCTAGGATTTGGTTTATTTTCAATGGCCATGATTTGTCCAACACATTTGGATTTAATGGCTAGGATTTGGTTTATTTTCAATGGCCATGATTTGTCCAACACATTTGGATTTAATGGCTAGGATTTGGCCACTTGAAAGTGGCTTTTTGTTCTTTTAAATTTTGCCCCCAAAGTTATATTTAATTACAAAATTGCCCCTCCAGTGGAAATGTCCAAAATGTCCTTATCGGAAAATCGCCCGTAACTTACAAACCGTGCGTTTTCAGGAAAAATTGAAACCCACGGTTATGACCCGATTAATCTCAAGAATATTCTTCCGGGGTCGGATATGGGCACTATTAAGAACTTCCGACACTAAATTTTTAAGTTTACATAGTTGCCCCTAACTTTTGAGAAATTTCCACTTAGGTCCTTTTGATATCCCTTCTTGACCTTGCTGTCTTTCTTTATTAATATCTTTTTACTCACAACTCCAAATTAAGTAATTCTTATTCCTACTGAGACTAGACATCTAGGGCTACATTGTGTCAAAATTTCAGGTTGATCCGAGCTATATCTGATTTTTGATGGTCCTTTGAATTCAAGCCTACTATGCTGTCCTGAGGCAGCTTGCACATTGTCTACTAAATCCATCATATCTTATTCTTTACAACTCCAAATTGCGTAATTTTAAGTTATATATCTAGCTAAGACAAAAATAAACAATTAAGTCTTCTTTGATATTCTCTAATTCTATCATTAACTTGGATGAAATTCGAGTTCAAGTTATAGGTCATGTTCTAAGTTCCTTTGTTCTAAGCCTAAATCATATCCTCTATGTCTGTTTCTTACCAATCTGGAATTCGGGATGTTACAATTCTATCCCCCTTAATTTAAGTTTCGCCCCGAAACTTACTTATTCATGCATGATTCTTACGTGTAATTACACATCATCAACATATAACTCGATTATCAATTCCTATCTGGCATGTACTTTTACCTATTCATAAGATAACTTTCTCGTTACTTTATCTTACATGGCACACATAGTTATTTACTTACTACCTATCTCCCAAAATCGACTAAACCTATGCTCTGATACCACTAAATGTAACACCCCATCTTAGCCTACGTTTATAGACCAAGATGGACTGTTATCTCATGGTGATTGTGTCTTAATATTTTACTTAGCAATTTTTAAGTGCAGATTTTAAAAAAAATTTGCCATAACCTCCCCTAAAAATGGAGGTCCCAAGTGTCGACAAAACTGATTTTTTCTTATTTATGAAAAACATTTTGTTTCACAATTCAATACTAGCACACTCCCAATAATCCACCCTTATAACCTCAACTACAATCCTGCAAGAAGAATTCACACTTCTATATTCACAACCCAACTCAAATCAAAATCATACAGTTATTATACATTACTAGATTTACATGCTACATCAAGTTATCTCTTTGTATTGTTCAAATAAGTACATGCCAGTTTCTAATATCAAAATACAAAATGAAGAGCACCACCTAAACTTCTTGATGACCCGCAAATCGCAACACTCTTCTGCTCGCTACTGGCTCCTTGCTAATAACCTACGAGTTTAGAAGAAACTAAACTCGCTAAGCATTGCTTAGTGGGTACTTTAACTAATTACGAAAAATAAATAATAAAAGCATAATGCATTTTTAAAATCAATGAGTCGTATTGAAAAATAATATCACAGTAACAACAATCCATACATGTCATTTATTCAGTAATTATCATTTTATCATTTCGCTCCACAAGGTAATTTGGTAGACTAATGTATGGTAAGGAACTAACTGAAACAACTGTATATATATTCTGTGGCTGTGGCCCTAAAAAAAATTGGGACCAAGCCCTGTGGAATCTGTGGCCGAAGCCCTCGGACCGGAGTCCTATATAACTCGGGCGATTGCCCTATATAACTCGGACCGAAGTCCTATATAGCTCGGGTCGTCACCCTATATAACTCGGACCGAAGTCCTATATTAAAGCAGCACTGCATATAGTATGATATATCATACCCTTACCGTACTCAGTACTGTCCCAGATACCAAGTGGAGCCAAAATTCTCATACCATTTCTTAATCGAATATACATTATACAATTATCGACTTATGTTTCTTATATTATTTCGACGTGAAATATCATATTTTGTCATTTTAATAACATACTATACTCATTTATATGCATAAGGAATCAATTGGATTACTTTTGAAAAATGACCATATGAATAGTAAATTCTGGTTTTGGACTCAACTTGATCCTTGTTTTAGAAAATTTGTATAAAATAATCCACTTGGCTAAAAACTCTAAAATTTTTACAGAATTTATTTTTGCATCTTAAAATCATTCCTTTAAAATTTCAGATCAAAATGGACACAAAATCTTGGTCAAATAATTCACCCAACCAGACTGCTCCAGTTTCCCTGCATCCTGGCAGCAGTTTTGAATTTTATAAATTCCGTAAATTATATTCAATCAATGAGGTTCCAAATTATTTTTCTCAAATACTAGACTTATTAAGCAACAACATATCCAAAATTCAACGTAATATAATTTTTCTATATTTAATTAAAAATCATACAAGTCACAGCATTTTACTAATTGTAAAACAGAAAAATTTTCAAATGGAGTTCAATGGTTAAAGTACCAAACCTTGCTTTTCCTTGCTCTTCTTATCTATTTCACTTCCTTTCCTCTCTAATCTCCTTGATTTCCTATGAATTTAATATGTCACATATGTAAGAACAAACCCTAGATATGAACATGATGCTGCCTTATGATTTTCTAACAATCCTTTACTTATTCTTACTAATAATCACCGTTTTCATCATTTCCTTTAAGTAGTTTATCATTTTTCACCATAATCATCAACTTACTAATTCTTTCCCAACATGAACATAATATCAAATCTTCCTAAACATAGCCTAATACCTAATTCTAATGAAAGAATAAGACTTAGGATGGTATCTTACCTTATTTCCTATTGAATTTCACTTGAGAAATGGCTTGGACTTGAAACTTGTCTCCTTGAAAATGGAAGGGAGGGGGAGCACGACTTAAAGAAGAAGAAAAGTGGTGATGGTGGTGTCTTTTTGATCCTTACTTGGGTTTGGATGACCATAATTAGTTATTTGTAATTTAATTTACATTTAATTAATTTATTTATTTTCAATGGCCATGATTTGTCCAACACATTTGGATTTAATGGCTAGGATTGGGTTTATTTTCAATGGCCATGATTTGTCCAACACATTTGGATTTAATGGCTAGGATTTGGTTTATTTTCAATGGCCATGATTTGTCCAACACATTTGGATTTAATGGCTAGGATTTGGTTTATTTTCAATGGCCATGATTTGTCCAACACATTTGGATTTAATGGCTAGGATTTGGTTTATTTTCAATGGCCATGATTTGTCCAACACATTTGGATTTAATGGCTAGGATTTGGCCACTTGAAAGTGGCTTTTTGTTCTTTTAAATTTTGCCCCCAAAGTTATATTTAATTACAAAATTGCCCCTCCAGTGGAAATGTCCAAAATGTCCTTATCGGAAAATCGCCCGTAACTTACAAACCGTGTGTTTTCAGGAAAAATTGAAACCCACGGTTATGACCCGATTAATCTCAAGAATATTCTTCCGGGGTCGGATATGGGCACTATTAAGAACTTCCGACACTAAATTTTTAAGTTTACATAGTTGCCCCTAACTTTTGAGAAATTTCCACTTAGGTCCTTTTGATATCCCTTCTTGACCTTGCTGTCTTTCTTTATTAATATCTTTTTACTCACAACTCCAAATTAAGTAATTCTTATTCCTACTGAGACTAGACATCTAGGGCTACATTGTGTCAAAATTTCAGGTTGATCCGAGCTATATCTGATTTTTGATGGTCCTTTGAATTCAAGCCTACTATGCTGTCCTGAGGCAGCTTGCACATTGTCTACTAAATCCATCATATCTTATTCTTTACAACTCCAAATTGCGTAATTTTAAGTTATATATCTAGCTAAGACACAAATAAACAATTAAGTCTTCTTTGATATTCTCTAATTCTATCATTAACTTGGATGAAATTCGAGTTCAAGTTATAGGTCATGTTCTAAGTTCCTTTGTTTAAAGCCTAAATCATATCCTCTATGTCTGTTTCTTACCAATCTGGAATTCGGGATGTTACACAATGTCACACAATCAAGTTTCATAAACAACTCAAAAGAATATTACATTTCAAAATCTTACATTACTAAATAACTTATCAAAACATTCATGTTGTATCTTCATAGTTTCATTAAAGCAAAGACACGTATGTATCTCATTATTCATTTGTTTCACCATTCAAGAATCACATTGAAAACAAACATAAACATGGGCCCAAAAAGAAACTAATATGTTATTCAAAGTTCAGAGTTACTGCTTTGGTCCATAATCACAATCATCAATCCCGTAGGCATTATATATATATCTCTATCCATGGATAGTGTAACAGACCCAGTCTCTTGGACCTCAACCCGGCTAAACCCGAGGAAATCCTCAACCCGGCAAGACTGTTACTATTTTTTGAGGCTTAGTGTAACAGACCCAGTCTCTTGGATCTCAACCCAACTAAACTCGAGGAAATCCTCAACCCGGCAAGACTGTTACTGTTTTTGAGGATTACGACCCAGTCTTTTCACCCCAAAAACATCATATTTCACATTTTTCACATTTTTCAACTGGAATCGGCTTACGACCCGGTCTTTTCACCTATCCAGCGATTCATAGGCATGCCGCCAAACCCAGAACTCTGAAAATTGAATAACATATTAAGCACACAATTATTTCAAATACATCTTTAACAATCTCTTTCTCAATCCATTTATCATTTCATTATCAATTCCATTTCTTAATTCCTATTCCATATTCAAATAGGCAACCATGCCTCAATCATCTCATTTGCATCATTATAGCCAACAACCATGGCTCCATATCTCATCAAGATAGTATACATAATCAATTACATTAAATATCATTATATAGGAAAACATGCACCATCTATTTCATTTGAATCATCATAACCAATCACATTGGCTTCACATCTCATTATATCCTAATTCACATTAAATCAATTCATCATTCAAGTGTACACAACCAATTGCATTAACATACATTTTAAATGCTCATCAATCTTTCACATTATACAAATCATAACATTCATCAAATGTTTTAACAATATAATCAATTACTTAACATATGTACAATCAAATATGTTAAGTATCATAATCATGTAAATGTTTGCAACCATGTAGTTTGTACTTACCTTAAGAACAACTCACACCAATCTACAACCTTCCTCTTCCAAGAATTCTTCACCACTTAGGTTAGGGCAATTCAACTTCTCACAACCTAATCCAAAAAGGAACATATACACACTTAATACCAATTCACATGAATTCCAATGCAATTATTCACTTATTAACCTCAAACTAGACCCATAAAACACAAATTACAAATCAACATCTCTCCCTAGGACCCCACGATCGTGGCCTCCCAACCCCCACGAGCGTGGGTTAAGAAATGGTTCTGCCTCCCTTGCTCAAAACCCCACGGCCATGGCTTCCATTGGCCACGGTCGTGGCAGCCAAGGGCCACGGGCGTGGCATCCAAGATGCTTCTGTTTCGGACCAAATTCACATATTCTATGCTTCTAACTCCATCAAACACAATTACCATAATCAAACATAATCACACTATCACAAATCAACAAGCAAACTCAATCACAACTCAAATAAAACAAGGGAAATCAAGAGAGAACTTACCAAAGTTGATGAAACTTCACAAAATTTTCCAACTTAACCACTTGAATCCTCCTTCAATTTGCTCTTAGAAATCAAAAACCCTCTCTTGCTCTCTTGCTTCCTTGATGCCTGGCCAACCCAAAGAAAAAAGAAGAGAAATAAGAATGAAAGACAAAGTCAACTCTACTCTCTCTTCTTTAAATCTCCTCCAAGCAAAAAATAATAATAAAATAATCCAATTTCTCTCATCCACTTATTTAATTTCCCTTTAATTACTTAATTAATTTCATTAATTCAAAAATAAATAAATATCTTCTTTGACTATAACTCACTTTGACTTGTATATATGTTGTATATATTTCCATATATACAACATATACACTCTCTTTACTTCTTTTCTCTTCTCAATTTAACATAGACATTAAATCCAAATAAAACAACAATTATATCAAAACTTCTAGGGCTCACTTTGGGATATTACATGAGAAGTATTGGTCCCGAGATATGGAATAGACTCTCCTACATGTTCCTCCTCATCTCTACCCTCATTTCCATCGGAAATCTCCCGCACACTGACGGGAGACACATCGAAGTGCAAGAGTCTTATTTGAATAAAATGGGCATAAAATGGACCCGGTAAATGGAGAAATGGCTCGGCATTATGACCATACCGGGCCGACCACCAAGCTTCCTCCGGCATCAACATAATATTTAAAGTGTATTCTGGGATTTGCATCATAAACCTCCGCTGCTCTGGGCAGAGAAACCATTCATAAACCCTTTCCCCGAGAAACCAGCCACTAGACACAGGGCCAGTAATAATTTGCCCTCATCAAAGGAGACCAGTTTGCTCGCTCTTCTGGATTCCACCAGGCCAAATTCACCTGCAGGATAACATAAGGTAAGTAAAACTCTTGCAAAACGTTTAAAGCATACTAATGTTGTTTTACCTGATCCCAGGTTAAGCAGCTCAACACAAAGTGATGAGTATGCACATGATGGGAGCCGGGAACGTTCACACGATAGGATAACCAGAAATTTAATCTCGGATACCCGATTCTCTCTCGAGAAATGCCGGGTACTCTCACGAGGTTGTGTTCATATGCCCATATCTGCAATAACAACAAAGATCACAAGAAAAAAAAGGGTGGAAGAAAGAATACCTCGACAATCGCCATCAAGCCGACAAAAGAATTCTTGTTTCGACAAAGCTTATCAAGGCCATGATAAAGACATGCGAGACCAGCTTCACCCTAGCTAGAAGATGGTACCATCCTGAGATAAGAAAGGGCACTCAACACTGATAAGTGAACGGATGATTCAGTGCTGCCAAAGATGGTTGATCTGAGCAGATATAACAAAAATCCTCGAGCATACTGTTCGGCCCTGTTTCTGCCAATCCGACCTTTATAGTTCATCCAATAAATGCGAATCGGCTCGATTTTTATCTTACGAGGTCCTTTATATGATGGTTCCATACCAATTAATTCCTGAATTTCTTCAAATGTTAAAATTTCATTGGTTAGAGGAACCGGAGCACCATCATATCGAAGGTTGGTTATGGCAGTAAAATCGACCGGACCAATTATCATCTCCCCAATGGGCAAGTGAAAAGTATGAGTTGTATCCAGCCATCGCTCTGCCAGCGCTTGGACCACGCTTCGGTCTATTTGATATTCTTTGGACGGTAATTGCAAGACAAACTGCTCAAAACCGCAATCTCGGATAATCCGCCTTACTCGAGAAGGCATTACATCATACCATTGTCGAGCTTTGTAAATACACCCTCCGGCCCGAACGACACAACGATCATGCTAACACAGACCCAGGTAAGTTAATACCAGGTAAGTACGCGTCATTCAATCTATTTAAATTAATTTTTCATAATAATAATAAAAAAGTAATAAATAATAATAATAATAATAATAAATAAAATAAACAAAATAATAAATAATAAAAATAATAATAATAATAAAAATAAAAAAATCATCATTACCTCGCTCTTTTAATTGGAACTGCGATGAAGCGGCATCCCAGCCAGTATATCTAGATTTCGTCTTCATGATGCCGAATAAACTCCAATAATTCGACATTAGAATGAGTCCGCGATCTCGAAGCATGCATTGTTTTTAAAATATGTGTTGAAATTGAAAAGAAATTTGAAAGGATTACAAAATTGAAATTGAAGTTTTGAAATGAAATGGAGAATAGATGGCCTTTTATAGAGGAACGGCAAGCAGATGAAAACAAACTCAAAACTGTGCATGAATAGTGAATTTTACTATTTATGAATAGTATTACTATTGATGAATAGTACATATTACTATTTATGAATAGTATTACTATTGATAAATAGTAAATATTACTATTTATTACTATTGATAAATAGTAAATGTTACTATTTATAAATAGTATTACTATTGGTGAATAGTAAAATCACTTTTTCTAATAAATAGTGAATATTGCATGAACAGTAACTACACAGTAAATAAAATAGAAAATTTGATTATTCACTTTAATCATTCAAATAATTGCGAGTATACAAGTGTTTTTATACCCATGGAGCAAGACATATGCCTAAAAATTAGCTAAACCTTTTAGCTCGGGTCCAGAACCCAAATTTTACTTAGGTCCAGAACCTAGAATTTTCTAAGTCCAGAACTTAGCTCGGGTCCAGAACCCAAATTTTACTTAGGTCCAGAACCTAGAATTTTCTAAGTCCAGAACTTAGCTCGGGTCCAGAACCTAAATTTTACTTAGGTCCAGAACCTAGAATTTTCTAAGTCCAGAACTTAGCTCGGGTCCAGAACCCAAATTTTCTTTAGGTCCAGAACCTAGAATTTTCTAAGTCCAGAACTTAGCTCGGGTCCAGAACCCAAATTTTACTTAGGTCCAGAAACTATAATTTTCTAAGTCCAGAACTTAGCTCGGGTCCAGAACCCAAATTTTCTTTAGGTCCAGAACCTAAATTTTACTTAGGTCCAGAACCTAGAATTTTCTAAGCCTAGAACTTAGCTCGGGTCCAGAATCCAAATTTTATTTAGGTCCAGAAACTAGAGTTATCCTCGAGTCCAGAACTCAAATCCGGGTCCAGAACCCAAATTTCCCTTAGGTCCAGAACCTAGAGTCATCCTTGGGTCCAGAACACAAAACAAGTCGCCATATCAAAAATTAAGTCTTATTGCTTTTCACTCTCTTTCACTAAGGTTTCAGATCATTCAAGCAGGGGGCAAACTGTAGACTCTTAATTTTTTACCCAATCCGGTCCATTATGTTTTATTTGGTTTAAAATGATTTTTGTTGTTTAATTGGTCCAAAATAATTTTAATTAAATAATTTTTACCTTAGTATCTAATTTTTATTAAGAAAAAATAAAATAAACAAATAAAAATTTAAAAATAAAAATCGGAGTCGAAAAAAAATTGGCAGCGAAAAGTGGTCGCGCGGGCCCGTCGGGCTAGCAGCACCTCACCCGCAGCCTGCGGGCGAGTTATTTCGCCCGCAGGAAATTCCCTTCGGGCAAAATAACTTCCCGCAGGAATTTCCTGAGGACGGCTGCGGGCGAAGTTATTTCGCCCGCAGGCACGCCACAGGCCCGCTGCCGCAATTTTTGCCAGCGCAAAATTTTTCAACGCAATTTTTTGAAACCTAATTCAATTAGGTTTTAATTTCTTTTTTTATTAATATTAATTGCCGTGGGGAATTAGTAATAAACAACCTAAAAACCACTATAAATAAGGACTAATAAAACCAAATCAAGGGAGGAAAAACTTTCACAGTAGCTTGATTTTTTTTTAAAAACCAAATCAAGGAAGGAAAAGGGAAACACAATTCAATTGATCTTTAACGCAGCAGTAGCACGTATTAAGCAATTCAAAGGCAACCAAGGCTTGTGTAATATCCCGAAGTACACCCTAAAAGTTTGGAATAATTATTGTTGTATATGGATTTAATGTGTATGTTTAATGAAAATCAAAAGAAGAGCAATGAATTAATTTAATATCTTGATTTTGGTGTACATTGGAATAGTAGTAGTAAGATGATATGTTGATATGCAAGGAAAAATATTTAAGAGATAAATGTATATGAAGAATAAAATGTATATTTGGTATTTGGAAAATATATGGGAAATATAAAGGTGATATATAAGAAATATACATATACCAACATATACATCACATATATATAAGGTATATTGTGGTGTAGGAAAAGTAAGAGTATATATCTATATAATTAATGAATTAAATAATAAAAGAAAAAGAATAAAAGAAAGTCAAAGGGAAGAAGAGAGTGACAAGTGTATGGTGGAGGTTTAAAGGGTTTTAATTATTTTATATATATATATATATATATATGATTAGCTAAGGAAGAGAAGAAAATATCTTCTTCTTCTTCTTCTTCTTATTCTTGCACGAGAGAGAAAGAGAGAAAGAGAGTGAAGGAGATATGATTTTAATCCTTTTACATATCAAATTCATTGAGATTTTGAGAGTATTGAAGATGATTATTGAAGATTTGGCATATTATCCAAGTAAGTATTCATTTCTTTGTGTGGATTCCTATTGTTTGAGTTTGGGATTTGATATGGTGGATTTGTGATAATGAAAGATTAAAGTGTATAAATATGTTGAATTGATATTTAGATGATGATGATTTGGGTTATTTGTGATGATGATGATGAATTGTTGATATTGTTGAATAAGGGTTTAGTATAAGTGAATTGGGGATTTGAGTAGTTGATTCATGGGGATGTATATATGATTATTGTTATGTTATTGAAGTTATAAAAGTGTTAATAAGTGTTAATTTGATAAGTAATTGATGAATATAGTCAAGATGTTGATTAAGGGTGATGAAGTATGAGTTTTGAAGTGTTTATGTTTCTTAGTTGAGATGTCGAAATGTATGATTTGTGCATGGCACGGCCAGTGACACGGCCATGTTGTTGGGCGTGTCAATGGTACTGAGTTGGATGTTTATGAAACGACCATTAACACGACCGTGTTACTGAGCATGCCATAGCTACTGTAAGGAAAAGAAATTGACACGGCCATGAGCACGCCCGTGTTGTTGGGCGTGTAAATGTTTCTGTGAGGCAGAATGAGTGACACGTCCATTAACACGACCGTGTTACTGAGCGTGTCAAAGCTTCTGTATTGTTGGTTTAGGGCACGATCAGGGACACGCCCGTGTTGGTGAGCGTGTTATGTATAGAATTTGCCCTAGTTAATTATTCTTCTCATATTCTTATTATGTATAATTATCTTTGGATTAGGCTTTGAGGAGATTGTGTTACATTAATCCAAATGTTGGAGGATTCTTGGAAAAAGAGGTTAGATTGGTATAAGTTGCTCTTGAGGTAAGTGCAAATGTACATGGTTGCATTCTTTTAATATGATTTTGAGACTTAATACATTTAGTATAAATGTGTTAAGTAATCTATTATACTATTAATATAATGTGACTAACGTTATGATTTGCATAGTGTGAAAGCTATGATGATGATTCAAAAAGGTATGTGCAATGTAACTTGTTATGATAAATATAATAATGTTTGAAATGAAATATATGGACATGTTGTCTATATGATGATGAAGTTATGATGTGTGTTCAATGTAATTGATTATGTATACCTGAATGATGAATTGCTATAATGTGAATTGAGATATGATAAGATGTGAAGCCATTGTGATTGACTATGATGATTTGTGATTGGCTATGATGATTTAAATGAAATGTGAAGTCATTGTGATTGGCTATGATGATTTAAATGAGATAAATGAGGCATGTTTGCCTAGTGAATGATGAAAATTGAGAATGTAATTGATAATGAAATAATAAATGAACTGTGTGTGTCTAATATGTTGATTCAATCTTCAGAGTTCTGGATTTGGCGGCATGCCTAGAAAATGTGAAAATGTAACAGTCTTGCCGGGTTGAGGATCTCTTCAATTTGAGTGAATTGAGATCCAAGAGACTGGGTCTGTTACTTGATAAAATGTGAAATGTGAATTGTAGTAACAGTCTAGCCGGGTTGAGGATCTCCTCGAGTTTAGCCGAGTTGATGATCCAAGAGACTGGGTCTGTTACGCTATCCATGGATAGAGATATGAGATATATTGCCTACGGGCTTGATTATTGTGATATGGACCAAAGCAGTAACTCTGAACTTTGAATAACATATTAGTATAGTTTGGGCCCAGGTCTGTCTTGGTTGTCAATGTGATTTATAAATGATGAATAATAAGTAAATAATGAGATCTATATTTGCTTTTATTGGAAATGTGATTCATGATTGGTGAATTATGAATAACATAGTGTTATGAAGCATGATATGTAATGTGTGTATTGATATATTGATTGTGAGTATTATTGATGAGTTGTGGTTGGTGTAAATGATATGTAGGTATGTATGTGATATATGTGATTAGTTGAGATATGTGAAAGGTGTTATTAAAAAGGGAAATCACGATAAGAAACTAGTAGTACATGAAGTTAATGTATATATATATGTGTTAGAATTTCTGTGTTATATGTTTATATTCTATATTTGCATTACTAAGCTCCCGGGCTTAGCGCGAATGTGTTATCGCACAGGTTCTAGGTGGAAGATATGAAGTCTTTCGTGATGCCATGTGAAGAGTAAGAGTTGTCGAGACCAACTAGATGGTGTTGCATACATGTATAACTTTTAATTATGATGTATTTCTGACAAGAATATATTTTTATGTACAATGAGATTTTGATAAAGATACGATTATTAAATATATGTAAGAGCATTAAAAGTATAATGATTTTATAAATGTTCTTTAAATTAATGTATGGTGATTTGAACTCTGTTAAAGTTTTTTTTTTTAAATTGTAACGAAAAGTGACATCCTTATGCTCTATATACTTACTGTATGTATACTAGGTATATGTATAGTACTTATATGGAGTATCGGGGTGTTACAGCTTGTCTTTGGAGATAGTTCATCCAAGAAGAGTTATTTTTTGGAGAATCAACAAAAGAAGGTATGCTAAATTCTTTTAATTTATGTTTCACAGTAGCAAATCTATAAAATTTAAGTTTTTAAATAAAAAATCTTAGAGTTGTAATTTAAATTTTTCCATAATCAAAAACAATAAAAACGTGACTTTTTTTCTAAAAAGACTTAAAATTGTTATTTTTTTCTTCTTAAAAAACCTTAAAACTCTAATTAAACATATTTTTCAACAAAATCAAAATCAAATTATGTTTCTTTCAAATTTTTAAAGTAGGTTCTATTTCATTCAAAAAACCTTAAAAAACATCTTTTCTACTTATAAAAACTTCAATTCATGTGTTTAAATTCATAAAACTTCATAAATCATCAAATTACTTTTTAAAACTCTAATTCAAATTCATTACCCGAGAACCCTAATTTCAAAGCCTAAAATCAAAATTCAAATTTTAAACTTAAAATAATGAACCCTAATCCTTTTAAAACCTTACACCTTAATTTTTATGAACCCTAATCCTTTTAAAACATTAAAAAAATAAAAACTCAAAAATTACACAGTAGCTTAAAGTTTAATAAACCAAAAATCACAAATTAAAGTATTTTAAGGTATTTAAAACCCTAGTTTCATGATTTCATCATTCAAACCTTAATTTTTTTAATCAAAGTGTCTTGCCAACCTTTAAAAAATATAAAACCCTAATCTATTTTAATTCCCTAAAAAGTCACAGTAGCTTAACTTTAGAATTTCCAAAACCTTAACACATGAGATAAAGAACCCTAAATAGAAATAGTAGCTATACTTGAACTTTTATTTGTTTTATTCAATTCCATATTTATTTATACCTTGATTTATTTCTTATGCTTTAATTTATTTAATTTTAATACTTGATTTATTTAATTTATCATGGATGGATGTTTGTTTTGGTTAATAGCTTTGATGAATGATTTATTTATTATGAATGGATATTTACTTTTATCAATTTATTTAGACTTCCAAAAGTTGTAAGAGGTATGTTTTCACTTGGTGGGTACCTCATTATGTAAACATCATGTAATTTAATTTTGCTTTTCTATTTTATAACTTATGTAAAGGGCATGTTTCTACCTTTTGGTGGGTGTCCTATCTAGGCATGTGATGTAAGGACATGTTTCCATCCATGGATGGGTGTCCATTTATTTGTTTTGTTTTGTTTGTACATTGCTTTGATTTTCATATAATGATGCTTTCTTTTTATTGTGTGTAGTATGGATAATATTGTTATACTTAAGAATTTTATAATATTAAGACCTGTAAAGGAGGCCGGTTCCAATGAACCGGGCGTTGTGGGGGTGCTGGGCCATTTCTCACCTTCCCCACACGTACCCAACTTTCCGAACCCATTAGGGGGTTGGGGATTCCTTAGGAATCGAGTCATCCACCCCTTTCATTTTTCCCGGCCCGTCCGAGTGGCGACTCCATTTTCTCCGGACTTAGGTTTGTGTTCTCTAAGGCCCCGAGCCTAAACAGTGTCGAAGTCGCAAGAACCATTCCACCGGGAGTAGGGGCGAAAATCCCCGCTCACAGAACCTTTGGAAGAAGATAATGGAACTCAAAACTTGAAGATTTCTTATGGGCCCATTATAAGACAAAGAGCCAATCAGATGAAGGAAGCCTTGCAAGCTTTTGTTCAAAGATTCATAATGCATGTATGGAGCCATGTGGACCAAGTAGAGGCAAAGAGATGTTGACCATCTTATTGAAGACTTTAGAATCTGAGTTGGCTGATGATGTCAAGTTGGGCTTTCCATTCTTATTTTGGCCAATTAGATTTTTAATTATATAATTTTAGTTTATTATTAAGACCTTGTGTTGTTTGGATGATACTTAATATTTTTGGGTTATTATTTGTATTCTTATTATTGTTGATTAGGCCTTGTTATTTTAAGCCCAAGTTCTTAGTCTTTTATTAGGTCATCTTTAGTTGGAATAGTAGGATGAGAGTGGAGACATTCTTGTAGCCAAACACCCTTATTTTTGTATAAACCTATTTAAATCATCTTGTAACTATTTTTAAGAGTTAGACAATTTGAAAATAGAAATTCCAGATTTCTTTGAGAGGACATCTTATCTTGTTCTTGGTTCTTATTGGATCATGGTTAACTACAACAAAGCTAACACCTTTGGACTAGATTGTAACACCCTATACCCTATGTACGTACCATATATATACCCCATACACATATAATAAGCATATAAAATATTGGGATGTCACATTAAAGTGTTGGTTAAACCTTTACTTTAATTCTACATCAATTATGTATTAAATAAATGAACATTTTTAAATTATCAAATCTCATTCTTTAAAAATAATATTTACAAAATCATTAATCTTTTCATTTAATTACAAACATATACATTTATACATATGGTCAAACTATAAAATAACAAAATATACATGCATGCACCATCTTCTAGTTGGTCTCTGGCACACCCTCAGTCTTCTCGTGGCACAACTATCCAACTCTCAGATCAACAATCTACTTACCTGCGTGATTCAGACAACCACGCTAAGCTTCAAAGCTTAGTGGTACATATAACAACATATGCATACATTGAAATCACATTACATTATTATTCACAAATAAACTATTGGGACTCATAACCTACTCACACATCGTTACAATATTGGAAATCACTTCCCATGCTCATACATCATTATTAAATTCAGCTGCCACACTATCAGTTTCTCAACCCACCTCTGCTCGGGTCCATTATCAATTTCAATTACATGACCTAGCTCTGCTCAGGTCAACCTCATCTCAAACATATGACCCAGCTATGCTCAGGTCAAGACCTAGCTCTACTCAAGTCTATTAACATATGCACCTTTAGGCCTAGCTCTGCTCAGGATCTCTTGTGCATATCCAATCAATCTCAACACAATTAGACAAGTAATGATATAGATTACATGTATATAACATCACTTTATCTTAACATATTTCTCAATTATTCCACAATTCACATAAAAATAAACAAAAGCATGGGCCCAGAGGATTTAATATGCTATTCAAATACTAGAGTTACTATTTTGGTCCAAGTTAACACCATGTGTCTAGCCCTGAAGGAAAATCAAGTAATTGCTCAAAAGCTAGCACCTAAGGTAGATCATATCACAGTGAGTATAACCTTCTATATAACATCCCAACCAAGCTTCAAGGTCTAAGCTCAATCCATCTTCAAGGGACTCCTACATCATAGGAATGCCGCCAAACATAAAACTTTGAAAATTAAATAACATACTAGGCACATAATTATTTCATGTTTCCATTATCAATCTCTTTCTCATTTTCTCATGATCAAGCTAGGTACATTACCTCATTTATCTCATTTATATCAACATCATCATATAATCATTTTAATGTCATATCATTTCATTTCATCATTTCAATGCCATATCATTTCATTTCATCATTTCAATATCTTATCATCATAATCTATCACATTTTATACAATCTAACCATTGCCAATGGCTTTTCACAATATCTTTAATGCATAAACAATAAACCACATTACCCAAACACTTTGGGTCATTTTCATATATTGCACATGTTTCACTTTATACTCAATTTAGCCATTATGAATGGCTTCACAATGCATTTAATGCACACATGGCAAATCACATGTCATAGAACATTGTTCATCAATATTCAATATATCAAATAGTTTAACACATTTCCATGCCAAAATGTGTTAAGCCCAATGTAATGCAAATATAACCCAAACTCAAGCCAACTACTTAAATCTTTACTTCCTCTAACTCTTCATAACTTGATCTTCTAAGCAAGTTAAGAATAGACAAGTTATTAACAACATCAATATATATATCCCAATTATACAACTCAAATCCTCTCTTTCCTTCTCAACTCATAACACTTAGTTCAATACTCCATACTTTGGAGTTTCTCATTAAATAGTACCATAATAAGTTTCCAAGCTAACAATAATATCATATTCATCTCATCTTTATCATATTTAGTATTCATTAATAATTCACTCCGAACATCTAACCACATTTCCCATTTCATATTTCCATCATGCAAGCATAAACCACACTCATCATATTATTCATCAATAGACCAACATTTAGCATAATCAACATATTTTATCATAATTCTTCAAATGACACACTCAACTTATAGAAACTTTGACACACCTAGGGACATGGGCGTGTCACTGCCTTTGTCCTTAATATTGCCTTACAGTAGCTACGACATGCCTAGAGACTTGGGCATGTCACTACCCATGCTCTTAGTCCTGCGTTATAGTAGCTACAACGTGCCCAGAGACATGGGTGTGTCACTGGCCATGGCTTTAATCATGCATTACAGTGGCTACGACATGCCCATGGACATGGGCGTGTCAGGCAAAATCTCTAGGTACGCTCATGACATTTCAAGAACACTCTTTCACTCTATTTTCATCACTACAATACTCATATATCACATAAGCAACTCCAAATCATGTTAAATCAAATATGTCCAACCTCATGATCATATGTATAAACCAAAGAGATTATGTACAAACCTTTCATTATTCCAAGTTTACTCTTCTTTACTTCTTATTAATCTAAACACAAAATCATAATAACAATAATCATATGTTTCATTCATACCATCATTCATATATTAATTTACTCAATCCCCAACTAAACTTTACCAAACCCTTACTCTTTTCCTCAATTCTAACTACTCATTATTATCCCTAACATCTAATCATATTTTCTTCATTTACGTATCAATTCAATATATATATATATACATCAATATACCATTGTCATAATATTATTCAATTAATCATACATATGTACATAAAATCAATTAAAATATGCTCAAGAAGAAAGTACTTACTTGAATTACTTGCCAAATCTTGACTATTTCCTTTAATCCTTCTAGAATCTCTTATAAAATTTTATATGAAACATAGAAAGTTCACTCTTCCACACTCTCTCTCAAACACACGTTGAAGAAGAAGAAGAAGAAAATTCCTCTTCTTTTCTCATCCTTATTTTATATAAATAACATATTAAAATAATTCCCACTTTAATTTTCCACCACACATCTTCTTCCTTCTTTGACTTTGTCCTCTTCACTTTATTATTAATACTATTATGATGATGATGATGATGATGATTATTATTATTATTATTATTTTATTATTATTATTATTATTATTATTATTATTATTATTATTATTATTATTATGTAATTAAAATCAACTTCCCCCACAACCAATTATACCTCATGTATATGTGGTGTATATGCTAGGTATATGTATGTGTCTTATATATGTTATTTATTTTAAATATATTTTAAATATATAACATACACATATATTACATCTATCATACATATGCATCTTTTATTTCCTCTATCCATCACAACTATTTATTCTCCCATATTTACCATTCTAAAATACGAAAAAAATCCAGATGTTACATAGATAATTCCAAGGTTCTCTTCCTCGAGTTGAAATTGGATTAAGGACTTGGCAAAGGAACTAATTTGGCTTTCCAAGGAGTCATTTCCAGGCATAAAGTCAAGTGAGTCTCTAGTCCATATACTAGGAGTTTGCATCACCTGCCCATTTAGTCTCTTAAATGCAAACGACATTATTTTTCCTTCTCTACATAATATTGACAAGTTCCTTTATCTTACCCAAAAGTGATCTAACATTTTAAGTGCCCATTATTGTTCTACTTTCTACTTGTTTCTTCTTATAGAAGTCCCTATACTCATATGAACTTCTACCACTCATACTCGTACCTTAGACTAGCTTTTTTACTTACACTCATCCTTGATGTGGAAACCGTTGCTTATTTAGCACCACATCTGGGCACTGGCATAGCACATCAATATTATTTAGCTCACATCCTACAATTTTGCCTATTTCTCACTACACCTGAGCTCTGATGTAGCATGTAGCATGTAGGGAATGCCCCAACATTTATATCGTGTGAATTCATATCATGAGATGGGATAAAGTCATATGTTGGCTGTCATCTACTACAACTCTCCTCCTTTACTCGAGCTTGGGACTGGATATAAACGATAAAACTCATGTATAGACATAGTTACATTTTTTACATGATAAATTAATTTTTTTAAAAAATAAAAATTTACTAATTAATTAATCAATCAATCAATAATTAATTTGTACATTAATTATTGAATTAATTTATCATGATATTTTTTATTTTTCCTAAGAAAAATAATGTAATATCCCCATTTATTCCCTAGAAGTTTTGCATATTGTTGTTGTTGTTATTGTTATATATTGGATTGAATATATGTGTTAAATTGTAAGAGAAAAGAAATTGAGAAGAGAAAGTATACGTATATGTATTTTGGGAAGAAATAGGGTTTAGAGACAAATTTATATGTTGTGTATATGTTAATATATATGACATATAAAGTGGTCAAAAGGCTTGGTCAATGCAAGAGAAGATATTTATTTGAGATTGGTAAATTACTTAATTGGGCACATATAAGACAAAAAGATAATTATGTGAATAAGGGCACTTTGGTAATTGCTTGGATAAAATCACATGGTGGATATTTAAAGAAGGTTTGACTTGTGTTTTCTTCATCATTTCTTCTTCTTCTTCTTGTTGATGGCCGGCCCTCCATAGCCAAAGAGAAAGAAAGAGACAAGTGATGGTTTTGATGATTTCAAGCTTAAATTGAAGAAAGATTAAGTGTTCAAGTGTTGATTTAAGAAGTTTTTAACTAAGGCAAGATCTTTTCTCTAATTTCTTCAATTCTTTTGAAGTGGTATGATTAAGTTGCTTATGGTATGATTGTAAGTATTGATTTTGCTTGATAGATGAGAAGTTGGGTTGGTGTTGGTGATGGAAGAGTAAGATTGGTGTTTAGTGAAATTGTTTCTGTTTTAGGATTAGTAAAGGCTGTGACTTGTATGATTTTTAATTAATTTTAGAAAAATTTTCTTGAAGTGAATTTTTGATATGTTGTGCCTATATGAGTCTAGAATGACTGAAAAATATGTTGATTCGATTTTGGAATGGTTATGAGTTTAGAAAAATTATTTTTAGTAGAACTGTTCCAGCAGGTACCTTAACTGAGACAGCTATATTTCGGGATTTTTAATAAAATGTAGAAAAATTATATCCAATTGAATTTTGGATATGTTGTTTCTTAGTGAGTCTAGTATTTTAGAAAAATAATTTAGAACCACGTTGATTGAATTTGATTTATGGAATTCACAAAGTTCAGAACTGCTGCCAGGATGCAGGGCATTTGGGGCAGTCTGGTTAGGTGAACTATTTGACCAAGATTTTGTGTTCAGTTTGATCTGAAATTTTAAAGGGATGATTTTAAGATACAAAACTAAATTCTGTAAAAATTTTAGAATGTTTAGTCAAGTAGATTATTTTATACAATTTTTCAAAATAAGGATAAAATGGAGTTTAAAACCAGAATGTACTATTTATGGTTAGGGTTTTAATTCTTTGTTCTTCTTGCATTGCTTTGGTTTTCCAAAGGTAGGTTGGTCCTTAAACCTAACCCTAAATACTTTAAACACACTTGAATCAATGAATGTTATAATCAATTGTTCTTTGCCCTAATTGCATTGTTGAGATTGAACAATGTTATGTTGTGCATTGTGAATGGTAATGTGTTTCATGAGTAATGTGGAATGAAATGTTGATATTTATGAATGATGCTATGTGAGATATAATGTGATCATGGATGAGATATATATATATACTTGAATAATGAGATGTTATATTATGAAATGAAATGTGAAGCCATTGTTATTGGCTAAGATGATGTAAATGAAAGAAAGAAGGCATGTTTGCCTAAATGTGATGAGAATTGAGAATGGAAATGAATTGTTTGTTTAATATGTTATTCAGTTTCAGAGTTCTGGATTTGGGTGGCATGCCTAAGAAATGATGAAAGGTAACAGTCTTGCCGGGTTGAGGACCTCCTCATAGGTGTTGAGTTGATGGTCCAAGAGACTGGGTCTGTTACACTATGAGATATATGATTTGTAACAGTCTTGCCGGGTTGAGGATCTCCTCATATGTGTTGAGTTGATGATCCAAGAGACTGGGTCTGTTACACTATCCATGGATAGAGATACATGTATATACATTGCCTACGGGCGTGATTATTGTGACTATGAACCAAAGCAGTAACTCTGAACTCTGAATATCGTATTAAATACTTGTTGGGCCCATAGGTGTCAAGGTTATATGAATGTCCTAAATAATGTTATGAGTTTAATGAAATGAGATGTTGGTTATGGAGTATGATTGATTAATGTTGAAATGTGGTATGCTCATATGACTATGATTTGTGAAATGCATAATTGTGTGGTTAACTTTATATTTATGATGTTGATCTTATCAATAACATATGTGGCATTGCATTTCATTAAAGCATACCGTTAGCATGTTTTATCTTACTAAGCCGTTGGCTTAGCGCGATAGTGTTTAATCGCGCAGGTAGTAGAGTGGATAGAGTTGAACCCGAGAGTTCATCAAGACCTAGTGAGAGTAGACCTTGAAGAATCCATTTTGGGAGCTTAAAGATCAGAGCAGACTTGCCAATCATGTATAAATTTTATGTGTTGTAAAACTTGAGTTTTGATGTATATGAATTTGTAAATATGTAAATATTTTATAACTTCCGCTGTGTAATATTTAAATATGGGGGTTGTCACAAAACCTTTATTTTATGTTGTACTAGAAGTGTAAATCCTTTTTGCAGGTTGTAGTTGAGGTTACAAGGGGGATTTATTGGGAGTGTACTGAGAATGATTTTGTTTGCATTGGTTTGTGTAAAATGTTTTTAAAAATAAGAAAAAAACCGGTTTTGTCGACACTTGGGACTCAATTTTTAGGCGAAACTATGGCAAAAATTTTGTAAAAATCGGAACTAAAATTTGACTAAGTAAAATTGGTAGCAACATTAGGTTAGTGTGGCGCCTCTACTCAGCTTACATATGTAGGTTGGGAAGGGGTGTTACAAATAATTTTGTGATTATATGAATACATTAGACAATGCATTACCCAATTAAAGAATGGTCAAATTATCACTATTCTATATATTTATTTAATCAAAATAAGTTTACAATTGTAATTCATATTGATGAGTACTACCAGGAATGACTCTTCAAAATTTAGCTAGAACATACAAGCCCAACAAGGCCCAACAACTATAAAACATATCATTTGGACCTAGTTTGTATTAAATGTTTATACTTAAACTTAGTTTTCCCTCACAATATGATTTATCAATTTGAAATGAGAAAGATGGGTGGGGTGATATGAGATTTGGAGCGGCTAAACAGTCAATTAAAAAATCACCAGCAGCCCACCAGCCATTTCTCTATTTAAATCCTCACTTTACCATTTTTAAAAACTTTTGGCATATTTTTGGAAAAAAAACTTGATAGAAAATACAAAGAATAGAACAAAAATCAATGAAAATTGAGAGAAACTCAAACAATCCAAATATCCAACCCAAATGTAACATCCCCAATTTTAGTGTACATTGGAGTAACCAACATTGACGATTAAGTAGTTTTGATTGAAAGAGAGAAATATGAGAGGTACATCAAATAGATACAAGATATATACATGTTGTATGCTTGATATATACACATGAAATATGCATTACATATACAAGACATATACATATACACAAAATAAATATGATAGTAAATATTTGTGTTGGAAGATAGTAAATATGATAATAATAATAATAGAATAATATATCGTAATGAATAAAATAAAAGAAAATTAAAAATAATTTTGATAGTGAAAGATGATGAAACTTTTGGATGTTTATTAAATATTAATTAATTAAATAATAATAATAATTAAAGAGAAAGGAAAGTCAAAGAAAGAGATAAATATCATAATATTTTATTATATTTTAATTAATAAATGAATTATTAATTATACATGTGGCTATTTTCTTCTTCTTCTTCTCGAATGTGAGACATTGGAGAGGGTGAGAGTTTGGTTTTAGTTTATGTTATACACCAAATTCTATAAGAATTCCAAGAAGATTTAAGGAGATTTTGAATGTTTATTTACAATCCAAGTAAGTAATCTTTCTTAAGCTTATTTTTAATTGATTTTGAGAACATGTTTGATTTAGTTAGACAGATAAAATTGTGGTTAATTGAGAAAGATATTAGTTTTGATATGGTTGGGATGTAGATGTGTTAGTTTGATGAACAATTCATGGAAATGAACTTAAATAACGAATTTAGGGTTATGGGATGATTATGTGTGAATAAGGGTTTTAATATAGATTAATATAATTCTTATAATAGATTGATTTAAAGTTGCTTTAATATATATATATATAATGATTTTATGATTAAAAATTGATTATGGGCAAGTTTGCACAAAGTTAACAAATTTAGGATTATGTAAAAATTAGAGTTTTGGTATGGATGCATATAGTTGTTGAAATAGAATAATCTAATGTTGTAATAGTATATATATGGTGATTTATGGTTGGAAATTTAATATGGTTAAGTTTAGAAGAAGTTAGGCTTATAGCAAGAATATGTGAAAATAGGATTTGTAAAGGAGATGTTTATAATTATCGAGTTGAAATGTTTTGATGTTATTTTGATACATAAATAATAATTTTATGGTTAAATGTTGGAAATGAGTGAGTTTGGTTGAAGTTTGAATAAAAGTAGAAAAGGATGAAAATATGCTTTTGTTGAGAATTTGGTAGGAATTGCTTGCATAATGATAATTTGATATACATTAATCATGGTAATGATTTCAAATGAATAATGTGGATTATATGTGTGTAGGATAAGAAATTCCCTAAGAAGATCATTAGGGTTTGGTGAAATTAAGAGGTGAAGAAGGAATTGGAGTAATTTTAGGGCTTTATCAAGTTTAGTACATAATATAATTAATATTGTTTTCATTACATTGTAGTTGGCATAACACGTGAATTAGAGAATGTGTTATGTCAATTTTATTTTGCATATGATAAGGATATGTGTATTGTATTAGTAAGAGAGTGATTCATGCATGAGGGATAAAAGATGAGCCATTATAGAATGGCTATTGCTATTGTTATGTGCATAAAATATGAGATGTAAAATATGTTAAAAGTGATTTAAAAAAGTTGAGAAATGAATAGTATGGAAAATAATGTGAAGAATAATGTGAAAATTGCTAAAGTGTAGGATGTATAAAAAGGAAATTGATAATGTGAATGAGGAATATAGGAAAAAAATAATATGTAATCAAAATTGTGGGAATGGACTATATAATATGTAATGTTTTTCATAATGTGGAAATTGATTATAAAATGAAAAGAAATCGACAAATGAAGTGAAAACTTGATAATGATATGTAGTAGTGGGTCACATTGTGAATGTGACCCATGATTCTGAAATGTTATGTGAAAGTGATCATCACATGGGGTGATCACTTGGAAAATGGAATATGGATATGAAATGTGGAAACTGAACAAAAGTGATGAAAAAGTGTTGAAAAATAAATAATGAAGGAATTGGGTATGCTAAAGTAATAATGTATATGAAATGTGTGTTTTCCTTGTATAGTATATTGTTCTAGAGAATTATTTTTGGTGCTATAATATGATTTGCCTTGGGGAGAGATGCTAAGTGTCAGTTATGATATGGTTTGCCTTCGGGGAAGACGCCGGGCATCACTATTATTTTACTTGAGGGCTAGACACAGAGGTGTCAATAGGGGACAAATGTGACACTTAGATCCATAGTGCAGTGACAGACCGTAATAATATCTCTAGAGCCAGAATACTTTATAAGGTTATTTGGACCAAATGTGTGTGTTTGTGATATTTTTATAAGTATATATGTGTTGTATTGTGGATAAAGGTATATAATGAATTAGTTGTGATAAGATATGGTATGTGAGAGAGACAATCTTATGATTTCATGATGAATAATGTATGGTGATGGGTTGTGACTAAATTATGGGATATTGCGTGATTGCCAATCCTATATAATTATTTGTCCAGAGAAAGTTGGGAATGATAAAGCATGTGCTGAAAGACCTGAGTAGAGCTTGGTCTAGAGACTGAGATGACCTAGGCAGAGTTGGGTCATGAAATTGATAATGTATGTATACTGGGCCTGATAATTGTATAGGAGAAATGAGCCAATGAGTATGTGAGTGTGCTTATATTTTAGAATTTGGTGATATATTAATATAAGATGTAAGGAATAAAAATTAACAAGATTTTATACAAATATTGTAAAGCCTTAATTTGAGAAAAAGAAAAACAAATGTGAGTATAATATTTATTGTAGTTTTTAAATATGTACCACTAAGCTTGTAAGCTTAGCATTGTAATGTGTATTACGCAGATAAAAGAGTTGTTGTTCCAAGAGAGAGCCAGGATTTGGATGATACTTAGTGACTTAGGGTACTGAAAGACTAATTGTGCCATTTATATTCATGTATAAATAAGGATTTAAGTATTTTGATTTATGTACATTAATAAATAACACTTGTGTTAGTATATAAAGAATTGTGAGGGTTATATATATGTTTACACTTATAAATATTCAATTATGATAAATAATGTTTTGAGTTATGGATTTCAATATGTGTTTATGAAATGGTGATTTGGAGAATTGGTGAAAACTATATTTTTGGAAATGTTGAATTTTGTACAAGTTGTGTTTTGATGACTTTAGGGAGTATTGGAAAAAAAACTCTTATTAAAATTTTTTCTAGAGATTTTCTTAATAAGTTTGTATCTTTAACAATTTACTACTTGAGCATCTCTTTGTTTAATAATAATTATTTCTACGAGATAAATTTTTATTAAGGAGTTTATCATGACACTCTTATATTTTATATGCGTATTATATATATATGGGATAAATGTACTATATATATATAGTATAAAGATGTCACACTAAAAATCAGATTCTTCAACAAACAGTCACATTGAGGAGATTAAACATGAATTTTGATATTTCTAACATATTGGGACATTAATTTTATTTTTTCAATGAGTGATTTGTGATTCTAAAGTTTTTTTTTGGCTAATTTGCATTAATTTGAAGATTAAGAGTAGCCTACTCATATGTATCGTGTCAAAACTTCTATTTTTAATTCATTTTGATTAATTAGATTGGTTACAACTCTGTAATCTTCATTTTACACATTTTGTGACTGTAAAATTATAGTTTATATAGATTAAATATTATACAATCCCAATTAAAATTCTGGAAGTGAACATATAAACATTAGATATCACTTTATAAGAAATATTATCCAAAATGGTGATATTTTACTAGATTTTATTAACATTCATAACAAACTAGATGATATTTTTATAAAAGCTTTAAATAAAAAAATAAAATTTATCAAATGATATCTAGGATGTTTGATGGGATCTTCCTTGTTCAAATTACTTAGTTTATGACATTCATTCCATTACTCATGATTATTTATGCTTGTACTATGTGCCTTTATTTGCTTAATTGATTATTTGTGTGGTTATATTTAATGATGTGAAAATTTGTTTCAATATGGTTAAAAGAGAAATTGATAATTATTGCATGAGAATCTTCAATGTATCCATGCATTTTTTAAACTGCTAATATTGATTTTGATCTTAAGTGCCCACCCAATTTGCACTTTCCGATATCTTAGTTACGATATTGAAGAGTTACAACCTTTTCCATATGTTTTCATATTGCAATTATGTGTAGCATTTGCAGGTGCTATTTTTCAATTTTTTTTACTGTTGCAGTAATTTTTGTCTTCCATAATCATTAATCTATGTTTGCAGTCACAATTGGCTATTCTACTATAAAAAAATATACCCATTTTTAAATGGGCAAAAAGGCTAAAAATGTTGCATAGAAGTCTTGTCAACACGAAAACTACCTTCCATTTCATGCTTAAACACTTCATTTAACTTTTACTCGAATTCCAACCAAGATTAACTGCTTCTTCTTCTTATGTTTCTACATAAACAATGACTTTTCTTATAAACCTCATATTTTCTGTACAAAACTATCTTCTTCTTTACTTTTAATCATCAATATGCCTCCAAACACTAAGACCAACAAAGGCAAGGAAATCATGACCTCCTAATCTCCTCAAAGACATCAAGTTAACATGATAAGATAAAGGAAGAGAAGAAACATTTTTCCTTGATTGAGAACAAATCCACCCTCTTGGCCATTATGGAATCCATGTAAAATCTGTAGTTTTATTAAAATATAATTCAATAAATAAATACCTTGGAAGATTAATTAAAGTGTTGGAAAAAAGATATATATGAAATGCATATGTAATGTATATGAGAAATATATTTAAAGTTTAAAAAAATTCACTGGAAGGCAAAAGTGAAATAGTAATAAGGGTAAAATGGTAAAATAGAAGTAAAAGTTAAAATATATATAATAATAAAATAATTTAAAATTAAAATGATTTTTTCTTGAATAGTGGAAAATGATGGGAAAAAATATTTTTAATTAATAAAAGAATTCAAAATAAAATTATATATGAATGGAAAATATAAATTTGGATTTTTAAAATAAATAAATAATTAATTAAAGTAATATAATAATATATATATATGGTTAAAATTAAAGAAGAGGAAAATAAACACATTTTTCTATCATCTTCTTTCTCTTTTCTCAAGTGTGGCCGTTTTCTGCATGGCCAAGAAACAAGGTTTTTGTTTCCTCCAAACATCAAGATTTACAAAGATTTCAAAGAATTAAAAGGAGTTTTGGTGATTTTCTAACTAATTAGTAAATTTTCTTTGAAAATTTTGAAGTTTTTTGATAATTTACAATATGTGAGATATGGAATTTTAATGGGGTACTTTATAATTGTTTAAATGGATTGTAATAGATTTATTTGGATTGTAGAAATTGATTCTAAGGTTAGTTGAATGATTTGTTTAGGTTTGGTTAGAGTTTGGAAGAAGAAGAATGAGATTTAGGGTTTTGGAAGGAACTTTGATAATAAATGAGTGTAAATTGGATTTAAGTATTTAAAATATGTTATAATATAATTTTAATGACAAAATGAACCTAAAATAAAATTTGAATTGGGTTGGAATGATATTTCTAAATTAAATAGAGTTAGAGAAAAAGTTTGGAAATTTGAAGGAATAATGTTTAATTGATGTTTACTACTTTAAATGTCTTATAATGTGATTCTAAAGTGTTGTATACACACATTATTATTAGGTGGTTATTGATACAAAATTACTTGGTTAAAGTGGTGAAGGGCACATTGAGAAAGTGGTGAGAAAGGATTGCTTTCTAGCTTGGGAGTTGTATAAACCAAGGTTAGTACATACTTCAATAGAATTGTATTGTAATGCATTAAAATTGGCATGCTACATTGTATTTAAAAATTATGACTATGCTACTTTGATATGTGAGCTCTCATAAAAAGTGCATAGAAATGTGTGTAAAGGCATGAAATGCATAATCTATGAATAATTAACCCATTTTAAGATGGCTAATAGCATTGTTAAATATATTTGTTAAAAGAATGTATTTATGCCAATTTGAAGGCATAATTAAGCCACAATGATAAAGTGGCAAAGCATTTGATGTTTGTAACAGAAAAGTATGAAAATATGGCTAAAACGAGTAATGTGGTAATGGAAAAAATGTGAAAATAGCACAAAGTATTTGGGTAAAATAGACACATTGAAAAGGTGACACATATTATTGGAAATGTGATAAATTATATTGAATTAAGGCAATTATGCATTGTTATGGAAAAAGATAATGAGTAAATGAGACAATGTGATAGAAAATGGATTATGGAAATATGTATTATATGTGTATTGCCTTATATAATATTTTGTTCCAGGGTTTTGTGTTTGGCGGCATGCCATATGATCTGCCTTTGGACTAGACGTTGGACATCACTATTAAATGATTTGCTTCCGGCCTAAATATTGAGCGTCACTTGTATTGCATTTGAGCTAGACACTAGGCGTCAAAATGGTCCAAAATATTATTTATGGAACTTGAATATTATATAGAGACATTTGGGCCCAATGCACGTGAACATGTCGTATGATGGCTTTTTAAGAAAATGTATAAGTTTCCTTATGTGTCTACATGCCACATATACAAATTTCAAAGTAAAAGCACTTTGCATTGTTATTTAAATTCTCTTTCAATATCAAAGTATGCACCACTAGGCGAAAAACTTAATGCAATTTGTTCATCACACAGGTAACAGGTTAGAGTAGTCAAGAAGTTTGTTGGTTTGCCACCAGACTTGTGTTGTTGCATAGCATTTGTATATTTATTTATATTGAATCTCATAATATTTGTATAATTTATATACATTGTAAAAGTATTGAAACTTAATATGTATATAATGTCTAAATATATTTTGTATATATATATATATATAAATGATCATGAGGCTTTTAAAATGTGGGTATTGTGAATGAAATTGGAGATTTAGATAAATGAAGCAAATTATATATATAATTTGGGAGTGCAAATTTTATGCAGGTTGTGTTGTTTGAATTTTGGAATGTCCAAAATACAAACAAAACTCTGGCGAATTTTTTTTCCAGAGATTTTATTCTAAAATTTATATTTTTGATATATAAATTACTTATGTTAATATTTATTTATCTAATAAAGTATTTATTTTATGTTTTAAATATTTTCTTATAATTGAGGTAAAATTTTCAAATGACAAGGATGGTGATCTTCTTGTAGGTGATCTTCTTGTATTGTATATGCGTATTTTGCACAAACATAATGTATGTATTATATATATATATAGGGTATAAGGGTGTTATATTTATTTTAGTATCAAAGTCTAGGTTTGGGGTTCTCAGCCTAGGTTTGTTTTTAAGGGAGAGAAAGGGGATTTTATATGTAATTTAAAAGTGTCATATATGCATATGCATTTGCACTTAAACCGGTCTCCAATGTGGCAATAGTTATAACCAGAGAGTGATTCTTTAAAAAAAGTAGTATTTTGACTAAACATGATTAATCATGAAAAAATTATTTATAAAGTGATTTGTGTAGAAGATGATTGAATTGGTTTCTTTGAAGTAAATTATTATTGAAATACATGAAAAGTGCTTATGGTATAAGTTGTTGGAAATCAACTTTGGAAAAAAAAATAGACTTGAATTATAAGATTATGGAAGGAAATGATTATGGAGTTAAAGTGACCTATAGAGGTATCTTTGTTAATTATGATTTAAATGGTTTACATTTAAAGTCAATATCAATTGTAGTAGAAGTTATTAAGTTATATTGTTAAAGTATACTTATTTAAGAATTTGAAAATGAAAGAGAAAAGAAAATGAAATCAAGGGAAGATTAAAGAGAAAAATAAAAATATTATTATTATTATTATTTGGAGGATTAAAATATGAATTATTTATTTATAGGTAGAAAATATATATGAAATTAGATAGCTATTATATATATATGAGATAATGTTGGATTAAATGAATTATGTCTGAAGTTAAAGGTGATAGTAATTATAGTATTATATAGTTAGGACATGTATAAGAAAAAGACTGGAGAGAAAAAGAAAAAGAATTTTGTTGAATGAGAATTGAAGATGAGGAAGACCATTATTTGAATTAGTTGAGTTTTAACGTAAGTGTATTGAAAGGTAATTATTTGATTAATTTATGAAAGTTTAGAGCGAAGTTAAATTGAGTTCTTAGTATGTTAAATATTGTTCATCTGATTTAAGTGAATGGAAGTAATAAAGATATTATGAGTATGATGATTACTGAAAATTTTATTTGTGCTTTTTGAAGTGATATTGCTCGAATTTTTAGACTAATCTAGAAATATTGAATGATCTTGAAATTTTAATTAAGAGTGTATCTATATCTTAGTATTTTATGTATGAAATTTCATAATTTTTAAAGATGATTACTATTTTAAAAAAATAGAAGAATACAGACTGTTGAAGTTATTTCAACAATTCAGAATCTGTATATGTTGAGAAACATATTTATAAAATATAACGAATGACCCAAGAAAAATATGAAATGTTATAAATAAGATCATATGTATTTCTAGGACATATGATTAAAATTTCATAAATTCTGTCAAGTTTTGATACCTTAAAAAATAGATAAACAAGTACTGCTAGAGAAATTATTAAAGAGATAAAATCTATGACTTTGGAAAACATAATTTTTAAATATAGTAAATCAACTAAGAAAAATCTAAAATTTTACATATAAGTCCATGAATGTGTTTATTACATATGGTTGTAAGTTTATAATTCATAGTGAAGATTTAATAATGAATGAAAAGTTAAAAAGTGAAATTGGCAGGAAATTAGGAAATCATGCAAATTTGTGGAATTGTGGAACAACCTAAATTTTATGCAGCAAGGGAATGAAGAAAAACATAAAAATTTACATATGAATTTGTAAATATATAGGAATGAATATGGAGTTTTAAATAAATTAAAACTAAGGGTTTAATATTAAAGTGAATGGAAGAATTAGTTTATGGTAACAATTTGTTTTTATTATGGAAGTGTATAATGGATTCATTAAAATGATTTACAATATTGTTTAAGTTAAAATTAACTATGAGTGAATAAAAATTAGATAATATTTCTTATCATAAGAAATTATTTATATTGTGTATTTTCTAAGTTATAAAATAATATAAGCAATTGAGATTTGAATATTTAAAAATGGTTTGCCATGTTAAATGAGAAAGTAAGATTTATTATTGATCTCTACAATGAAAATTAAAAAAAAAAAAGCTAATGTATAATATTGTAGAATGACTTGATTGTGTTCTTTAAAGGGTTGTTATTATTTATTTTATTTAATAATATAAGAGACAATTGACATATGTATATTAATGATTAAAATAAGCATATTGATTTGTAATTGTTCTTTTTATTTATAGAAGTATAGACTTGGAAATTAAGTTGTGTTTTTGGAGAACTAAAAATTATATATTGGACTTAAGTAAATGAGGTTAATAGTGAAATGTTTATTCAATCATAGAAATATTTAAAATTAGGTTCATTGTTTATGAATTGAGGTGGAGTTAATTCAAAAATAGAAGAAGAAGAAGAAGTTGACAAAGTGAGGAAAGAATAAGAAAAATAATAAATATGTTTTTGGATATTTAAGGTAGATGTAAAAATTTAATAATGGATACATAATGGTTACATATAATAAATGGATTTTGGTGTATTATATGGAGGAAGTGGATAACTTATTGTGTAACACCCCGATACTCTATATGAGTACTATACATATACATCGTATACATACAGTAGGTATATAAAGTATAAAGATGTCACTAGTTATCACAAATTTAAAATCTTTACTTTCATTCCAAAATCATATCATTATATTGAAATATATAAACGTACTTTCAAAATCAATATCCTTTTGATAATAATACATATATATATATATATAAATTACATTGTCTCTTCAATAGGTTCATTTATACATATAAATACATTCTTGTGAAAATATAATATAATTAACTGTTACATGCATGCATCACCATCTAGTTGGTCTCGAACTATACTTGCTCTCTTCGTGACATACTGACTTAACTCCAGCTCCATCACCCATTTACCTGCGCGATTAACATAACCGCGCTAAGCTCGAAAGCTTAGTAGTACAAGTAAACATTAAAATATGCAATACAAAGGATACATACCTCATATGTTTAGCCTCACGTTTTATCATTTTCTTACTCTGTTTTCTTCTTTTATATATGCATTCTTCATATATTCCTATTAATCTCATATATGATTTACATATACATATATATAACATAACCATCAAACATAGTTCAATAAATTGATAGAACCTTCATATAATGATACTTACCAATTTCATTTCATACATATCATATATATCGTTTTATACTTCATAATTGCATATTTCATATAACTTCACAAACCAGATCTCCTTTCAATAATTCATTTATGTTATATAATCATATCACAACATTACATTTACTTATCATGTCATACTTCATAATATCACATCTCATTCATTTAATTCATTATCCATTATTCACCATTCATAAATCATATTTAAACAAACACAAGCATGGGCCCAAAGACACTAATATGCCATTCAACTTTCAGAGTTAATGTTTTGGTTTATATATCACATTTATCATTATCATTATCCCAACTAGGCTTCAAGGATTATGTTCAACCAAGCTTCAAGGGGAACAAAGCATGCTAAGTATCAACCCAACTTGGCTTCAAGAACAAAACCCAACCTAGCTTCAAGGGTTGTAACATCTCAATTAGGCTTCAAGGACTAGACCCAACCAAGCTTCAAGGGGGAGTAAAACATGTTAAACTTCAACCCAACTTGGCTTCAAGGATCAAATCCAACCTAACTTCAAGAGATTGTTACTAATAGGCATGCCACCTACAACAAAACTCTGAAAATGAATAACATATTAGACACACAATTCATTTATTATTTCATTATCAATTTCATTCTCATTCTTATCATCATTTAGGCAAACATGCCTCAATCATCATTTACATCATCATAGCCAATCACAATGGCATCATTTAGACAAACATGCCTCAATTGTTTCTTTCAAATCTTTATAGCCAATCACAATGGCTTCATTCATCATCATTCTTTCAAATCTTTATAGCCAATCACAATGGCTTCATTCATCATCATTTCTCAATCCACATTCCATATTTCACCCTTAACACATATATAATCATTCATCATATCATTTGCATCATGCAAATCATATCATTCATATTCCATATCACATACATTTCATACTTCATCTTATATATATATATATACATATATACATATACATAACCATTCATCATTCAAGTATACACAATCAATTGCATTATCCTATCCTCACACCTTTCACCTTTCATAACACATATATACATTGGATGCTTTCACATTTCACATATTTGATTATACCCTCATATCTTTTGTATTTCATAACATATACATTATTTATATACATATTTATCAATTATATAATAGATTACTTAATACATTTATCATCAAATGTACTAATGTTCCAAGTCATATAAATATATATAAGCAAATAAGGTTTTGTACTTACCTTCAAAGAAACTCACACCCACTTAGACTTCTCTTCCTTAGATTCTTCAATATTTGGATTAGGGCCATTCAATCTCTTAAAAACCTAATCCAAAAGTGATCATACACATGAGATAATATAAATAAGAATCAACTAGAGCAAACTCAACACATGACACGCTCACCCACACGGGCGTGTTCCTGATCGTGCCCTAACTCCCCAATACAGAAACATTGACACGCTCATAACCACGGGCGTGTCACTGGGCGTGTAATACCTTCTGTATCTCAAACATATTGACACGTCCCACAACATGAACGTGTTCATGGCCGAGTCAATTCTCCAAACTCACAGTAGCTATGACACGCTCAATAACACGGGCGTGTTACTGGTCGTGTCAATTCTACTGTCACACAGAACTTGTGACACGCTCAGTGACATGGACGTGTCACTGCTCGTGTTACAAACCCCAAAAACAGAACCAACGACACGCCTAACAATCTGGCCGTGACCATGGGCGTGTCAGGCTAAAAACCTAGATTCCGATCAACACAAAACAATATCTAACAAAACACTTCTTTTAGCCATCATCCACTCCAAACAATCTTCACCAAACACACCCAAAACCATAACAAACTTACAAAAACACCAACAACACTTAAAACACACACCAATCATCATTATAAACATCATCCATGTATTAATTAATCAAATCCCCAAATTCATTAAACTAAACCCTTACTCAACAATTCATCATCATCCATATCAATTAATCATATTATCACCATCAAATTACCAATTCAACACACACACACATAACTTACCAACAATCATCAATCACCAAACCCAATCAAATATCCACACAACTCAAAGAAACAAGAGAATCAAGAAGAAACTTACTTAAATATCTTGTCAAATCCTCATCTCCATCTTCAATCCTCTAAAAATCCTTAAGAATTTGGTGTATAAATCATCTCTCTCTCTCTCTCTCTCTCTCTCGTACACGAAGAAGAAGAAGAAGAAGAAGAAGAAAGAATCTTCTTTTCTTTGTTCTTATCCCCAATATATATATATATATATAATAATAATTACTAAAATATCTTTCACCAAAACTTTCTTTCTTTATAATCAAATACCCTTTTTAGTAATTTCACAATCCACAAAATAAATATCTTCTTTTCTTGACTTTCCATTTGACCAACATATATGTTATATATATTGCCATATACACTAAATATACATTCTCTCCACACATTGCTTTCTTTTCAAACAACACATAAACATTCTCTCTTAAATTTTCTTGTCTTATCAACTTAACATATATAAGTTCAATCCCCTTATAACAATAATATCACAACTTCTAAGGCACAGTTTGGGATATTACATATTGATTAAGGGTAGAAGATTGATAGAATGATGAATTATTATGAATTTAAAATAATTTAGTAAAGGATATAAAGAAAATTAAAGAGGAGAAGATAAGAAATGATTAAATGATGAAAGTTAAGTATTGAAAATAATAGGTATATATACATACATACTGTATACTTATTGTATACCTAATGGCAATAATATGTGTTGACTTACATCAATTTGAAATTAAATATGAAGGTATTTGAATAGTTAAATTGTATTGAATGTTGTTGGACATTGAGAAAAAATATTATTTGTAAAAGGGGCATTATAATGATTAAAATTTATATGTTGGCTTATTATTGAAATTGAGGAAAAATATAATTTGAGATTGAATCTAATGTATAATAAGATTTATCAGAGAAATTAATAAAAGAAATAAGGGTAATGACATGACAAAATTGAAATAAGGGCAATGACATGACGAAATATTTGATAACTGAATTTGAATAATTAGAGTGAGTATATATAAAAAGTAGATAGAAATTACTTGTATATGACTAATAAATTAATGATATACTAAAGTGAATTAAGAGTGAATAGGTGAGAATGATGGTAAATAGCGTTTAAGTATACACATTGTCTACTTACTATATACTTAACAGTAATACTATTGGGTGACATACGATAATTAGTTACATAAATATGGAATTGTGGAATGAGTTAAATCATATTAGTTTTAAATGATAAAATAGAAATGAGCTATTATCAGTAAAGAAAACTTGGTGAAAATTAAATTTTAATCTATTGTATTAATATTGATATTGAGGCAAGAATATCTTAAGGAATAAGTTGAGCATGTAAGAGCCAAGATGGTGCTTAAAAGAAATAATTAAGCTACAAAAGAAAAAAAATATAAATTAGGCAATAAGTCTTGTTGGTTGAAAATTGGTGTTGCTCTTATTTGCAGCATTATAAGTGTAACATCCTCTGACAATTCTTATATAAAAACTATCAGAGAATGTTATACGATACACTGTTCGTGCTCCAATCAATTCTTAGAAAACTCTCATCATAAATAAAAATTTTCAAATAATAATACAATCTGTATATCACAACACTTATAGGTCCAACATTTAGACCAATTTTCAATCATCCAAATACTAGTTACAAACCAGATAACTATCATACACTTGTCAAATCAAATGATTATATAATACATTCCTTTCTTTAATAGTCAGTCACTTTCATTCTCACACTTCATCCTTTACATGCATATATTTCTTTCATGTTACACAATTGTACAAGCTCTCAAATAGCCAAACTGAAGTATCTATATACATACACCTTATAACTTATGAATACAATAAACACAAGATCTTCATCTGTTCTTAACTTGCTCCGATGTCCTGATACCTGCGTGTCAGAAAACAATTCTAACACGCTAAGCAAAGCTTAGTGGTACTTGTGTACAGAAATTTTAACACTTAATATTAAAGAAATATACTTATGAAAATATAGTAATAACACTTAGTTTTAAGAAGTATTTACATATATAAACTAATTTTAGTACCAAGTCAATATACCATACTGAATACACAAAATAAGGGTTATCCCTGTATAAAGTTATCATATAATACAATACTTTCGGTATTGCCTCTTGTCTCATTGAGAAGCTGTTTATTCAAGACTTGTTTTCTTATTTGATAATATTGTTCACAATACACTTATTTTGTTTTTCAATAAGTCTTTCTTTTCAAGCTCACTTCTACTATCATTTCATTCAATCTATATTTTTCATCACTTCATTTTAGTACTATACTTGAGAGTTCTTTGTATCTCACATCACGATATACACTTTCAATCATTTGATATACTTTGGAGCACTTTGTATCTCATAGCATTATATACACTTTTAATCCTTTGATTAATTCAATACATTGAGCATAACATTACCATTACGTGCATTAGGACTTTCACGTGTAAGTATTAATATATATATTACCATTCACTTTTACACTATAACACAATACTTCAATTTCAAGTAATTGACTTATATTATTATTTTACATTTCTTTCAACTATCATGTTCACATATATTTTCATTAATTATGCCCAAACATACTAAACTTAGATCATAGGCTTGGATAACATGTTAGTATAGCAATCTCAAGAATTTATAATGGCAATTATGCCCACTATCACTGATAACACAATGTGTCCATTAAAGGGACGAGGTGCCCACTATCACTGTGGCTATCCATCCTCTGGTTAGCCATTCAATCCAAAGCTAGATATAAATTTAATATGATTTGGGCAATTCATTAATTTTAATGAACACTACATTGTTTATTTCCTTTCATTGATACTATACTCTTATCAACATTTGGTAGAATATATATGTGTGTCACGTATCTAAAGTTTATCACTCGTTTTCATACATTTAACACATTAACACAAAAGTATGGACTATACACATATTAGTCTCATGTCACTGATTAACACTTATTTATATAAACACTCACTTGTTTATATAAGCGCTGTTTATATTTCACTTGTTTATATCATTTCATTAGTACATTACTCTTATCAATATTTAGTATGATATATATATATTTGTCACTTATCTCAAGTTTCTCACTCTTTTTCATGCATTTAACACATACACATAAAGTCTCAATACAATTATTCATATATTAGTCTCATACTAGGCCCGTAGATCAAAAATTACAAGCCAAAAAGATTATTTAGGTACCCCACAGTCGTGGCATCTCAACCCCACTCCCGTGCGATCCAAAATGAAGCTGTAAAATAAGTTTGAAGACCCCACGGTCGTGGCCTTCAAGGGCCACGGTCGTGGCATTGTAACTTGCTCTGTTTTATCAAATTTTTTTGAATAAACAACATCACTTTCAATCCCACGGTCGTGGCACTCAATTTCCACTACCGTGGCACTCAATTGCCACGACCGTGGCATTGATTTTGGGACTGTTTTCGTAGTAAAATCATGTATTTTGCACTTTTAACTTCATTAAACACAAACATGTTTAAGATCTAAGATCAAAATGTATCAAACTCAAAGTTTTGATAGAAAAAGAATTCATATCAAATATTTTACCACAACTTCACTCAATCAAACTTTCAATCATTTCCTATGAATAAAACCGACATCAATTCATTCAAATCTCATAAAAATTCATATTTTTGCAAAGTATAAATCAAAAGCACATACCTTGTTGATAATCACCACTTTTCCAACTTAATCTTCTCAACACTTATATTTAGATGTAATCTTATCTTAGTTTTGATTCAAATCATAGAAAGAAAGAAAGAAAGAAGAAACTTTGGTGGTGCTGGTGATGGTGGCATGGAGAGAAGAAGGAAGAAAGAAATCAGAAAATTCTACACAATTGACACATATGCACATATATATATATATAATATTTTTAATCTAGTGAGGGAATGCTCATAATAACTATGGTGCACCCTCATTCTTAACCGTTGATTTTAAATCGAGTTTTAATCTCGTAAAACAGTAACAATAATCACTTTAGTAAAGTTTTAAGATATACAATTTACTATTCTTTACGTATAGCATTTATCCACAATACTTTTGTCACTATACACTATGCATTTTTTTCATTATTAGTTAAAACTTTCCTGTTGAAAATTATGACCATTACAATTCTCCCCCACTAAAGAAATTTCGTCCTCGAAATTTACATACTATAGCAATAAGCTATTTCATTTTAATATAATTTCACATGTCATATAAAATCAATGATTTTATTAACGTATATAACATTTCTTTCTATCTGATATCAATCAATATAACACTTTCAGAATAATCTTATTATAGAACTGTAGAAAATTATTCAACTCTACACACTTACACTTTTCAAGTTTAATTTTGACTTTGCCTTTATTCCTCTTTAATTTTTTTTATCTTATTACATTCCACTGTTATATATATATCTCATTTTTTTTCTCTTATATACTGAACATTAAATCCTAGTTTCGGATAGCGGGTCACTGATGGCAAGTAATTGCCCACTGTATCAATATGGCCAAAGGCCCACTATGGCATGAATGCCCACTGTATATGATGTCACTGAGTGACCACTGAGAGAAAAGAACCAAAGGTTCTCTATGAAGCAAAGCGTCCACTGATGGCATAACTGCCTATATCACTGGGACATATATATAAAAAAAATGTCCTCTATGGCACAAAATGCCCACTTTCGATATGGAACATAAATGTTCTCTATGGCACAGAGTGCCCACTGTCAATATGGGACATAAGTGTCCTTTATGGCACAGAGTGCCAACTGTTAATATGACATAAAATGCCCACTATCACTTTGAATATTTACCCTTTAGCTAATCCGAAAACTAGATCTAACATCAGTATCATTTATTTCAATGGTACAAAGTATTGTCAATTATAATATCCTTTGAAATATAACACTTTCTCTTTGAAATGTTTATTTCTTACTGTAAATGTATAAGATATAAACAATCATTTCAAACACATTTATCATATGAACATATATACACATTATACTTGTTTTCGATTACTTCGATTGATTTTCTTTATTTATCAATCTTTATCTTTTCAAATTATTTTCATGTTTCCAATGTAATAATGAAATCTACAAAGATTTCCACTCTTTACTTGTTTAATTCTTTTCTTAACATATTAAGAATTTATCACTATTCTTTCACTTTAAGAGTACATGTACATTTATACTTTATTCTCTATGTCTCATACACACATTCACACACACGCACACATATATGTATATATTGCTAACTTGTTCTACCATACATTATTTCACTAGAAGGGTTCACTACATTCACATCTCACTACATTCTTTTCTTTTTACATTATCACTTCCTTTCTTTCCATTTGCAATCAATTAGTATTAAGTAACTCTTTAACACTTATATATATATAATTTATACCTTGTCTTTAATCACTAATCAATGTTACTATCACATATTTTATCAGTATACAATATATAAATCTCACATTCTTACTTTCATTACTCAATCAATTTGTATTTACCTCTTTAGTTTCATTAACCTGCTCTTCACATTATGTACAATCATTACTGATTTATCAATCTATCATGTTGTTTTTTTTTTCACTTTACTTCGGCAATTATCTTATTTCATCATGAAGATGTTAAATCCACTAATCACTTGTAATTGTCTTTTATCTTTTCTCTAACTTTACACTTCTTTCACATATCCACTTACATTTATTCATACTTTCCTTACGTTCTCTTCACATTTCAGTTTCATCATTGAATGGATTTATTTCATTTTAATCTTATAAGCAATCAATTCTAACTATGTTTCAGATGTATTCAATAACTCTCTACTGATTTCCACCCATAAACCCTACTTTGTGAAGACATAAGGTAGAAATATGCATAAGCAAATGCATGACTATACAAGTGATCATGCACATCACTCTTTCAATTATTTTTAACATTTTGAAGAATAGAAATATGCATAGCCAGATGCATATCCATATGAATGGTCTTACATGTCTCTACTGAAATCGCCTTTCAAAATTTTAAGGGCACAAATATATGCATGCCCATATGAATGATCATGCACCTCATTCTTGGAATTTCTTCTCAAAGTTTGAAGAATAGAAATTTATAAAAGCATATGCCTGACTATACAAATAATCATGCGTATCACTACTAGCATTTATTTTCATGATTTAATCAATAAGTTATTCATAATGTAACTCATACAAATTGTGGAAATAGGATTCAACTCGTCCATGCACTATAAAATTCAAATCGCAATGTCTATAACCCTAAAATTTTTCAAAACATTATCTTCTTTCACAACCATCTATTAACTCTTAAATGATTCCATGATAGATTTAATCATTGTTCCAGTTAAATACACATTTACATATTGCACGGAGAACTTTACTATCATAGAAGTAAAGTTTTCACAATTATTTATTACACCATATCTTTCACAAGTACTGGTGTTTTATCAAATTACAAATCCCTTTCATTAAATAGCACTCAATAGTATTCAAGCACTAGCCTGTTTATCAATACTCTTACATTACTTTTCATTTCAATCTTTTGTTTTGATGATGTTTTAGACGACAATAGAAGACACTAGAAATCTCTCCATAAGTTTTAGGACTTTTATCCAATATACTCACTTCTACAATAGTTTTGATGCATTCACGTGCTTTCATTTAACTATCACTTCAATCCTTAACATTGAAACATTATAAAAACAATTACTTTTGACACTTTAACACTCCATTATCCATATTTCACATATAAATTACAGCTCGAATTCATTTCGAGTTATAAGGGTATTTTCATAATTTCTTACCTCTTTGAAATATTTTTCCACTATACGGATATTATCCATACTCAGATTCACTGTTACTCTTATTAAGGCTTATTTAACCTTATCACTATCAGTTTCGAATGCTCTCATATCGTAATCACTCCACTTTGACACTTATATATATTCACTCACTTAATGTAGAACATCAATACTTAATGTTGTACAACATGACAATCCTCATTCTCGTAAGAAATTTCATGCTCGAAATTTATCTCTCTGTCATAATTCATTCCTCAAATTCCAATAAATTATTACACTTTCACTGTGTTACTTTGACATATCTCTTTCACTACTCATATCTTGTTTCCTTTTCACATCATTCTTTATCACAAATAGATCTAGTGTACTCCAAACAATACACTATGAATTGTCAATCAATTCTTAGTAAACATTCTATTACCATAAACATATGGAATATCAATTGTGTCACAACACATATTCACTTCACATAACTTAGACAATTACATTTCACTTCTCCCATAATTCCACATGCCAAAAACGCCTAAACCACGCTCTGATACCACTAAATGTAACATCCTCTGACAATTCTTATATAAAAACTATCAGAGAATGTTATACGATACACTGTTCGCGCTCCAATCAATTCTTAGAAAACTCTCATCATAAATAAAAATTTTCAATATATTATACAATCTGTATATCACAACACTTATAGGTCCAACATTTAGACCAATTTTCAATCATCCAAATACTAGTTACAAACCAGATAACTATCATACACTAGTCAAATCAAATGATTATATAATACATTCCTTTCTTTAATAGTCAGTCACTTTAATTCTCACACTTCATCCTTTACATGCATATATTTCTTTCATGTTACACAATTGTACAAGCTCTCAAATAGCCAAACTGAAGTATCTATATACATACACCTTATAACTTATGAATACAATAAACACAAGATCTTCATATGTTCTTAACTTGCTCCGATGTCTTGATACCTGCGTGTCAGAAAATAATTCTAACACGCTAAGCAAAGCTTAGTGGTGCTTGTATACACAAATTTTAACACTTAATATTAAAGAAATATACTTATGAAAATATAGTAATAACACTTAGTTTTAAGAAGTATTTCCATATATAAACTAATTTTAGTACCAAGTCAATATACCATACTGAATAGACAAAATAAGAGCTATCCCTGTATAAAGTTATCATATAATACAATACTTTCGGTATTGCCTCTTGTCTCATTGAGAAGCTGTTTATTCAAGACTTGTTTTCTTATTTGATAATATTGTTCACAATACACTTATTTTGTTTTTCAATAAGTCTTTCTTTTCAAGCTCACTTCTACTATCATTTCATTCAATCTATATTTTTCATCACTTCATTTTAGTACTATACTTGAGAGTTCTTTGTATCTCACATCACGATATACACTTTCAATCATTTGATATACTTTGGAGCACTTTGTATCTCATAGCATTATATACACTTTTAATCCTTTGATTAATTCAATACATTGAGCATAACATTACCATTATGTGCATTAGGACTTTCACGTGTAAGTATTAATATATATATTACCATTCACTTTTACACTATAACACAATACTTCAATTTCAAGTAATTGACTTATATTATTATTTTACATTTCTTTCAACTATCATGTTCACATATATTTTCATTAATTATGCCCAAACATACTAAACTTAGATCATAGGCTTGGATAACATGTTAGTATAGCAATCTCAAGAATTTATAATGGCAATTATGCCCACTATCACTGATAACACAATGTGTCCATTAAAGGCACGAGGTGCCCACTATCACTGTGGCTATCCATCCTCTGGTTAACCATTCAATCTAAAGCTAGATATAAATTTAATATGATTTGGGCAATTCATTAATTTTAATGAACACTACATTGTTTATTTCTTTTCATTGATACTATACTCTTATCAACATTTGGTAGAATATATATGTGTGTCACGTATCTAAAGTTTATCACTCGTTTTCATACATTTAACACATTAACACAAAAGTATGGACTATACACATATTAGTCTCATGTCATTGATTAACACTTATTTATATAAACACTCACTTGTTTATATAAGCGCTGTTTATATTTCACTTGTTTATATCATTTCATTAGTACATTACTCTTATCAATATTTAGTATGATATATATATTTGTCACTTATCTCAAGTTTCTCACTCTTTTTCATGCATTTAACACATACACATGATGACTCAATACAATTAATCACATATTAGTCTCATACTAGGCCCGTAGATCACAAATTACAAGCCAAAAATATTATTTAGGTACCCCACGACCGTGGCATCTCAACCCCACGCCCGTGGGATCCAAAATGAAGCTATAAAATAAGTTTGAAGACCCCAATATCGTGGCCTTCAAGGGCCATGGTCGTGGCATTGTAACTTGCTCTGTTTTATCGAATTTTTTTGATGAAACAACATCACTTTCAATCCCACGGTCGTGGCACTCAATTGCCAAGGCCGTGGCATTGATTTTGGGATTGTTTTCGTAGTAAAATCATGTATTCTGCACTTTTAACTTCATTAAAGACAAACATGTTTAAGATCTAAGATCAAAATGTATCAAACTCAAAGTTTTGATAGAAAAAGAATTCATATCAAATATTTTACCACAACTTCACTCAATCAAACTTTCATTCATTTCCTATGAATAAAACCAACATCAATTCATTCAATTCTCATAAAAATTCATATTTTTGCAAAGTATAAATCAAAAGCACATGCCTTGTTGATAATCACCACTTTTCCAACTTAATCTTCTCAACACTTATATTTGGATGTAATCTTATATTAGTTTTGATTCAAATCATAGAAAGAAAGAAGAAAGAAGAAACTTTGGTGGTGTTGGTGATGGTGGCGTGGAGAGAAGAAGGAAGAAAGAAATCAGAAAATTCTACACAATTGACACATATACATATATATATATATATATATAATATTTTTAATCTAGTGAGAGAATGCTCATAATAACTATGGTGCACCCTCATTCTTAACCGTTGACTTTAAATCGAGTTTTAATCTCATAAAATAGTAACAATAATCACTTTAGTAATGTTTTAAGATATACAATTTACTATTCTTTACGTATAACATTTATCCACAATACTTTTGTCACTATACACTATGCATTTTTTTTCATTATTAGTTAAAACTTCCCTGTTGAAAATTATGACCATTACAATAAGAACTTATTTGTAACTATAAAATGAAAATGATCCAATGGAAGTATATTTGGAAATATATCTAGAAATTCTTTAATTTTCAGGTAATGTAAGACTTTGGCTTAGGGAAAAGTATGCATTAGTAGGCTCATTCGTATATCAATGTATCGGTTATATTGTTAATGAAATGAATTTTAAATCTTTATAGTATGATGTAATAGACATTAATCATTTCTCTTTTTAAGGCATAAATAGTAGTTGGTAAAGTGTAATGCGATTGTCATAAAATAATTTACAACATTGAGTTCTTAATTATAGAGAAAAGATCTGCAAATTCAGATGATAATTGAGGATATTCATAAGATGAAGAATAAAAAGAAAATATATAATTGGAGGTGGTGATAGATTGTAGTGGCAGTTGTATGGTTGGTTATATAGAGGATTAAGATTGGTATTTGAATATGATGAAGTTGTTCATCATATCAGGTAATTTTGAGGACGAAATTATTTAAAAGGTGAGATAATTGTAACATCTGTTATTTTATTAAAATAGAATTAAATAAATAAATGCCTTGGAGGATTAATTAAAGTGTTGGAAGAAGGATACAAATGAAATGTTTATGTAGGATATATGAGAAATATACTTAAAGTATAAAAAAATTCACTAAAAGATAAAAGTAAAATAGTAAAAAGAGTAAAATAGTAAAATAAAAGTAAAAGTTAAAATATATATAATAATAAAATAATTTAAAATTAAAATGATTTTTTTCATGAATAGTGGAAAATGATGGGAAAAATATATATAATTATTTAAATATTTCAAAATAAAACTATATATGAATGGAAAATATAAATTTGGATTTTTAAAATAAATAATTAATTAATTAATTAAAATAATTAAATAGTATATATGTATGGTTAAAATTAAAGAAGAGAAAAAATAAAACTCATTTTTCTATCATCTTCTTCCTCTTTTCTCAAGTGTGACTGTTTTCTCCATGGGCAAGAAATAAGGTTGCTTCGCCCAAACATCAAGATTTATAAAGATTTCAAAGAATTAACAGGTGCTTTGGTGGTTTTCCAACTAATTAGTAAGTTTTCTCTTGAAATTTTGAATTTTCTTTGAAAATTTATATTATGTGAGATATGAAATTTTAATGGGGTACTTTATAACAATTTAAATGGATTGTAATAGAGTTATTTGGATGTGTAGACAATGATTCTAAGGTTAGTTGATGGATTTGTTTAGGTTTGGTTAGAGTTTGGAAGAAGAAGAATAAGATTTAGGGTTTTGGAAAGAACTTTGATAATGAATGAGTGTAAATTGGATTTAAGTGTTTAAAACATGTTATAATATGATTTTAATGATGAAATGAACCTAAAATACAATTTGAATTGGGTTGGAATGATATTACAAAATTAAAGAGAGATAGAGCAAAATTTTAGAAATTTGAAGGAATAATGTTTAATTGATGTTTAATAATTTAAATACCTTAAAATGTGATTATAAAGTGTTGTTTACACTCACATTATGATTAGGTGGTGAGTGATACCAAATTACTTGGTTAAAGTGGTGAAGGACATATTGAGAAAGTGGTGAGAAAGGATTGATTTCTAGCTTGGGAGTTGTATAAACCAAGGTTAGTACATACTTTGGTAGAATTGTATTGTAATGCATTAAAATTGGCATGCTACATTGTATTTAAAAATTATGACTATGCTACTTTGATGTGTGAATTCCCATGAAAAGTACATATATATGTGTGTAAAGGCATGAATTGCATAATCTATGAATAATTAAGCCATTTTAAGATGGCTAATAGCATTGTCAAATATATTTGTTAAAAGAATGTATTTATGCCAATTTTAAGGCATAATTAAGCCATATTGATAAGTTGGCAAAGCATTTGATGTTTGTAACAAAAAAGTATGAAAATATTGCTAAATCGAGTACTATGTGGTAATGAGAAAAATGTGAAAACAGCCCAAAGTATTTGGGTAATATAGACATATTGAAAAGTGACACATATTATTGGAAATGTGATGAATTATATTGAATTAAGGCAATTATGCATGGTTATGGAAAAAAAATGAATAAATGAGACAATGTGATAGAAATGGATTACGAAAATGTGTATTGTATGTGTATTGCCTAATATAATATTATGTTCCAGAGTTTTATATTTGGCGGCATGCCATATGATTTGCCTTCGAGCTAGACATTGGGTGTCACTGTTATATGATTTACCTTTGGACTAGATATTGGACATCACTATTATATGATTTGCCTTCGGGCTAGATGCTTGGCGTCACTCATATTGCATTAAGGCTAGACATTGGGTGTCAAAATGGTCCAAAATATTATCTCTGGAACTTGAATATTATATAGCATCATTTGGGCCCAATGCATGTGAACGTGTTGTATAATGGTTTTATAAGAAAAATGTATAAGTTTCCTTATGTGTCTACATGCCAAATATACAAATTTCAAAGTAAAAGCATTTTGCATTGTTATTTAAAATCACTTTCAATATCAAAGTATGTGCCTCTAGGCAAAAAGCTTAGCGCAATTTGTTCAATGCACAGGTAGCAGGTTGGATTAGTAGAGAAGTTTGTTGGTTCTCTACCAAACCGGTGCCATTGCATAACATGTGTATATTTATTTGTATTGAATCTCATAATATTTGTATAATTTATATATATTGTAAAAGTATTGAAACTTAATATGCACGTAATGTCTAAATACATTTTGTTTATATATATATGATCTTGAGGCTTTTAAAATGTGGGTAGTGTGAATAAAATTGGAGATTTGGATAAATGAAAGAGATTATATATATATAATTTTGAAGTGAAAATTTCATGCAGGTTGTGTTGTTTGAATTTGGAAATGTCCAAAATATAAATTAAACTCTAGCAAAAAAAAATTTTCTAGAGATTTTACTCTAAATTTTGTATTTTTGATATATAAATTACTTATGTTAATATTTATTTATCTAATAAAGCAAATATTTTATGTTTTAATTATTTTCCTATAATTGAGGTAAAATTTTCAAATGACAAGGATGGTGACCTTTTTATATTCTATATGTGTATTTTACATAGATATGATGTATGTATTATATGTATATAGGGTATAAGGGTGTTACAATATATTTTTAGATGTTTGGTGAAGAGTATAGACTCACACTTGAAGAGATAAGTATAATTTTTTATTTGCAAGTTGAGGGTTCTTTTCATCCCTCCTCTTTCATGCATAAAGATACACAAAATTTTGGAAGGTGATTTCAAATGAATCTTCCTATAACAAAAAAAAGAGCCCTTGCTGAACACCTCAAAACCCTTCCACTATAACTCTACACCAAAACATAATCTTCATTGTTTATGTAATAGCTGATGGGGATGAAAAGGTCTCCTGAAAAGATATTTTTTCTCAATAGCCTAATAAAGAGAAGCGTATAATCACAATAAAGCTTTCATTGATCACTTGGGTCATTTAGGAATAAAAAAATTCAAAACAATTTTCATCTCATTCCACATCACCATGATATCTAAGTATCTTAACATCCTCACCCTTAGGAACTAGGCCTATCTCATAACCTCATATGCCAGCATTTCTTTATTAGGCCTACCTTGGGCATTCCAAATGTATAAAATTTAAACAAGGTGTTTATCATTATGTGTCAGGAGAAACTAGTGTTCTAGAGGCCTCTATGAAATGGCTTAGGATTATATTAAGGAAGGGGGAGAAGCCCAAGTTAAGAGACCCATCGATCTAAAGCTCATCCTCTAAACCTAGAACCTCTCCATCAAACAAATCCCTTATTCAAGTCATCTCTACCCACAAAACCATGGTAAAGAATGTAGCACTCTGACACCCTAAATATGTATAATACATACCTCCATGTATGTAACATAAGTATACAGAATTTTAAAGCCATTAGAAATTTTTTTTATTAATTCAAATAAAATAATTTATTCATTTAAAAGGTAATATATTAACTAAATAAATGAGAATAAGAAATTTAAATATTACTATAACATTTATTCATTAAAAATCTCTTGAAAATTTTGTCAAAGTTTTATCTGTAATTTGAGTAATCCAAAATTAAATATACTCGACCTGCATAAAAATTTACGTTTCCAAAATAAATTTATGCTTCCAAAATATGTATATATATGCATGCAAACTTCTCATTCATTTATCAATTTCTCTAATTCTCACAACTCAAATTTAATTAAAAGCTTCATGATCTTATATATATATAATGTATTTAAATATTTACATGCATATCATGTTTCAACCTCTTTACATATAATATAGTTCTTACAAACATTGCACAATTAATCAAAATACATATTTACATGCTATGCAGTAGCACTGGTTTGATGGTGAACAAATAATCTTCTAGGCTAACCATCTCTCACCTGTTACCTATGCGATGGAAAAATTGCTAAGCATTTTGCCTAGTGGTTCATATTTTGATAATAACAAACAATAGCATAATGACATATTCTCAATATGCATCATGTTTTAATGTCACACGAAGTATCTTTACTTTAATAACAAAACATAAGCATCAACACAAGCATTGGGCCCAACTATCCTTATACGATAACCTAGTTCCATAAACATTGCTTTGGCCTATCTCAAATGTAGTGACACCAATGTGTCTCGTAATGGGAGTAAATATATCTGTGACACTCAGTATCTCACCCATCGCGTAATCCTATCTTTGACACTAATGTGTCTCTCTTTGGGGCGTAATTATATCTTTGACACACAGTGTCTCATCCCATAGCGTATGGCATGCCAAACTAACAAAAACAATCTTTTGGAACTAGTTAAGGCATAAAGCATACACAATGCTCATTTAACATTTTATATCTTTTCCTCATTTCACAATCTTGCTGGTCTTTTCATATAACATCATTTTTCTCTTATTTTTCCACATTTCACATTATTTTTCCAATTTTTCACTCATAATAAACATCATTATCACAAATATTGTAAAAGTGGCTTACTTGTACAATTCATTGCATAACTTGCACTTTCCACATTTTGCACATAACATCATAATTAGCCATATTTTAATGGCTCAACATACCATAATCGAGTCAAATCTTGCATTGCTACTTCAACAAATGCTTCGCACACACATAAATCAATGTTCCAGCAACATAACACATTTACTCACATGTAATGTGTTTTGTTTCAAGCAATGCAATTAATTAAAACAAGTGCCAAAATGTACAATAACCTCTCCAAAGCAGAATATGATGATAAATATGACTTTTTGACTTTTGTACTTTTTTATTTCTTAACCACACACATATATATAATAATAATTATTTAAGAAAACTCTTATTTTTCCTCTTCCATTAATAACTAATTTCTTTTTTAATTATTTTATTAATTTCTATTAGTATTATTTTATTTTTAACATTTACATTTTGAGTTTTTACCAATTTTTCCATTTCTACTATTTAACTTTTGTCCTTTACTTTTCACCATTTGACTTTATTATGTTATGTATATTTTTTTTATATTTCACATATATAATTCAATTTTTCTCACTTCCAACACCTTATTTAACCCTCCAACTTATTTTATTTTATTTTATTTTATTTTAGTCAATTTATGAATGTTACAAAGAAAGTGAGCAAACTCCTCAAACTTAAATAACTTTTAACCCACCTTCTCCATGATATTCTCCAAATGCAAGAGAAATATCAACTTCCTACTTGCTTAGTGTAACACCCTTATACCCACCCATATACGTATAATATGTACTCCTAGTATATGTAAAATACAAATGTAGAATACAAGAATGCTATAGTTTTCAATCTTTCCAAGACATTCATATTTTTAAGATAATATTTTAAAACTTAAATTATACATTAAATAACAAATAAAATTTTAGATTAATAATTTTAAATACCAAAAAACACATATTTATTATCAAAATTTCTGAAAAAAGTTTGCCAGAGTTTTATCTATATTTCAGACATTACCAAAATCATAATTCTATCTACGTAAAATTTTACACTCCCAATTATACATATAACTTTATCAAAACCTCCAACAACCTTCAAACATCTTAAAATCATCAAGATCAATATTTCATTTATATATATTCAAAAAGTAATTCAATATCTAAATAATTTAAACAAGCTTTATATAAATAAAGAATACTTATAATATCCACAACACTTAATCCCAAACACTAAGTTTTCAATTTTTTATTATATAAAATATAACTTATACAAACATAATGTGATTAATCAACACCAAATTTTTACATGCTATGTAGTGGCTCTAGTCTGGTAACAACGGTCAATCTTCTAGTAAAATCCAATGGTCCTAGACCTGGTTAGGCCTAGCAAAACTCCCTATAGCTACTCTGACACCTGTGCGATGAAATTCAATCGCGTTAAGCATTTTGCCTAGCAGTAGATACTTTGATATAAAATAAATTACATTTTATATGCAGTTTCATAAATGCAGGAAATTACAAATGCCAAGCAATGATTACACACTTTAAACAACACATCAAACATCAATAAACATTGGGCCCAAAAATCCTTATATAATGGTCTAGTTCCAGAAATATTATCTTAGACTATCTCATTCATTTGTGATACCAGTGTATCAAGCTCAAAGGAGCAATAAATTTTTGATGTCAGCATGTCTCAGCTGAAGTAATAATAAATTTGTGATACCAACATGTCTCAATAGAATGCATAATAAAATTTCAAAAATAATATTCTGGAATTAACTATAGACCCTTAATTTTGGACCTAATCCAGTCCGTCCATAACTAAAAGGGAGTTAGATCAAGTTTAAAGGTTTAAACCAGTTTGGAATAATTTTAAAAGGCTAAAATGGTCCTATACAATATTAAAATCAAAGACAAGTCGGCCTAGGCCCAAATTTTATCGAATTGACATACCCGATTCACCACAGGCCTTGCAATGGCCAATTTGCCATAGGCCCATGCATGGCCAATTAGCCATAGGCCCATAGGCCCATACCAAGCCAATTCACCACAGGCCATGCTTGGGGCTATTTCACATTGCCAATTTACCACAGGCCAGTAATCCAACCCTTGATTTATTAATTTCCTAATTGAGATTGGAATTTGTCTTAACTGTCGGATGATGTGTATTAGGGTTTTATTTTAAAACTGATTTGCCTATAAGTAGCAATGTTTTTATGTTGAAATGGGGATCGACAATTATCAATAACTATCAGTAACCAGTAACAAGCAACAATTAAGGAGTAGACCCAGCAACTAGCACAAATTAACAAAGAAACAACCATCAACACGCCAAAGGCAGTAACAACTGTCTTTATTTCTGCTCAGCCAGAATAAGCAATTGGTGAAGGCAGTAGCTTGGATCAACATATAATTTGGTAGAGCCTTCAATGCAGGTTTTGTCTTATAAACTCTATAAAATAATAACAAGTTTCATTTACTAACATTATGAAGTTCATGCTTTCTGTGGTTTGATTGAATATGTTCAATGAGGCTTTATTTGATGATGCAATCAATTTAAATTTATTGAACACGTCTAGTAGTCATGTCCCTTGTAATTATTTATTAAGAATCCGTATTAAACTTGCCTTAGATTTTTACAATAATCTTTTTTTTGATAAAACCCAAATATGTGTTTCTAAAAACCAAAAACCCTAAACCTATTTTCTCTAACATTAAAACCCTAATTAGTTTCCCAATTTCAAAAACCCTATTCTGTTTCCCAATTTCTAAAACCCTAAATCAATTTTCTAAATAACCAAAATACCAAAACCTTAATATCTGGTAAACCTTAACCTTGAAACAAAAAGTCTAAAACCTCAGTCACTGAATTTAAAAAACCTTAATCCTAATTTTCAAATGCCCAGAACCTTAGTTTTCTAAATCCCAAAACCCTAGGCTCACCTAGTAGCTATAACCTTAGTTCCTTCAAAGTCATCCAGTAACCAAAACAAATATCTCAAAACCTAAAATTCTAATCCCTAACCTATCAAACAAAAATCCTAATTTTTAATGCTCAAAACCCTAATTTTATCTATTTTAAACCCTAGTTTTGATTATTTAATTTATTAAATGCTTTTATGAATGGATTATTTTATTTATCTAGTTTATAATGGATATTTTATTTTAAATTATTATGTTTGAATGGTTTAATTTATGTGGTTAAATATTGGTTCATTTGGTTTTTGGATTGTAAAAGGCATGTTTCCACTTTTATGGGTGCCTCATTTTTTTTTATTATTATGTAATTTAATTTCTCTTTTAAATACTTTGGGACAATTGTAAGGGACACATTTCCACCTATGGTGGGTGTCCCATTTATTTATTTTATCTTCTTTTTGGACATTGGACATTGTAAAAGGCATGTTTTCATCCTTAAATGGGTGCCTATTTTATTTATGCTATTTCAATAATATGATGAATACTTATTTCTTTTAAATTGTGTGTAATATGGATAATATCATAATAACTAAGAATTTAATAATGTATAGTCCTGAAAAGGTGGTCAGTTCTAATGAACCAAGCGTTATGGGGGGGTGCTAGGTCATTCTCATCTTCCCCATATGTACCCAACTTTTCGAACCTAATAGGGAGTTGGAGATTTCTTAAGAATCGAGTTATCCATCACTTTATTTATCCCGGCCCATCCGGGTGGTGACTTCATTTTCTCCCAGTTTAAGCCCGTGTTCTCTAAGGCCTTGAGCCTAACAGTGGTGAAGTCGCAAGAGCCATTCCTTTTGAAAGTGGGGGCAAAAATCTCCGCTCACAGTGGTGACTCCACTGGGGATAAGAGAAGTTGATTCCATTGGTCTTTATATTATTCTATTCTTTCTTATTATGATATTATCCATTGCATTATTTAGATTGCATTTGTGCGTGTATGTTAGGATGCCTGTGTAACCCGTGTTATGTTATGTAAGGGATACCATACTTTCTCTCAAAGTATGGAGATCGAGCATGGAATAGCCACTCATAGCCTCGTATCATTTATTATACTTGCTATGGGAACCTAAGCTTTTCAACCCTAAGGCTAAAGCTCATGTAATTGGCCTAGTTACTTTCTTTAGGTATTTACCCTAATGCTTGTTGTTTGACTATGATTGATATATCTTGGTTTGAACCATGATATATTTGGTTTGTTTTTTTTTGTAATATGACCTAATTACATTGTAAGCCCAAAATAATTTTTTTTGTGTGAATTATAGAGATTTTAACAAAGCGTCCCCTAAGGATGATTTTCCTTCCTATTGATGTCCTTATTGATAGTGCAGCCTCTTGCATGTTACACTCATTTGTAAAAGGAATTTTTTTAGTACAACCATGTGTTAATGGCCCAAGAGGATAAAGCTAAAACTGCCTTCATTACTACGTGGGGTATATTTTGCTATAGGGTAATACCTTTTAGGTTAAAGAATGTTTGAGTGACCTATCAGAGGATGGCCACCACCTTAATCCATGACATGATGCATAAGGAAGTTGAGGTTTATTTGATGATATGATGGTGAAGTCAGATATACGACAGTAACATTTTTAGAATTTAGAGATCTTCTTTGAAAGAGTAGTAAAGTATAAGCTAAGATTGAACCAAAAGAAGTGTGTGTTTGGGGTTACTTCAGGCAAGATGCTGGGACAGGTGATTGGTCCAAATGCCATTGAGATTAACCCTGATAAAGTGAAGGCAATTAGGGATATGTTAAACATAAAGATGGAAGAAGAATTTTGGGGGTTATTGTAGGTTATAGTATATCAACAAGTTCATATAAAAGAGTACCATGATTTGCGAGCCAATCTTTAAATTGCATAGAAAGAACCAGCCACTTAAGTGGAACAAAGAATGTCAAAGGGCCTTTGAGTGTATAAAGAATATTTACTGAATCCAACTATTTTGAAACAACCTAATGGTAGACCTTTGTTACTATACTTAGTAGTAGAAGAAGAGTTGATAGGAGCAATGCTAGATGTGAGCGGGGACTTTTGCCTCCACTCCTGGTGGAATAGTTCTTAATACTTTGGCACTATTTAGGCTCGGCACCTTAGAGAACACTGGCCTAAGCCCGGAGAAAGTGGAGTCACCACCCGGATGGGCCGGGAAAAAGAAAGGGGTGGATGACTTGATTCCTAAGGAATTCCCTAATGGATTTGAAAAGTTGGGTACGTGTGGGGAAGGTGAGAAATGGCCCAGCACTCCCACAATGCCTAGTTCATTGGAACCGGCCTCCTTTGCAGGTCTTAATATTATAAAATTCTTAAATATAATAATATTATCCATACTACATGCAACAGTTAAAATAAAGCATCATTGTATTAAAATCAAAGCAATGTCCAAACAAAGCAAATAAATGGACACCCATCCGAGGATGGAAACATGTCCTTACATTGTCCATGTCTAAAACTAAATAGGACACCCACTGAAAAGTGGGAACGTGTCCTTTACATTAATTCTAAAATATAAAATAATTTAAATTACATGAAAATTAATTAATGAGGTACCTAATAATGGAAACATACCTCTTACAATTTTAATACCAAAATAAACAAATAATAATCATAATAATAAAGAAAATATTCATCCATGATAAATTAAATAAATCAAGCATTGAAATTAAATAAATCAACCATCAAAATATATAATAAACTACATAATCAAATCTAAAATTAAATAAAGCAAATAAAGATAAAAATTTAGGTTTTTGTCTCAATTTAGGATTCTTTAATTAATATTTAGGGTTTTGGAATTTTGAAATTATTATATTTATTATTTAGGATACTGTGAGGATTTTTGAAAAAAATGGAATGGATTCAGGTTTTATAAATTTAAGAAAGTAGTAAGATTTTTGGTTAATCAAATTAGGGTTAAGGTTTTTGGTTAATCAAATTAGGATTTAGAGGTAACATTATGAAATTAGGGTTTAGGAATCTTTAAGGTATTAGTTTTTATAATTTTAAAAGATTGTGTTTTAGATTCACTGGATTATGGTTATTGAATTAGGAATTAGGATTTTAGATTTATTAGATTGGGTTTTAGGTTCACTGGATTAGGCCTTTAGGGTGTTGATGAACTTCTCATAAAGTTTTGATGTTTTAAGAATTAGGATTTAGGAAAACTAGGGTTTACTGGATTGGGTTTTAAGAAAATTAGGGTTTAGAAAAATCAAGGAATTAAGACATTGGGGTTAGGGTTTTGAGAATTAATAAGATAGTTTAGGGTTTTTGATATTTTAGAAAACATATTCGATCTTAGGACTTAAGAGAACATTTTAGAGTTTTATAGAAACAATTAAGATTACAGTTTTTAGAAACTGTAAAAAAGATTAGGGTTTGGAGAATTAAGAAGACATTTTGAAGTTTCGAAAAAATAAGTTAGGGTTTAATTGATTAAGAAATTTAGAGTTTAAGAGAGAAAGATTCATGGTTTTAAAATTTTGGAAACAAAAAATGATTTAGGGTTTTGATAATTTAATCAATGACTTAGGCTACTGGACATTTTAAAGATTTTTTATAAAACTTGCAAGTGGAGTTGCAAACACCAACTGATTAATGTATTAACTAAAGCAAATGATTAAAGTTATTAAAATAAAGTTCAATTTACTGCATGTTCAAAGATCAAGTTACTGTATGTTCAAAGATCAAGTTAATGCATGTTCAAAGATCAAGTTACTGCATGTTCTTATTAATCAAAGAAAATGAAGCTATTGTGAGCATGAATAATTTATGATTAAAGATCAAACATTCGTTGTTGATTCCACCAAAAAAATTGATTTCTAGATGAACGATGTGAAGACATTATGGACTCTGCCTTCTTCTTTGGTTGTCTTGATATTTCTGTTTGTTGTTTCTTTCGTTCTCAAAAAAATTGTTGTCGTTCTTCTCTATTTGTTGCTCCTAATCCTCTTATTGTTAATTGCCGACCTCCTTTGATAAAATTTCCACCCTGTTAATGTTAATTTCCACCCATGTTAAAGTCTAAAACATTATTATTTATAGGCCAAAACCTCACTTAGAATCCTTAACCCTAATATTAATCCATCCTCAAAACAAATTTTAGTTCAATTAGGAAACTCATTGAAACCATGTCGATTCTGGGCAACCAGATTGACATGAGTTAAGGCCATGTTGACCTGGTTGCCCTAGGTCGACATGAGTCCAACCTCATGTCGATCTGGGCTGCCAGATCGACATGAGGCATGCTCATGATGACCTGGTCCCTCCAGGTTGACATGAGCAATTGCTCATGTCTCCCCAGCCGGCCTGACTCAAATTATTCTTGCCTTGTTTAACTTATGGACTGGAAAGTTTTAATTTGGACCTATTCAACTTGATTTTAGGGTTTTACAATTGAATTTATGCCTCTTTAAGGTTCAATAGGGTGCCATCACCAGCAACCTTCATGGTAGGAAAAGGATTAGAAGATGATTTTGTTTTATCATCCTTTCAAGATGGGGATATTGAAGATATGAAAGGAAAAGAAGCTTAAACTCAACAAACTTTCCTTATCTTGAATGTTGCTTTTTAATTTTACTTTCTTTAATATTTAATTGGAACTATCGTGTTTTTAAAATTTAAATTTGTTTGAATAAATTACTTTTATCAAAAATTTTGTTGGTCTTTGTTCATTTTGGTGCTCAACCAATGAGGAATCCAGCTTGATAATTCATGAATTAATATATTTATGCATCATGACTTGAATGACTTTACTAGGTGAGGGAATTGCTTTATAGAATTGAGTTGTGTATGTTTACTTAGAGAGGGCTCCTACATAATTATCTTTGTCTAGGTCCTAGTCAGTCTTAGAACATGCTTTGACAAACTTTCAAGGCAAAATTGAACTCTGCTTATTTAAGGGAGAGATGATCTAGGCATTGTTTGATGAGCTAACAACTAGTACCCACCCAATTTGATATCAATCCCTAGTTGTCCCTTTGAGCCTTCATAAAATTTTAGCTTTCTTTTCATTGGCATATAACCCCAACAACCTGCGCTGAGTTGTTGTGATACTTTTGACAAGTCTTATGATCACTAAGATGAAGAGGCAAGAAGATCAAAGAAAGCAATAATTAGTCAAGATCATGAGGATAGTTGAAGTTCTCAATATCATGAAGATAGTTAAAGTTCTCAATACCATAAAGATAGTTGAAGTTCTCAAGACCATAAAGGTAGTTGAAGTTCCCTTAATATCTCCAATATATCAAGACAACATCAACATCAGAGTAACAAATGATTTATCCCTGTTAAAGAAGATTTATGTTACTCCACTCATCCATTATTGGAAGCCAAAGTTAGCACAAACAAGACAACTCTTTTAGAGCTAGAACCAAAAAACAACAAAAAAAAAGAAAAAAAAAGAAGAAGAAAAAAAAAAGAAAAGAAGAGAAAGAGAAAGAAAAGATAAAAGATAAAACCTAAAAAGGAGGTTCAAAAAGCCAACTGAGTTCTCTTTTACCTAAGACAACAAAAGGCTTCCATTACTTGAATTGGTCCCAACCCAACCAAAGATTCAATCAAAATCAAAGAAAAAGGAGAAAGACCATTCAGTCTTAAAAGTTATGTACTTGACAGTCCTACAAGGAAGAAGGGCATAATGATAAAATGCACAAAGAAAGGGAAGAGTAAGAGAAATAAAGAAAAGGGAGAAGAAGAAAAGAAACAAATTTGGGAAGCAAACTTTTTGCAAGGGCAAAAACTGTCCTAATCAAGATCTAGATTAATGCCAAGAAGATAGAAGGAATTTGGAGTCTGGCAAGATTGCCTCCAAGCTGCCTAAAATTCAAACAAGAAATTTATAATGTGAGGGTTTGTCCATTGTGTCACATCAGCCCCTATCTCAAAATGGCCTTCATTTAACCTATGTCCCTCATAGACCCCATTTTAAGCCTGTCACGGACCTGTTGATCTCTCTTGGTAGGTAGAGTCTACTAGTGGAGATAGTTTGGATAAGCATGCATATGAGATAGACAATATTTAAACTCAAATGAGACCTTTGGCCAAGTAATGTGTATGTGCCTATCTAAAGTGCAACAATTCTTGCTTAAATAGAAATGATTCCCGAGTTTAGTACTGTAACTAGGGTTTTCATGTTATAGATATGTTAATTTAGAAAAATTAAGTCCTGAGGTACATTAACATTAATTTGGCAAAGCCAACATTTGATTTCAAAATTAAAATTCAAAAATTCAAAAAATCAAAACAAAAAAAAGTTTTGTCATACAAAGCCTTCAAGTCAAGGGAAGTATGTTGAACCTCCAAAGGACACATTGGGCAAAGGAAATGATTATTGGCAAGGTCATGAAGAAGCTATCAAACAACATGCTGAAACGTAGTTTGAAATAGATGAATCCCTGACTCTGCTGCTTGGGGCCTCCATTATTCATGTTTTCAATATCTCAAAGATAAAAGTCATAAATGGGAAGCATTCTTTTATTCCAATGCAAGACCTGAATGAGTATATGAAAGGAACCAATGATAATACTTCTGCTGATCACCTCGGTCTGTGAGTCAATTAAACGATTGTAAGTATTATCATGCATATCATGCATATATAAGCATATCACATCACACTTTCTTGTCTTGTATTGTCTATTCTTTATCAAAGTGAACAGCAAACACTTTATGAAGTAAAGAATCAAAAGAAGATATCAAATCAGGGGGGCATAGAAGGCCCATTACCAGAGAAAGGTCCAGTAATTTTGCAAAGAGAAGAAATGCATGCTTTTGCGAAGAACAAGATGAAATACAAACGTCAACAAAGCCCGTATAGAAAAATCATGGGTTTGGGCCTACACAGGGGGAAAAGTTTCTCCTTTTTAATTTTTTGGAGTCTATTACAAATATTTTGCCACGAAGAGGGGCAAGAAGAGGATATAAGGTCCAATTAAAAATAGCTAAATTTTTGCAAAGGAAGAACAAAAAGAATGGAACATTAGAACTATCAAAAGAATGATGACGCAAATGACAAAAGATCAGTCTAGCTGGAAGAGCTGAAGCTAATATAAGACCTAATCTCTAATGGATGAAGATCCAGGATCCACTTTCAAGGGTGAAGACTCGATTTCCAAGGATAATGATCCATTTTCAAAGGTGAAGACCTGATTCCAAGGATGAAGATCCAATTTCAAAGGGTGAAGACCCGAAGTCTAAAGGATGAAGATCCACTTTCATGGGTGAAGACCCGATGTCCAAAGGATGAAGATCCATTTTCAAAGGTGAAGACCTGATTCTATGAATGAAGATCCAATTTCAAAGGGTGAAGACCCAAAGTCTAAAGGATGAAGATCCACTTTCAAGGGTGAAGAACTGATGTCCAAAGGATGGAGATCCATTTTCAAAGGTAAAGACTTGATTCTAAGGATGAAGATCCAATTTCAAAGGGTGAAGGCCCAAAGTCTAAAGGATGAAGATCCACTTTCAAGGGTGAAGACCCGATGTCCAAAGGATGAAGATCCATTTTCAAAGGTGAAGACCTGATTCTAAGGATGAAGATCCAATTTCAAAAGGTGAAGACCCAAAGTCTAAAGGATGAAGATCAACTTTCAAGTGTGAAGACCCGATCTCAAAGGATGAAGATCCATTTGCAAGTGTGAAGACCTTATCTCCAAGGATGAAGATCCATTTGCAAGGGTGAAGACCCGATCTCAAAGGATGAAGATCCATTTTCAAGGGTGAAGACCCGATCTCAAAGGATAAAGATCCATTTTCAAGGATGAAGACCCGATCTCAAAGGATGAAGATCCATTTTGTGGGTGAAAAACCACAATGCATAGAATAACCGGATCAATCAGACTTCTCAAATGATAAAAGGTCAGTCAAACTCAGTCTCGGGTCTAAGTACCCAAATCAAATTAATCTCGGGTCTAGAACCCAAATTTTCCTTAGGTCCAGAATCTTGAACCTCTTCTAAGTCCAAAACTTAGCTCGGGTCCAAAACACAAATTTTTCTTTGGTCCAGAACCTAGAATCTCTTTTAAGTCCAGAACTTACCTCGAGTCCAGAACCCAAATTTTCTTTAGGTCTAGAACCTAGAATCTCTTCTAAGTCCAGAACTTAGCTCGGGTCCAGAACCCAAATTATCCTTAGATCCAGAACCTAGAATCATTTCTAAGTCCAGAACTTAGCTTGGGTCCATAACTCAAATTTTCCTTAGGTCCAGAACCTAAAATTAAGCTTAGGTTTAGAACCTTGAGTCCAGAACTCGAACTGGGTCCAGAACCCAAAACCTCAACCATCTCAAAAATTAAGTCTTATTGCTTTTCACTCTCTTTCACTAAAGTCTCAGATCGTTCAAGCTGGGAGCAAACTGTAGACCCTTAATTTTTGACCCAATCCGGTCCAATATATTTTAATTAGTCCAAAAATAATTTTTGTGTTGTACAATATATTTTAATTAGTCCAAAAATAGTGTTTGTTATCTTAATTAAATAATATTTGCTTTAGTATTTAATTTTTATAAATGATAATAATAATAATAATAATAATAATAATAATAATAATAATAAAATCGGCGATGAAATATTTCATCGCCGAAAAGGGTTGCGGGGAAATGGCCCGCAGGCCAATTTTCGCCAGTTGGTTGGGGCAGCTTTTTAGACAGTGCAATTTTTCAGCAGCAGTTATTTTTGCCAGCGTAATTTTTTCGATGCAAATTTTTTTGAAACCAAATATAATTAGGTTTCGGTTTCCTTTTCTTAATTAATGTTAGATTCCGTGAATAACCAAAATTAATCATAAAAACCTTCTATAAATAAGGACTAAAACAACAGAAAAAAGGAGGAGAAATTTGGAGGTGAAATCTGAGACTAAAATTGAGGAGGAAAACTTTGAATTTTAAGAATTACTTTTGGCAGTATGATCGATCGGACTTTTGAGAAAGCAAACAAGAAATTCAATCCATCAAAAGCAGCAAAGCTTGTCTTTGTTCTTGTTCATCCAAGAAACAATTTTTGGTGGAACCAACAAACAAAGGTATGAATTTCTTCATAGTAGCTTAAACCATCCAATTGTCACTTTTGATTCAAAAACCCTAGAACTTTAATTTACCTTTTCTAAAATTTAAAATCCTTAATTCGTTTATTTGTTTTCCAAAAATCTTAAAATTGTTATTTTTGTTTCTTCAAAATCTCAAAACCCTAATTTGCTTTCCAATTTTTCAAAACTCTTAAATTGATTCCGTTTCTTTCCAAAACCCTAAAAAATATCTTTTTTGTTTCTATAAACCTTAAATTGTTTTGTTTATTTTCATAAAACTTCATAAAACTATAAATTATTTTTCCAAATTCTAAAATCAAATACATTCTCTGAAAACATTAGAAACCCTAATTCAACTTTAGTGTAACACCCCTACATTCAATACATGCACACTACAAACACCACAATGTAGTATACATGCACTAAACATAGAGATGCTACGGATTTTTTTAACATTCAAAACATTTTAAATGATACCATAATTTTACAATTGTATACATTATAGAAAGATAAGTAGTTAACTTGTAATACAAAACTAAATAGATATATATATAGATACATTTAGTTGTTACGCAGCGGAATTTATCAAATATTTACATATATGAAAACATTTAATTTCATATTTACAAATATACACATATGTACATTAAAATCATTACTTTACAAAATATAAAAGAGTTATACATGATTGGCAAGTCTCCTCTGATCTTTAAGTTCCCAAAATCAACTCTTCACTGTCTACTCTCACTCGGTCTCGAAGAGCTCTCGGGTTCAACCCTATTACCTGAGCGATCAAACACTATCGCGCTAAGCCAACGGCTTAGGAAGATAATTCATGCTAATGTTATGCTTTAATGCAATGCAATGCCAATTCTCAATCCATATTATACATGTAACATCATATATGCAAAGCTAACAACATACCTTTACATTTCATAACTCAACATAAATAGACATATCATATTTCAACATCTTATTATATACCTCATAAGTATTCATTTATTCATTCATAATCAACACTAAACAAAGACAAGCATGGGCCCAAAACACACTAATATGCCATTCAATTTTCAGAGTTAATGTTTTGGTTTTATCATCACATTTATCAATATCATAAACCCAACTAGGCTTCAAGGATTAGGTTCAACCAAGCTTCAAGGGGAGCAAAGCATGCTAAGCATCAACCCAACTTGGCTTCAAGAACCAACCCAACCTAGCTTCAAGGGTGGTAACATCTCAATTAGGCTTCAAGGATTCAATCCAACCTAACTTCAAGAGATTGTTACACTTATTAGGCATGCCACCAACAACAAACTCTGAAAATGGAATAACACATTAGCCACACAAATCATTTATTATTTAATTATCATTTCCATTCTCAACTCTCATCATAGCCAATAACAATGGCCTCATATCACATATAAGTTACCATAGCCAATCACAATGGCATTTTATTCCATCACATTATACATATAGCATTATTGATATAAACATAACCAAACACATTACTCATCACATGAGTCACAATACATGAAATATCACATTGTTCACATAGTATCATATACATTGCCATTATCATCATATGCAACAATGCAATAATACAAGATTTGTACTTATTTTACTAACAATTCATACAACTCCTAACATTTCCTTGTCCAAGATTCTTTAACCTCTTAGATCAAAGATCAATCACTATCTTCAAGACTTAAATCAAAAGTAATAGCATATACTTGTTTAGGGATACACAAGAGATAATCCAATTAGGAATTAATTAGGGCAAACCTCAACCCTGACACGTTCACCCACACGGGCGTGTTCATGGCCGTGCCCTAACTCCACAACACAGAAACATTTACACGCTCAACAACATGGGCGTGTTCCTGGGCGTGTAAATTCTCAAATCTTACAGTAGCTATGACAAGCTCAATAACACGGGCGTGCTACTGGTCGTGTCAAACCTACTGCCTCCAACACAATTGACACGCCTAAAAACCCTGAACGTGTTCATGGGCGTGTCCGGCCACAAATCAAGACTCCGATCAAAAACAACCATACACTCAACAACACACTTCTATACATTAACATCCTCTTCAAATAATCTTAACAAAACATACTCAAAACTCATCTCAAACTTGCAACACACCCAAAACAAACCAAAACACACATCAAACACCAAACACAAAATCATCTCAAAACCCTTACCACATATACAACATCATCTCTTCCAACCACTTACTCTTTTCTTCAATCCATACTCAACATCCATCATCCAATCACTCAAACACTTCTCACATCTCAAAATCAACCAACACACTCTTAAAAATCTATCAAACTCAAATATCATTTCAAATAAACACAAAGATCACAAGAGAACTTACCAAAGTTACAAAACTTCTTGAATCACCAACTTGATCACTTAATCTTTCTTCAATTTGAGCTTCACTCAACAAGATCTTCTCTTTGCCTCTTGCTTCCTTTGTTTAAGGAGGAGCTGGCCACAATGGAAAAGAAGAAGAAAAATATCAAGAAGCAAAGTCAAATTTTGCTTTTAATCTCCACCAAGTGATCTTATCCAATCAATTACCAAAATGCCCTCAATCATATAACTAACTTTGTCTCATATAAGCCCTTATATGTAATTGCACATTCCACATAAAATATCTCTACCCCCTTGACTCTTCATTTGACCAATTTATATGTTATATATATCATCATATACACAACATATACCATTCTCTCTAAACCCTAATTCTTTTCCCCAAAACACATATACACAAGCATTCACTTTCCAATATCTTTTCTCTTGCAATTTAACACATATATTCAATCCAATATATCACTACAACAACAATAACAACAACATCAACAACATAATCAAAACTTCTAGACCATATATGAGGATATTACATTTAGAATCAAGACAGCAACCTCAAACCAATTATTCTAAACCCTAGTTTTCTTAAACACTAATTCCCTTAAAACCTTAAACCCTAATTTTTCTAAACCCTAATCCTTTAAACCTTAAAACCCTATAAACATAAATATTAAAATCAAAACATAATAAGCTTAAAAACTATAATTCAGTAACCGTAAATCATAAATCTAAATGTTTTAAAGTATCCAAACCCTAGTTTCATGATTTCACTTCTCAAACACTAATTTGGTTAATCAAAGAACTTTATCAACCTCTTAAATTCTAAAACTTTGCTCCATTTCAATTCTTTTAAAATTTACAGTAGCTTGAACCTATAAATTCCAAAACCCTAAATACATGAAATAAAGAATCTTAAATAGAAACAGTAGCCCTAATTTGAATCTTTATTTGCCTTATACAATTTTATATTTGATTATGCTTTGATTTATTTATATGCTTTAATTTATTTTAGTTCAATGCTTGGTTTATTTAGTTTACCATGGATGGATGTTTATTTTCTATTTTGATTGATGTTTAATATCTTTGATGAATGATTTATTTATGATGAATGGTTATTTACTTTTATCAATTTATTTAGTATTCCAAATGTTGTAAGAGGTATGTTTCCACTTGGTGGGCACCTCATTAATTAAATATCATGTAATTTAAATTGCTTTTCTATTTTAGAACCAATGTAAAGGACATGTTTCTACCTTTCGGTGGGTGTCCTATTTAGGCATGGATTATGTAAGGGCATGTTTCCATCTTCGGATGGGTGTCCATTTATTTGTTTTGCTTGGACATTGTTTTGATTTTCAATATATCGATGCTTTATTTTAATTATTGTGTGTAATATGGATAATGTTGTTATATTTAAGAATTTTATAATATTAAGACCTATAAAGAAGGTCGGTTCCAATGAACCGGGCGTTGTGGGGGTACTGGGCTATTTCTTACCTTCCCCATACGTACCCAACTTTTCTAACCCATTAGGGGGTTGGGGATTCCTTAGGAATCAAGTCATCCACCCCTTTTTTTTTCTCGACCCGTTCGGGTGGTGACTCCATTTTCTTCGGACTTAGGTCCGTGTTCTCTAAGGCTCCTAGCCTAAACAATGCCGATGTCACAAGAACCATTCCACCGGGAGTGGGGGAGAAAATCCCCACTCACACATGCTGAATCATAATTTAAAATGGATGTATCTCTACTGTTTGGGGCCTCCATTATTCATATTGTCAACATCTTAAAGATAAAGGCCATAAATGTGAAGCATCCTGCCATTCCGAAGCAAGACCTAAACGAGCATCTGGAAGGCATCAATGTAAATACTTTAGCTGATCACCTTGGTCTATGAGTCGACGAAACCATTCAAACATCCTATGAAGCAAAGAATCAAAAGAAGAAGATATTGAATCAGGGGGGGCATAGAAGACCCATTACTTTAAAAAGGAAGAAATGCATGCTTGTTCGATGAGCTAGGCATCAACCAAAGACGCATAGAAAAAATCATAGGCTTGAGCCTATATAGGGGGCAAGGGGAAGATATGAAGACTAGATAAAAAAGAAGAAGAAGAAGAAGAAGAGAGATAGAGAGAGTTACAGTAAAGATGGAAATTATATATTATGTATGCGTATTGTACAATGTTTATACAATTGATACTATATTTATACATCACTAAGAAGGTGGAGGTAGGTCATCAAATAAAGCCCTAAAAAAGTCATCGCCTGTTGGAGGAGGGGGCAAATTACTCATCCCAGGATTACCCAAAACGGAAGCACTAAAATCCCTATTACCTTGAAGTTCCGATCTGTCACAGTCCTCATCAGAAGCAGACGAAAGGATCTGAAGGTCATCAGTCTGGGGTCTTCTTGATGAAGAAGCACCAGGATCCCTCATCCCCTGAAATTGGAAGTCTTAGAAATTTTGTTCGGATTGATGATATAAATTTTCAAAATGAGAAGCCTGCTGACGACTTGCAGCCAAATCTTCTTGAAGTTTCCTGTTTTGTTCTTCAAGCATCCGCTGTGAGCCAGAAAGGAAAAGGGTAAAGGCATACATAATCATGCATACATATAGCATAAATTACCATGAAATAAGGAAACTCACTAGGTAATTCATATCAATGCCCTGCGGATGAGATGGCATATCTGGCGGGATAGAATGAGCAAATGAAGGGGCAGTAAAAGAAGGTCCAGCCTCATGATCAAATGAGCCAACAACCTGCAACAATCATTAAATAATCAAAAAAGAAAGAAGCAGTTGCAAGGTAAAAATGGTAAAAGTTTTACCTGAGAAGTACTAGCCCCGAGATGTGGAACAAACTCTCCTGCATCTCCATGATGTTCCTCCTTATCTCTGCCCTCATTTTCTTCGGGAATCTCCCGTATGCCAGCAGAAGATACATCAAAGTTCAAGAGCCTTCTTTGAATAAAATGGGCATAAGATGCACTCGGCTGATAGAGAAATGCTTCAATACCATAACCATACCGAGCCGACCACCATGCATCCTCCGGCATTTACATAATATTTAAAGTATATTTTGGGCAAGGCATCGGAATCCTCCATTGCTCTGGACCGAGAAACCATTCATAAACTCTCTCTCCGAGAAACCAGCCACTAGACACTGGGCAGGCGATGTTGGAAAGATAGCGCAGCCTTCATGAAGGGAGACCAGTTTGTCCGCTCTTCTGGGTTCCACTAGGCCAAATTCACCTGCAAGATGACATAAGGTAAGTAAACTTTCACATAAAATTTAAAGCATACTAATGCTATTTTACCTGGTCCCAGGTTAAGCGGCTCAACACAAAGCGGTGAGTATGCACATGGTAAGAGCCGGGAACATCCACACGATCGGACAATTGAAAATTTAATCTCGGATATCCGACCCTATCTCGGGAAATACCGGGTACCCTCATGAGGTTGTGTTCATATGCCCATACCTACAATAATAATAAAAATCAAATTAATGCAAGAAAAGAGTGGAAATGACATTGGTGGAAGAAGAGTACCTCAACAACCGCCATCAAGCCGACAAAAGACTTCTTATTTCGGCAAAGTTTATTAAGACCATGGTAAAGACAGGCGAGACCAGCTTCACCTCAGCTAGAAGATGGTACCATTCTAAAATAAGAAAGGGCCTTCAACATTGACAAGTGGATGGAGGATTCAGTGTTGCCTAAGATGGTCGAGCCAAGCAAATATAATAAAAATCCTCAAACATACTGTTGGGCCGTGTCTCTGTGAACCCGTCCTTCGTAGTTCATCCAATAGCTACGAATCGGTTCAATTTTTATCTTAAAAGGCCCTTTATATGATGGTTCCATACCAATTAATTCTTGAATTTCTTCAAATGTCAAAGTATCATTGGTTAGAGGATCCGGAACACCATCATATCGAAGGCCGGTTATAGCAGTAAAATAAACCGGACCAATTGTCATCTCTCCAATGGGCAAGTGAAAAGTATGAGTTGTGTCCAACCATCGTTCTGCAAGTGCCTGGACTACTCTTCGGTCTATCTGATACTCCTTGGATGGCAATTGTAAGATGAAGCTCTCAAAGCCGCAGTCTCGAATAATCAGCCTTACCCAAGAAGGCACTGCATCGTACCATTGTCGGGCTTTATAAATACACCCTCCGGCCCGAACAACGCAATGATCACGCTAACACGGAGCCAGGTAAGTTAATACCAGGTAAGTACATATTATTCTATCTGCTTAAATTAATATATTTTTCCTAAATTTTCTAAAAAATTATCATAATATAAAAATACAAAATAAAAAAATAATAAAGGAAAACACAATAATAATAAAAGAGCATAATATAAAAACATAAAAAAATAATAAAACAATAAAACAGAAAGATAAAAAAATCAAGAAAAGGAAAAAAGACAGAAACAAAATATTACCGCACTCTTTTGGTTGGAACTATGATGAAGCGGCATCCCGGCTAGTAGATCTATATTCCCATCTTCATGATGCCGAATAAACTCTAATAACTCAGCATTAGAATGAGTTCCAGACCTTGAAGCATGCATTTTTTTTGAAAACTATGTGCTAAATTTGAAAGAATTTGAGAGAATTATAGAAATTATAGATTTTGTTGTGAATGAAATGAAGGAATTCGTTGGTTTGTATAGAGAAACGGAAAGGAAAAAAACAAAATTCAAAAATAAGTTTACTGTTCATGAATAGTAAATTTTACTATTAATAAATAGTACATTTTACTATTTATAAATAGTAACTTACTATTGATAAATAGTAAATTACTATTTGCAATAGTAAAAATACTATTTACTACTATTTATAAATAGTAAGTTACTATTTATAATCAGTAAATAGTGCATGAAACAGTGACTACACAGTAAAATAAATAGTAAATTCAATTATTTTCTTTAATCATTCGAATGCTTGCGTGTTTATAAATATTTTTACACGCATGGGGCAAGGAGAAGACATGCATAAAAATTAGCCAAATTTTGTTGAAATAAAAAATTATTATTAGCTTGGGTCCAGAACCCAAATTACCCTTAGGTCCAGAATCTAGAATCTCTTCTAAGTCTAGAACTTAGCTCGGGTCCATAACCCAAATTTTCCTTAGGTCCAAAACCTAGAATCATTTCTAAGTCCAGAACTTAGCTCGGGTCCAGAACCCAAATTTCCCGTAGGTCCAGAACCTAGAATCTTTTCTAAATCCAGAACTTTGCTTGGGTCTAGAACCCAAATTTTCCTTAGGTCTAGAACCTAGAATCTCTTCTAAGTCCAGAACTTAGCTCGGGTCTAGAACCCAAAATTTTCTTAGGTCCAGAACCTAGAATCTCTTCTAAGTTCATAACTTAGCTCGGGTCTAGAATCCAAATTACCCTTAGGCCCATAACCTAAAATCTCTTCTAAGTCCAGAACTTAGCTCGGGTCCAGAACTCAAATTACCCGTAGGTCCAGAACCTAGAATCTCTTCTTAGTCTAGAACTTAGCTCGGGTCCAGAACCCAAATTACTAGTAGGTCCAGAACCAAGAATCTTTTCTAAGTTCAGAACTTAGATCAGGTCTAGAACTCAAATTTTTCTTAGGTCCAGAACCTAAAATTTTCCTTAGGCGCAGAACCTAAAATTACACTTAGGTCCAGAACCTAAAATTATCCTTAAGTCCAGAACTCGTGTAATATCCCAAAATATACCCCAAAAGTTTTGGAGTTATTGTTGTATTTGGATTTAAGGTATATGTTTTATGGAAATAGAAAGATAGATAAATTAATTAAAAGGAAATAGTATAAGGAATGGATGTATATGGAGGATAATATGTATACATATGGTATTTGGGAAATATAAATGCAATATATATATAAGACATATACATAATGTATAAAGTGATGTAGGGAAGAGTAAGTTTATATAGTTAAATAATAATAATAATAATAAAAGAAAGAAGGAAAGAAAGTCAAAAGGAGTAAGAAGATATTTTGGAAATAATAATATTATATTATTATTATTATTATTATTATTATTATATATATATAAGAGATAAGAACAAAGAAAGAAAAGATTCTTTCTTTCTTCTTCTTCTTCTTCTTCGTGGATGAGAGAGAGAGAGAGAGAGAGATGTGATTTTTGATCTTCACATCAAATTGCTTAAGGATTTTAAGAAGATTGAAGATGAAGTTTGAAGATTTGGCAAGAAATTCAAGTAAGTCATCTTTTGATTTCTTGGTTTAATTGAAGTTGTGTTTGAGTTTGATAGATTGTTTAAGAGTGTGTTGTTTGATTTTGATATGTTTAAGAGTATGTGAGTAAATTGATTATGGATTTTAAGGATGGATTGAAGAAAAGAGTAAGTGTGTTGAAAGAGATGGTGTTGTAATTGTGTTTAAGGTTTGTAATGATGTTTGTGATTTGTGATTGATGTATGTGGGAGTTGTTTTGATGTTTTGTAAGTTTAAAATGGTTTTTGGGTATGTTTTGGTAAGTTTGTTGGAAGTGGATGTTGGTGATAAGGGGTGTTTTGTTGGGTGTCTTGTTGTTTTGGCCGGAATCTGGATTTTTGGCCTGACACGTCCATGAGCACGTCCAGGTTCTTAGGCATGTCAATTATGTTGGTGGCAGTAGGTTCGACACGACCAGTAACACGCCCGTGTTGGTGAGCGTGTCATAGCTACTGTGAGATTTGAGAATTTACACGGCCATGAGCACGCTCATGTTGTTGGACGTGTCGATGTTTTGTGTGAGGCAGAATGTATTACACGCCCAGTGACACGCCCGTGGTATTGAGCGTGTCAAAGCTTCTGTATTGTTGGTTTAGGGCACGATCAAGGACACGCCCGTGTTGGTGAGCGTGTTATGTGTGTGGAGTTTGCCCTAGTTGATTCTTACCTATATTATCTTATGTGTATCTCTAAGTAAGTATGTATGATCACTTTTGGGATTAGGTGTTGAAGAGATTGAGTTGCTTTAATCCAAGTACTGAAGGATTTATGAAAGAAAGAGTAGATGGATGTGAGTTTCTCTTGAGGTAAGTACAAAACTTCATTTGATTTCATATATTTATATGATTTAGGACCTTAACACCTTCAGCTATAAATGTGTTATAGTGTTATAGTGTTGATGTATATATATATGGATAATGTATATGTTATGGAAGGTGAAAGATGTGATGATATAATTTGAATGATGTGAAAGTAATGTTATGATTGATGTATGCCTAGATAATGTTCAATGCCATTGAGTGATGATAGAAATGATATGATAGATTTGCCTAATTGATGTTTAATGTAATTGATGTTATACATGTATACTTGAATAATAAAGTGTATTATTGTGAATAAGAATGTGATGTGAAGCCATTGTGATTGGCTATGATGAATCAAATGTGATATGAAGCCATTGTGATTGGCCATGATGAATCAAATGAGATGTGAAGCCATTGTGATTGGCTATAATGATAATTGAGAATGATATTGATAAAGAAATAATAAATGAATTGTGTGACTAATGTGTTATTCCATTTTCAGAGTTTGTTGTTGGTGGCATGCCTATTAGTAACAATCTCTTGAAGTTAGGTTGGATTGATCCTTCAAGCCAAGTTGGGTTGAAGTTTAACATGTTTTACTCCCCTTGAAGCTTGGTTGGGTCAAATCCTTGAAGCCTAATTGAGATGTTACAACCCTTGAAGCTAGGTTGGAGTGGTTCTTGAAGCCAAGTTGGGTTGATACTTAGTATGCTTTGTTCCCCTTGAAGCTTGGTTGAGCCTAATCCTTGAAGCCTAGTTGGGATAATGATAAATGTGATAATTAAACCAAAGCATTAACTCTGAAAATTGAATGGCATATTAGTGTGTTGTTTGGGCCCGAGTCTGTCTTTGTTGTCAATGTGATATTCAAATGTTGAAATAAATGAATAATGGGATTTATGGCTGACTTTGTTGAAAGTGTGATTCATGATTAACGAATTGTGAATAAAATGATGTTATGAAGTATGATTTTGTAATGTATGTAATAATATATTGAAAGTGAATATGGCTTGAGGAGCTTTGTTGAGATATGATTTTATGAAAATATAGTATGATGTGTAAAATGTATATGAATGTGGAATTTGTGAGTATTGTTTTCATGAAGGTTTGGATAGGTCATTGAATGGTGATTTATTGAAATGATGTATATGTTTATGTATATGAGATAGAAAGGGTAAGTATCGTGTTGTGAATGTTCCATGTAAATATGTATATAATTTATGAGATTTGTGGGAATATATGAAGGATACATTGAGAAAGGAAAACGGGGTAAAAGAACAATAAAACATGATGCTAAAAATATGAGGTATGATTCTTTGGTAAAGCATATATTTTATATTTTATATTTATTTGTACTTCTAAGCTCTCGGGCTTAGCGCGGTTGTGTAATCGCGCAGGTGATTATGCAATTGATCTGGAAGTTCAGCTGTTATGCCACGAGAAGGGTAAGAGTGTCTCGAGACCAACTAGAAGGTGATGCATACATATGTGATTTTAATTATGTTGTATTTTTATAAGAATCATGATATTTGTAAATGTTCTTTAAATTAATGTAATATTGCTTGAATTTGGATAAAGGTTTTAAAATAATTGAAACGAAAAGTAACATTCTTATACTTTATATACGTATTGTATGTATACCAGGTATATGTATAGTACTTATATAGAGCATGGGGGTGTTACAATTATTTTGGTATCAGAGCTTAGGTTCGAGATTCTCGGCCTAAGTGAAATTAAAAAGAAAATTTTTGAAGAGTTTAAATAGAATTAAAAAGAAGAGTTTTGAAATGCAATTAGTAATACATGCATATGCATTCACATCTAGGTTGGTCTCGAACGTGGCATTATGTGATTGGTGATGTATCTGAATTACAGGAGATAGATGATAGTGCGTAAATGAGGTTTTATATGAAAGCAGATTTTAAAATGTTGATAATTGAAAAGTGATTGTGACATGAAGAAATGATATGGAATTTAAAAAAAAAATATTTGATTATTGATATGTGTTTGACATATAAAGAAATAGCTAGGAGAATAAAGTTGGGAATGAGTTAAAAACAAAATTGAGATTAAAGTATATAATCTTTCCTCTATTATTTGAACCTCTTTCTAATAAACTTTATGTTTGGATTTCTAGAAAGAGGAAATATTGTTGGATGGGTAATATGGAAAGATATATTATTTAAATGAAAAGAGTACGGTGAACTATTGAATGAGTTGATTGGTATAGACTAAGTGTGAGAATTTAAGGTGTGGATATGAAAAGTTAAGGTTTTGTTTTTTAAAAAAAAATTGATGATGGTTAAGTACAAAGAGATATTGGTGTTGTTTATACTATTATTTTAATGCAAACATGATGATTTCAATGATAGAAATGTGATATGTTTGAATATTGTAGAAGCTCATGTAAATGGTGGTAATATGTGACATTTAGATTTTTGGAATGAGCTTAGTAATTGTGAAACATATATGTTTTGATGTTGCTTTGTGGTATATATATATAAGATGTTTTAAATTTGATATTAAGAGAATGAGATGAATAAATTGAAATTTAAGAAAATTAGTAAGTTGAAAATTTATAGTTTTAATGGAATGTGAATAAAGATCATTTAGATATTGATAGTTTAATGTGTTTAATACATGAGATATATGAAATGAATAGTAGTGCACATGAAAGTATTAAAAATTGGGGAATGAGATTGATAGTAGGAAAATTTGGTTTGAAATAAAAGAAAAGGAATTGAGCAAATGAAAATGAGTTACTTTAGGTAATTTGATTGAAAAGGATGAAAATGAATATGGAAGATATGTTAAAGATATTTGAAAACAAATGTGAGAGAGATATCACATTGAAAATGTGATTAAGCTCCTTGTGAAATGATATTATAAGTCGAGTGTATATATTTATTGAAGTTAATGAATAACTTAAGTTAGGTTAAAAGAATGAGAATGATAATAGTCAAAGGAAAGTGATAAATATTCAATTTGTATAAACTATATGCAAAAGAGAAATTTAATAAATTGAATAATTATGTGTATATATAAAGAGGATATGTGAAATGAACTTTTTGACATGAATGAAATGATTATATGTAAGAAAGGTGGGAAGTGAGTCACATTATAAGCGTGACCTATGAATGTGTATATAATATGTTTATTATTTTATACCATTACATGTTTAATGGTATTAGAAATGAGAATGGACTTGGGTAATATTGAACAGTGAAATTGTTATGTCAATAACTAAATGAGGCTATCATAAGAAGTTTTGGAACTCAAAGTAATTGTGCGTGGAAATTTTTATGTATAAGTGTAGTATAAGAAATTGTAAGGAAAGAATATGGTATTTGAAATTTTTAGAAGAGATGGATTGGAAATGTAGTAATGAAGGAAACTTGTGTAAGATTTATATTTAAGAATTTTAAGAAGTGATTAAGGTTTGAGAAAATAGATTATGATTTTGGAAAACAAGGTTAATGTTTTGGAAAATAAGGTTAGGGTTTTTAGTTTTAGAAATTAGGGTTTAGGTCATGGTTTTAGTTTTGGGATTTAGGTTTTATAAGTTAGGGTTTAAGGTTTAGAAAATAGGGTTTGGAATTTATGAAAATAAGATTGGGTTTAGATGTTGGAAGAAATAAGCTACCGTGACAAATTTTATTAAATACTTAAATGAAGCTACTTTTTATATGAAAAACTTTAAACGAATCTGCTGTGGCTTATTGGCTAAATAATTATGCACTTGAAAGAATTTAAGCTAATAGGTTACTGTAGACCCTTAATTTTTGACCCAGTCCGGTCCAATATATTTTATTATTCCAAAATAATTTTTGTGTTGTCCAATATATTTTAATTAGCCCAAAATAATCTTTGTGTTATCTTAATTAAATAATATTTGCTTTAGTATTTAGTTTTTATAATTAAAAAAATAAATAATAATAATAATAAATAAATAAATAAAAATAAAAATCGACGACGGAAAAATCGGCGACGAAAAAATTTGTCGCCGAAGAGTTGGGATGAAATGGCCTTGGGCGAAATGGTCCGCAGGCAAATTTTTGCCCCGCAGCCCCCTGCGGTAACTTTTTTACCAGCGTAATTTTTTCGCAGCAGTTTTTTTTTTTGCAACAAAATTTTTCTGACTTAAATTTTTTCAAAACCAAATAGAATTCGGTTTCGGTTTCCTTTTCTTAATTAACATTAGATTCCGTGAATAACTAAGTGTGAGCAGGGATTTTTGCCCTCACTCTTGGTGGAATGGTTCTAGCGACTTCGGCACTGTTTAGGCTCAGGGCCTTAGAGAACATGGACCTAAGTCCGGAGAAAATGGAGTCGCCACCCAAACGGGCACGGAAAAAGAAAGGGGTGGATGACTCAGTTCCTAAGGAATCCCCAACCCCCTAATGGGTTCAAAAAGTTGGGTACGTGTGGGGAAGGTGAGAAATGACTCAGCACCCTCACAACGCCCAGTTCATTGGAACCGGCCTCCTTTACAGGTCTTATTATTATAAAATTTTTAAATATAACAACATTATCCATATTACACATAATAATTAAAATAAAGCATCATCAATATATTAAAATCAAAGTAAGGTCCAAGCAAAACAAATAAATTGACACCCATCCAAAGATGGAAATATATCCTTACATCACATGCCTAAATAGGACACCCACCGAAAGGTAGAAACATGTTCTAAAATAGAAAATCAAATTAAATTACATGATATTTAACTAATGAGGTACTCACCAAGTGGAAACATACCTCTTACAATATTTTGAAACCTAAATAAATTGATAAAAGTAAATAACCATTCATCATAAGTAAATCATTCATCAAAGATATTAAATATCAATAGAAAGTAAACATCCATCCATGATAAATTAAATAAACCAAGCATTGAACTTAAAAAAAAATTAAAGCATAAGAAATAAATCAAAGCATAATCAAATATAGAATTGAATAAAGCAAATAAAATTCCAATTATAGTTACTGTTTCAATTTAGGGCTCTTTATTTCATGTGTTTAGGGTTTTGGAATTTATGAAATTTAAGCTACTGTGATTTTAAGCGAATTAAAATAAATTAAAGTTTTATGATTTAAAAGGTTGATAAAGTTCTTTGATTAACCAAATTAGTGTTTGTGATATAAAATCATGAAATTAGGGTTTGAACACTTTAAAATAGTTAGATTTTGTGATTTACGGTTAATGAATAAGGGTATTTAAGCTTACTGTGTCTAAATATGGTTTTAAAGTTTTTCAAGAATTAGGGCATACAAAAATTAGGATTTAGGTTTTAAAGGAATTAGGGTTCACTTGTTTTGATTCTAAAGTTTAATTAGGGTTTAGTGTTCTAGAATTAGGGTTTGGTGTTCTTTAGAATTAAGTTTTTAGAATTCGTAAATCAATTGACAATTTTATGAAGTTTTTGAAAGTAAACCAAATGAATTAAAGTTTTTATAAATAGAAAATATGTTTTTAGGGCTTTTTGAAAAGAAACATAACATAATTCAAGGGTTTTGATAATTTGGAAAGTAAATTAGAGTTTTGGGGTTTTGAAGAAATAAAACTAATAGTTTTGGGGTTTTGAAAAAAATTGTGCTGGCGATAAAAATTACCGCAGGAAAAATTGTGTCGGCCAAAAAGTTGCCGCAGCTGCGGGTGAAACAAGCCTGCGGGCCATTTACTATTCAAAACCTCCAAGCCATTTCGCCCACAGGCAACTTCTACGACGATTTTCTTGTCGCTAATTTTTTTTTATTTTTATTTGTTTATTTTTATTTTTTATTAATAAAAATTAGAAATTAAAGCAAAAATTATTTAATTAAGATAACAAAAATTATTTTGGACCAATTAAAATATATTAGACAACACAAAAATTAATTTGGACTAAACAAAATATATTGGACCGGACTGGGTCAAAAATTAAGGGTCTACAGTTTGCCCCCTGCTTGAATGATCTGAAACTTTTTGTGAAAGAGAGTGAAAAGCAACAAGACTTAATTTTTGAGATAGTGGAGGTTTTGGGTTCTGGACCCAGTTCGAGTTCTGGACTCAAGGCTAATTCTAGGTTCTGGACCTAAGGAAAATTTGGGATCTTGACCCGATCTAAGTTCTAGAACTTAGAGATAAATTCTAGGTTCTGGACCTAAGGGTAATTTGGGCTCTGGACCCGAGCTATGTTCTTGGACTTAAGGATAAGTCTAGGTTCTGGACCTAAGGAAAATTTGGGTTCTGGACCCGAGCTAAGTTCTGGACTTAGGAAAGATTCTAGGTTCTGGACCTAAGGAAAATTTGGGTTCTGGACCCGAGCTAAGTTCTGGACTTAGAAAAGATTCTAGGTTCTGGACCTAAGAAAAATTTGGGTTCTGGACCCGGTTCGAGTTCTGGACTCAAGGATAATTCTAGGTTCTGGACCCGAGCTAAGTTTAGGACTTAAAAATAAATTCTAGGTTCTGGACCTAAGGAAAATTTGGGTTCTAGACCTAAGCTAATAATTTTTTATTTCAAAAAGTTTGGCTAATTTTTATGCATATGTCTTCTTATTGCCCCTGGGTGTAAAAATATTTATATACCCGCAATTATTTGAATGATTAAAGTGAATAATTGAATTTACTGTTTATTTACTATTCGCAAATAGTATCAAATAGTATTTACTATTGGAAATATTACTTTTACTATTAATCAATAGTAATACTATTCATAAATAGTAAAATTTAATATTCATCAATAGTAAAGTTTACTATTCATAAATAGTTTTGAATTTGGTTTTTTTGCTTGCCGTTTCTCTATAAAAAGCCACCATTCCTTCATTTCATTTCACAGCACGATTTCAATTTCTTGATTCTCTCAAATTTCTTTCAATTTTAGCATATATTTTTCAAAAAACAATGCATGCTTCGAGGTTAGGGACTCATTCTAATGCCGACTTATTGGACATTTAGATATACTAGCCGAGATGCCGCTCCATTGCAGTTCCAATCAAAAGAGCGAGGTAATTATTTTTTCCTTTTTTATTTCTCTTGATTTTTCGTTGTTGTTTTTTTTATTAATTTTTTATTGTTTACTTTTATTCTTTATGTTTTGTTTATTTTTATTAATATTTTTTATTATTATTCTTTTTAAGAAAAATAAATTAATTTAAGTAGATAGGATAATATGTACTTACCTGGTATTAACTTACCTGGGTTTGTGTTAGCATGATCGTTGTGTTGTTCGGGCTGGAGGATGTATGGTGGTCGGCCCGATATGGTTATGGTGCCGAGTGATTTTTCCATTTACCGGGTCCATTTTATGCCCATTTTATTCAAATAAGACTCTTGAACTTTGATGTATCTCCTGTTGGTGTGCGGGAGATTTTCGACAAAAGTGAGGGTAGAGATGAAGAAGAACATCACGGAGCTACAGGAGAGCTTGTTCCACATCTCAGGGCCAGTACTTCTTAGGTAAAACTTTTACCACTTTTCCCTTGCAACTGCTTCTTTCTTTTTTGACTCTTTAATGATTGCTGCAGGTTGTTGGCTCATTTGATTATGAGGCTGGACCTTCTTTTACTGCCCTTCGTTTGCTCATTCTAGCCCACCATATATTCCATCTCATCCGCAGGGCATTGATTTGAACTACCTGGTACGTTTCTTATTTCATAGTAACTTATGCTATATGTATGCATGATTATGTATGCTCTTACCTTTTCCTTCTTGGCTCACAGCGGATGCTCGAAGAACAAAATAGGAAACTTCAAGAAGAGTTGGCTGCAAGTCGTCAGCAGGCTTCTCATTTTGAAAGTTTGTATCACCAATCCGAACAATATTTCTGTGACTTTCGATTTTAGGGGATGAGGGATCCCGACACTTCTTCATCAAGAGGTCCCCAGACTGATGATCATGAGATCATTTCATCTGCTTCTGATGAGGACCATGATGGATCGAAACTTCAAGGTAACAAAGATTTTGGTGCTCCTGCTTCGGGTGATCCCAAGATGAGTAATTTGCCAAGTTTTGGTGCTCTCGCTTTGGGCAGACTCGGGATGAGTGATTTGCCCCCTCCTCCAATAGGCGATGACTTTTTCAAGGCTTTATTTGATGACCTACCACCACCCTCTTAGTGATATGTAAATATTGTAGCAATTGTAAAATCTTGTACAATAATGAAAAAATACAATTTTCCTCTTTATTGTAACTCTTTTTTTTTTCGTTACTGCACCACTTTTTTTTTGTTACAGTACACCATAATTTCATAATTCACATTCACTTCATTTGTTAAACCAAATCCAACGTGGTAGAGGAATTTCATTGCTAATTCCTTTCCTTATGCCATATGGTCTTACCCTTTCCCATCACCTTTTTCTTTTCACTTTAGGAAAAGGTTTATTTCTTCTATATAAATCACCCTTCATGCCATATTTTATACATAAACCAAACTTCTTTCTCTTTCAACGTGAAGACTCCGTTTAATAATTTTAATTTTTTCTTTATTCATTCACCATGACCGAGCATCATTCAAAGAAGATAAAAATTCTATTTAAGAATATGGATGCCCTTCATTGGAAGCATATTTCATGGTCAAAACTTGATGTTTTAAAATGTTTTCAAAATGTTAAATTGGACCACTCTTTCTTACATGTCGTGGCTTCCTTTTGGGATACGGATTCTAGGGTATTTAGAATTAATGGCTTTGAAATATGTCCCTTGATTGAAAAATTTGAGGCCATCCTTGGATATCCCAATAATCAACAAATGGCGTTACCCACATTGATTTCCAAGACTCAACAGAAGATGTAGATGTTATTTCAAATTCCAAAACTCGAAGTTCTTCGGTTGATGAGAAGTGAAAAAATTCTACTTGCTCCTTTGATTGACTTTTGTTTCTCTCATTTGGCCCCTACTAAGGCATGAGGACGCATGCTTTGTCTTTGCTTGCTCGGTCAATTCTTGGTTTTTTCTTCCGACGGCAATATTGATCCACGAGTATTGAATATTATGGACCAAATGGAAGGAGGCTTATCGCCGGTACCTGTTATCTTAGTCGAGACCTTAGTTGGATTAGACCGATTTAAATCAGGATTGTCAAAGAGACTAACTGGGAGTCTGTTGCTGCTTTAGGTAATTACCTAAACTGCCCTTTCAGGTTTTCAATTTAGGTTTTCTTTTTTTTTATTGCTCTAACTTTTGCCTAGTCCGCCCATACGGGTTTTCGAAACTTGTGAGCTGTCCTAATTTTTTCCTAAGCTGCCCTTGCGGGTTTTCAACTTAGCGGACTCTTTTTTTTAATTTAATTCTTTCTTCATAGATTTGTCTTCAGGAGCATCTTTGTTTACTTGATACTCCATCCATGGATTTTGCCAGATACCTGCCATGTCATCATTCTGCTAGGAAGCTACTCCATCCTGCTTCTTCATATGATGACTGGGTTGACTGGATCCACTCACGCTCTGAAGTCAATATTCATTGGTTGGTACCTTGGTGGAAGATTTCTCATATCACCATGCGGACATACTTGATGTACGTTCCCCTTGCTGCTCTTCGTCAAGGTACATGCTATGATCCTCACCGACTTGGCCGTCAGTATGGAGCTGAGCCTCATGATTCTGACTTTGCTCCCGACTTAGACATGTCTTGCTTAACTGAAGCCTACTTGGATCGGTTGAGGCAAAGCTGGCTTGCACGTTACACTTATCGACTGCCATAGATTTTACATTTGTCAATTCAGAAAGTGTATTGTTAGGATAAAACATGATAAAAGATGCTTCTTTTCCATTTATAATTTGTCATCACCTTCCGCTATTGTGTTTATTTATTTCATCCATATCTGGTCGAATACTTATAACAGTGCACATAGAACAATTTTAACATTAATTCTGTTTTATTAAATTGGGGAACAACCAAACATAAAGTAAGCATACACAAGATTACTCCTATTGCCAATTAGCCCTTTCGGGTTTTCTAATTAACGATTTTCTCTTATTTAGCCCTAATTGTTGCCTAGCCTGCCCTTTTTGGGTTTTCAACCTAGCGAGCTCTTTTTCTTTCTTTTTTTTATGCATAAAACTTTTTCAACCTATCAATGTTTACAGGCTCACTAAACTCGTTCCCATCCATGTATGATAACTTCACCGCACCTTTGCTCATGACTTGTTTCACGACATATGGACCTTCCCAGCTAGGCCTGAACTTCCCTCTTGGATAAGATACATTAGGCTTACATTACTTCAACACCAGATCCCTGACTCTGAATTTTTTTATTTTAACCCTTTTATTATAGGCCCGAGCTATCTTCTTTTGATATAGTTGGTGATGATACAATGCTTTTAACCTTCTCTCTTCTAGTAAAGCTAACTGTGTGTATCTACTCGCTACCCATTCTATTTCAAGCAGTTCAACTCCAAGACTACTCTCAATGACTTAATCTCAATTTCAATTGACAACACTTCTTCCATCCTGTAAACTAAAGAGAACAATGTCATTCCAGTAGGTGTTCGCACACTTGTCCTATATCCCCATAAAGCAAAGGGAAGCATCTTTGACCAATCCCTGTAAGTCTTGGTCATCTAGGACAGAATTTGCTTAATTGTCTTGTTTGTTGCTTCTACTGCACCATTAGCCTTTGGTCTATAAGGAGAGGATCTACGATTACGGATTCGGTATTTTGAGAATAAATCCTTAACTGCTCCTTGAAACTATACCCCATTGTCTGATATCACACTGTGTGGGACCCTGTATCTGTAGATGAGGTTCTTTTCAATAAACCTAGCCATTTGGCTTGCACCCAGCTTGTCGAAGGATTCAGCTTCGACACATTTTGAAAAATAATCTATTGCTACCACAATGAAATGGTGACCGTTTGAAGCTGTCGGATGTATCTCTCCTATAATGTCGATACCCCAGGTGGCAAATGGCCAAGGTGAAGACATTGAATGCAGTTCTTCATGAGGCATGTGATTCAAGTTACCATACATCTGACATTGTTGGCACTTCTTGACAAACTCAATACAATCTTTCTCCATGGTCAACCAGTAGTAACCTTGTCGAATAATCTTCTTAACTAGGGCCAAACCACTCATGTGCGGACCGCAACTTCCCGCATGTATTTCTGACATGATACACTCCACTTCAGGTTTTCTTAAACATCTCAAATGCACTCCATCTGGCCATCTTTGATATAACTCCCTATGGAATGTGATGTATTGCAAAGACCACCGCCTTATGGCTCTTCTCTCTTTCCTTGTTGCCCCCTGCGGGTATTCTCTTTCCTCCAAAAATTGTCTTATAGTATCATCGCCTTATGGCTCTTCTCTCTTTCCTTGTTGCCCCCTGCGGGTATTCTCTTTCCTCCAAAAATTGTCATATAGTATCATACCACGCATCATGGTCTGTATCAATTTCCATGATTGTTTCATATTCATAGCAAGGAGTTAATGAACTGGTCAAGATCAAAGGCTTAAGAAATAAACGGACAAGATTTTCCCATATCGAAGCCAATGTGGCTAGGGCATCAGCCATCTGATTTTCTTCTCTTGATAGGTGTATAAACCTACACTCCTTAAAGTTCTTCTTCATCATGGTCAAGTAATGGTGGTATGGTTTTAATATTTCTTCTTTCAACTCCCATTCTCCATTTACTTGGGATACTACTAGCAATGAATCTCTATAAACTTTCACCTTATCCACCTTCATAATCATTAGGGTTTCCAAACCGAAAATACAAGCTTCTTACTCCACCATATTATTGGTTGCCCTAAATTTCAATTTTTTGGCTAAAGGGATGAGTTCCCCTTCGGGTGATTCTAGTATAATTCCCAAACCTGCTCCTTTCCTGTTCACTGCTCCATCAAAATACATTTTCCACCATTGTACTTCAATTGCTTCTAAATGTTTATCTGGAAATTCCAAGATTACCTCTTCACTTTCTGGTAATGGTTGTTGTAATATCCTCATATATGCCCTAGAAGTTTTGATTATGTTGTTGATGCTGTTGTTATTGTTGTTGTTGATATATATATTGGAAAGTGAATGCTTGTGTATATGTGTTTTGGGGAAAGAAATAGGGTTTAGAGACAAATGTATATGTTGTGTATATGATGATATATATAACATATATATTGGTCAAATGAAGAGTCAAGGTGATGGTTAAGTGGAAGAAGATATTTTTGGTTGTTATTGAAATTACTATAAAGGGCATGCATAATGAAAAGAAGTTTAACTATGTTAAAGAGGGCATTTTGGTAATTCTTCTTTTGAAATTGTGTGGTGGAGATTAATAGAGAGTTTGACTTTTATTTTGATCAATTTCCTTTCTTCTTTTCACGTGTGGCCGGCCAACCTAAAGAACAAGAGAGAAAGCAAAGGTTTGATGATATTTTGAGCTCAAATTGAAGAAGTTCTAAGTGGTTAAGTGGAAATCCAAGAAGATTCACTATATTTGGTAAGTTTCTCTTGATTCTTTTAAGTTATTTAAGTTGTTTGTGAGTTGATTGTGGATTTTAAAGTGGGGTTGTGTTGATTGTTATATGTTGGATTTAATTGGTTGTGGTGTTGGTTTTGGATTTGAAGATGATAAGTTAAGAGTGATGTTGGTTTGGGGTTTTGGAAATGGTAAGTGATAAATTATATTGTGTTATTTTGGATTAGGTTTTGGAAGAAAGTGATTTGCTCTAATTTGAGAAGTGAAGAATTCTTGGAGAAAAGGAAGTGTTTAGAGTTGTATAATTGGTGCTAAAGGTAAGTACAAATTATATGGGTACAAACATGCATATGTTGTTTAATCTTAAAACACTTTTGTTTGTAAATGTGATAGAGTATCAAATGAATGTTGGTGATGAAAATATTGTGATGAGCATGTAAAATAATTGCTAATGATGCAGATTAGGTCCATTTGAATGAGGTTATGTTGTGTACAATGTGTGTTAAATTAACCAAAAGAAATTTGGCTATATTTAGGGTTTATGCATGAGAGACACGTAATTTGGGACGGTCGCTATTATTCATGTGCGGTCGCTATTATTCATGTGCGGTCGTGACTTAGGTCGGGCTTCTGACCGCGAAACCTACTGTAATAAGGTTTCATCTTGCAATTGTATGGGGCGGTCGTATTCAGGTGAGGCGCGACCGCTAGAAAGGTTCTGTTCACCTTATTGGAAGCAATCTAATCCTACAACAAGATTCTCAAATACATGTTAAATAGATCATCCATTTGAGTTGTCAAGGATCAAAATAGATATCATTTGTCTAACATCATTGTTGAATCATGAAATGTGAGATGATATGGAATTGATAATGCATATGATATTACATGAACAAGGTTATGTATTGTGTATTGTGAGGCTTGTGAATGGTGATGTGTTTTATGAATAATGTACTTTGAAATGTGATACTAATAATGCTATATATACAATATGAATTGAGATATGAAATGCTATAAAGCCATTGTGATTGGCTATGATGGTTTAATTGAAAGATATATGGCATGTTTGCCTAATTGATGAGAATTGAGAATGATATGTAAATGAATTGTGTGGCTAATGTGTTATTCCATTTTCAGAGTATGTTATTGGTGGCATGCCTAATGATAGTAACAATCTCTTGAAGTTAGGTTGGATTGAATCCTTGAAGCCTAATTGAGATGTTACAACCCTTGAAGCTAGGTTGGGTTGGTTCTTGAAGCCAAGTTGGGTTGAAGCTTAGCATGCTTTGCTCCCCTTGAAGCTTGGTTGAACTTAATCCTTGAACCCTAGTTGGGTATATGATATTGATAAATGTGATAACAAAACCAAAACATTAACTCTGAAAATTGAATAGCATATTAGTGTGTCTTGGGCCCAATGCTTGTCTTTGTTTAATGTGAGTCATGATTTGTTTAATGTTGTTCATGAATGGTTAAATGAATAACTAATGAGGCATTTGAAATGTAAAGGTATGTTGTTAGCCTTGCATATATGATGTTACATGTATAATACGGATTGAGAATTGGCATTGCATTGCACTGAAGCATAACACTAGCACATTTTGTCTTACTAAGCCGTTGGCTTAGCGCGATAGTGTTTGATCGCGCAGGTAACCGAGTTGAACCCGAGAGTTCTTCGAGACCGAGTGAGAGTAGACAGTGAAGAGTTGATTTTGGGAACTTAAAGATCAGAGGAGACTTGCCAATCATGTATAACTCTTTTATATTTTGTAAAGTAATGATTTTAATGTACATATGTGTATATTTGTAAAAATTGATTTAAATGCTTTCATATATGTAAATATTTGATAAATTCCGCTGCGTAACAACTAAATGTATCTATATATATCTATTTAGTTTTGTATTACAAGTTAACTACTTATCTTTCTATAATGTATACAATTGAAAGATTATGGTATGATTTAAAATGTTTTTAAATGTTAAGAAAATCCGTAGCATCTCTATGTTTAATGCATGTATACTACATAGCATCTCTATGTTTAATGCATGTATACTACATTGTGGTGTTTGTAGTGTGCATGTATTGAATGTAGGGGTGTTACAGTTGTTTAGGTATCAGAGCCTAGGTTTGAGATTCTCGACCTAGGTAAAATGTAATAAAAAGACTATTTTGACTTTAAAAGTGGTTTTGAATAACATATACATTTGGGATTGGCAGTCTCTAATCTTTAATAAGATGTAATCTGCTGTGTTTGCAGACATAGGTTGTGATGGATCCTCACTCCAGTCAGTCGGTTGAGGCTAGTGCTGAGAGTATTTTCTCCTGATGATGGAGCTAGGATTGTTAGTGCTGGTGAGGCACCTGCTTCTGGGTCGGGGAGACCAGTAGGTGATGAGGTTCCGCCAGCCTGGTTTATGCATATGATGGAAGCTATGAGACAAACACCAGTACAACCTCAGCCACCACTCCCTCAGCCTTTGGTATCAGTGAGGCACTATGACAAATTGAGGAAGTATGGAGCCGAAGATTTTGTAGGTACTACTGATCCAGCAGTGGCTGAGCAGTGGTTAGACAAAGTACAGAGGATCTTTGTTCAGTTGCAAGCTACCTTAGAGGAAAAGTTTGACTATGCAAGATCTTTGCTACAAAAGGATGCATATAGTTGGTGGAAGACAGTGCCCCATTCTATGGATGATCCACCAACCTTGTTATATGCTGACTTTCTGAGAGAATTTGAATTGAAGTATACTCCAAGGGAGTATAAAGATGGGAAGAAAAGAGAGTTTCTAGATTTGAAGCAAGATCATCGGACTGTAACTGAATATGAGGTTGAGTTTATTCGATTAAGTCAGTATGCTGGGGGCATAATATCAGATGAGGTAGATAGATGTAGGAGGTTTGAGGAGGGATTGAGGCCCTCTATCATGTGTCATGTGGCTGGATCCAGATATCAAGATTTTTCCCAGCTAGTGGCAGCAGCTCGGAGTGTGGAGCGAGCTCAAGGTATTGCAGCTGCTTCAGAGGATGAGGTTAGGATGAGGAGGCCCCAGTTTGAGGCAGGGTCTTCTTTTGTTAAAAGAGGTAAGGGAAGTTTTGCTCCTCGGGTTAGTAGGAGTCAAAGAACAGCTGGTAGGTCAGTACAGTTCCAGAGGCAGAGATTTAGACCTGCAGCTTCAGTGGCGAGTGCTCTGACCCCTATGATTCAGAGATCCACCTTACCCATCTGCATTCATTGTGGTAGGCCACATGGTGGTCCTTGCTGGAAGACTGGAGTAGCAGGGGTATGCTTCAGATGTGGATCACCTAATCACTTTGTGAGAGATTGTCCTGAGAGGCAGGAGCAGATGCCAGTTGATTCTGCTGCTTCTCGAGCTAGTGTGAGGGGAGGCAGAGGAGGCAGAGGTGCCAGCCGAGGAGGCAGATCTGGGTTCAGTGCTAGAGGAGGTTCTATATCCAGAGAGAGTAGACCAGAGGAGGTTGGGTCTTCCCAGAGGATGTATGTTATGCAGAGGCAGCCAGATGCTTCGGCAGTCATAGCTGGTACTTTTTCTTTATTTGATACTTCAGTACTTGCTTTGATTGATCCGGGTTCCACACATTCTTATATTAGTGCATCTATTTTACATGTGTCTGATATGCATGCTGAGTCCCTAGGATTTGATGTTTTGGTGACGAATCCGTTAGGGCATAGTGTGGTTGTGAGTAAGGTGCACCGAGATAGTGCAGTGAGGGTGCAAGGTGAGGAGTTCCTTGGAGATTTGATTGAGATGCCATTTAAGGAATATGATGTGATCCTAGGTATGGATTGGCTATCTAGACATGGAGCTGTGGTAGACTGTAAAAGGAAAATTGTTTCTTTGAGAACTGCTGATGGTAGAGAAGTGATAGTATCTAATGAGCAGGAACAGCTAGCCTCCTTATTTGTTTCAGCTGTTGCAGCTAGAAGGTTAGTTAGAAAGGGGTGTGAAGCTTATCTTGCTCATGTGGTGGATACTAGAGTGAAGGGTTCCCCTATTGATAGCATTGCCACAGTTGCAGAGTTCTTAGATGTGTTTCCAGAAGAGTTGCAAGGATTACCTCCTGAGAGAGAGGTGGAGTTTGGTATTGAATTGTTGCCTGGTACCACTCCTATTTCTATTACTCCTTATAGAATGGCACCAGCAGAATTGAGGGAATTGAAAGTGCAATTACAGGAGTTGTTGGATAAAGGATTTATTCGCCCCAGTGTTTCTCCGTGGGGAGCTCCTGTGCTATTTGTGAAGAAGAAGGATGGTACTATGAGATTGTGCATTGATTATAGGCAATTGAACAAGGTGACTATTAAAAATAAATATCCTTTGCCTAGAATTGATGATCTCTTTGATCAGTTGAAGGGTGCAGCTGTGTTTTCTAAAATTGATCTGAGATCTGGGTACCATCAGCTGAGAGTCAGAGCTGAAGATGTTCCGAAGACCGCTTTTCGGACCAGGTATGGGCATTATGAGTTTTTAGTTATGCCTTTTGGTCTGACGAATGCACCTGCAGCTTTTATGGATTTGATGAATAGGGTGTTTAGGCCCTATTTAGATCAGTTTGTAGTGGTCTTCATTGATGATATTCTGGTGTATTCGCGGAATAAAGAGGAACATGACAAGCATTTGCGGATTGTGTTGCAGATTTTGAGAGAGAAGCAGTTATTTGCTAAATTGTCTAAGTGTGAGTTCTGGTTGGATCAAGTCACTTTTCTCGGACATATTGTTTCAGCTAAAGGCATTAGAGTTGATCCGAGTAAAGTTGAAGCTATTCTGAATTGGAGTCCACCCAAGTCTGTGACAGAGGTTAGAAGTTTTCTGGGTTTGGCAGGCTATTACAGACAGTTTGTGAAAGGGTTTTCTTTGATAGCTACTCCACTCACCAGATTGCTTCGTAAGGGAGTGAGATTTGTGTGGACGGATCAGTGTCAGGCTAGCTTTGAGCAGTTGAGAGATATGTTGACTCAAGCGCCTGTTCTTACTTTACCTGTGGAAGGTAAACCATATGTGATTTTCAGTGATGCTTCACATAGTGGTTTGGGTTGTGTATTGATGCAAGAAGGTAAAGTTATAGCTTATGCATCTCGACAGTTGAAACCGCATGAGCTTAATTATCCGACTCATGATTTGGAGCTAGCAGCCATTGTGTTTGCATTGAAGATTTGGCGCCACTATCTGTTTGGGGAGAAATGTTTTATCTACACTGATCATAAGAGTTTAAAGTATTTGGGTGTCCAAAAAGAACTCAATCTTCGTCAGAGGAGGTGGTTGGAATTGATTAAAGACTATGACTGCTTGATTGATTATCATCCAGGTAAAGCAAATGTTGTTGCTGATGCCTTAAGTCGGAAGTCTTTAGCTGGTTTAATTGTTTATTCGCTCTCGTTGCTTGTTGAGTTGAGAGCATTGCATGCCAGTTTTGTATCTTGTGATGATGGTGCATTATTGGCACAGTTGCAATTGAAACCAATTTTGTTGGAACAGATCAAAGAGGCTCAGTTGGCTGATGAGAAGATTCAGAGTATTGTTTCAGCTTGCCAGAATGGGAAGACTAGAGATTTTGTGGTGAAAGGTGATGGGAGTCTCTGGTTTAAGAACCGATTGTGTGTACCCGATGATGCTGATTTGAAAAGAGTCATTTTAGAAGAAGCACATCAGTCAGTGTTTGCTATACATCCGGGTAATACAAAGATGTATCATGATTTGAGACAGCATTACTGGTGGATAGGTTTGAAGAGAGATATTGCTGAGTTTGTATCGAAATGTCTCACATGTCAGAAGGTAAAAGTAGAGCATCAAGTTCCAACCGGGTTGCTTCAACCATTATCAGTGCCAGAATGGAAGTGGGATAGAGTGACGATGGATTTTGTGTCTGGTTTGCCATTGACACAAAGGAAGCATGATGCTATATGGGTGATTGTGGATAGATTGACTAAGACAGCTCATTTCCTTCCGGTTCAGATGGATTACTCTTTGGAGAGATTGGCTGAGCTGTATATCCATGAGATTGTGAAGTTGCATGGTGTTCCAACTTCTTTAGTGTCTGATCGAGATCCCAGGTTTACTTCAAGATTTTGGAAGAGTTTGCATAGTGCTTTGGGTTCTCGATTACACTTCAGTACTGCTTTTCATCCACAGATGGATGGACAGTCAGAGAGGGTGATACAGATTATTGAAGACATGTTGAGAAGCTGTGTCATCGATTTCTCTGGAAGTTGGGATAGGTTTTTACCTCTTGTGGAGTTTGTTTACAACAACAGTCACCAATCTAGCATTGGTATGGCACCATTCGAAGCATTGTATGGCAGACGGTGTAGGACACCTCTTTGTTGGAATGAGTTTGGAGATAATAAGTTGATTGGTCCTGATTTGATTCAAGAAACTGAAGAGAAAGTAAAAGTGATACGAGGCAGGTTGAAAGCAGCTTCAGACCGACAGAAGTCTTATGCAGATCTGAAAAGGAGAGACATAGAGTTTGATGTTGGAGATAAGGTATTTCTGAAAGTGTCTCCTTGGAAGAAGATATTGAGGTTTGGTCGGAAAGGGAAATTGAGTCCTCGTTTCATTGGACCGTATGAAGTTTTGGAAAGAGTTGGGCCAGTTGCTTATCGACTCACTTTGCCACCTGAGTTGGATCGTATTCATAATGTATTCCATGTTTCTATGTTGAGGAGATACAGATCGGATCCATCTCATGTGTTGCCGATTGAATCTATCGAGGTGAATCAAGATTTGACGTTTGAAGAGGAACCAGTTGCTATCTTGGCACGTGAAGTGAAAGAGTTGAGGAACAAGAGTGTGCCATTGGTGAAAGTTCTATGGAAGAATCATGGAAAAGAAGAAGGAACTTGGGAAAGTGAACAATCCATGCGAGAGCAATATCCTCAGTTGTTTCAGCTTTGATATCAGGTAATTTCGAGGACGAAATTCTCTTTTTAGAGGGGGAGAATTGTAATATCCTCATATATGCCCTAGAAGTTTTGATTATGTTGTTGATGCTGTTGTTATTGTTGTTGTTGATATATATATTGGAAAGTGAATGCTTGTGTATATGTGTTTTGGGGAAAGAAATAGGGTTTAGAGACAAATGTATATGTTGTGTATATGATGATATATATAACATATATATTGGTCAAATGAAGAGTCAAGGTGATGGTTAAGTGGAAGAAGATATTTTTGGTTGTTATTGAAATTACTATAAAGGGCATGCATAATGAAAAGAAGTTTAACTATGTTAAAGAGGGCATTTTGGTAATTCTTCTTTTGAAATTGTGTGGTGGAGATTAATAGAGAGTTTGACTTTTATTTTGATCAATTTCCTTTCTTCTTTTCACGTGTGGCCGGCCAACCTAAAGAACAAGAGAGAAAGCAAAGGTTTGATGATATTTTGAGCTCAAATTGAAGAAGTTCTAAGTGGTTAAGTGGAAATCCAAGAAGATTCACTATATTTGGTAAGTTTCTCTTGATTCTTTTAAGTTATTTAAGTTGTTTGTGAGTTGATTGTGGATTTTAAAGTGGGGTTGTGTTGATTGTTATATGTTGGATTTAATTGGTTGTGGTGTTGGTTTTGGATTTGAAGATGATAAGTTAAGAGTGATGTTGGTTTGGGGTTTTGGAAATGGTAAGTGATAAATTATATTGTGTTATTTTGGATTAGGTTTTGGAAGAAAGTGATTTGCTCTAATTTGAGAAGTGAAGAATTCTTGGAGAAAAGGAAGTGTTTAGAGTTGTATAATTGGTGCTAAAGGTAAGTACAAATTATATGGGTACAAACATGCATATGTTGTTTAATCTTAAAACACTTTTGTTTGTAAATGTGATAGAGTATCAAATGAATGTTGGTGATGAAAATATTGTGATGAGCATGTAAAATAATTGTTAATGATGCAGATTAGGTCCATTTGAATGAGGTTATGTTGTGTACAATGTGTGTTAAATTAACCAAAAGAAATTTGGCTATATTTAGGGTTTATGCATGAGAGACACGTAATTTGGGACGGTCGCTATTATTCATGTGCGGTCGCTATTATTCATGTGCGGTCGCGACTTAGGTCGGGCTTCTGACCGCGAAACCTACTGTAATAAGGTTTCATCTTGCAATTGTATGGGGCGGTCGTATTCAGGTGAGGCGCGACCGCTAGAAAGGTTCTGTTCACCTTATTGGAAGCAATCTAATCCTACAACAAGATTCTCAAATACATGTTAAATAGATCATCCATTTGAGTTGTCAAGGATCAAAATAGATATCATTTGTCTAACATCATTGTTGAATCATGAAATGTGAGATGATATGGAATTGATAATGCATATGATATTACATGAACAAGGTTATGTATTGTGTATTGTGAGGCTTGTGAATGGTGATGTGTATTATGAATAATGTACTTTGAAATGTGATACTAATAATGCTATATATACAATATGAATTGAGATATGAAATGCTATAAAACCATTGTGATTGGCTATGATGGTTTAATTGAAAGATATATGGCATGTTTGCCTAATTGATGAGAATTGAGAATGATATGTAAATGAATTGTGTGGCTAATGTGTTATTCCATTTTCAGAGTATGTTATTGGTGGCATGCCTAATGATAGTAACAATCTCTTGAAGTTAGGTTGGATTGAATCCTTGAAGCCTAATTGAGATGTTACAACCCTTGAAGCTAGGTTGGGTTGGTTCTTGAAGCCAAGTTGGGTTGAAGCTTAGCATGCTTTGCTCCCCTTGAAGCTTGGTTGAACTTAATCCTTGAACCCTAGTTGGGTATATGATATTGATAAATGTTATAACAAAACCAAAACATTAACTCTGAAAATTGAATAGCATATTAGTGTGTCTTGGGCCCAATGCTTGTCTTTGTTTAATGTGAGTCATGATTTGTTTAATGTTGTTCATGAATGGTTAAATGAATAACTAATGAGGCATATGAAATGTAAAGGTATGTTGTTAGCCTTGCATATATGATGTTACATGTATAATACGGATTGAGAATTGGCATTGCATTGCACTGAAGCATAACACTAGCACATTTTGTCTTACTAAGCCGTTGGCTTAGCGTGATAGTGTTTGATCGCACAGGTAACCGAGTTGAACCCGAGAGTTCTTCGAGACCGAGTGAGAGTAGACAGTGAAGAGTTGATTTTGGGAACTTAAAGATCAGAGGAGACTTGCCAATCATGTATAACTCTTTTATATTTTGTAAAGTAATGATTTTAATGTACATATGTGTATATTTGTAAAAATTGATTTAAATGCTTTCATATATGTAAATATTTGATAAATTCCGCTGCGTAACAACTAAATGTATCTATATATATCTATTTAGTTTTGTATTACAAGTTAACTACTTATCTTTCTATAATGTATACAATTGAAAGATTATGGTATGATTTAAAATGTTTTTAAATGTTAAGAAAATCCGTAGCATCTCTATGTTTAATGTATGTATACTACATAGCATCTCTATGTTTAATGCATGTATACTACATTGTGGTGTTTGTAGTGTGCATGTATTGAATGTAGGGGTGTTACAGTTGTTGGGCCAGGAATTCTGCCACCGCTCTACCTTTGATTGTTTTCCTAGTTACATACTCAATCTCAAATTCTTCTAATATTATCAACCATCGACCATATTTCCCAGTTAAAGAGGGTGTCTCCCTTAAGTACTTCATTGGATCCAACCTGGAAATTGCTTGCATGCTATACGATTGAAAGTAATGTCGCAACTTCTTAAAAGACCAAACCATGGCTATACAGACCTTTTCAATGATACTATACTTAATTTCATAAGGTAGGAGCTTTCTACTCAAATAGTAAACTGCATGCTCAATCCCTGACTCATCGGCTTGGGCTAGCATGGCTCCTATTGACTCTGCTTCTACTACTAAGTATAGTAATAGAGGTTTGCCGGGTTTTGGCTGTTTTAAAATAGGTGGATTCAACAAATACTCTTTTATTCGCTCAAAGGCCATTTGACACTCTTCATTCCATATGACCGGCTGATTCTTTCTAAGCAATTTGAAGATAGGCTCACAGATTTTTGTGAGCTTTGCTATAAATCTGCTAATGTACTGCAATTTACCAATGAATCCCTGAACTTCTCTCTCCGCTTTTGGGGCTGGCATATCCCTGATTGCTTTAACTTTGTCAGGATCAATCTTAATGCCATTCGGACCAATTACATGTCCCAACAATTTGCTTGAAGTAACACCGAATACACACTTCTTTGGGTTTAGTCTTAGCTTATATTTCAAAGCTCTATCGAAGAATAATTCTAAGTTTTGGAAGTGTTGTTCCCTTGTATCCGATTTGACCATCATATCATCAACATATACTTCAACTTCTTTGTGCATCATGTCATGAAATAAAGTGGTGGCCATCCTTTGATAAGTCGCTCTAGCATTCTTTAGGCCGAACGGAATCACCCTATAACAAAATATACACCATGTAGTAATGAAAGCAGTTTTGGCTTTATCCTCTTGGGCCATTAACACTTGATTGTATCCGAAAAATCCATCTACAAACGAGTGTAACACGCTAGAGGCTGCACTATCAATGAGAACATCTATATGAGGTAAAGGAAAATCATCCTTGGGGGAAACCTTGTTTAAATCTCTATAGTCCACATAGACCCTTATTCTTCCATCTTTCTTTGGCACGGGTACTATGTTTGCTAGCTAATTAGGATATTCTATTACTTCGAGGAACTTCACTTGTATTTGCTTAGTGACCTCTTCTTTAACCAATTCATCCCACTCAGGTCTTAATTGCCTAAGCTTTTGTTTAACAGGTTTTATGTGAGTATGAGTTGGAATATGATGCTCGGCTATGTCTCGATCTATCCCCGGCATATCTTTATAAGAGCAAGCAAACACTTCTTCATATTTTTTGAATATTTTTTCAAATCTCTCTCTCTCTCATCAGGAGTAAGGTTGGATGCTATGCTAATGTTTTTAGGATTTTCAGTTGTTCCCAAATTTAATGATTGTGTGTTAACAAAATTAATATTAAAGATGGTCATGTAACTGCTATTTGGATGTATGCAACCATCAGGAGAAACATCACACAATTAAGCAAAATCAGACTTTATTGCATTCATTTTGGAAAATAAAACATCATCATCCTCATACAAAGCAGAAAAATTAAAATCAAAATCAAAATCATTGTTCTCAAAATCATAAAGCAGGATGTCTTCAGACTTCTCTTCAACTAGGGCAGCAATCTCCTCCGGAGTCTTCTCAGCTTTCAGCACAACTTCATTCTTCTCTTTTGGATTGGATTCTTTGCTGGTTGGTAGGGTGAGTTCTTTCTTCACGTGCTCCACTAGCTCGGTAACATCTGCAAAAATTTCAAAACATGGGATTAACTTACCCATGAACATGATTGGCTCGAGCTTTCCTTGGAGTGGTCCCATATCTGGAGCTTTGACAAAAATCTCTTCAAGTGGTGGGAAGCTCATCTTCTTGTTTGGCTGGACATCATTGTCTTCATCATATCCCAACCCCTTCTTGGAAGTTTGAGTTCTAAAATCTGGCAACTTTGTCAAACCGGCCTTACCCTTTCCAAGACAAGCTCCGGGAAGGTAGTTCATGTTCTTCATCATGTTCAAGACTTTGGAGTCCACTACTTCATCATCAGAAATTGCAGCTACTTGAAATCCATTAAAAGGCCTCTCAATCATTAGAGCGTTAACAATCTCATTGTCTTTAGCTTTAATGACCACTGTCCCATCTCCGTTGGGGAACTTGATCTTTTGATGAAGAGTGGAAGGAACTTCACCAAGAGGATGAAACCATGGTCGCCCCAAGAGCAAGGCAAAGGTAACCAGTATGTCTAAAACAACAAACTCAACAATAGATTCAATTGGACCCACCTTGACAGCCGCTTTGAATGTCCCTTCGGCATGCCTCTTAGTGTTGTCATAAGCACGAATCGTTACCTCGATTGGGTTTAGATCTCTTATTGACATGGATAGCTTTGGCAATATCTTAAGTGGACAAACATTTATGGCGGACCCATCATCAACCATTACACATGGAGTCCTCTTCCCTTTGACTTCTATTTTGATAAAGAGAGGGCGGATGTGGTCTCTCCCCTCCTCCGGTAAGTCCGCATACGAAAAAGAAACTTCACTCTTTTCTTGAACCTCTTCACATTTCATTACTTCCCCATTTTTTATGAAGTTGATCAACTCCTCCAGTGTTGTGAAGGTAGAGATTGGCATGCTTGCCAAGGCTTTGGCAATAGTTTCTCAGTGCTTTTTAGAAGTAGCTAACAAGTCCTAAATGCTAACACTTGTTTGGGTTCTTTTCAATTGCTTGAGCATAGAATCATCTTCTTCTACTTCAACCTCCTTCCCCTTATTAATTTCTACCTCCTTAGGTGGTGGCCTTGCATAAGGCTTACCAGATCTAGTGTTCATTACTTCATCTTCTTCGGGCTCGGACCAAGTCCACTCCTCCTTCTTGGATATAATATCATCATCACTATCACTTGAATCCCAAAACCCGTTGACACCATAAATTGTTACTTCTCCACCCATCATAGCTTGTTTAATTTCACCAAATACCTCTTCTTCTTTGGTTGCTTCATCTTGAAAAGAAGACATGACAAAATCCTCATGCAAACCTCCTCCAATCATGAAGGTTGATGGTGGTGGTACCCTATTGAATTTTGGTAATGGGTTGTCTTTGGTGTTTGGCTTATTGGTCTCGGTAGCTTTCCAATATCAATTAGATTTTTGATCTCATGTCTCAACCTCACACATCTATCCGTGTCATGCCCTTGCATTTGGTGAAATTGACAAAATGCTATAGTGTCAAAATTAGGTGGGAGAGGGTTAGGCAAAGGATGAGGATTTAAGGGTTGTAGCAATCCCTTTCTTTGAAGCTTATTGAGAACCCAAGACATCGATTTCCCTAATTCCAAAAATTGTCTTCTTGTCCCTTGTTAGTAGCATTAACACTGACGGCCTTTTGCATACTTTGGCTACCAGATTGATAGCTCCCTTTCTCATTCCTTTTTGTTGCAAAATGGTTTCTCTCTCTCTCCCATACTTTAATTTGCAAACCAGCTTGAAGAAGGTCTTTGAAATCATGGATGAGTGTATGAGACATCCTCTCACGAAGACTAGGCAACACCCCTATCACAATCATCCTTATTTGATCGGATTCATCAGGCCTCTTCTTGAGTAAAGGAGCCTTGTTTCTCCATCTCTTGACATAATCTACAAAATTCTCATTCGGCCTTTGCCTAATGGACTCCACTTCCATTAAGGTAACTTCTAAATGAACATTATATCCATATTATTGGATGAAGGCTTTGTAAAGTAGATCCCAACTCTTTTGTGTTCCATCATCTAAGGTATTGAACCAATTTTTGACAACAGGGTGTAATAAGAGCATAAAGTACCTTAGGGTTTGAGCCTTAGTAGCTCGGGCAAACTGCATGGCAGTGATATACTGCTTCAAATGGAGATGAGGATTTCCAGTACCATTGTACTTTGCAAAGGATGGCATCTTGAACTTGTACAAGACTTCTTCATCATGTTTAAATAGTTTATCGATCTTGGACATCTCTTCATTTTTCAGCTTCTTCTCAAATTTCTTTTCTAAATCAGCAATCATCTTTTCAACATCGGAGGTCTCAGTCTTTTCAATAGTTGCTTTCTCAATAACCTTCGGTTCTTTCTTCTTCTCTTGAATATCTTGGTAGTATTGAGCCCAATCATCATCATCATCAATGATCACTTTTTTCATCATCAAAAACCACTTCACCAACTTTAGTCTTCCCTTTGTCCTTTGGTTTCTTAGTGCTAGCAGATGCCTCAGCATTATTCTCTAAGATTGCAGCCAACTAGTTCTTCATGGTCTCAGCTAGGACCTCTTTGATTTCTTCCATCTTGGCGTTGAGGGCCTTATCCACCATCCTTTGAATTTGTTTGGGCTCCATTGTTTTTGGTGAGCAAGTGATTGATTCATTGCTAGATACTTCATCTCTGGCGTAGGTCGGATTGTTGTAAGCTTTTGAACTGTCATAATCCAGGGCTATGAGCCAGAGAGGATCAATGATATGAGATGCAAATGTATGCATGTATGCATGTATGCATGAACAATCAACAAAGAAAGATAATTTGGATGTTCCTTCCAACCTTATAACATCCACACATGAACGGTGAGTCTCTTTTCCTAGGTATATGGCTAACAAAATACTAACATGGGGTACCTTGCTTTCGAATAATTCCCTCAGACATTTCAACCAATAGTTATATTTTCAAAAATGGAAATCAATCCATGATAATTCCCATTAATTAGGTTTTAATCCATCCAACCAACTAAAGGAGCTTTTATGCTATATTGGATTAAAACTAAATTAAGAGGTTTATTATAGAAAGATTTCTCACTTGAAAAGAGTAACTAATGGTTCATGCCAAAAACAAGCCCATGATTAATTATTCTTAGTATAAACTAGGCTCACAATTGATTTTTGGTATTTCGTAATTGACCTAAATAATTTGCAAGCTCTTTGTAAGAAAAGGTTGAATGAAAATAATTTTGTTTTTAAGCCCATCGTAAAAAGATTTTAGGAAAAATGGATTTTAGTATTTGGGCCATGAACAAAAAGAATTTTTGATTTATTTTTGAAAAGTCTTATGTCCAAAGACCATCTTGGAAAATTTTGAAAATACCTTTGTTCTTTTGGATTTGAAGGAAAATTTTATTTTGAGCTTACAATATACTTAGGTCATATTAGAAAAAGAACAAACCAAATAAGATATGATTTAGACTAAGAAAAACTAACCATAGTCAAACAACATGCATTTGGGGTAAAACCTAAGGAAAGTAACTAGGCCATTTACATTAGCTTTAGTCTTTGGGTAAAAAGGCTTAGGTTCCCATAGCAAGTATATACCAAATGGTACGAGGCTATGAGTGGTTATGCCATGCTCGATCCCCATACCTTGAGTGAAAGTATGGTATCCCTTACATAATACAACACGGATAACACGGGCATCCTGACTCACGCACACGATGCAAACTAATATGATGCAATGGATAATATCATTATAAGAAAGAATAGAATAATATAAAGACTAACGGAATCAACTTCTCTTATCCCCAGTGGAGTCTCCACTGTGAGCGGGGATTTTTGCCCCCACTCCCGGTGGAATGGTTCTTGCGACTTCGGCACTGTTTAGGCTCAGGGCCATAGAGAACACGGACCTAAGTCCGGAGAAAATGGAGTCGCCACCCGGACGGGTCGGGAAAAAGAAAGGGGTGGATGACTCAATTTCTAAGGAATCCCCAACCCCCTAATGGGTTCGGAAATTTGGGTACATGTGGGAAAGGTGAAAATGGCCTAGCACCCCCACAACGCCCGGTTCATTGGAACCGGCCTCCTTTACAGATTTTAATATTATAAAATTCTTAAATATAACAACATTATCCATATTACACACAATAATTAAAAGAAAGCATCATCAATATATTAAAATCAAACCAAGGTCCAAGCAAAACAAATAAATGGACACCCATCCAAAGATGGAAATATGTCCTTACATCACATGCCTAAATAGGACACCCACCAAAAGGTAGAAACATGTCTTTTACATATGTTCTAAAATAGAAAAGCAAATTAAATTACATGATATTTAACTAATGAGGTACCCACCAAGTGGAAACATACCTCTTACAACATTTTAAAACCTAAATAAATTGATAAAAGTAAATAACCATTCATCATAAATAAATCATTCATCAAAGATATTAAATATCAATAGAAAGTAAAAATCCATCCATGATAAATTAATTAAACCAAGCATTGAACTTAAATAAATTAAAGCATAAGAAATAAATCAAAGCATAATCAAATATAGAATTGAATAAAGTAAATAAAATTCCAATTATAGCTACTGTTTCCATTTAGGGCTCTTTATTTCATGTGTTTAGGGTTTTGGAATTTATAAAATTTAGGCTACTGTGATTTTAAGGGAATTAAAATAAATTAAAGTTTTATGATTTAAAAGGTTGATAAAGTTCTTTGATTAACCAAATTAGTGTTTGTGATATAAAATCATGAAATTAGGGTTTGAACACTTTAAAATAGTTAGATTTTGTGATTTACGGTTAATGAATAAGCGTATTTAAGCTTACTATGTCTAAGTATGGTTTTAAAGTTTTTAAAGAATTAGGGCTTAGAAAAATTAGGATTTAGGTTTTAAAGGAATTAGGGTTCACTTGTTTTATTCTAAAGTTGAATTAGGGTTTAGTGTTCTAGAATTAGGGTTTAGTGTTCCTTATAATTAAGTTTTTAGAATTTGTAAATCAATTGATAATTTTATGAAGTTTATGAAAGTAAACCAAACGAATTAAAGTTTTTATAAATAGAAAAGATGTTTTTAGGGCTTTTTGAAAAGAAACAGAACATAATTTAAGGGTTTTGATAATTTGGAAAGTAAATTAAAGTTTTGGGATTTTGAAGAAATAAAACTAATAGCTTTAAATTTTTGGAAAATAAAGCCACGATTTAAGATTTTTAAACTTTGAACAAAGGAGTTTAGGTTCTGGGATTTTTGAATTAAAAGAACACAATTTCATGAATTAAGCTGCTGTGAAAAAATATAATAATTAATACATACCTCCTTTTGATGGTTCTTCCAAAAATAATTCTTCTTGGATGAACAAAAACAAAGGCAGTTGCTGCCTTTGATGATTTGTTAATGCCTTGTTTGCTCCCTTCCAGTCCGATTCAATTTACTGCCAGAAGGAATTTAAAGTTTCCAAGTTTTCCTCCTTGCTCTCGGTCACCAATTTCTGATTCCTTTTTCCCTCTTTCTACCTCCTTATTTATAGAAGTTTTTATGGTTTTTTCCTAGTTGCTCATGGCATACATTATTTAATAAGAAAAGGAAACTGAAACCTAATTGCATTAGGTTTCGGAAAATTTGCGTCAAAAAATTTTGCTGGTGAAAAAAACTGCTGCGGAAAAATTGCGCTGGCGAAAAAAATTACCGCAGGAAAAATTGCATTGGCGATGCGGCAGCTGCTAGCGAAATAGGCCTGTGGACAAAATGGCCAAGCCATTTCGCCCGCAGGCAACTTCTGCGGGCGAAATGCCCACGGCCCACGCTGACTTTCGGCGATGATTTTTTCATTGCCGATTTTTTATTTTTTATTTGTTTATTTTATTTTTTATTAATAAAAATTAGATATTAAAGCAAAAATTATTTAATTAAGATAACAAAAATTATTTTGGACCAATTAAAATATATTAGACAACACAAAAATTATTTTGGACTAAACAAAATATATTGGACCAGACTGGATCAAAAATTAAGGGTCTACACTAAGATTAATCATAAAAATCTTCTATAAATAAGGACTAAAACAACACAGAAAGGGGATCGGAATTTGGAAAAATAATAGGAGATTTAGGAGAAACCTTTGGCAGTGAAATCGATCGGACTTTTGAGAGAGCAAACAAGCAATTCAATCCATCAAAGGCAGCAAAGCTTGTCTTTGTTCTTGTTCATCCAAGAAGTAATTTTTGGTGGAACCAACAAACGAAGGTATGAATGTCTAATTTCTTCACAGTAGCTTGGATCATCCAATTGTCTCTTTTGATTCAGAAAACCCTAGAACCTTAATTTACATTTTCTAAAGCTTAAAAACCTTAATTCGTTTCTTTGTTTTTCAAAAATCTTAAAATTGTTGTTTTTGTTTCTTCAAAATATGAAAACCCTAATCTACTTTCTAACTTTTCAAAACCTTAAATCGTATCAAAATTTACCAAAACCCTAAAAAATATCTTTTCTGTTTCTATAAACCTTAAATCATTTTGTTTATTTTCATAAAGCATCATAAAACTATAAATTGTTTTTACAAATTCTAAAATCAAATCCATTCTCCGAAACACTAAAAACCCTAATTCAACTTCAAAACCCAAAATAGTAAACCCTAAACAAGCTAACCTAAACCCTAAAGTTTTCTTAAACCCTAACTCCCTTAAAACCTTAAAACCTAGTTTTTCTAAACCCTAATCTTTTAAACCTTAAAACCTTATAAACTTAAATATTAAAATTCAAACACAGTAAGCCTAAAAACAACAATTTAGTAACTAATAATCATAAATCTAATGTTTCAAAGTGTCCAAATCCTAATCTCATGATTTCACTCCTCAAACACTAATTTGGTTAATCAAAGAACCTTATCAATCTCTTAAATTGTAAAACCTCAATCCATTTTAATTTCCTTAAAACATACAGTAGCTTAAACCAATAAATTCCAAAACACTAAACATTAAATAAAGAATCTTAAATAGAAGCAGTAGCCTTAATTTGTATCTTTACTTGCTTTATTTATTTTTAGATTTGATTGTGTAGTTCATTTTATACTTTAATTTATTTTCAATGCTTTGTTGATTTATTTAAGTTTAATGCTTGATTTATTTAGTTTATCATTGTAACACCCCCACATCCAATACACGTACTCTACAACACCACAATGTAGCATACGTGCACCAAACATAGGAATGTTACGGTTTTTCGTTGACATTCAAATCATTTTAAATGATACCATCACCTTTCTCATTATGCATTTTAGAAAATAAGTAATTAGCTTGTAATACAAAACAAAATAGATATATAAATACATTTAGTTAATACGCAGCGGAATTTGTAAAATAGATTTACATATATGAAAATATTTAAATCCATATTTACAAATATACATATATTCACATTATAAACAATACTTTACAAAATATTAAAAGAGTTATACATGATTGGCAAATCTTCTCTGATCTTTAAGTTCCAAAATCAACTCTTCAATGTCTACTCTCACTCGGTCTCGAAGAGCTCTCGGGTTCAACTCTATCAACTCTATCACCTGCGCGATTAAACACTATCGCGCTAAGCCAACGGCTTAGTAAGATAAATCATGCTAATGATATGCTTTAGTGCAATGCAATGTCAATTTTCAATTCATATTATACATGTAACATCATATATGCAAAGCTAACAATATACCTTTATATTTCAAAACCCAACACCTTTTTATATACCTCATTAGTTATTCATTTATCCATTCATGAACAACATTAAGCAAAGACAAGCATGGGCCCAAAACATACTAATATGCCATTCAATTTTCAGAGTTAATGCTTTGGTTTTGTTATCACATTTATCAATATCATATACCCAATTAGGCTTCAAGGATTAGATTCAACCAAGCTTCAAGGGGAGCAAAGCATGCTAAGCATCAACCCAACTTGGCTTCAAGAACCAAACCAAACCTAGCTTCAAGGGTGGTAACATCTCAATTAGGCTTCAAGGATTCAATCCAACCTAACTTCAAGAGATTGTTACACTTATTAGGCATGCCACCAACAACAAACTCTGAAAATGGAATAACACATTAGCCACACAATTCATTTATATTTCATTCTCAATTCTCATCATCAATTAGGCAAACATGCCATATATCATTCAATTGAATCATCATAGCCAATCACAATGGCCTTGTCTCATATCATCTCTTATTTGAATCATCATAGCATCTTTGATATAACATTTCAATTTACATTTCTCATGAAACACATTACCATTCACAATGCATAACATAACATTATTCAATCTCAACAATGCAATTAGGCAAAGAACAATTTATATCATTCATAGCTTTAGGATCTTCCACATCCATTTGATTAGGGCATTCTTTGTTTGAAGTATGTTTAAAGTGTTTATATTAGGGTTTAGGTACAAAAATACCTTTGAAGAATCATAACAATGCAATTAGAACAAAGAATAAAAACCCTAACCAACACATTTGAGGGACACGGGCAGCCCACTTGAGGGACACGGCCAAGCTTGTGGCCGTGTCTCTCAACCTCAATTTGACAGTAAGCAACACGGGCAAGGGACACGGCCAAGCTTGTGACCGTGTCTCTCAACCAAAAATCACAGTAGCTAACACGGCTAGGGGACGCGGCCGTGTCTCTCAAAAACCAATCCAACACGCCCAAAATCCCTTGGCTTGGCCGTGTCTCTCTTTCCCTTGGGCCGTGTCACCCATGAATTAAAACCCTAACATGCACAACTTTCCTCCAATTGCACTCCAACTCATCATACACAATATAGCATGGTTCAAATGAATGGAAACAATGTTCTAAACACAAATTCATCGCAAGAATTACTTCACAAAACATTCATAATACATTTAAACACAAACCATCTCAAAACCCTAAAACCAATATCCTTCTCCATCTTCCAAAATCAACATCCACCACTTCCAACAACAACACCTATTTAAACTCTTAACTTAAAACCAATTTAACACTTGAAAACACATCACCACCACCTCTTATCATCAAATCAACAAACCCTAATTAACTTCCAATACCACTTCAAAAGAATAAAAGAAATCAAAGGAAAGATCTTACCTTAGTTAAAATCTTCTTGAATCAACACTTGATCACTTAATCTTCCTTCAATTTGAACTCAAAACATCAAGATCCTCTCTTCACCTCTTGCTTTCCTTTGTCTATGGAGGAGCCGGCCACTACAACCAAGAAAAAGAGAAAATGATGAAGAAACAAAGTCAATCCTTCTTTAAATCTCCACCATGTGATTTAATTCAAGCAATTACCAAAACACCCTTATCCATATAACTAACCTCTTGTCTCTTTTAAGCCCATTATAGTAATTTCACATATCCCATAAAAATATCTCTCTTCCATTGACTCTCCCTTTGACTTATGTATATGTTATATATATCATCATATAAACAACATATACACTTTTCTCTAAACCCTCTTTCTTTCCCAAAACACATATACATAAGCATTCTCTTACCAATTCCTTTTCTTATCACCTAACATATACATTCAATCACATTTTAAACCAACAACAACAACAACAACATAATCAAAACTTCTAGGGCATACATGAGGATATTACAATTCTCCCCCTCTAAAAAGAAATTTCATCCTCGAAATTACCTGATATCAACTCTGAAACAATTGAGGATATTGCTCTCGCATGGTTTGCTCACTTTCCCAAGTTGCTTCTTCTTTTGCATGATTCTTCCACAAAATCTTTACAAGTGGCACTCTTTTGTTTCTTAACTCCTTCACATCACGAGCCAATATAGCAACTGGTTCCTCTTCAAATGTCAGATCTGGACTCACTTCGATAGATTCAATTGGCAACACATGAGATGGATCCGATCTGTACCTCCTTAACATAGAAACATGGAATACGTTATGAATACGATCCAACTCAGGTGGCAAAGCAAGTCGATAAGCAACTGGCCCAACTCTTTCCAAAACTTCATACGGTCCAATGAATCGAGGACTCAATTTCCCTTTCCGACCGAACCTCATGATCTTCTTCCAAGGAGATACTTTCAAAAATACCTTATCTCCAACATCAAACTCTATGTCTCTCCTTTTCAGATCTGCATAAGACTTCTGTCGGTCTGAAGCTGCTTTTAACCTGCCTCGAATCAACTTCACTTTCTCTTCAGTTTCTTTAACAAAATCAGGCCCAATTAACTTACTATCTCCAAGTTCATTCCAACACAGCGGTGTCCTACACCGTCTACCATACAGTGCTTCGAATGGTGCCATACCAATGCTGGATTGGTGACTTTTGTTATAAGAAAACTCCACAAGTGGTAGAAATCTATCCCAACTTCCAGAGAAATCAATGACATAGCTTCTCAACATGTCCTCAATAATCTGTATTACTCTCTCTGACTGCCCATCTGTCTGTGGATGAAAAGCAGTGCTGAAGTGCAGTCGAGAACCCAAAGCACTATGCAAACTCTTCCAAAACCTGGAAGTAAACCTGGGATCTCGATCAGACACTAAAGAAATTGGGACACCATGCAACTTCACAATCTCATGGATATACAGCTCAGCTAACCTCTCCAAAGAGTAATCCATCCGAACCGGAAGAAAATGAGCTATCATAGTCAATCTATCCACAATCACCCATATAGCATCATGCTTCCTTTGTGTCAATGGCAATCCAGACACAAAATCCATGGTCACTCTATCCCATTTCCATTCAGGCACTGACAAAGGTTGAAGCAACCCGGTTGGAACTTGATGCTCTGCTTTTACCCTCTGACATGTGTGACACTTTGATATAAACTCCGCAATGTCTCTCTTCATACCAATCCACCAGTAATGCTGTCTCAAATCATGATACATCTTTGTATTGCCCGGATGCATAGCAAATACTGACTAATGAGCTTCTTCTAAAATGATCCTTTTCAAATTAGCATCATCGGGTACACACAATCTATTTTTAAACCAGAGACACCCATCATCTCTCACAACAAAATCTCCACTCTTCCCATTCTGGCAATCTGAAACAATCTTCTGAATCTTTTCATCAGCCAACTGAGCCTCTTTAATCTGATCTAACAAAACTGGTTTCACTTGCAACTGTGCCAACAATGCACCATCATCACAAGCTACAAAATTAGCACACAATGCTCTCAACTCAACAAGCAACGAGAGCGAATAAATAGTCAACCCTGCTAAAGACTTCCGACTCAAGGCATCAGCAACAACATTTGCTTTACCTGGATGATAGTCAATCAAGCAGTCATAGTCTTTAATCAATTCCAACCATCTTCTCTGTCGAAGATTGAGCTCTTTCTGGACACCCAAATATTTCAAACTTTTATGATCAGTGTAGATGAAACATTTCTCCCCAAACAGATAATGTCGCCAAATCTTCAATGCAAACACAATGGCTGCCAATTCCAAATCATGGGTTGGATAATTAAGCTCATGCGGCTTCAACTGTCGAGAAGCATAAGCTATAACTTTACCTTCTTGCATCAGCACACAACCCAAACCACTATGTGAAGCATCACTGAAAATCACATATGGTTTGCCTTCCACAGGTAAAGTAAGAACAGGCGCTTGAGTCAACATTTCTCTCAACTGTTCAAAGCTAGCCTGACACTAATCTGTCCACACAAATCTAACTCCCTTTCGAAGCAATCTGGTGAGTGGAGTAGCTATCAAAGAAAATCCTTTCACAAACCGTCGGTAATAGCCTGCCAAACCCAGAAAACTTCTAACTTCAGTTACAGACTTGGGTGGACTCCAATTCAAAATTGCTTCAACTTTACTCGGATCAACTCTAATACCCTCTGCTGAAACTATATGTTCGAGAAAAGCTACTTGATCCAACCAAAACTCACACTTCGACAGTTTAGCAAACAATTGCTTCTCTCTCAAGATTTGCAGCACAATCCGCAAATGTTTATCATGTTCCTCTTCATTCCGCGAATACACCAGAATGTCATCAATGAAGACCACCACAAACTGATCAAGATAGGGTCTAAACACCCTATTCATTAAATCCATAAAAACTGCAGGTGCATTCGTCAAACCAAAAGGCATTACTAGAAACTCATAATGCCCATATCTGGTCCGAAAGGCTGTCTTGGAAATGTCTTCAGCTTTAACTCTCAATTGATGGTACCCAGATCTCAAATCAATTTTAGAAAACACAGCTGCACCCTTCAATTGATCAAAAAGATCATCAATTCTAGGCAAAGGATATTTATTTTTAATGGTCACCTTGTTCAATTGCCTATAATCGATGCACAATCTCATAGTACCATCTTTCTTCTTCACAAATAACACAGGAGCTCCCCAAGGAGAAACACTGGGGCGAATAAATCCTTTATCCAGCAACTCCTGCAACTGCACCTTCAGTTCTCTCAACTCAGCCGGTGCCATTCTGTAAGGAGTAATAGAAATAGGAGTGGTACCAGGCAATAATTCAATACCAAACTCCACCTCTCTCTCAGGAGGCAACCCTGGCAACTCCTCTGGAAACACATCTGGGAACTCAGCAACTGTGGTTATATCCTCAAGTTGAGAAACCTTAACTCTAGTATCTACCACATGAGCAAGATAGGCATCACACCCTTTTCTAATCAATCTCCTGGCTGCAACAACTGAAACAAGCAAAGATGCTAGCTGCTCCTGCTCATTAGATACTATCACTTCTCTACCATCAACAGTTCTCAAAGTAACAACTTTCTTTTTACAATCCACCACAGCTCCATGTCGAGATAGCCAGTCCATGCCTAAGATCACATCATATTCCTTAAAAGGCATCTCTATCAAGTCTCCAAGAAACTCCTCACCTTGCACCATTACTGCACTATCTTGGTGCACTTTACTAACAATCACACTATGCCCTAACGGAATTGTCACCAATACATCAAATCCTAGGGACTCAGCATGCACATCAAATACAGGCAAAACAGATGCACTAATATATGAATGCGTGGAACCCGGATCAATCAAAGCAAGTACTGAAGTATCAAATAAAGAAAAAGTACCAGCTATGACTGCCGATGCATCTGGCTGCCTCTGCATAACATACATCCTCTGGGAAGATCCAACCTCCTCTGGTCTACTCTCCCTGGATGTAGCACCTCCTCTAGAACTGAACCCTGATCTACCTCCTCTGCTGACACCCCTGCCTCCTCGACCTCCCCTCACATTAGGTCGAGAAGCTGTAGTATCAACTGACATATGCTCTTGCCTCTCAGGACAATCTCTCACAAAGTGATCAGGGGATCCACATCTGAAGCAAACCCCTGCTATACCAGCCTTACAACAAGGATCTCCATGTGGCCTACCACAATGAATGCAGATGGGTGGGGTGGATCTATGAGTCACCGGGGTCGGAGCACTCGCCACTGAAGCTGTAGATCTAAATCTCTGTCTCTGGAACTGCACTGACCTACCAGCTGATCTCTGACTCCTACTGACCCGAGGAGCAAAACTACCTTTACCTCTCTTTGTAGAAGAAGACCCTGCCTCAAACTGGGGCCCCCTCACCCTAACCTCTTCCTCTGAAGCAGTTGCAATACCCTGAGCTCGCTCCACACTCCGAGCTGCTGCCACTAGCTGGGAAAAATCATGATATCTGGATCCAGCTACCAGACACATGATAGAGGGCCTCAATCCCTCCTCAAATCTCCTACATCTATCTATTTCATCAGCTATAATGCCCCCAGCATACTGGCTCAATCGAATAAACTCAACCTCATACTCAGTTACAGTCTTGCTGTCTTGCTTCAAGCTTAAGAACTCCATCTTCTTCATGTCTTTATACTCCCTCGGAGTATACTTCAATTCAAACTCTCTCAAGAAATCAGCATAGGACAAGGTTGGTGGATCATCCATAGCATGTGGCACTGTCTTCCACCAATCATATGCATCCTTCTGCAGCAAAGATCTTGCATAATCAAACTTTTCCTCTGGGGTGGCTTGCAACTGAATAAAAATCCTCTGTACTTTATCAAGCCATTGTTCCGCTACAGCTGGATCAACTGTACCAAGGAAATCCTCCGCTCCATATTTCCTTAGTTTGTCATAATGCCTCACTGATACCAAAGGCTGAGGGGGTGGTGGCTGTGGTTGTACTGGTGCTTGCCTCAAAGCCTCTACCACATGCCTAAGCCAAACTGGCGGAACCTCCTCACCAACTGGTCTCCCAGACACCGAAGCAGGTGCCTCCTCAGCACTATCAACTCTAGCTCCCTCTCTAACCTCATCAGTAGCAACACTTTCAGCACTACCCTCTACTGATTGCCGTAAATGAGAGTCCATCACAACTTATGTCTGCAAACACAGCAGATTATACCTTATTAAAGATCACAGATTGCCAATCCCAAACATGTATTTTATTTCAAAACCAACTTTTTAAAATCAAAACATTTCTTTTTCTTAAATTTTACCTAGGTTGAGAATCTCAAACCTAGGCTCTGATACCAAAACAATTGTAATACCCCCACATCCAATACACGTACTCTGCAACACCACAATGTAGCATACGTGCACCGAACATAGGAATGTTACGGTTTTTCGTTGACATTCAAATCATTTTAAATGATACCATCACCTTTCTCATTATGCATTTTAGAAAATAAGTAATTAGCTTGTAATACAAAACAAAATAGATATATAAATACATTTAGTTAATACGCAGCGGAATTTGTAAAATAGATTTACATATATGAAAATATTTAAATCCATATTTACAAATATACATATATTCACATTATAAACAATACTTTACAAAATATTAAAAGAGTTATACATGATTGGCAAATCTTCTCTGATCTTTGAGTTCCAAAATCAACTCTTCAATGTCTACTCTCACTCGGTCTCGAAGAGCTCTCGGGTTCAACTCTATCAACTCTATCACCTGCGCGATTAAACACTATCGCGCTAAGCCAACTGCTTAGTAAGATAAATCATGCTAATGATATGCTTTAGTGCAATGCAATGTCAATTTTCAATTCATATTATACATGTAACATCATATATGCAAAGCTAACAATATACCTTTATATTTCATAACCCAACACCTTTTTATATACCTCATTAGTTATTCATTTAACCATTCATGAACAACATTAAACAAAGACAAGCATGGGCCCAAAACACACTAATATGCCATTCAATTTTCAGAGTTAATGCTTTGGTTTTGTTATCACATTTATCAATATAATATACCCAACTAGGCTTCAAGGATTAGATTCAACCAAGCTTCAAGGGGAGCAAAGCATGCTAAGCATCAACCCAACTTGGCTTCAAGAACCAAACCAAACCTAGCTTCAAGGGTGGTAACATCTCAATTAGGCTTCAAGGATTCAATCCAACCTAACTTCAAGAGATTGTTACACTTATTAGGCATGCCACCAACAACAAACTCTGAAAATGGAATAACACATTAGCCACACAATTCATTTATATTTCATTCTCAATTCTCATCATCAATTAGGAAACATGCCATATATCATTCAATTGAATCATCATAGCCAATCACAATGGCCTTGTCTCATATCATCTCTTATTTGAATCATCATAGCATCTTTGATATAACATTTCAATATACATTACTCATGAAACACATTACCATTCACAATGCATAACATAACATTGTTCAATCTCAACAATGCAATTAGGCAAAGAACAATTTATATCATTCATAGCTTTAGGATCTTCCACATCCATTTGATTAGGGCATTCTTTGTTTGAAGTATGTTTAAAGTGTTTATATTAGGGTTTAGGTACCAAAATACCTTTGAAGAATCATAACAATGCAATTAGAACAAAGAATAAAAACCCTAACCAACACATTTGAGAGACACGGGCAGCCCACTTGAGGGACACGGCCAAGCTTGTGACCGTGTCTCTCAACCAAAAATCACAGTAGCTAACACGGCTAGGGGACACGGCCGTGTCTCTCAAAAACCAATCCAACACGCCCAAAATCCCTTGGCTTGGCCGTGTCTCTCTTTCCCTTGGGGCGTGTCACCCATGAATTAAAACCCTAACATGCACAACTTTCCTCCAATTGCACTCCAACTCATCATACACAATATAGCATGGTTCAAATGAATGGAAACAATGTTCTAAACACAAATTCATCGCAAGAATTACTTCACAAAACATTCATAATACATTTAAACACAAACCATCTCAAAACCCTAAAACCAATATCCTTCTCCATCTTCCAAAATCAACATCCACCACTTCCAACAACAACACCTATTTAAACTCTTAACTTAAAACCAATTTAACACTTGAAAACACATCACCACCACCTCTTATCATCAAATCAACAAACCCTAATTAACTTCCAATACCACTTCAAAAGAATAAAAGAAATCAAAGGAAAGATCTTACCTTAGTTAAAAACTTCTTGAATCAACACTTGATCACTTAATCTTCCTTAAATTTGAACTCAACACATCAAGATCCTCTCTTCACCTCTTGCTTTCCTTTGTCTATGGAGGAGCCGGCCACTACAACCAAGAAAAAGAGAAAATGATGAAGAAACAAAGTCAATCCTTCTTTAAATCTCCACCATGTGATTTAATTCAAGCAATTACCAAAACACCCTTATCCATATAACTAACCTCTTGTCTCTTTTAAGCCCATTATAGTAATTTCACATATCCCATAAAAATATCTCTCTTCCATTGACTCTCCCTTTGACTTATGTATATGTTATATATATCATCATATAAACAACATATACACTTTTCTCTAAACCCTCTTTCTTTCCCAAAACACATATACATAAGCATTCTCTTACCAATTCCTTTTCTTATCACCTAACATATACATTCAATCACATTTTAAACCAACAACAACAACAACAACATAATCAAAACTTCTAGGGCATACATGAGGATATTACAATCATGGATGGATGTTTACATTCTATTGATGTTTAATATCTTTGATGAATGATTTATTTATGATGAATGGTTATTTACTTTTATTGGTTTATTTAGATTTTCAATTGTTGTAAGAGTTATGTTTCCACTTGGTGGGTACCTCATTAGTTAAATATCATGTAATTTAAATTGCTTTTCTATTTTAGAACCAATGTAAAGTACATGTTTCTACCTTTCGTGGGTGTCCTATATAGGCATGGATGATGTAAGGGCATGTTTCCATCTTCGGATGGGTGTCCATTTATTTGTTTTGCTTGGACATTGTTTTGATTTTCAATATATCGATGCTTTATTTTAATTATTGTGTGTAATATGGATAATGTTGTTATATTTAAGAATTTTATAATATTAAGACCTGTAAAGGAGGCTGACTCCAATGAACCGGGCGTTGTGGGGGTGCTGGGTCATTTCTCACCTTCCCCACATGTACCCAACTTTCCGAACCCATTAGGGGGTTTGGGATTCCTTAGGAATCGAGTCATCCACCCCTTTCTTTTTCCCGGCCCGTCCGGGTGGTGACTCCATTTTCTCCAAACTTAGGTCCGTGTTCTCTAAGGCCCCGAGCCTAAAAAGTGCCGAAGTCGTAAGAACCATTCCAATGGGAGTGGGGGCGAAAATCCCCGCTAATAGTGGCCACTCCACTGGGGATAAGAGAAGTTGATTCCATTGGTCTTTTTATTATTCTGCGAATAGCAAAACAATATCATTAACAAAAACAATATCATTAATTCATGCTCCACATAAAGTGACAAGAATTCAAACTAAAGGGGCATGGCTTATTGGACTTAATCTTAGACAAAGATCAGATGTGTTCCATATTAAAAATTATGAGTCAATCAAGAATGTACCATCATTTGTTGGCTCCACCATAGTTGTGCCGTTGGAATTTTGGTCGAGTAATACCAAGACAGTATGTTCACTGCCTTTGTCAAGTTATGTCTATTTCATCTTTATTTTTCTCTAATTTATTTTCTTGCTTAAAATATTTTGTTGATGCTTGGTTGCTAGGGTTTCTTAGAGTCCAAAAGTCCGTTGTATCTGCCAAAAAAATCAAAAAGTCTCCACACTCTCTCGAAAAGATTAAAAGTCCAAAGTTTCTTCCAAATAATTGCCACCCCGTCCGTGTTTTTAATACTCTTATTTATTGGAAAATAAAAACACCTAATCCTATTTTAATAAGGAAATACCAACTGTTTAGGAAAAAATAAAAAATCGTATGAAATAAAGGTTTGGTCAATAATCGGCAGCCTGAGGGCTGCTGGGCTTACAGGCTAGCAAACTGCGCAAGCCCAGTTGGTTGCCGCGGCAAATTGGGCAGTGCCCAATTCGCCACAGACATTTGCTGCTGCGAAACCTGCGCTGCCGCGCGTCACTTGCAAGTCTGCTCGATTTTTTATTTGTTATTATTTTTTATTTTTATTATTAAAAATAACTTTTAAATATTATAAATATAAATATTATAAATAGTAAATAAAATAAATACCACAAAAATTATTTTAAATTGTTTAAAAACAGCGGACTAGATTGGGTCAAAAATTAAGGGTTTATAGTTTGCCCCCTGCTTGAACGATCTAAGACTTTCAGTAGAAGAGAGAGAAAAGCAATATAACTTTGAGCAGATTTTGGATGAGGATGGGTACTTGGACCTGAGACTAAATTAGATTTGGATACTTGGACCCGAGATTGGGTACTTGGACCTATGAATGAATTGGATTTGGGTACTTGTAATATCCTCATTTATGCCCTAGAAGTTTTGCATATTGTTGTTGCTGTTATTGTTATATATTGGATTGAATATATGTGTTAAATTGTAAGAGAAAAGAAATTGAGAAGAGAAAGTATATGTATATGTATTTTGGGAAGAAATAGGGTTTAGAGACAAATTTATATGTTGTGTATATGTTAATATATATGACATATAAAGTGGTCAAAAGGCTTGGTCAATGCAAGAGAAGATATTTATTTGAGATTGGTAAATTACTTAATTGGGCACATATAAGACAAAAAGATAATTATGTGAATAAGGGCACTTTGGTAATTGCTTGGATAAAATCATATGGTGGATATTTAAAGAAGGTTTGACTTGTGTTTTCTTCATCATTTCTTCTTCTTCTTCTTGTTGATGGCCGGCCCTCCATAGCCAAAGAGAAAGAAAGAGACAAGTGATGGTTTTGATGATTTCAAGCTTAAATTGAAGAAAGATTAAGTGTTCAAGTGTTGATTTAAGAAGTTTTTAACTAAGGTAAGATCTTTTCTCTAATTTCTTCAATTATTTTGAAGTGGTATGATTAAGTTGCTTATGGTATGATTGTAAGTATTGATTTTGCTTGATAGATGAGAAGTTGGGTTGGTGTTGGTGATGGAAGAGTAAGATTGGTGTTTAGTGAAATTGTTTCTGTTTTAGGATTAGTAAAGGCTGTGACTTGTATGATTTTTAATTAATTTTAGAAAAATGTTCTTGAAGTGAAGTTTTGATATGTTGTGCCTCTATGAGTCTAGAATGACTGAAAAATATGTTGATTCGATTTTGGAATGGTTATGAGTTTAGAAAAATTATTTTTAGTAGAACTGTTCCAGCAGGTACCTTAACTGAGACAGCTATATTTCGGGATTTTTAATAAAATGAAGAAAAATCATATCCAATCGAATTTTGGATATGTTGTTGCTTAGTGAGTCTAGTATTTGAGAAAAATAATTTAGAACCACGTTGATTGAATTTGATTTATGGAATTCACAAAGTTCAGAACTGCTGCCAGGATGCAGGGCATTTGGGGCAGTCTGGTTAGGTGAACTATTTGACCAAGATTTTGTGTTCAGTTTGATCTGAAATTTTAAAGGGATGATTTTAAGATACAAAAATAAATTCTGTAAAAATTTTAGAATTTTTAGTCGAGTAGATTATTTTATACAATTTTTCAAAATAAGGATAAAATGGAGTTTAAAACCAGAATGTACTATTTATGGTTAGGGTTTTAATTCTTTCTTCTTCTTGCATTGCTTTGGTTTTCCAAAGGTAGGTTGGTCCTTAAACCTAACCCTAAATACTTTAAACACACTTGAATCAATGAATGTTATAATCAATTGTTCTTTGCCCTAATTGCATTGTTGAGATTGAACAATGTTATGTTGTGCATTGTGAATGGTAATGTGTTTCATGAGTAATGTGGAATGAAATGTTGATATTTATGAATGATGCTATGTGAGATATAATGTGATCATGGATGAGATATATATATATATACTTGAATAATGAGATGTTATATTGTGAAATGAAATGTGAAGCCATTGTTATTGGCTAAGATGATGTAATTGAAAGAAAGAAGGCATGTTTGCCTAAATGTGATGAGAATTGAGAATGGAAATGAATTGTTTGTTTAATATGTTATTCAGTTTCAGAGTTCTGGATTTGGGTGGCATGCCTAAGAAATGATGAAAGATAACAGTCTTGCCGGGTTGAGGACCTCCTCATAGGTGTTGAGTTGATGGTCCAAGAGACTGGGTCTGTTACACTATGAGATATATGATTTGTAACAGTCTTGCCGGGTTGAGGATCTCCTCATATGTGTTGAGTTGATGATCCAAGAGACTGGGTCTGTTACACTATCCATGGATAGAGATACATGTATATACATTGCCTACGGGCGTGATTATTGTGACTATGAACCAAAGCAGTAGCTCTGAACTCTGAATATCGTATTAAATACTTGTTGGGCCATAGGTTATATGAATGTCCTAAATAATGTTATGAGTTTAATGAAATGAGATGTTGGTTATGGAGTATGATTGATTAATGTTGAAATGTGGTATGCTCATATGACTATGATTTGTGAAATGCATAATTGTGTGGTTAACTTTATATTTATGATGTTGATCTTATCAATAACATATGTGGCATTGCATTTCATTAAAGCATACCGTTAGCATGTTTTATCTTACTAAGCCGTTGGCTTAGCGCAATAGTGTTTAATCGCGCAGGTAGTAGAGTGGATAGAGTTGAACCCGAGAGTTCATCAAGACCTAGTGAGAGTAGACCTTGAAGAATCCATTTTGGGAGCTTAAAGATCAGAGCAGACTTGCCAATCATGTATAAATTTTATGTGTTGTAAAACTTGAGTTTTGATGTATATGAATTTGTAAATATTTAAATATTTTATAACTTCCGCTGTGTAATATTTAAATATGGGGGTTGTCACAAAACCTTTATTTTATGTTGTACTAGAAGTGTAAATCCTTTTTGCAGGTTGTAGTTGAGGTTACAAGGGGGATTTATTGGGAGTGTACTGAGAATGATTTTGTTTGCATTGGTTTGTGTAAAATGTTTTTAAAAATAAGAAAAAAACCAGTTTTGTCGACACTTGGGACTTAATTTTTAGGCGAAACTATGGCAAAAATTTTGTAAAAATCGGAACTAAAATTTGACTAAGTAAAATTGGTAGCAACATTAGGTTAGTGTGGCGCCTCTACTCAGCTTACATATGTAGGTTGGGAAGGTGTGTTACAATTGTTTTGGTATCAGAGCCTAGGTTTGAGATTCTCAACCTAGGTAAAATGTAAGAAAAAGACTATTTTTACTTAAAAAGTGAGTTTTTGAACAAAAATACATGTTTGGGATTGGCAGTCTCTGATCTTTAATAAGAGGTATTCTGTTGTGTTTGCAGACTTAGGTTGTGATGGATTCTCACTCTCGTCAGTCGATTGAGGGTAGTGCCGAGAGTATTGCTCCTGCTGAGGGAGCTAGAGTTGATAGTGTTGAGGAGGCACCTACTTCGGTGTCGGGTAGACCAGCTGGGGAGGAGGTTCCGCCAGCCTGGTTTAGGCCTATGATGGAAGCTATGAGACAAGCACCTGTGCAACCACAGCCACCGCCACCACCCCCTCAGCCTTCAGTACCAGTAAGGTACTATGATAAGCTAAGGAAATATGGAGCAGAGGATTTCTTTGGTACAGTTGATCCGGCTGTAGCAGAACAGTGGCTTGATAGAGTTCAGAGGGTATTTGTGCAGTTGCAAGCCACTTCAGAGGAGAAGTTTGACTATGCAAGATCTTTGCTACAGAAGGATGCCTACGACTGGTGGAAGACAGTGCCCCATTCTATGGATGATCCTCCAACACTGTCTTACACTGATTTTCTGAGGGAATTTGAGTTGAAGTATACTCCTAGGGAGTATAAAGATGGGAAGAAAAGAGAGTTTCTAGATTTGAAGCAAGATCATCGGACCGTAACTGAATATGAAGTTGAGTTTATTCGACTGAGTCAGTATGCTGGGGGTATCATTGCTGATGAGATTGATAGATGTCGGCGATTTGAGGAGGGATTGAGACCCTCGATCATGTGCTTAGTGGCTAGATCCAGATATCAGGATTTCTCACAGCTTGTGGCAGCAGCTCAAAGTGTAGAGCGAGCTCAAGTTATTGCAGCTGCTTCAGAGGAAGAGGTTAGGGTTAAGAGGCCCCAGTTTGAGGCAGGGTCTTCTTCTGCAAAGAGGGGTAGAGGAAGTTTTGTTCCTCGGAGTAGTAGGAGCCAGAGACCAGCGGGTAGGTCAGTGCAGTTCCAGAGGCAGAGATTTAGACCTGCAGCTTCAGTAGCGAGTGCTCCTACTCCTGGAGTTCAGAGATCCACCTTACCTGTGTGTAACCAGTGTGGTGGAAGACATGGGGGCGTTTGTTGGAGGTATAGTAGATCAGGGGTATGCTTCAGGTGTGGATCACCTGATCACTTTGTGAGAGACTGTCCTGAGAGACAGGAACAGATGTCAGTTGATACAGCAGCTTCTCGACCTAGTGCGAGGGGAGGCCGAGGAGGCAGAGGTGCCAGCCGAGGAGGTAGACCAGGGTTCAGTTCTAGAGGAGGTGCTACATCCAGGGAGGGTAGACCAGAGGAGGTTGGATCTTCCCAGAGGATATATGTTATGCAGAGGCAGCCAGATGCATCGACAGTCATAGCTGGTACTTTTTCTTTATTTGATATTTCAGTACTTGCTTTGATTGATCCGGGTTCCACACATTCATATATTAGTGCATCTGTTTTGCCTGTGTTTGTTGTGCATGCTGAGTCCCTAGGATTTGATGTGTTGGTGACAAATCCGTTAGGGCATAGTGTGATGGTTAGTAAAGTGCACCGGGATTGTGCAGTGAGGGTGCAGGGTGAGGAGTTCCTTGGAGATTTGATTGAGATGCCATTTAAGGAATATGATGTGATCCTAGGCATGGATTGGTTAGCTAGACATGGAGTTGTAGTTGATTGTAAAAAGAAAATTGTTTCTTTGAGAACTGTTGATGGTAGAGATGTGATAGTATCTAACGAGCAGGAACAGCTAGCCTCCTTATTTGTTTCAGCTGTTGCAGCTAGAAGATTGATTAGGAAGGGGTGTGAAGCCTATCTTGCTCATGTGGTGGATACTAGAGTGAAGGGTTCTCCTATTGATAGTATTGCCACAGTTGCAGAGTTCCCTGATGTTTTTCCAGAGGAGTTGCCAGGATTGCCTCCTGAGAGAGAGGTGGAGTTCGGTATCGAATTGTTGCCTGGTACCACTCCTATCTCGATTACTCCTTACAGAATGGCACCAGCAGAATTAAGGGAGTTGAAAGTGCAATTACAGGAGTTATTGGACAAAGGATTTATTCGCCCCAGTGTTTCTCCTTGGGGAGCTCCTGTGCTATTTGTGAAAAAGAAAGATGGTACTATGAGGTTGTGTATCGATTATAGGCAATTGAACAAGGTGACTATTAAAAATAAATATCCTTTACCTAGAATTGATGACCTTTTTGATCAATTGAAGGGTGCAGCTGTATTTTCTAAAATTGATTTGAGATCTGGGTACCATCAGCTGAGAGTCAGAGCTGAGGATGTTCCGAAGACCGCCTTTCGGACCAGGTATGGGCATTATGAATTTCTAGTTATGCCTTTTGGTCTAACGAATGCACCTGCAGCTTTTATGGATTTGATGAATAGGGTGTTTAGGCCCTATTTGGATCAGTTTGTAGTGGTCTTCATTGATGATATACTGGTGTATTCGCGGAATGAAGAGGAACATGATGTGCATCTGCGGATTGTGTTGCAGATTTTGAGAGAAAAGCAGTTATTTGCCAAATTGTCGAAATGTGAGTTCTGGTTGGATCAAGTAGCTTTTCTCGGACATATAGTTTCAGCAGAGGGTATTAGAGTTGATCCGAGCAAAGTTGAAGCTATATTGAATTGGAGTCCACCCAAGTCTGTGACTGAGATTAGAAGTTTTCTGGGTTTGGCAGGCTATTACAGGCGGTTTGTGAAAGGGTTTTCTTTGATAGCTACTCCACTCACCATATTGCTTCGTAAGGGAGTGAGATTTGTGTGGACGGATCAGTGTCAGGCGAGTTTTGAGCAGTTGAGAGAATTGTTAACTCAAGCGCCTGTTCTTACTTTACCTGTTGAAGGTAAACCTTATGTGATCTACAGTGATGCTTCACATAGAGGTTTGGGGTGTGTATTGATGCAAGAAGGTAAAGTTATAGCTTATGCATCTCGACAGTTGAAACCGCATGAGCTTAACTATCCAACCCATGATTTGGAATTGGCTGCCATTGTGTTTGCATTAAAGATTTGGCGCCACTATCTGTTTGGGGAGAAATGTTTCATCTACACTGATCACAAGAGTTTGAAGTATTTGGGTGTCCAGAAAGAACTCAATCTTCGTCAGAGGAGATGGTTAGAATTGATTAAAGACTACGACTGTTTGATTGACTATCATCCAGGTAAAGCAAATGTTGTTGCTGATGCCTTAAGTCGGAAGTCTTTAGCTGGTTTAACAGTTTACTCGCTCTCGTTGCTTGTTGAGTTGAGAGCATTGCATGCCAGTTTTGTACCTTGTGTTGATGGTGCATTATTGGCACAGTTGCAATTAAAGCCGATTTTGTTAGATCAGATCAAAGAAGCTCAGTTGGCTGATAAGAAGATACAAAAGATTGTTTCAGATTGTCAGAGTGAAAAGGGTAGAGATTTTATTGTGAAGAGCGATGGGAGTCTCTGGTTTAAGAACCGATTGTGTGTACCCGATGATGCTGATTTGAAAAGGGTCATTTTGGAAGAAGCTCATCAGTCTATGTTTGCTATGCATCCGGGTAATACGAAGATGTATCATGATTTGAGACAGCATTATTGGTGGATTGGTTTGAAGAGAGACATTGCAGATTTTGTGTCGAAATGTCTCACTTGTCAGAAGGTTAAAGCAGAGCATCAAGTTCCAACCGGGTTGCTTCAACCGTTGTCAGTGCCAGAATGGAAGTGGGAAAGAGTGACAATGGACTTTGTGTCTGGGTTGCCATTGACACAAAGGAAACATGATGCCATATGGGTGATTGTGGATAGATTGACTAAGACAGCTCATTTCCTTCCGGTGCGGATGGATTACTCTTTGGAGAGATTGGCTGAGCTGTATATCCATGAGATTGTGAAACTGCATGGTGTTCCAACTTCTTTAGTGTCTGATCGAGATCCCAGGTTTACTTCCAGATTTTGGAAGAGTTTGCATAGTGCTTTGGGTTCTCGACTGCACTTCAGCACTGCTTTTCATCCACAGACGGATGGACAGTCAGAGAGGGTGATACAGATTATTGAGGACATGTTGAGAAGCTGTGTCATTGATTTCACTGGAAGTTGGGATAGATTTTTACCTCTGGTGGAGTTTTCATACAACAACAGTCACTAATCCAGCATTGGTATGGCACCGTTTGAAGCATTGTATGGCAGACGGTGTAGGACACCTCTTTGTTGGAATGAGCTTGGAGATAATAAGTTGGTTGGACCTGATTTGATTCAAGAAACTGAGGAAAAAGTGAAGTTGATCCGAGGTAGGTTAAAAGCAGCTTCAGACCGACAGAAGTCTTATGCAGATCTGAAGAGGAGAGACATTCAGTTTGATGTTGGAGATAAGGTGTTTTTGAAAGTATCTCCTTGGAAGAAGATTTTGAGGTTCGGTCGGAAAGGAAAATTGAGTCCTCGCTTCATTGGGCCGTATGAAGTGTTAGAAAGAGTTGGGCCAGTTGCATATCGACTTGCTTTGCCACCTGAGTTGGATCGTATTCATAATGTATTCCATGTTTCTATGTTGAGGAGGTACAGGTCAGATCCATCTCATGTGTTGCCATTTGAGTCTATCGAAGTGAGCCCAGATTTGACATTTGAAGAAGAACCAGTTGCTATCTTGGCACGTGATGTTAAAGAATTGAGGAACAAGAAAGTGCCATTGGTGAAGATTCTTTGGAAGAATCATGCAAAAGAAGAAGCAACTTGGGAAAGTGAGCAAACTATGCGAGAGCAATATCCTCAACTATTTCAGAGTTGATATCAAGTAATTTCGAGGACGAAATTTCTTTTTAGAGGGGGAGAATTGTAATATCCTCATTTATGCCCTAAAAGTTTTGCATATTGTTGTTGCTGTTATTGTTATATATTGGATTGAATATATGTGTTAAATTGTAAGAGAAAAGAAATTGAGAAGAGAAAGTATATGTATATGTATTTTGGGAAGAAATAGGGTTTAGAGACAAATTTATATGTTGTGTATATGTTAATATATATGACATATAAAGTGGTCAAAAGGCTTGGTCAATGCAAGAGAAGATATTTATTTGAGATTGGTAAATTACATAATTGGGCACATATAAGACAAAAAGATAATTATGTGAATAAGGGCACTTTGGTAATTGCTTGGATAAAATCATATGGTGGATATTTAAAGAAGGTTTGACTTGTGTTTTCTTCATCATTTCTTCTTCTTCTTCTTGTTGATGGCCGGCCCTCCATGGCCAAAGAGAAAGAAAGAGACAAGTGATGGTTTTGTTGATTTCAAGCTTAAATTGAAGAAAGATTAAGTGTTCAAGTGTTGATTTAAGAAGTTTTTAACTAAGGTAAGATCTTTTCTCTAATTTCTTCAATTCTTTTGAAGTGGTATGATTAAGTTGCTTATGGTATGATTGTAAGTATTGATTTTGCTTGATAGATGAGAAGTTGGGTTGGTGTTGGTGATGGAAGAGTAAGATTGGTCTTTAGTGAAATTGTTTCTGTTTTAGGATTAGTAAAGGCTGTGACTTGTATGATTTTTAATTAATTTTAGAAAAATTTTCTTGAAGTGAATTTTTGATATGTTGTGCCTCTATGAGTCTAGAATGACTGAAAAATATGTTGATTCGATTTTGGAATGGTTATGAGTTTAGAAAAATTATTTTTAGTAGAACTGTTCCAGCAGGTACCTTAACTGAGACAGCTATATTTCAGGATTTTTAATAAAATGTAGAAAAATCATATCCAATTGAATTTTGGATATGTTGTTGCTTAATGAGTCTAGTATTTGAGAAAAATAATTTAGAACCACGTTGATTGAATTTGATTTATGGAATTCACAAAGTTCAGAACTGCTGCCAGGATGCAGGGCATTTGGGGCAGTCTGGTTAGGTGAACTATTTGACCAAGATTTTGTGTTCAGTTTGATCTGAAATTTTAAAGGGATGATTTTAAGATACAAAAATAAATTCTGTAAAAATTTTAGAATTTTTAGTCAAGTAGATTATTTTATACAATTTTTCAAAATAAGGATAAAATGGAGTTTAAAACCAGAATGTACTATTTATGGTTAGGGTTTTAATTCTTTGTTCTTCTTGCATTGCTTTGGTTTTCCAAAGGTAGGTTGGTCCTTAAACCTAACCCTAAATACTTTAAACACACTTGAATCAATGAATGTTATAATCAATTGTTCTTTGCCCTAATTGCATTGTTGAGATTGAACAATGTTATGTTGTGCATTGTGAATGGTAATGTGTTTCATGAGTAATGTGGAATGAAATGTTGATATTTATGAATGATGCTATGTGAGATATAATGTGATCATGGATGAGATATATATATATACTTGAATAATGAGATGTTATATTGTGAAATGAAATGTGAAGCCATTGTTATTGGCTAAGATGATGTAATTGAAAGAAAGAAGGCATGTTTGCCTAAATGTGATGAGAATTGAGAATGGAAATGAATTGTTTGTTTAATATGTTATTCAGTTTCAGAGTTCTGGATTTGGGTGGCATGCCTAAGAAATGATGAAAGGTAACAGTCTTGCCGGGTTGAGGACCTCCTCATAGGTGTTGAGTTGATGGTCCAAGAGACTGGGTCTGTTACACTATGAGATATATGATTTGTAACAGTCTTGCCGGGTTGAGGATCTCCTCATATGTGTTGAGTTGATGATCCAAGAGACTGGGTCTGTTACACTATCCATGGATAGAGATACATGTATATACATTGCCTACGGGCGTGATTATTGTGACTATGAACCAAAGCAGTAACTCTGAACTCTGAATATCGTATTAAATACTTGTTGGGCCAAAGGTGTCAAGGTTATATGAATGTCCTAAATAATGTTATGAGTTTAATGAAATGAGATGTTGGTTATGGAGTATGATTAATTAATGTTGAAATGTGGTATGCTCATATGACTATGATTTGTGAAATGCATAATTGTGTGGTTAACTTTATATTTATGATGTTGATCTTATCAATAACATGTGTGGCATTGCATTTCATTAAAGCATACCGTTAGCATGTTTTATCTTACTAAGCCGTTGGCTTAGCGCGATAGTGTTTAATCGCGCAGGTAATAGAGTGGATAGAGTTGAACCCGAGAGTTCATCATGACCTAGTGAGAGTAGACCTTGAAGAATCCATTTTGGGAGCTTAAAGATCAGAGCAGACTTGCCAATCATGTATAAATTTTATGTGTTGTAAAACTTGAGTTTTGATGTATATGAATTTGTAAATATGTAAATATTTTATAACTTCCGCTGTGTAATATTTAAATATGGGGGTTGTCACAAAACCTTTATTTTATGTTATACTAGAAGTGTAAATCCTTTTTGCAGGTTGTAGTTGAGGTTACAAGGGGGATTTATTGGGAGTGTACTGAGAATGATTTTGTTTGCATTGGTTTGTGTAAAATGTTTTTAAAAATAAGAAAAAAACCGGTTTTGTCGACACTTGGGACTTAATTTTTAGGCGAAACTATGGCAAAAATTTTGTAAAAATCGGAACTAAAATTTGACTAAGTAAAATTGGTAGCAACATTAGGTTAGTGTGGCGCCTCTACTCAGCTTACATATGTAGGTTGGGAAGGTGTGTTACAGTACTTGGACCCGATATTGGGTACTTGGACCCAAATTTATGTATTTGTACCTGAGATTGGGTGCTTGGACCCAAGATTGGGTACTTTGACCTGAGATTGAGTACTTAGACCCGAGATTGAATCTGATTTGGGTACTTAGAACCGTGATTGGATTGGATTGGATTTGGGTACTTGGACCCGAGATTGGGTACTTGGACTCGAGATTGGGTGTCTAGACCTGAGATTGGATACTTGGACCTAAGATTGGATACTTGGACCCGAGATTGAATCTGATTCAGGTACTTGGACCTTTGATTGGATTGGATTGGATTTGGGTACTTGTACCCGAGATTGCGTACTTAGACCCAATACTGGATTTGACTTGGGTACTTGGACCCAAAACTGAATTTGATTTGGGTACTTGGACTCAAGACTAGGTACTTGGAACCGAGGCTAATTTTGATTTGGGTACTTAGACTTGAGACTGGATACTTGAACCCGTGACTGAATTCGGTACCTGGACCCGTGATTGGGGGTACTTGGACCTGAGACTGAATTTGATTTGGGTACTTGGATCCAAGACTAAATTTGATTTGGGTACTTAGACCTGAGACTGGTACTTAGACCCAAGACTGAATAGGATTTGGATACTTGGACCTGAGATTGAATTGGATTTGGGTACTTGGACCCGAGACTGGGTACTTGGACTCAAGACTGGATTGAGTTTGGGTACTTGGACTCGAGACTGGGTACTTGAACCCAAGACTGGACTTTGTTTGGGTACTTGAACCCTAGATTGGGTACATGGACCCGAGACTGGGTGCTTTTTGGGTACTTGGACCCGCGATTGGATACTTAGACCCTAGACTGAATTGGATTTTATTATTTAAACCGGAGACTGAATTGAATTTGGGTGCTTGGACCCGAGACTGAGTACTTAGACCTGATACTGGATTTGATTTGGGTACTTGGACCCAAAACTGGGTACTTGGACTCGAGACTAAATTTTATTTGGGTACTTAGACCCAAGACTAGGTACTTGGACCCGAGATTGAATTGAGTTGGGTACTTGGACCCGAGACTGAATTTTATTTGGGTACTTAAATTCGAGATTGAATTGAGTTTTGGTACTTGGACCCGAGATTGGATACTTAAACCCGAGATTGAATTTGATTTGGGTACTTGAACCCGAGACTGAATTGAATTTGGGTACTTGGGCCTGAGACTGGATTGAGTTGGGTACATGGACCCGAAATTGAATTTTATTTGTGCACTTGGACCCGAGGTACCTATATACTCTTGCCCCCTGTGTAGGCTCAAACCAATGATTTTTTTCATGTAGGCTCTAATTGATGATTGTCTTGTCTAGCTCTTCACACAAGCATATATTTTTTCTTTCATAAAATGACTAGAGATTCCTCAAGCAATGGGGCCTTCCATGCCCCCTGATTCCATATTCGCTTCATGTTTGCTTCATAGAGCATCTGTTGTTTACTTTGACAAAGAATAGATAACACAAGACAAAAATGCCGTGTGATATGCTCATGTATGCATGAGTAATACTTACAGTGGTTCAATTGACTCACAGGCCGAGGTGATCAGCAGAAGTGTTCTCATTGGTTCCTTTCAGATGCTCGTTCAAGTCTTGCATTGGAATGATAGAATGCTTTGCATTTATGGCTTTTATCTTCAAAATGTTGAGAACGTGAATGGTGGAGACCCTAAGCTGCAGAGTCAGGGATACATCCATTTCAAACTATGTTTCAGCATTTTAGTTGGTAGCTTCTTCATGACTTTTCCAATAATCATTTCCTTTATCCAATGTGTTCTGTCACGACCCAATTTGTACATATGTATAGTAGATCCATGTACAGTACATCCGCGTACAGTAAGAGGAGCCATCTCGAGTAACCACCAAAGAACACAAAGTGAAAGGAAGCTCTATAGGACAAAAAGGACCTAATTGAAAAGATTGTAAAGTTTTGTGGAGGTGACTGTAATTTCAAAAAGTTTTGGGGAGGTGACTGTAATTTTCAAAAGTTGTTCTGGAGGTCCTTAATAGTGCCCATAACAGACTCTAAGGATGAAAAGTAGAGAAAAATTGGGTCGAAATGGAACACCACAGTTTTTCCCGAAAACTCATAGTTTGAGAGATACAGTGGATTCTTGACCAAGAGTATTTTTGTCATTCTTGTGATAATAATGTATACACTGGAAAACAAGACACGTAAAGGTATCCGAAGTAAACGGAAGGACTCCGCAGTGATTGATGTTGAAGAACGAACCTAAATGGAGACCCGAATCACGTAAGGACCTAAAGGGAATTTTTACAAAAGTCAAGGGCATGAGCATAATTTTTATAAATTAGTTCAAAATCAAGAATGAATGTCGAAAATGGAAACGAGAGGTTGAAAGGAGGAGAATGGTACATTTTACGCGTCGTAAAACCACCCGGTTACGAAGAAAAGGCAAAACCTTCCATTGAAGGGTATTTTGGTCTTTTCACTTCCACTCATTTTCTAGAAAAGGGACACATGGCATAGTAATTTTCTAGAAAAGGACACATGGCAAATTCTTGTTTAAAGACACTTTTGGGTTGGATTAATCTTAACCCTCCATATGGCACCATCCTAGTTAAAGATACTTTTGTGGTGGGTACATCTTAACCCTCCAAAATGAAATTAATTAAATAAATGGAAAATGGAAAAATATAAAAAGGGAGAGAAGGATGATTAAAGAACTAAGAACACATATTTTTCTCTCCATTTTGAGAGGTATGGCCGAATTCTCTCCACCAAAAAAGGGAAGGAATTTTTCAAGTGTTCAAATGGATTTTTGGAAGGAAAAGCTTAATTTTAAGGTAAGGATTCCAATTCTAGCTTTAGTTTATTCATTTGATTGATAGTTTTCAAGTTATCAATGAAAGAAAAGTTGGGAAGATTATGGGAAAGTTAAGAAAGTGAAGAGAAATTAGATTAAATGATCCATACATGTAGAAGTGATGAATAAATGGTAATTAGTAGCTTTAGCTAGCAAGAATCAAGGCTTGAACATATGGTTTTTATAATGTTCTTATTATGGAAGTTATGAAAATTATAGGAAATCAAAGGGATAAAGAAGAAGAAGGGAAGAAAGAATAGGACAAGCAAGGAACAAAGCAAATAAACAAGGTTTGGTACTTAAATCATTGCCTTTTCAATTAATTCACATATTTTGCATTATGGGACTTTTGAAATAGTTTTGAAATGATGTTATTATGTGTGGTAAATATGTGGGAAAGTACTCTTGAATCATTTGTAATCAATTGATTGTGAAAAGAATGAAAACAAAACAAACTAGCTAAACTTTGCTCAAATATCCATAAACTTTGATGAACTTTTAATCACCCCTTTGGGTTGATTTTTGAAAGAGGGAGCTTAGTCTTTCAATGGTATCACAAAAGGAGTCTAAATATCAATTTTGCAAGAAAAAAATGAATTTCCCTCAAGTTTTGAAAATTGGGCCGAATGGTCCCTTTTGGGCACCATTCTGCAGCTTTCATTTTGGGCAGTCTGTTGAAGGGGCAAACGAAAGAATTTTTCGACGAAATTTTACATGCATTTAGTTAACTTATGAAAGTGTTTTCCTGCAAAACTTCATCCAAAAATAAGGTTGTTTACTTGGTCAAAACTATTGCCAAAGTTGACTGATTTTCAGCAGTAAAAACAGATTTTATTATTTAGTTGTCGCGCGCCATTGCGTTGCCGATTTTACGCACTGCGCTACTATTCATTTGGTAATTTTTCTAATTGTGTTAAAACTTGAATATTATGATATAGATTGATGTTAAATCATATAAAATGACATGAAGGAGAATTGGGAATGATCAGAAAGGCATCATGACAAGCTATTCTGACAATACATGCATTATGGAAAAATCATGGCTTATTGAATATCATGATCAAATTAATTAATGAATTGTTTACGCTCTACTTGGTTATGACAGAACCCTTGAGATAAGGGTATGATGCATCATAGTATTACTGCAGTACTGCTTATGACATGATATGATATTTCGGCTGAAGGCCGATGATTACAATGATATGATCAATGATGCAATGATAATGGCCATTGGCACATGTGCAAGAATTATGATGAAAGATAATGAAATATGATCATGACAAGATATGTTTATCATGACCCTTCCTTATCCGCTGACGTTCTGTTAAACCAGTAGAGCAACCAAAATGATAAAAGCAATAAAAATGATTTAAATTCAAATTACTCAGTCAAGCCTTTTTACCTTCTGTGTTTTGTATTTATTCCTTTCAATTATTTAAAGTATATAAATGTATGTTCAAATCATTCTTTCATTTTATTTATTTATTGCGATGATTTAAGTACCCACTAAGCAATTGCTTAGCGAGTTTAGTTTCCTTCTAAACTCGTAGGTTAAAAGAGGAGACGAGATTGCAGCATGTCCTGCGCATCTGGCCTTGACTACTACTTTGGGTATGAGTTTGGATATGATTGATTGTAGCAATATGGCATGTACATAAGCTTGTATGATCTAGCAAATAAATGTATTATACGGAAAAGCTAGAACACGTACACTGCTAGTAATCTAATAAATCTTATTTGGGTTTAGCATTTATGTATGCAAGTATAGAAGTGTGAATTCTTCATGCAGGAATGTAGTTGAGGTTATAAGGGTGGATTATTGGGAGTGTGCTTGAGTTGAATTATGAAACAAAATATTTTTCAAAAGTAAGAAAAATCAGTTTTGGCAACACTTGGGACCTCCATTTTTAGGGGAGGTTATGGCAAATTTTTTTAAAAATCTGCATTTAGAATTGGCTAAGTAAAATATTAAGACACAACCACCATGAGTTAACAGTCCATCTTGGTCTATAAACGTAGGCTAAGATGGGGTGTTACATGTTCTTTGAGTTTTGATGGTTCAATAAACTTCTCTTAACTTTAAGGCTTTGTATATTATTTTATATATTTTTCTTTGAATTTCGATTTTGAAATCAAATGTTGGCTTTGTCAAATCAATGTCAATTTACCTTAGGACTTGAATTTTCAAATTAACATATCTATAACATGACAACCCTAGTTACCGTACTAAACTCGGGAAGCATTTCTATTTAAGCAAGAACTGTTGCACTTCAGATAGGCACATACACATTACTTGGTCAAAGATCTCAATTGAGTTTGAATATTGTCTATCTCATATGCATGCTTATTTAAACTATCTCCACTAATAGACTCATCTACTAAGAGAGATCAATAGATCTGTGATAGGCTTGAAATGGGGTCTATAAGGGACACGGGTTAAATAAAAGCCATTTTGACATTGGAGCTGATGTGACACTGCTGACAAACCTTCACACAATAAATTTCTTGTTGGAACTTTAAGCAATTGGAAGCATGAAAAGATAGAGCTTTGAATATTCTTCCATCTTCTTGGCGTTAATCTGGATCTTGATTAGGATAGTCTTTTCCTTTACAAAATGTTTGGTACCCATATTCATCATCATTTTTTCTTTTCCCTTTTCTTTCTCTTTCTTTGAGCATTATATCATTTTTTTCCTTCTTCCTTTTAGGAATGTCAAGTATAGGACTTTTAAGAACTTGATGAATTTTCTCCTTTTTCTCCGATATTGATTGAATCTTTGATTGGGTTGGACCAATTCAAGTCAACCTGTCCTTATGGAAGTCTTTTACTGCTTTAGGTAAAAGAGAACTTGGTTGGCTTTCTGAATTATTTTGGGTTTTATTTTCTTTTGTTTTTCTTTTTTTTTCTTTTGTCTTCTTTTTTCTTCTTCTTATTCTTCTTTTCTTCTTCTTTTTTCTTTTTTTTTTATTTTTTTATTTTTTTGTGTCTAGCTCTAAAAGAGTTGTCTTGTTTGTACCAACTTGTATTTCTAATAATGGATGAGTAGAGTGACATAAATCTTCTTTAACAGGGATAAATCATTTGTTACACTAATGTTATCTTGATAGATTGGAGATATTAGGTGAACTTCAACTACCCTTATGGTCTTGAGAACATCAACTATCCTTAGAGTCTTGGCTATGCATTCCTTTCTTTGATCTTCTTGCCTCTTCACCTTAGTGATCATAAGACTTGTCAAAAGTGCAACAACAGCTCAGGGTAGGTTGTTGGGGTTTGTAAGCCAATTAAAAGAAAACTAAAATTTTATGAAGGCTCAAAGGGACAACTAGGGATTGACATTTAATAGGGTAGATACTAGTTGTTGGCTCATCAAACAATGCCTGGATCATCTCTCCCTTAAATAAGCAGAGTTCAATTTTGTCTTGAAAGTTTGTCAAAGCATTTCTAAGACTGACTAAGATTTAGACAAAAGTCATTATGCAGGAGCCCTCTCTAAGTAAGCATACACGACTCAATGCTATAGAACAATTCCCTCACCTAGTAGAGTCATTCAAGTCATGATGCAAAAATATATTAATTCATGAATCACCAAGCTAGATTCCTCATTGGTTGATCACCAAAATGAACAAAGACCATGAAAAATTTGATGAAAATAATTTATTCAAACAAACTTAATTTAAAAAACATAATTGTTCCAATTAAATATTAAAGAAAGCAAAATAAATAGAGCAACACTCCAAGCTAAAGGATGTTCGTTGAGTTGGAGTCGAAGATACTTCATTTATTTAGACATATCAAGGGCAAGGATTTTTTCCATCATCAAGGGTCATTGCTTCATCATCCACAGTTAGCTCAAGCTTGCTTAGTAGCACATCATCTTTAGCAGCTTCTCTATCCATATCATGACAAGATGACAAGATAAAACTCTTCATGAAGGTTGCAAGCGGTGGCGCCCTTCCAAATTTAGGCAGAGGACTATTCTTAGTTTTCTACTTATCAGGCTCAGGCAACTTTCCACTGTCAATCAAATCTTGGATCTCTTGCCTTAATTGAACACATTTATCTATCTTGTGCCCTTGAGTCTGATGAAAGTGATAAAAAATTTTGGTATCAAAGTTTGGAGGCAAAGGATTCGGCAAGGTTCGAGGAGCTAATGGTTGTAGCAAATCCATCTTCATTAGATTCTCTAACATTTTCGACAAAGGTTTCCCCAAATCTGAAAATTTATGCTTCTTTGTTGGTTCAGTTGTTGCACTTTTCTCAACATCTCCTCTTTCCCTTTGACTTCACCCACTAGGGTGGTAGCCACCCTTATTGCTCCACTTAGATAGCACATGGTTCGGCTGGTCTTGTAGAATAGGGATTCATCCCTCATTTTTCATTTGATCACTATTAGTGAACATGTTCCCCATTGATGCTGCCTTTCCCTTCTTTCTTATGTCAATGGGAGATGCCTCATTAGTATTGTTGATGATCTCCAAAATTTGAATCAATTGGGTCCTCATAATTTCAACCAATTGATCTCATAGCTTAGTCATCCTAGCTTTGACAACTTCATCGACTATGTCCCTTAGCTGGTTTGCATCCATCCTTCCAATGAAGTAATTGAATCAAAATTAATGTTGTAGGTGGTGTCATTGTATGCTCTTGAATTGCCGTATTCTAGGTCTGTGAGCTAAAAAGGATCAATGATATGTCATGTGATGCATGTATGCACAGAAAATAAACAAACAAGGATAAATACGACGTTTCTTCCAATCTTATAACTTCCACACACAAATGGCGAGTCTCATTTCCTAGATACATTGTTAACAAAGTACCAACATGGGGTATTTTGTTTTCAAAAAATTCTCTCTGATGTTTCAACCAATAGTTATATTTTCAAAAATGAAAATCAGTTCGTGATAATTCCCATTAATTAGGTTTTAATCCATTCAACCAACTAAAGTAGCTTTTATGCTATATGGGATTAAAACTAAATTAAGAGGTTTATTATAAATAGATTTCTCACTTGAAAAAGTAACTAATGATTCATGCCACAAACAAGCCCATGATTAATAATTCTTAGTATAAACTGGGCTCACAATTGATTTTTGGTATTTCCATAATTGACCTAAATATTCATAAGCTATTTTAAAAGATTATGAAAATAATTTTGTTTCTAATCCCATTTGTAAAAAGATTTTAGAAAAAATGGATTTTGGACTTTGTATTTGGGTCATGAGAAAAGAATTTTTGATTTGTTTTTTTTAGAAAAGTTTTATGTCCAAAGACCATCTTAAAATGTTTTGAAAATAGCATTGATCTTTTGGATTTTAAAGAAAATTTATTTTGAGCTTACAATGTACTTAGGCCATATTAGAAAAAAAGCAAACAAACTAAATAAGCCATGATTTAAACTAAGATAAATTAACCATAGTCACACAACAAGCATTTGGGATAAAAACCTAAGGAAAGTAACTAGGCCAATTACATGAGCTTTAGTCTTTGGGTTGAAAAGGCTTAGGTTTCCATAGCAAGTATATACCAAAAGGTGCAAGGCTATGAGTGGTTATGTCATGCTCGATCTCCATACCTTGAGTGAAAGTATGGTATCACTTATATAACACAACACAGGTAACATGGGCGTCCTAACTCACGCACATGATGCAAATCTAATATGATGCAATGGATAATATCATGATAAGAAAGAATAGAATAATATAAAGACCAACAGAATCAACTTCTCTTATCCCCAGTGGAGTCGCCACTGCGAGCGGAGATTTTTGCCCCCACTCCAGGTGGAATGGTTCTTACGACTTCGACACTATTTAGGCTCGGGGCCTTAGAGAACATTGGCCTAAGCCCAGAGAAAATGGAGTTGCCACCCAGATGGGCTAGGAAAAAAAAGGGGTGGATGACTCAATTTCTAAGGAAATCCCAACCCCCTAATGGGTTTGGAAAGTTGGGTACGTGTGGGGAAGGTGAGAAATGGCCCATCACCCCCACAACGCCTGGTTCATTGTAACCGGCCTCCTTTGCAGGTCTTAATATTATAAAATTCTTAAATATAATGATATTATCCATACTACATGCAATCATAAGAATAAATAAAAACTTTATTAAAATCACAACCATGTCCAAACAAAACAAATAAATGGACACGCATTCAAGGATGGAAATATGTCCTTACAGCATCCATATCTAAAACTAAATAGGACACCCACCAAAAGGTGAAAACGTGTCCTTTACATTAATTTCAAAATATGAAAATAATTTAAATTACATAAAGATTAATTAATGAGGTACCCAATCATGGAAACATACCTCTTACAATTTTAACAAATAAAAATAATGATAAATAAATCATCCATCCATGATAAACAAATCAAATATCGAAATTAAATAAATCACATAAAAACACATAATAAACTACATAATTAAATCTAAAATTTAAATAAAGTAAATAAAGATACATATTTAGGTTTACATCTTGAATTAAGGATTCTAGGGTTTTATAGGGTTTTTAGATAGGAAATTAGGGTTTCAAATATGAAATATGATTTTATGGGTATTTGGAATCAAACTAGGGTTTTGACTTGCAAAAAAAAAGATTTATTATCATTATTTTAAAAATATTAAACTACTTTGAAGGTATGGAATATAGAATTAATTATGATTTTAGGTTTTAAGAAAACAAAATTTAGGGTTAGAAGTTTTAAGAAGTGATTAGGGTTTGAGAAAACAGATTATGGTTTTGGAAAACAAGGTTAGGCTCTTGGAAAACAAGGTTAGGGTTTTTAGTTTTAGAAATTAGGTTTAGGTCATTGTTTTTTTTTTTGGTATTTAGGTTTTATAAGTTAGGGTTTAAGGTTTAGAAAATAGGGTTTGGAATTTATGAAAATAAGATTAGGGTTTAGATGTTGGAAGAAATAAGCTACCGTGATAAATTTTATTAAATACTTTAAATGAAGCTACTGTTTATATGAAAAACTTTAAACAAAGTTGCTGTGGCATATTGGCTAAATAATCATGCACTTGAAAGAATTTAAGCTAATAGGTTACTGGACTCATTTCATGTGAATAACAAAACAATATCATTAATTCATGCTCCACATAAAGTGACAGGAATTCAAACTAAAGGGGCATGGATTACTGGAATTAATCTTTGACAAAGATCAGATGTGTTCAACATTAAAAATTATCAAAAACATATTATATTAAGTCAATCAAGAATGTACCATTGTTTATTGGCTCCACCACAATTGTGCTGTTGGAATTATGGTCGAGCAATACCAAGACAGTGTGTTCGCTGCCGTTGTCAAGTTATGTGTCTTTGATCTTTCTTTTTCTATGTTTCATTTTCTTGCTTATAATTTTTTTGTTGATACTTGGTTGCTAGGGCTTCTTACAGAGTCCAAAAGTCTGCTGTATCAGCCAAAAAAAATCAAAAAGTCTCCACACTCTCTCAAAAAGATTAAAAGTCCAAAGTTTCTTCCAAATAATTGCGACCCCAGTCCGTGTCTTTAATACTCTTATTTATTGGAAAACAAAAAGCAATTTAGATTACATAGAATTTAATTAATGACATACCCATAAAGTGGAAACATACCTCTTACAACACTTGGACATCAAAATAAATTGATAAAAGTAAATAACCATTCATCATAAATAAATCATTCATCAACAATATCAAACATCAATCAAAATATAAACATTCATCCATGATAATTTAAATAAACTAAGCATTGAACTTAAACAAATCAAAGCATATAATGAACTGCACAATCAAATCTAAAAAATAAATAAAGCAAGTAAAGATACAAATTAAGGCTACTGTTCTATTTAAGATTCTTTATTTAATGTTTAGGGTTTTGGAATTTATTGGTTTAAGATATTGTATGTTTTAAGGGAATTAAAATGGATTAAGGTTTTATAATTTAAGAGATTGATAAGGTTCTTTAATTAACCAAATTAGGGTTTGAGGTGTAAAATCATGAAATTAGGGTTTTAGAATATTAAAACATTCGGTTTATGATTATTAGCTATTGGATTGTTGTTTTTAGGCTTACTATGTTGAATTTTAATATTTAGGTTTATAAGGTTTTAAGGTTTTAAGGATTAGGATTTAGAAAAATTAGGGTTTACGGTTTTAAGGGAATTAGAGTTTAAGAACACTTAGGGTTTATATTACTAGTTTAGGGTTTACTGTTTTTGGGTTTTGAAGTTGAATTAGGGTTTTTAGTGTTTCGGAGGATGTATTTGATTTTAGAATTTGAAAAAAACAATTTAGAGTTTTTATAAAGTTTTATGAAAATAGGCAAGACGATTTAAGGTTTTTGGAAACAGAAAGTATTTTTTAGGGTTTTTAGAAATAGAAGGATTAATTTAGGGTTTTAAGGTTTTGGAAAATTGGAAAGCAAATTAGGGTTTTAAGATTTTGAGGAAATAAATTAGGGTTCTTAGATTTTAGAAAAAACAGAAAAGTAATTTTAGGGTTTTTGAAAATAGAGGAGACAATTTAAGGTTCTAAGGTTTAGAAAAAGTAAATTAGGGTTCTAAGGTTTTTAAAATCAAAAGAAACAATTTAATGATTCAAGCTACTGTAAAGAAAAAAGAGATTAGATATTCATACCTTCGTTTGTTGGTTCCACCAAAAATTACTTCTTGGATGAATAAGGACAAAGGCAAGATGGCTGCCTTTGATGGATTTGATTGCTTGCTTGCTTCCTCTTCCAAAAAGTTCGATCAATTTGTAAAGTTCCAATTCCAAATTCCAATCTAAAGTTCGATTCCTCTCTTTTTGTCCTCCCAATTCCTCCCTTTTCTGTGTTGTTTTTTAGTCTTATTTATAGAAAATTTCGATGATTAATTCAACTTGTTTACGGAAACTAACATTAATCAAGAAAAGGAAACCGAAATCAAATAGAATTTGGTTTCGAAAAAAATTGCATAGGAAAAATTTTGCTGGCGAAAAAAAACTGCTGCGGAAAAATTTCGCTGGCGAAAAAACTGCTGTGGCTGGCTATGAGGACTGGCGAGCGAAAATTGGCACTGGCACGTACTGGCGAGCTGCGAGCCATTTCGTCCAACACTGTTTTTCGGCGATGAATATTTTTGTCCCCATTTTTCCGTCACCGATTTTTTTTATTTTTATTTTTATTTTTATTTATTATTATTTTATTTTTTATTAATTATAAAAACTAAATACTAAGAAAAATATTATTCTATTAAGATAACACAAAAAATATTTTGGACTAATTAAAATATATTGGACAACACAAAAATTATTTTGGACTAATTAAAATATATTGGACCGGACTGGGTCAAAAATTAAGGGTCTACACATAGTCCACAAAATTCTCAATTGGCCTTTGTTTAGTGGACTCAACTTCCATTAAGGTAACTTTCAACTCGACATTATACCCATATTGCTAAATGAAAGCCTTGTACAACATGTCCCTATCTTTTTGAGTACTTTCCTCCAAGGTGTTGAACCAGTTTTGGACAATAGGGTCCAATGAGAGTATGAAGTACCTTAGAGTTTGAGCCTTAGTAGCTCGGGCAGACTGCCTAGCAGTGATATACTGCTTCACATGGAGGTTAGGATTTTCGGTTTCGTCAAACTTCGCAAAAGATGGCATTTTGAATTTGTATGGAACTTCTTCATCTAGCTCAATAATTTGTCAACTTCGGACATTTCTTCGGTTTTCAGTTTCTTCTCAAATTTCTTTTCTAAATCTGCGATCATCTTTTCAACATCAGAATTTTCAGTCTTTTCAAAAGTTATCTTCTCAACAACCTTTGACTCCTTTTTGTCTTGAGGATCTTTGTAGTATTGAGCCCAATCATCGTCATCAATGATCACCTTATCATCATCAAAAGCTACTTCACCAACTTTAGCCTTCCCTTTATCCTTTGGCTTCTTGGAGCTAGTAGACGCTTCGGCATTATTTCCTAAAATTGCAGCCCATTGATTCTTTACGGTCTCAGTCATGGCCTCTTTTATTTCTTCCATTTTGGCATTGAGGGCATCGTCCACCATTCTTTGAATTTGTTCGGGCTCCATTGCTTTTAGTGAGCAAGTGATTGAGTCGTTGCTAGCTTCTTCTCTTCTGGCATAGGTCAGATTGTCGTAAGCGTTTAAACTATCATAATCCAGGGCTATAAGCCAGAAAGGATCAATGACATGAGATGCAAATGTATGTATGCATGTAAGCACAAACAATCAACAAAGATAAGTAGAACGTCCCTTCCAACCTTATAACATCCACACACGAATGGCGAGTCTCTTTTTCTAGGTATATGGTTAATAAAATACCAACATGGAGTTTCTTATTTTTGAATATTTCCCTCGGGTGTTTAGTAAATAGTTTAGGCTTCATAATTAAGATTGGACTTTGAATAACCTTTGGATTAGCATATTAGGCTTTTGGGCATTAAACTAATTTGTGCATAAATACATAGGTTAAGTAACAATTAAAGAGGGGGAGAGGCAATAACACTTAGGGGTAGAGTTTTAACAACAGGTAGACATAGAACAATTAACAAAACACATACACAGCAATCGAAGAGGCAAAATCAAAAACCATCCTCGATTGCATTAAACTTCCATCCAAAATTCAAATTGGTACAAGCAGTAAAGCTAAATGCTTGGATCAACATACAATATTGGTTGAACCAACGAACGAAGGTTTGAGCTTGTTAATTAAATTGTTATTAGTTTATAGTAAACATTCTAGCACTGTTTTAGTTACAGTCAACATTCTAGCACTTTGAATCTTTGTCATCACACACAGTATGCTACATTTAATCTTATTTCATCCACTATTTTCCAATTGTTCCATCAGTGGGATTGCCGTACGCCACCCCTCATCAATTGAGTTAATATTTATTTGTGGATTATATTCTTTGTGATTAATCTTTATTTCCTTTTTTATTAAGCCATAATTTTATTACTCTTTATATGATGATTACTTATGTGTTTATGAGTTTACATTTATTTTGTTTAGATTTCATGGATGTAAAAGGCACGTTTCCATTTTATGGGTGCCTTATTTTATTCTTTTATTTAATTTAAGTTTTGGGATTAATGTAAGGGATAAAGTTTTACTAAATGGTCAGTGTCATATTTTATTTAATTATATTTTAGACATTTGACATTATTGTAAGGGCAAGTGCCCATCTTTGATTGATTTTTTTAATTAATAATAAGATGTTTTATTTCAATAATTGCTTGTAGTATGGATGATAATATAATGCTTAAGAATTTAATAATATTTGGACCTGAAAAGGAGACTGGTTCTAATGAACCGGGCATTATAGGGACGTTGGGCCATTTCTTACCTTCCCTATGAGTACCCAACTTTTCTAACCCAATAAGGGTTGGGGATTCTTTAGGAATCAAGTCGTCCACCCATTTCTATTTTTCCTGCCCATTTGGGAGGTGACTCAATTTTCTCCAAGTTTAGGCCCGTGTTCTCTAAGGCCTTGAGCCTAACAGTGTTGAAGTCGCAATAACCATTCCATCGGGAGTAGGGGTAAAAATCCCTACTCATTGCATGGTGGTGTGTACTGCATGACATGTAGATGGGGATTCCCAATTCCATCAAACTTAATGAAGGAAGGCATTTTGAACTTATAAGGAACTTCTTAATCTTGTTCAAACATCTTATCCACCTTTGACACCTCCTCAACCTTCAGCTTCTTTTCAAATTTCTTCTCCAAATCAGAAATCAATTTTTCCACATTACCAGTTTCAGTTTTCTCCATAGATTCTTTTCTTTCTTCTTTTCTTGAGGATCTTTGAAATATGCATCCTAGCCATCATCATTTATCACTACCTTATCTTTCTCAGAGGTCACCTTAGCTACCTTAGCCTTTCCCTTATCTTTTTACTTCTTATTACTAGCAGATGCATCAGCATTATTTTCTTCCAATAGTGAAAGTAACTAACTTCTCACAGTCTTTGAGATCGGGTCTTCACCCTTGAAAATGGATCTTCACCCTTGAAAATGGATCTTCATCCTTTAAGATCGGATCTTCACCCTTGAAAATGGATCTTCATCCTTTGGGATTGGGTCTTCACCCTGGCTTCAGCTCTTTTAGCTGGATTGGTCTTTTGTCTTTTGCATTTTCAATCTTTTGAGAGTTATAATATTCCATTCTTTTGTTCTTCCCTTTTACAAAGATTTAGCTATTTTTAATTAGACCTTATATCCTCTCCTTGCCCCCCTACGTGGAAAAATATTTGTAAGTGAGTTTAAAAATATTTGGTATATAAACCCAAAAAATTGAAAAGGAGAAACTTTGCCCCCTGTGTAGGCTTAAACTCATGATTTTTCTATGCGGACTCTGATTGATGTTGTTGTTGTCTAGTTCTTCACATAAGCACGCATTTCTTCTCTTTGCAAGATTACTGGAGGTTTCTCAAGCAATGGGCTTTCTATGCCCCCCTGATTTGATATCTTCTTTTGATTGCTTGCTGTTCATTTTGACAAGGAATAGATAACACAAGACAAGAAAGTGTGATGTAACATGCTCATGTATGCATGATATGCATGAATAATACTTACAGTCGTTCCATGACTCACAGACCGAGGCGATCAGCAGAAGTATTCTCATTGGTTCCATTTTGACGCTTGTTCAAGTATTGCATTGGAATGATCGAAAGCTTTGCATTTGTTGCTTTTATCTTCAAGATGTTGAAAACATGAGTGGTGGAGATCCCAAGTTGCAGAGTCAGGGATACATTCTTTTTATATTTCATTATGACCTTGCCAATAATCATTTCCTTTGCCCAATATGTCCTTTGGAGGTTCAATATACTTCCCTTAACTTGAAGGCTTTGTATGACAAAACATTTTTTATTTGATTTTTTGAATTTTAATTTTGAAATCAAATGTTGGCTTTGCCAAATCAATGTCAATATACCTCAGGACACCATTTTTCCAAATTAACATATCTATAACATGACAACCCTAGTTACCATACTAAACTCGGGGATCATTTCTATTTAAGCAAGAACTGTTGCACTTCAGATAGGCACATACACATTACTTGGCCAAAGGTCTCATTGAGTTTAAACACTGTCTATCTCATATGCATACTTATCCAAACTATCTCCACTAATAGACTCTACCTACCAAGAGAAATCAACAGGTCTTTGATAGGCTTAAAATGGGGTCTATGAGGGAAATAGGCTTAAGTGAATGCCATTTTGAGATTGGAGCTGGTGTGCACAATGGACAAACCTTCACACTACAAATTTCTTGTTGGAATTTTAGGCAGCTTGGAGGCAACCCTGCTAGACTCCAAATTTCTTCTATCTTCTTAGCATTAAACTGGATATTGACTAGGACAGTTTTTTTTTTGCCCTTGCATAAAGTTTAAGACCCAAATTTGTTTCTTTTCTTCTTCTCCCTTTTATTTCTTTTTATTTTTCTTACTCTTCCCTTTCTTTGTCTTTTTGTCCTTCTTTCTTGTTGGACCACAGAACTTTCAAGAACTATGTGGTCTTCCTCCTTTTCTCCAATTTTAATTGAATCTTTGGATGGGTTGGACCAACTAAAAAAAATGTCTTTATGAACCAAATAGAAGCCTTTTGCTGTTTTAGGTAAAAGATAACTCAGTAGGCTTTATGAACCGCCTTTTTAGGTTTTTTCTTTCTTTTTTTCTTCTTCTTCTTCTTCTTCTTCTTTTTTCTATTCTTTTTTCTTTCTTTTCTTTTTCTATTCTCTCTTTTTTTTCTTTTTCTCCTTTTTTTTTTGGTTCTAGCTCAAACATAGTTGTCTTGTTTGTACCAACTTAGGCTTCCAATAATGGATGAGTGGAGTAACATAAATCTTCTTTAATAGGGATAAATAATTTATTACTCCAATGTTGATGTTGTCTTGGAGATATTAAGGGAACTTCAACTACCCTTAGGGTCTTGAAAACGTCCACTATCTTTATGGTCTTGAGAACTTCAACTATCTTTATGGTCTTGAGAACTTCAATTATCTTCATAGTCTTGAGAACTTCAATTATCTTCATGATCTTGACTAATCATTGCCTTTTTTTTTCTTATCTTATTGCCTCTTTATCTTAGTGATCATAAGACTTGCCAAAAGTATCACAACAGCTCAAGGTAGGTTGTTGAGGTTATATGCCAATGAAAAGAAAGCTATAATTTTATGAAGGCTCAAAGGGACAACTAGGGATTGATATTTAATTAGGTGGATACTAGTTGTTGGCTAATCAAACAATGCCTAGATCATTTCTCCCTTAAATAAGCAGAGTTCAATTTTGCCTCAAAAATTTGTCAAAGCATGTTCTAAGACTGACTAAGACCTAGACAAAGATAATTATGCAGGAGCCCTCTTTAAGTAAGCATACACAACTCAATGCTATAGAGCAATTCCCTCATCTAGTAAAGTCATTCGAGTCATGATGCCTAGACACATTAATTTATAAACATCAAGCTAAATTCCTCATTGGTTGAGCACCAAAATGAACAAAGACCAACAAAATTTTGATGAAAGTAATTTGTTTAAAGCAACTTTAAGCACAATAGTTCAAAATATTAAAGAAAGTAAAATTGAAAAGCAACATTCAAGCTAAGGAAAGTTTGTTGAGTTTAAGCTTCTTTTTCTTTCATATCCCCATCTTGAAAGGATGATAAAACAAAATCTTCTTCCAATCCTTTTTCCACCATGAAGGTTGCCGGTGGAGGTACTCTTCCAAACTTAGGCAAAGGGTTGTTCTTGGTATTGGGTTTATCCGGCTCGGGTAGCTTACCACTGTCAATCAAATATTGGATCTCATGCCTTAATCGGGTACACCTATCAGTCTCATGTCCTTGAGTCTGATGAAATTGACAAAAAGCCTTAGTATCAAATTTTAGGGGTAATGGACTAGGTAAAGGTCGAGGAGCCAATGGTTGTAACAACCCTTTCTTTTGTAGCTTATCAAAGACCCAAGACAAAAGCTTCCCCAGATCTGAAAACTGCCTTCTATTTGCTTGACTGGTTACATTAACATTAACTTCTTTTTGTGTGCTTTGATTTCTCGACTAGTAGTTCCCTTTCTCATTCTTTTTCATTGAAAAGCGATTCTTCTCCCTTTCCCATTCTTCAATTTGTAGACCAGCTTGGAGAAGATCTTTGAAGTCCTTTATAAGGGTGTGAGACATCCTTTCGCGGAGATTGGGCAGGACACCTCTCACGATCATCCTTATTTGATCAGATTCATCGGGCCTTTTCTTGAACAAAGCAGCCTTGTTTCTCCATCTCTTGACATAATCTACAAAATTCTCATTTGGTCTTTGCCTAATGGACTCCACTTCCATCAAGGTAACTTCCAACTCAACATTATATCCATATTGTTGGATGAAGGCTTCGTAAAGTAGATCCTAGCTCTTTTGTGTTTCATCATATAAGGTATTGAACCAATTTTGGACAACAGGGTCCAATGAGAGCATAAAGTACCTTAGGGTTTGAGCCTTAGTAGCTCGAGCAGATTGCATGGCAGTGATATATTGCTTCACGTGGAGATGAGGATTTCTGGTGCCATTGTACTTAGCAAAGGAAGGCATCTTGAACTTATAAGGGACCTCATCATCTTGTTCAAATAACTTGTCAACTTCAGACATCTCTTCAATTTTCAGCTTCTTTTCAAATTTCTTTTCTAAATCAGTAATCATCTTTTCAACATCAGATGTCTCGGTCTTTTCAATAGTTGCTTTCTCGACAGCCTTCGGTTCTTTCTTCTTTTCTTGAACCTCTTGGTAGTATTGAGCCCAATCATCATCATCATCAATGACAAACTTTTCATAATCAAAAGCCACTTCATTAACTTTAGTCTTCCCTTTGTCCATTGGTTTCTTAGTGCTAGCAGATGCCTCAGCATGATTCTCTAAGATTGCAGTCAATTGGTTCTTCATGGTCTCAGCTAGGGCCTCTTTGATTTCTTCCATCTTGGTATTGAGGGCTTCATCTACCATTCTTTGAATTTGTTCGGGCTCCATTGTCTTTGGTGAGCAAGTGATTGAGTCATTGCTAGATACTTCGTCTCCAGCATAGGTGGGATTGTCGTAAGCTTTTGAACTTTCGTAATCCAAGGCTGTGAGCCAGAGAGGACCAATGATATGAGATGCAAATGTATGCATGTATGCATGTATGCACAAACAATTAACAAATAAGAACAAATTAGGACGTTCCTTCCAACCTTATAACATCCACACACGAATGGCGAGTCTTTTTTCCTAGGTATATGGTTAACAAAATACCAACATGGGGTATCTTGCTTTTGAATAATTTCCTCGGACGTTTCAACCAATAGTTATATTTTCAAAAATAGAAATCAATCCATGATAATTCCCATTAATTAGGTCTTAATCCATTCAACCAACTAAAGTAGCTTTTATGCTATGTTGGATTAAAAAGAAATTAAGAGGTTTATTATAAATAGATTTCTCACTTGAAAAAAGTAACTAATGATTCATGCCAAAAACAAGCCCATGGTTAATTTGTTCTTAGTGTAAACTAGGCCCACAATTGATTTCTGGTATTTCATAATTGACCTAAATATTTTTGCAAGCTCTTTGTAAAAAATGGTTGGGTGAAAATAGTTTTGTTTCTAAGCCCATTGTAAAAGATTTTAGAAAAATGGATTTTGGGCTTAGTATTTGGGCCATGAGCCAAAAGAATTTTTGATTTGTTTTTAGAAAAATTTTATGTCCAAAGACCATCTTAAAAAGTTTTGAAAATAGTTTTGGTCTTTTGGATTTTAAAGAAAAAATTTATTTTGAGCTTGCAAATGTACTTGGGTCATATTAGAAAAAGAACAAACCAAATAAGCCATGATTTAAACCAAGATAAATTATCCATAGTCAAACAATATGCATTTGGGGTAAAACCTAAGGAAAGTAACTAGGCCAATTACATGAGCTTTAGTCTTTGGGTAGAAAGGCTTAGGTTCCCATAGCAAGTATATACCAAATGGTACGAGGCTATGAGTGGTTATGCCATGCTCGATCTCCATACCTTGAGTGAAAGTATGGTATCCCTTACATAACATAACACGGGTAACACAGGAGTCCTAACTCACGCACACAATGCAATCTAATATGATGCAATGGATAATATCATTATAAGAAAGAATAGAATAATATAAAGACCAACGGAATCAACTTCTCTTGTCCCCAGTGGAGTCGCCACTGTGAGCGGGAATTTTTGCCCCCACTCCCAGTGGAATGGTTCTTGCGACTTTGGCACTGTTTAGGCTCAGGGCCTTAGAGAACACGGACCTAAGTCCGGAGAAAATAGAGTCGCCACCCGGACGGGCTGGGAAAAAGAAAGGGGTGGATGACTCAATTCCTAAGGAATCCCCAATCTCTTAATGGGTTCGGAAAGTTGGGTACGTGTGGGGAAGGTCAGAAATGGCCCAGCACCCCCACAACGCCCGGTTCATTGGAATCGGCCTCCTTTACAGGTCTTAATATTATAAAATTCTTAAATATAACAATATTATCCATACTACACACAATAAAAAGAAAGCATCATTATATTAAAATCAAAGCAATGTCCAAACAAAAAAAATAAATAAATGGACACCCATCCAAGGATGGAAACATATCCTTACATCACATGCCTAGATAGGACATCCACTAAAAGGTAGAAACATGCCCTTTACAAAGGTTCTAAAATAGAAAAGAAAATTAAATTACATGATGTTTAACTAATGAGGTACCCACCAAGTGGAAACATACCTCTTACAACTTTTAGAAGTCTAAATTGATTGATAAAAGTAAATAATCATCCATAATAAATAAATCATTCATTAAGAGTATTAACCAAAATATAAAACAAACATCCATCCATGATAAATTAAATAAATCAAGTATTAAATTTAAATAAATTAAAGCATAAGAAATAAATCAAGGTATAAATAAATATGGAATTGAATAAAACAAATAAAAGTTCAAGTATAGCTACTATTTCTATTTAGGGTTATTTACCTCATGTGTTAAGGCTTTGGAAATTCTAAAGTTTAAGCTACTATGACTTTTTAGGTAATTAAAATAGATTAGGTTTTATGTTTTTTAAAGGTTAGCAAGACACTTTGATTAAACAAATTAAGATTTGAATGATGAAATAATAAAACTTGAGTTTTAGACACTTTTGAAATATTTTTTAATTCATGATTTTAAATAGTGAATTAAGCTACTGTAGCTTTTTGAGTTTTTTATGTTTTTATGTTTTTTATGTTTTAAAGGGTTTAAAGTTTAGAAAAAGTTAGGGTTTAAGGTTTTAAAGGGTTAGGGTTCATTATTTTAGGTTTAAAAGATGATTTTTGGATTTTAGGCTTTAAAATTGGGTTCTCGGCTAAGGAATTAATTTTAGGGTTTTAAAAAAAAACAATTTGATATTTTATGAAGTTTTATGAATTTAAACACATGAATTGAAGTTTTTATAAGTAGAAAAGATGTTTTTTAAGGTTTTTTTTGAGTGAAAAGAGCCTACTTTAAAATTTTAATAGAAACAGAATTTTATTTTGGTTTTGTAGAAAAATATGTTAAATGAGTGTTTTAAGGTTTTTAAGAAGAAAAAATAACAATTTTGAGTCCTTTTAGAAAAGAAAGTCACGTTTTTAATGTTCTAAACTTGGAAAAATTAAATTAAAACCCTAAGATTTTTTATTTAAAAAACTTAAATTTTATAGATTTGGCTATTGTAAAACATAAATCAAAAGAATTAAAACATACCTTCTTTTGTTGATTCTCCAAAAAATAACTCTTCTTGGATGAACTAGCTCCAAAGACAAGCTTTGATTGCCTCTTTTCTTCTCCCTTTTTCGTGCTACTACTGCTATAAATATCAATTGAATTGAGTTTTTCCTTTCCTTCCTTGATTTGGTTTCAAAACCTAAAGCTATCATGAAAAGTTTTTTCCTCCTTCCATTAGGTTTAATTAGTCCTTATTTATAGTGGTTTTTAGGTTGTTTATTCCTAATTAATTAAGGTAAGTAATAATAATAAAAAAAAGAAATTAAAACCTAATTGGATTAGAATTCTAAAAATTGCATCAAAAAATTTACGCTGGCAAAAACTGTGCTGACGGGCCCGTGGGCGTGCCAGTGTGCGAGCTCGCAGGATATCTCGCCCGCAGGAGCCTGCGGGCGAAATAACTCGCCCGCAGGAAATTTCTACGGGCGAGCTACTGTTGGCCCGACGGGGGCGCGCAACCACCCGACGGGCCCGCGCGACCATTTTTCGCTGCCAATTTTTTTTCGACTCCGATTTTTATTTTTAATTTTTATTTGTTTATTTTCATTTTTTATTAATTAGATACTAATTTAAAATTTATTTAATTAAAATTATTTTGGACCAATTAAACAACAAAAATCATTTTGGACTAAATAAAGCATATTGGATCGGATCGGGTCAAAAATTAAGGGTCTACACTTAGTTCACCAATTTTTAGCTTATTTCATTTTTCCTTTTCTTTTTCTTTCACAACACCATTTGCCTTGAACCATTTTATTATTAACTCTTACCCTTTCATTAGGTCAATAGCATTTTTAAGAGTTTTAGTGATTGAGCGTTGTGTCAAATAAGTGTGGGGTTTAATTTAGTGGGTTTAAAATTACTAATTATTGTATTTATTAGTTACAAACCATATTTTGATTTATATATAAAAAAAGAGAAAAATAAAAATAATAGTAATTATTCTTTTTTGTAGGGTTGGAATAAGTTTGGGAATGATCATTACAAGTTTAATAAATGGAGTCCCTTGAAAAGGTCCTTAATATCAAGACGTAGGTGAGTGGAAGGTGTTTTGGGATTGTTTGGTGTTAATACATTGTTTACATTGTTCTTCAAGTGCTCTTCAACTTGATGAATGAACCCACTCTCCTAAATGTCATACACCTTAGCCCCATTACAACCAACTGGAAGACCTTATGATTGATGATTGATTGAAATTTAGTGGAAGAAATTTGATTGATAAGCAAGACTATGGTGATAATCTTTCATTGAATGTTAGGAGTGTAAACACCACCATGTTTAAACACTTTAAAGTGTTGGTAAGGTAGTGACAACTTTGGTTATGCATGGAAAGCCATTAAATTACATGAGTATTGGTTTTGTTTGATTTGATAAAGATTGTAGATTTTAGAAAAAGGAGTCTTGATACTTCCTTATAACTCTTGAACTTGATCAAATTTTTCTTGTTTAGTTTGTTTTGATTTTAACTTTGCTTGGGGACAAGCAAAGAATTAAGTGTGGGGTATTTTTTCAATCATTTGTGTTCGCATTTTTTAGGTAATTTTTTCGGCTTTTAGTTAATTTTTCCTTTAATATGTGTTTAAAGATTGTTTGAAGTGTTTGATTTAGGTTAAAGTGCAAAACAATGGAGTGATGATAAAAATTGGTGGAAAAACACATGACATGGCCAAGAACATAATGCCCCTACCGTTTCCCTTATCAAAGGCAAGAATAGCAAGGAATAAGTAAGTGACATGGCCAGGACAAGCTGGCTTGGCCATGTCTCTGAGAAGTTTTAGGCAGAATATGACACATTCAAGAGGCACGGCCAAGCCACTGACCGTGTCACATGACATGGCCAGGGTCTTTGCTGTGTCCCACATGAAAGACAACAAAATGAGGGGCTGAAGCAAAATGGCAGTACAGAACACAAGTACAAGACATGGCCAAGCCACTGGCCATGTCACGACACAAGCAGAGACTTGGTCGTGTCGCACCTGGAAAGAGAAGACATTTTGAGGCAGCCATGGACACGACCTATTGGCTTGGCCGTGTCTAGTGAAAACTTGAGTGACACGGCCAAGTCACTAATGGCTTGGCCATGTCCTGAGTGAATTCTTTGAATTATGGTCACTACAAGTGGGGGACAACATGAATTATCTTTTGAAAAGGAATAATAAAAGGAGTAAAAGGTGGATGGTTTTATGGATGAAATATTTAATAATTAAGAAAAGGGGGGGGGGGAAAGAGGAGTGTGGTGAGTTGGCCAACATTCCTTGGTGTCTTAAGAGTTGAAACTAATTGGAGGGAATGGGAGATATAATCACACGTGAGAGGCTATTGAGGGGGACATTCATCATTTTGTAATTTTTCCTATCATCTTGTTCTTGTTCTTGGTTTTGGGGGGAAGACACCATTTACATAATCACCTTCACCTTCATTTTTCCTCCATCTTCAACTTCTTCCTTAAACAAGACAATTTTTTCGGATAAAAATTGGGTGAACAAGATCTTGAGAAGTTAGGGTTTGACGAAAGCTTGAGTGAAGAGTTGGAGGCTTAAGAGAGTTTCCATTCCATCTTTCAAGAGTAAGAGCCATTAATTGAAGAGGGCTTGTGAGTTCTTCATCATATTCAAAGTGGAGATAGGAGGAAGACTAAAAGTTTAACTCTTGCCGTCTTTAAGGGGTTTTCATATTCTCTCATTTAATTCATTTCTAGATTGTTGTTGTTTTGTTATAAACATTAATATTTCAATGGATAATTGTGATTTGATTTATATTGAGATGAATGCTTATTTTAATTTGATGATGTAGCTAATTTACTCATGCTTAGGGTTTGTAGTAGATTTGGTTGAATGCCTTGATTTGATATTTTCATTAATATACCTTGTTATTGGTTGATTACAATGGATTTAAAGTTAGATTGATAGATTGGCCACCTATTGATCTATAGATATTGAATGAAGAACCGAGAGATAAAATTTAATATTGGAACTATGTATTCAACCACCCTAAGAATGAATTAGAAATATAAGTTCTAGGATTCTATTAATTTGAAGTTCTAGGATTCTATTAATTTGCAAATTCAAAATAATTAGTTGTTGTTAATTCATGAATGTGAAAACTAATGAATTCATAATTGACTAATTAAACTCAAAGAACAAATTAAATTATAAGGTTATCTTACTGGATAATTTGAGAATCAAGCTTAGATTAAATTGATCTACAACCCTATATAGCTTTCTAAGAATTAAACCAACTCTAAGCACACCGATAATTATTTTCTTGCAATTTTACTTTTACTACGATTTTAACAATATTGCAAACACTACACACTTATCCTTTTTAATTATTTTGTTTAAATCAAACTATTACAAAATAATTCTTTCCTTGTGAGATGCCCTTGCGGTGATCACCGTTGTTACAATATCCTTATATACTCATGAGTGTCGCTTTGTAGTAGTAATTAATCAAGTGCAACAATACACAAACAGAAGCATGGGCCAAAATAAACTAATATATTATTCAAATCCTAGACTTACCATTTTGGTCCAAATTGATACCAAGTGTCTACCCCCGAAGGCAAATCATATATCAGTGTCACCTAGCGTCTAGCCCTAAAGGTAAAATCATGTATCAGTGACGCATAATGTCTAGCCCTGATGCAATATCATGTATTAATGACGCATAGCATCAAGCCCCGAAGGCAAATAATGAGGATAACCTTGTAGGCATGTCACTAACACACAGAACTCTGAAAATTGAATAACATATTAGGCACACAAATAATTCATATTTTCCATAATCAACTTTTCTCATTTTTCTTATTCATATCAATGTCAATTCATATTAATTCATCATATCTCATCATATCATCATAATGTATGACATTTCACGTTACCATTTAAACATCATTAATTTCCATATTTCTAATGTTCATATTTCATCACCTTTCTAGCCACAGCCACAATGTGACCAGTAAATCACATTTCTAGTACATTTATCGCATTTTTCTTAATTGTTGTGATCATGTCAACTATGATCACCATCACATGCCTCATAAATTATCACATTACATATTCATTTATTTAACATTCTTCTTCATCATTCTCATGTCATAATAAATAATTACATTTCAATTCATTTTATCATTTTATATTCTCTAAAATCATGTAATATTCCCATGTCTCCAGCATTTGTAAAGTTCATCATCCTATTAATATGCAGAATATTAATTCATAATAATGTCACTTTAAACAATATTATTTATTCTTTAAAGTGAACCAAATGGTATTTTTTTCACTCCCCAATTCATTTTCCATTAATTCTTATCATTCTAATTCCTTTTTCAGAATTTCTCATATTTTCCAAGTGGTCAAAAATTTTCATGATCACTTTACATCTACCATGTTTTAGTTATTATTCACATATTCATCATTATTTCACTATCACATTGCATAATTATGAGTCACACTCACATTATGACTCATTCCATACACATTTTATCACACTTTTCAATATACACATCTTAGTCATACTACTACATCTAGGTTCATTTCATAATTTTTACATCTTCTTTCTCTTTTCATATAACATTGTTTATTTTTCTTAAATTAAAATTTTTTTAACATTCCCACATCCACTACGTTATTTATATAACTATTGAAATGGCTATTCTATAATAGGTTAGTTTACAAATCTTATGCATTTCATATATAAACCTTAATTTTACATTTAGCAAATACCCAATATAACACTATCACATAACTATACCATATTGCATTGACAATGTTATTTCTTCACATTTTCAAATACTTCACATAAACAACACCAAACCATACACTCATCCTTTTAGCACCATTTCTATCTATTTAACAATTTAATATCACTTTCTCTCTCTAGCAATTCCAAACATAAACTTAAAACTAAGAAATTAAAGCTTTAAAGAAAGAAGAGTTACTTGTTACTTTAATCTTTCTTCAAAATTACCCAAAATCCTTTAGAATCTTTGTGAAATTTGATGGATTGAAGAAATGAAAAGCATTCCTTTCTTTGGCTATGGTGGGCAACGTGTGATGAGAAGAAGAAGAAGAAATGGACTTTTATATTTCTATCTTTCTTTCTCATCCACATGAATATATGTATATTTAATTTAGCAATTATTAATTTATTAAGACACTTTTAGTTTTTCCTATCAAAGTCATTTTAATTTTAAATTTTTTCTATTTTGCCTTCTTTCTGTTCTCTTAACCATATATATGTAATATAATATATATAATATAATTTATTAATTATTAGAATCCCATAATTTTTCACTATCACCAAAAATTGCTGTAATTTGAATTATTTAATTAAATAATTAAATATCTTACGACCTTTAATTTTCACCAATTACTTTATTTCTTTTTTTGACTTTCTTTCCCTCTATCATCATCATCATCATCATCATCACCACCTTTTTAATACTATTTTATACTTTATATATATGTATTGTATATTCCATGTATATTTATATATTTTATATATGTCATTTATATTTCAAACAATCAATATACATATCTCTTATATTTCTCTCTTCTTTTGACTTTCTTTTTTTTTTTCTTTTATTATTTTTATTTATTTATTTACTCATTTATCATCTTCTCATCACTAATTATACATATATGTTTATATTTTATTTATATTTCAATTATATATATGTATATGTATATTTTACTTATGTATTACATATAACATATATGTTTATATAATATATTTATATTATGTATATGTAGTATATTTAATATATATATATTATGTGTACCCTTTGTGCACATTAAGTATGATATAATATAATATAATTTAATATATCCAACATACAATATATATATATAATGTAAATACTATGTATACACTAGGTATACATTAAGTATATACAACACATATACCTCCAAATACTTGCTTAATTTCTCCAAGATCACGGATATTACATTTCTCTACTTCTTAATAATTCCGTCCTCAAAATTACTCACTGTGGTAAATAAAATTCCACTATAATTAAACTATAATCTTCACTTTCTGCATAATTAATGACAAAATTATTGTCACCATTTATCATCATTACAAACCATATAACCTTTTATTCTCCCTCTTACAAATACTCTTAATCATTTTTACAATTAACATTGTAAAGATCAATAATAAATATTAACTCATCACTTGCCTACATCCAATGTATATATTGTGTCTAGTTCTCCAAACATATAATTAAATTACAAATCCATACTTTCATTCATTAATCAATTACAAGTCATTACCTATAATCCGATATTTGAATAGCATTAAACTAACCATTTATAGTGTACAAACCAATTCAGAATTCCATCCAAAATCTCAACCGTGTCAATACAATATTACGCTCATGCCTTTCAAATCATTTTTATCATTAGCTTTCAATTCTTTAATTCACACCTTTGCTTCTTTATCTTACTTTTCGTATTATCTAAAATCATCAATGATTCCTCCATCTTACTTGTCAAACTCATCAAATAATTTGATCTATTGCTATCTTTGATAATCTGATATCAATTACAGGTGCTCCCAAAATTTACTCATTATTTTATGATCAATTCCATCCACTTAAATCAAATAATTCATGTCTTGATTAATCCACCAAATACAATTTGTAAAATAAATTAAAATTCATTTATTATGAAATCATTATATATGCATTATTAAAATCTTGACATCCATCTTAAATATCTAAAAATATATTTATTACTTTTCTCATTACATCCACTTCCACATAATCCATTAATAAACACATCTCAATCATGCAACCAAATATGGATTGCATACATAATTTCAATTCACTTTAACTTAGTTTAGACTCTTAATTTTTGACCCAGTCCGGTCCGTTATTTTTTATATAGTCTAAAATAATTTTTACAGTATTTTAATTAAATAATATTTATTTTAGTATTTATTATTTATAATAAAAATAAAAATGGTGAAGTTAATAAAAAATATATAAAATAAAATAAATAAACAAAAATAAAAAAATAATTAATAAATAAATAAATAAAAAGAAAAATAAAAATTGACGACAGAAAAATCAGCGACGAAAAATTCATCGCCGAAAATGGAATTGGCCAAGGCCAATTCGCCGCAGGAATTTCCTCGAAGGACACATTGGGCAAAGGAAATGATTAATTTAAAATGGATGTATCTCTGCTGTTTGGGGCCTCCATTATTCATATTTTCAACATCTTAAAGATAAAAGCCATAAATGTGGAGCATTGTGTCATTCCAATGCAAGTCATGAACGAGCATCTAAAAGGAACTAATGAGAACACTTTCATTGATCACATCGGTCTGTGAGTTGATGGAGCGACTATAAGTATTATTCATGCATATCAAGCATACATGAGCATATCACATCACACTTTCTTGTCTTGTATTGTCTATTCTTTATTAAAGTGAACAACAAACACCCTGTGAAGTAAACAATCAAAAGAAGATATCTAATCAGGGGGCATGGAAAGCCTATTGCTTGAGAAAGTTTCAGTAATTTTGCAAAGAGAAGAAATATGTGCTTTTGCGAAGAACTAGACAACAAAAACATCAATCAGAGCCCGCATAGAAAAATCATGGGTTTGAGCCTACACAGGGGGCAAAGTTTCTCCTTTTCAATTTTTGAGTTTATGCATGAACAAAACATTTGAGACTCACTTCTAATATTTTACCACGCAAGGGGCAAGGAGAGGATATGAAGGCTAGATAAAAAGTGCTGAATTTTTTACAAAAGTGCAAAGGAAGAACAAAAAAAAATGAAAAAAAAAGAAAATTAGAATTCTCAAAAAGAATGAAGATGCAAAAGACAAAAAATCAGTTCAGCTAAAAGAGCTAAAGCCAGGGTGAAGACCCGACCTTCAATGGATAAAGATCCATGTTTCAAGGGCAAAGACCCGATTTTCAATGGATAAAGATCCATGTTTCAAGGGTAAAGACCCAACCTCCAGTGGATAAAGATTCATATTTCAAGGGTAAAGACCCGACCACCAATGGATAAAGATCCATGTTTCAAGGGTAAAGACCGGTCTCCAATGGATAATGATCCATGTTTGAAGGGTAAAGACCCGATTTTCAATGGATAAAGATCCATGTTTCAAGGGTAAAGACCTGATTTCCAATGGATAAAGATCCATATTTCAAAGGGTGAAGACCCGAAGTCCAAAGGATGAAGATCCATTTTCAAGGGTGAAGACTCAATTTTCAAGGATGAAGATCCATTTTCAAAGGTGAAGACCTGATTCCAAGGATGAAGATCCAGTTTAAAGGATGAAGATCCACTTTCAAGGGTGAAGATCTGATTTCCAAGGATGAAGATCCATTTTCAAAGGTGAAGACCTGATTCCAAGGATGAAGATCCAATTTCAAAGGGTAAAGACCCAAAGTCCAACGGATGAAGATCCATTTTCAAGGGTGAAGACCCGATGTCAAGGATGAAGATCCAGTTTAAAGGATGAAAATCCAATTTCAAGGGTAAAGACCTGACGTCCAAAGGATGAAGATCCATTTTCAAAGGTGAAGACTCGATCTCAAAGGATGAAGATCCATTTTCAAGGGTGAAGACCTGATCTCCAAGGATGAAGATCTATTTACAAGGGTAAAGACCCAATCTCAAAAGATGAAGATCCATTTATAAGGGTGAAGACCCGATCTCCAAGGATGAAGATCCATTTACAAGGGTGAAGACCCGATCTCCAAGGATAAAGATCCATTTTCAAAGGTGAAGATCCGATGCTAAGAATGAAGATCCAAGGTCCAACGATGGAGATCCATTTTGAGAGTGAAGAACCACAATGCATAGAACAGCCAGAGCAGTCAACTTCTCAACTGATAAAAGGTCAGTCAAACTTAGCTCGAGTCTAGAACCCAAATTATCATTAGGTCCAGAACCTAAAATCTCTTTTAAGTCTAGAACTTAGCTTGGGTCCAGAACCCAAAATTACTCTTAGGTCCAGAACCTAAAATTATCCTGGAGTTCAGAACTCGAACCGGGTCCAGAACCCAAAACCTCAACCATCTCAAAAAAATTAAGTCTTATTGCTTTTCACTCTCTTTTACCGAAGTCTCAGATCGTTCAAGCAGGGGGCAAACTATAGACCCTTAATTTTTGACCCAGTCCTATCCGTTATTTTTTATATAGTCCAAAATAATTTTTGTGATATTTTAATTAAATAATTTTCATTTTAGTATTTATTATTTATAATAAAAATAAAAATGGTGAAGTTAATAAAAAAAATATAAAAATAAAATAAATATACAAAAATAAAAAATAAAAATAAAAATAAAAATCGGCGATGAAAAATTCATTGCCGAAAATGGAATTGGCCTTGGGCCATTTCGCTGCAGGGCCTTGACCAATTTCGCCTTAGGAATTTCCTGCGGCGAATTGGCTGGCCGCCTAGCCAATTTTGCCAACACTCGCAATTTTTGTCTACCAGCCCTCACAGTCCTCACCAACGCTCGCAGTTTTTGCCAGCGAAATTTTCCAACGCAATTTTTTCCGAAACCAAATTCTATTTGATTTCGGTTTCTTTTCCTAATTAATTTTAGTTTCCTTAAACAATTAGAATTAGTCTTATAATTTTTCCTATAAATAAAACTTTAAAACTCATAAAGATGGATCAAAAAATTTGTTTTACTAGAGCTAAACTTTAGACTTCAGATTGGAGAGGAGCAAGAAGAAGCGATCAATCCATCAAAGGCAGCAACCTTGCATTTGTTTTTGTTAATCCAGAAGTTAATTTTGGTGAAAATAACTATGCAGGTTTGATCTTTAATCATAGATTATATATTTACATAGCTTTGTTTCTTTGATTAATAAGAACATACACACAATACTTTGATCCTTAAATATATAATAATTTGATCTTCGTTTCAATAACTTAAATTGTCCCTTCTGTTTCCAAAAACCCTAAAAAGTACTCTTCTGTTTCCAAAAACCTTAAGAACCCTAATTTATTTCTTCTGTTTCCAAAAACCATTTTCTCCTAACTTTTTTTCCAAAATTTCCAAATGTTTTCTTAAATCTCCAAACCCTAACCTATTTTACAATTTCTAAAAAAAATCATAATTATTTTATAAGACTCTAAATTGTTTTCTTAAAACTTAAAATTAAATATGTTTTACAAAATGTCAAAAACCCTAATTCTCTCAAAACTAATATGGTAAACCCTAGTTTTCCTAAATCCTAATCTTTAAAACCATAAAATCTTATAAACCTAAACCTTAAAATTAAATACAGTAAATCGAAAAGGCAATCCAGTAGCTATGAATTATAAACCGAATGTCTTAAGATTCCAAAACCCTAATTTCATAAGATTACCCTAAACCCTAATTTGATTAACCAAAAAACCTTACTACTTTCTTAAATTCATAAAACCCTAATCCATTCCAATTTTCTTAAACCTTTACAGTAGCCTAAACAAATAACAATAATAATACTAAAATCCCAAAACCCTAAATATAAATTAAATAACTTTAAATAGAAACAGTAAACCCTAATTTGTATCTTTACTTGCTTTATTTTTAGATTTGATTATTAGTCTATTATATGCTTTAATGATTGATTTATTTAATTTCAATGCTTGATTTATTTAATTTATCATGGATGGATGTTTTCTTTATTGTTATTATTTATTTGTTTTAGTATTAAATTTGTAAGAGGCATGTTTCCACTATGTGGGTACCTCATTAGTTAAATATCATGTAATTTAAATTGCTTTTATATTTTGGACCAATGTAAAGGACATGTTTCTACCTTTCGGTGGGTGCCCTATTAGTTTAGACATGGATGATGTAAGGACATGTTTCCATCTTCGGATGGGTGTCCATTTATTTGCTTTGCTTGGACATTATTTTAATTTTAATATAACGATGCTTTATTTTAGTTGTTGCATGTAATATGGATAATATTGTTATATTTAAGAATTTTTTTAATATTAAGACCTGCAAAGGAGGCTGATTCCAATGAACCGGGCGTTGTGGGGGTGCTGGGCCATTTCTCACCTTCCCCACGCGTACCCAACTTTCTAAACCCATTAGGGGGTTGGGGATTCCTTAGGAATCAAGTCATCCACCCATTTATTTTTCTCGGCCCGTCCGGGTGGCGACTCCATTTTTTCTGAACTTAAGTCCGTGTTCTCTAAAGCCCCGAGCCTAAACAGTGCTGAATTCGCAAGAACCATTCCAACGAGAGTGGGGGCGAAAATCCCCGCTCACACTTAGTAATCCATTTATATACATTTATATTTTAATTGCTCAATATAAAGAACAATTTTTAAATTTGTATTTACTCATAGTAAATATTGACAAAATGAATACTATATATCACTCTAATAAATCTTCAATATACTTCCATAATAAAAAGATTTACTGACATATACCAGTTCTCCTTTTAATTTAAATTTTGAACTCTTTGGTCTTCTTTATTAAAAAAAAATCCACATCCCTTTTTTGTATATCTACCAATCCATATGTAAATTTTCATAATTTTCTTCAATCATTTCACATAAAATTAATTTGTTACTCAATTTCACAAATCTGCATAATTTCACAACTTTCATGTCAATCTCAAATTTTCACTTTTTATTCGTCACCAAAGCTTCACTAAAGATTATAAAAATTTAGCCATATGCACTTAACACATATATGGAATTGTATTTAAAATTTTATATTTTTCTCAGTTGATTTACTAATTTTAAAAATTAAGTCTTTTAAACCCACAAAATCTGTCTCTTTAATAATTCCTTTGGTAGCACCTAGTTATCTATTTTATTAGGTACCCAACATTAATAAAAATTCATTAAATTTTAACAAAATGTTCTAAAAATACATATAATGTTTTACCTAAAAGTTCAGATTTTTCTGGGATGGTTTGCTATAGTTTTTAAATATGTTGCTCAACTTCAACAAATTCTGAGTTGCTGGAACTGCTCCAACAATCTGTGTTCTTCTATTTTTCTTAAATAATAATTCATCTTTAAAAATTATAAAATTTTATACATTGCATTATAACATTTAAAAAAATTCCCATTAAATTTTCAAGCTCATTTAACGTCTCTAGATAAGTCTAAAAATTTGGATAAGAACACTTCGCAACATATATGCAAAATTTTCAACGGTGATAATACTCATCTCCCATTTTTTTTTAATTCATATCCTAGATAATTTTCCTTAATTTCATTTATCCATCAATTGGATTGACATAAATCTTAATTTTAAACACAGTTCTAAAAATTTATTCTTAATCTATAATCTCAAGAATGATGATTTTACCGCGTTACTCCGATATACGTGTCCCAGATACCATCTCAATTTATATGCATTGCATCAAATGGACATTGCCATATCAGAGACCAACACAGATGCCAATACATATGCATGTATTAAAATATAAATCACTATTTCTAAATTCTCCTTACTCATTTTTGAAACCCACCTAGGTTGAGAATCTGAAACTAAGTTCGATACCAATATAAATGTAACACCTGTGAGCGGGGCTTTTCGCTCTCACTCTTGGTGGAATGATTCTTGTGACTTCGGCACTGTTTACGCTCAGGGCCATAGAGAACACGAGCCTAAGCCCGGAGAAAATAGAGTCGCCACGCGGACAGGCCGAGAAAAAGAAAAGGGTGGATGACTCAATTCCTAAGGAATACCCAACCCCCTAATGGGTTCGAAAAGTTAGGTACGTGTGGAAAATGTGAGAAATGGCCCAGCACCCCCATAATGCCCGGTTCATTAAAACTGGCCTCCTTTGCAGGTCTTAATATTATAAAATTCTTAAGTATAACAATATTATCCATATTACATGCAACAATTAAAATAAACCATCAATATATTAAAATCAAAGTAATGTCCAAACAAAACAAATAAATAGACACCCATCCGAGGATGGAAACATGTCCTTACATTACCCATGTCTAAAACTAAATAGGAAACCCACTGAAAGGTGGAAACATATCCTTTACATTGGTCCAAAATATAAAAGCAATTTAAATTACATAAAATTTAACTAATGAGGTACCCACAAAGTGGAAACATACCTCTTACAATTTTAATACTAAAATAAATAAATAATAATCATAATAATAAAGAAAATATCCATCCATGCTAAATTAAATAAATTAAGCATTGAAATTAAATAAATCAACCATCAAAACATATAATAAACTACATAATCAAATCTAAAATTAAATAACGCAAATAAAGATAGAAATTTAGGTCTATGTCTCAATTTAGAGTTCTTTAATTAAAATTTAGGCTTTGGGATTTTAAAATTATTATATTTATTTAGGCTACTGTGAGGATTTTTGGAAAAATGAAATTGATTAGGGTTTTATAATTTTAAGAAAGTAGTAAGGTTTTTAGTTAATCAAATTAGGGTTTAAGGCTAACATCATGAAATTAGGATTTTGGAACCTTAAGATATTAGGGTTTAGGGCTCATGATTTTAAATTAGAGTTTTATGGTTTCTAAGAAAACTAACACTATCATATTTATCTTTGAAAGAAGAGGCTACTGTGAAGATTTTGGAAAGTTGATTTAATTAGGGTTTGGGACTAACATCATGAAATAGGATTTCAAAACTTAGCACGCTGGATATTAAGATATTAAGGTTTTATGGTTTGAAACCTTGATTCTGTAGATTATGATTTTGAATTTACGATTTAATGCTTTATCGTGATCAAAGTTAAGTGTGCTTTTAATATTGACTGTAATAACTATTTAAGTATTTTTTAGGTGAAACAAACATAGAAAGCCAAATTAATTATCAAAAGATTAAAATAACTCGATGAATAAGAATATAAAAACTACTATGAAGGTTTGAAAATAGAATTAATTAAGATTTAGGGTTTGAATAACTTACGGTTTAAGAAATTAGATTTATATTTTGAATGATTATATTCTTTACTTAAATTAAGACCTTATGTATTGTATGAATTAATTTATGATACTGTATAAACTAAATTGAAGTAAGAATTAAATAACTAAGGCAGTGCGATGATGGCTTGAAAGATGAAGATGATTAATGATTTAATAAACTGAATTTAGAGCAATTTACCTACGTTTGAAGGCTCCACCAAATTGAAGAAATTGAACCAAGTTATTGCTTATTTCAGATTTGGTTTTGGTTGAGCAAAGTAATCTGGAGATGATTGCCTGTTGCGTCCTTTGGTTGCTATGTCTTGGATTTCTTCTTGCTTGCTAGGGTTTTCTTTTGGCCGAAAGAATTCAAGAGTCCTAATTTCGGTTAAAAATTTTAGTTCAAGAATTTTCTCTCCTTTTCAAAAGATCAAAAGGTCCTCCTCTTCTGTGTGTTTTAATGTGGTATTTATAGGAAAAAATCAAAACCTAATTCTAATTATCTAAGGAAATAAAAACCATTTAGGAAAAGAAATAAAAACAAAATAGAATTGGGTTTCAGAAAAAACTACGCTGGAAAAAATTGCACTGGCAAAAATTGCTGCAGGCTACAGGTGGGCCAGCTATGAGAATTTGTGAGAATTGCATGCGAGCTGGGGCACAGGCCAGCCAATTCCTACGGTGAATTGGCTTGTGGCCAATTCGCCTTCGGTTTTCCCTACGGCGAATTGGCCCAAGCCAATTCATCTTCGGCGATGAAAAATTTTCATCGCCGATTTTTATTTGTTTATTTATTTATTTTACTATTACCTTTTTATTTTTATTAAAATTAAATATTATAAGTAATGAATATTAAAATAAATATTATTTAATTAAAATACCACAAAAATTATTTTGGACTGTTTTAAAAATATCGGACTTGACTTGGTCAAAATTTAAGTGTTACAGTTTGTCCCCTGCTTGAGCAATCTGAGACTATGACAAAAGATAGAAAAAAGCAATGTAATTTTTGACTGGGTTTAGAGATATACTAGACTCCATACCTAAGGTTGGTTTGAGTTTTGGACTAAAAAATGATTTGGGTTTTAGACCTAAGGTGAATTTAAGATTTGAGAGTAATTTTGGGTTCTGGACGGGAGTTAAGTTCTGGACTTAAGAGAAAATTTAGGTTCTGGACCTAAGCTAAGTTCTGGACTTAAGGGTAATTTGGGTTCTGGACCCAAGCTAAGTTCTGGACTTAAGGGTAATTTGGGTTCTGGACCCGAGCTAAGTTTTGGACTTAAAAGGGAATTTAGGTTCTGGACCTAAGCTAAGTTCTGGACTTAAGAATGATTTGGGTTCTGGACCTGAGCTAAGTTTTGAACTTAAGAGGGAATTTAGGTTCTAGACCTAAGCTAAGTTTTGGACTTAAGGGTAATTTGGGTTCTAGACCCGAGCTAAGTTCTAGACTTAAGAGGGAATTTAGGTTCTAGACCTAAGGGTAATTTGGGTTCTAGACTTAAAAATAATTTGGGTTCTAGACCCGAGACTGACCTTTTATCAGTTGAGAATTCAGGTTGTTCCATTCTTTAATAGATTGTGGGTCTTCACCCTCAAAATGGATCTTCATCCTTGGCATCGAGTCTTCACCCTTGAAAATGGATCTTCATCCTTTGGACTTCAGGTCTTCACCCTTTGAAATTGGATCTTCATCCTTGAATTCAGGTCTTCACCTTTGAAAATGGATTTTGATCCTTAGAAATTGGGTCTTCACCCTTGAAAATGGATCTTCATCCTTTGGACTTTGGGTCTTCACCCTTTGAAATTGGATCTTCATCCTTGGAATCAGGTCTTCACCTTTGAAAATGGATCTTAATCCATGGAAATTGGGTCTTCACCCTTGAAAATGGATCTTCATCCTTTGGACTTCGGGTCTTCACCCTTTGAAATTTGATCTTCATCCTTGGAATCAGGTCTTCACCTTTGAAAATAGATCTTTATCCTTGGAAATCGGGTCTTCACCCTTGAAATGGATCTTCATCATTTGGACTTTGTGTCTTCGCCCTTTGAAATTGAAACTTCATCCTTGGAATCAGGTCTTCACCTGTGAAATTGGATCTTCATCCTTGGAAATCGAGTCTTCACCCTTGAAAATGAATCTTCATCCTTTGGACTTTGGGTCTTCACCCTTTGAAATTGGATCTTCATCCTTGGAATCAAGTCTTCACCTTTGAAAATGGATCTTCATCCTTGGAAATCGGGTCTTCACCCTTGAAAATGGATCTTCATCCTTAGATATTTGTCCTATATTGGCTTTAGCTCTTCTAGCTGGACTGATCTTTTGTCTTTTGCATCTTCATTCTTTTGAGAGTTCTAATTTTCTTCTTTTTCCATTCTTTTTTTGTTCTCCCTTTGCACTTTAGCAAAAAATTTCAGCCATTTTTTTAGCTAGCTTTCATATGTTCTCCTTGCCCCCCCATGATTTTCTATGCGGGCTTTGGTTAATGTTTGTAGATTATCTAGTTCTTTGAACAAGCATGCATTTCTTCCTTTTTTTTGCAAAATGATTGGAGTTTTCTCAAGCAATTGGTCTTCTATGCCCCCCTGATTCTATACCCGCTTCATCTTTGCTTCATAGAGTGTCTGTTGTTCGCTTTGACAAAGAATAGACAATACAATACAAGAAAATGCAATGTGATATGCTCATGTATGCATGATATGCATGAATAACACTTATAGTGATTTCGTCATCTCATAGACCAAGGTGATCAGCAGAAGTGTTCTCATTGACTCCTTTCAGATGCCCATTCAAGTCTTGCTTTGGAATGACAGGATGCTTCACATTTATGGCTTTTATCTTCGAGATATTGAAAACATGAATAATGGAGGCCCCAAGCAGCAAAGCTACATCCATTTCAAATTATGATTCAGTAGCTTCTTCATAACCTTGCAATTAATCATTTCTTTTGCCTAATGTGTCCTTTGAGGTTCGATAGTTCAACATACTCCCCTTAACTTGATTTTTTTTCAATTTCGAATTTTGATTTTGAAATCAAATATTTGCTTTGCCAAATTAATTTCAATTTATCTCAGGACTTGATTTTTCAAATTAACATATCTATAACATGAAAACCCTAGTTACCATACTAAAGTCTGGAATCATTTCTATTTAAGCAAGAATTATTGCAGTTCAGATAGGCACACACACATTACTTGGCTAAAGGTCTCATTGAGTTTGAATATGGTCTACCTCATATGCATGCATATCTAAACTATCTCCACTAATAGACTCTACCTACCAAGAGAGATCAATAGGTCTTCGATAGGCTTGAAATGGGGTCTATAAGGGATACAAGTTAAATGAAAGCCATTTTGAGAGTGGAGCTGATGTGACACTGAGGACAAACCTTCACACTACAAACTGCTTGTTGGAACTTTAGACAGTTGGGAGCATGAAAAGATAGAGCTTTGAACGCTCTCCCATCTTCTTGGCATTAATATGGATATTAATTTGGATAGTCTTCATTTATTTTCTTCTTTTTCCTTTTCTTTCTCTTTATTTTTCTTACTCTTCCCTTTTTGTTCTCTTTATTTTTCTTGCTCTTCCCTTTCTTTGAGAATTTTATCATTTTGTCCTTCTTCTCTGTAGGATTGTTAAGTGTAGGACTTTCAAAAACTGGGTAACCTTTCTCCTTTTTCTCCGATTTTGATTAAATATTTGGTTGGGACCAATTCAAGTCAAACTATCCTTATAAATGAAATGGAAGCCTTTTGCTGTCTTAGATAAAAGAGAACTCAGTTGGCTTTCTGAAGCGCCTTTTTAGGTTTTATCTTCTCTTCTTTTTTCTTGTCTTTTTCCTTTTCTTTTTCTTTTCTCCTCTTTTTCTTCTTCTTTTCTTTTCTTTTTTTTGGTTCTAGCTCTTAAAGAGTTGTCTTGTTTGTACCAACTTGTATTTCTAATAATGGATGAGTGGAGTGGTATTAATCTGCTTCAGTCCTAACTTTATTTGTGATATTTGGTCTAATTTAGGTGAACTTCAACTACCCTTATGGTCTTGAGAACTTCAACTACGCTTATGGTCTTGAGAACTTCAACTATCTTCATGGTCTTGACTATTCATTTCTTGCTTTGATCTTCTTGCCTCTTCATCTTAGTGATCATAAGACTTGTCCAAAGTATCACAACAGCTCAGGGTAGGTTGTTGGGGTTTGTAAGCCAATGAAAAGAAAGCTAAATTTTATGAAGGCTCAAAGGGACAACTAGGGATTGATATTTAATTGGGTGGATACTAGTTGTTGTCTAACCAAACAATGCCAACAATGCCTATATCATTTCTCTTTAAATAAGCAGAGTTTAATTTTGCCTCAAAAATTTGTCAAAGCATGTTCTAAGATTGACTAGGACCTACACAAAGGTAATTATGCAGGAGCCCTCTCTAATTAAGCATACACAACTCAATGCTATAGAGGAATTCCCTCATCTAGTAAAGTCATTCAAATCATGATGCCTAGATACATTAATTTATGAATATCAAGCTAGATTCATCATTGGTTGGCACCAAAATAAATAAAGACCAACAAAATTTTTGATGAAAGTAATTTATTCAAATAAATTTAAATTTGAAAAACATGATTGTTCCAATTAAATATTAAGGAAAGAAAAATTGAAAAGTAACATTCAAGCTAAGGAAAGTTTGTTGAGTTAAGCTTCTTTTCCTTTCACATCTTCAATTTTTCCATCTTAAAAGGATGATAAAACAAAATCTTCTTCCAATCCTTTTCCCACCATGAAGGTTGCCGATGGAGGTACTCTTCCAAACTTAGGCAAAGCATTGTTCTTGGTATTAGGCATGTCCAGCTCGGGTAGCTTACCACTATCGATTAGTTCTTAGATCTAATGTTTTAGTCACAAGCATTTGTCTGTCTCGTGTCATTGTGTCTGATGAAACTCACAAAAGGCTTTAGTATCATATTTTGGGGGTAAAGGATTCTGCAAAGGTCGAGGGGCCAATGGCTGTAATAGTCCCTTCTTTTGTAGCTTGTTGAAGACCCAAGACAAAGGCTTCCTTAGATCTGAAAACTACCTTCTATTTGCTTGACCAGTTATATTGACATCAGCTTCCTTTTGTGTACTTTGATTGCCAGGTTGATAATTTTGTTTTGCAGAAAAATGGTTCTTCTCCCTTTCCCACTCTTCAATTTGTAGACTAGCTTGGAGAAGATCTTTGAAATCCCGGATGAATGTATGAGACATCCTTTCACAAAGACTAGGCAACACCCCTCTCACAATCATCCTTATTTGATAAGATTTATCGGGCCTCTTCTTGAGCAAAGCAGCCTTATTTCTCCATCTTTTCACATAGTCCACAAAATTCTCATTTGGCCTTTGTCTAATGGACTCAACTTCCATTAAGGTAACTTCTAGCTCGACATTGTACCCATATTGCTGAATGAAATCCTTGTACAACATGTCCCAATCTTTTTGAGTACTTTTCTCTAAGGTGTTGAACCAATTTTGGACAATAGGGTCTAATGAGAGCATAAAATACCTCAGGGTTTGAGCTTTAGTAGCTCTGGCAGACTGCATAGCAGTGATATACTATTTCACATGGAGATGAGGATTTCCAGTACCATTGTACCTAGTGAAGGAAGGCATCTTGAACTTATAAGGGACCTCCTCATCTTATTCAAATAGTTTGTCGATCTCGGACATCTCTTCAGTTTTCAGCATCTTCTCAAATTTATTTTCTAAATCAGCACACATCTTCTCAACATTAGACATCTCGGTCTTTTTAATAGTTATCTTCTCAAAAACCTTTGGCTCCTTTTTGTCTTGAGGATCTTGGAAGTATTGAGCCCAGTCGTCATCATCATCAAGGACTACCTTGTCATCATCAAAAGCCACTTCACCAACCTTAGCCTTCCCTTTGTCCATTGGCTACTTGGTGCTGGCAGATGCTTCGACATTATTTCCTAAAATTGTATCTAATTGATTCTTCACGGTCTCTGCATGGGCCTCTTTTATTTCTTCCATCTTGGCATTGAGGGCGTCATCCACCATTCTTTGAATTTGTTTGGGCTCCATTGCTTTTGGTGAGAAAGTGATTGAGTCGGTGCTAGATTCTTCATCTCCGACGTAGGTCAGATTATCGTAAGCTTTTGAACTGTCATAATCCAAGGCTGTGAGCCAGAGAGGATATGAGATGCGAATGTATGTATGCATGTATGCATAAACAATAAACAAACAAGGATAAATAGGTTGTTCCTTCCAACCTTATAACTTCCACACACGAATGGCGAGTCTATTTTTCTAGGTATATGGTTAACAAAATACCAACATGGGGTATCTTATTTTTAAAATTTTTTCTCGGACATTTCAACCAATAGTTATATTTTAAAAATGGAAATCAGTTCATGATAATTCCCATTAATTAGGTTTTAATCCATTCAACCAACTGAAGTAGCTTTTATGCTATATTGGATTAAAACTAAATTAAGTGGTTTATTATAAATAGATTTCTCACTTTAAAAAGTAACTAATGATTTATGCAAAAAACAAGCCCATGATTAATAACTCTTAGTATAAATTAGGCTCACAATTAATTTTTGGTATTTTCATAATTGACCTAAATAATTTGTAAGCTCTTTGCAAGAAAAGGTTGAATGAAAATAATTTTGTTTCTAAGCCCATTGTAAAAAGATTTTAAGAAAAAAATGGATTTTTGACTTTGTATTTGAGTCTTGAGAAAAGAATTTTTGATTGATTTTGTTTTTTACAAAAGTTTTATATCTAAAGACCACCTTGAAAAGTTTTGAAATTAGCTTTGGTCTTTTGGATTTAGAGAAAAATTTATTTTGAGCTTACAAATGTACTTAGGTCATACTAGAAAAAGAACAAACCAAATAAGCCATTATTTAAGCTAAGATAAATTAACCATAGTCAAACAACAAGCATTTGGGGTAAAAACCTAAGGAAAGTAACTAGGCCAATTACATGAGCTTTAGTCTTCAGGTTAAAAGGCTTAGGTTCCCATAGCAAGTATATACCAAATGGTACAAGGCTATGAGTGGTTATTCCATGCTCGATCTCCATACCTTGAGTGAAAGTATGGTATCCCTTACATAACACAACACGGGTAACACGGGTGTCCTAACTCACGCACACGATGCAATCTAATATAATGCAATGGATAATATCATGATAAGAAAGAATAAAATAATAAAAAGACCAAAGGAATCAACTTCTCTTATTCCCAATAGAGTCGCCACTGTCACATCCCAAAGTTTAGGTAGTCGAGTATTAGGCAAGAAGGACATAAATAAGTGGTCAAATAGAGGCTCGAGATAGTCAAAAACAAAATCGGTGTGCAAAGGAGGCCTGTGAAGTCGACGGGACCTAAAGGTAATTTTTTGAAAGGCCGAGGACCTAAGTGGAAATTTCTCAAAAGTTAGGGGCAACTATGTAAACTTAAAAATTAAGTGTCGGAAGTTCTTAATAGTGCCCATATCCGACCCCGGAAGAATATTCTCGAGATTAATCGGGTCATAACCGTGGATTTCAATTTTTTCCAAAAACGCACGGTTTAAAAGTTACAATCGATTAATCGCTGGAGGGTATTTTAGTATTTTCACACCCTAGACTATAAAATTATAGCAAAGGAAGCCTAATGGCTTGCCAAATAAATAGATAAAAGAAGAAGGCAAGTGGACCAATTAAAAGTGGCCATTTTTGCCATAAGGTGTACCAATGGGAAATCAACACTTACACCAACATATCTTAACCTCTCTTGGCTGCCATTTGGATCAAAATAAGCTAAGGAAAGAATATAAAAGCCCTCTCTTACATGGTGAACTCGTACAAACCATAAGAGAAGGAAGAAGGAGGTGATTTTTCCAAAGTTTAAGGCTTTTGGTTGAAGATTTTGGTGACAAACAAGATTATAAGGTAAGAGAAACCTATCTCTAGTTTTAATTTCATGGATTAATGGTTAATTTAAGAGATTGAAATTAGGGTTCATGTAGCTAAATTTGGAGAAAATTCAAAAAATAATTATTTGAAGGATTTGATGAAAGAAATAATGGTGTTTAATGGTGAAAATAAGCTAGCAACCATTAGAAAAATCATAAGATAAGACTATGTCTATACCTAGGGTTCTTACCTTTGTATATGTGACATGTTAAATTCATAGGAAATCAAGGAGATTAGAGAGGAAAGGAAGTGAAATAGACATGAAGAGCAAGGAAAAGCAAGGTTTGGTACTTTAACTAATTGTTTGTTCATTTTCTTGAAAATTTTCTGTTTTAGAATTAGTGAAATGCTGTGACTTGTATGATTTTTAATTAAATATAGAAAAATGATCTTGAAGTGAATTTTTGATATGTTGTGCCTCAATTCGTCTAGAATGACTGAAAAATATTTTGAGTTGAATTCAGAATGGTTATGATTATGGAAAAATTATTTCTGTTAGACCTGCTGTAGGAGGTACCTTGACTGAGACAGCCATGTTTCCGGATTTTTAATAAAATTTAGAAAAATAATCTTCAATTGAATTTTGCATATGTTTTTTTTTAGTGAGTCTAGTATTTGATAAGAATAAATTGGAACCATATTGATTGAATTTAAATTATGGAATTCACAAAATTTAGAATTGCTGCCAGGATGCAGGGCAACTGGAGCAGTCTGGTTGGGTGAACTACTTGACCAAGATTTTGTATCCAGTTTGATCTGAAATTTTAAAAGAATAATTTTAAGAGGTAGGACTAAATTCTATAAAACGTTTAGAGTTTTTAGTCAAGTAGATTATTTTATACAATTTTTCAAAATAAGGATCAAGTTGAGTCCAAAACCAGAATTTACTATTCATATGGTCATTTTGCTAAAATTCATTTGGTCATTTTTCAAAAGTAATCCAATTGATTCCTTATGCATATAAATGAGCATAATACGTTATTAAAATGACAAAATATGATATTTCACGTTGAAATAATATAAGAAACATAAGTCGATAATTGTATAATGCATATTCGATTAAGAAATGACATGAAAATTTTGGCTCCACTAGGTATCTGGGATAGTACTGAATAGGGTAAGGGTATGATATATCATACTATATGCAGTGCTGCTTTAATATAGTACTTTGGTCTGAGTTATATAGGGTGATGACCCGAGCTATATAGGACTTCGGTCTGAGTTATATAGGGCAATCGCCCGAGTTATATAGGACTCCGGTCCGAGGGCTTCAGCCACAGATTCCACAGGGCTTGGTCCGCAATTTTTTTAGGGCCACAGCCACAGAATATATATACAATTGTTTCAGTTAGTTCCTTACTATACGTTAGTCTACCAAATTACCTTGTGGAGCGAACTGATAAAATAATAATAACTGAATATAGGACATGTATGGATTGTTTTTACTGTGATATTATTTTTCAATACGACTCATTGCTTTTAAAAGTGCATTATGCTTTTATTATTTATTTTTCGTAATTAGTTAAAGTACCCACTAAGCAATGCTTAGTGAGTTTAGTTTCTTCTAAACTCGTAGGCTATTAGCAAGGAGCCAGTAGCGAGCAGAGGAGTCCTGCGATCTGTCGGTCATCAACAAACTTAGGTGGTGCTCTTCATTTTGTATTTTGGTATTAGAAACTGGCATGTACTTATTTGAACAATACAAAGAGATAACTTGATGTAGCATGTAAATCTAGTAATGTATAATAACTGTATGGTTTTAAATTGAGTTGGGTTGTGAATATAGAAGTGTGAATTCTTCTTGCAGGATTATAGTTGAGGTTATAAGGGTGGATTATTGGGAGTGTGCTTGAGTTGAATTATGAAACAAAATGTTTTTTAAAAATAAGAAAAATCAGTTTTGTCGACACTTGGGACCTAGAATTTTAAGGGAGACTCCGTCAAAATTTTTGGAAAATTTTTATAAGGAACATTAAGTAAGCTGACATAACCAGAGCTCGTATCCCGATGTAGCATTCCTCCTCGGCTTATTCATAGGTCGGGAAAGGGTGTTACAATTTGTGGTATCAGAGCATAGGTTTAGTCAATTCTGGAGATAGGTAGTAAGTAAGTAACTATGTGTGCCATGTAAGATAAAGTAAGGAGAAAGTTATATGATGAATAGGTAGATGTACATGCCAGATAGGAGTTGATAATCGAGTTATATGTTGATGAATTAAGCAGATAGCTATTTATGTCAATATAGGATGTCTCTAGATCCGTGGCAAGCTATGGAACAAAATGTAGAATCGCAAGCATCTGGGTCTGCAGATGCCGGGGAAGCTCATAGACCAGGGTCAGCAACAGCTGAAATACCCGGTCCGAAAACTTACCTTAGGCAGATAGCAGCAACATTCCAACAAATGACTGTTATTAATTATATGAGCAATGTATTAACATATATGAACAAGCAAGTTTCGGGGCGAAAATTAAATTAAGGGAGGTAGAACTGACACATCCCAAAGTTTAGGTAGTCGAGTATTAGGCAAGAAGGACATAAATATGTGGTCAAATAGAGGCTTGAGATAGTCAAAAACAAAATCAGTGTGCAAAGGAGGCCCGTAAAGTCGACGGGACCTAAAGGTAATTTTTCGAAAGGCCGAGGACCTAAGTGGAAATTTCTCAAAAGTTAGGGGCAACTATGTAAACTTAAAAATTAAGTGTCGGATGTCACATCCCAAAGTTGAGGTAGTTGAGTATTAGGCCAGAAGGACATAAATAAGTGGTCAAATAGAGGCTCGAGATAGTCAAAAACAAAAATCGGTGTGCAAAGGAGGCCCGTGAAGTCGACGGGACCTAAAGGTAATTTTTCAAAAGGCTAAGGACCTAAGAGTAATTTCCAAAAGTCATACTGGATGTTCTTAATAGTGCACATAACATATTCTAAAAATGGAAAGTAGAGAAAAATCGGGACACAACTACGCGTAACGGTTTTTCCAGAAAATGCCCCGTTAAAGAGAAATGATGACATGTAGACTAGGGGCATTTTGGTCAATTTTATTAAGATTTATACATGAATCCAAAGTAGAAAATAAACATAAAAGTAAGTAGAGAACGTCGAGAGGTTGAATATGAAATGATCGTCAGTAGAAACGGAAACCGGGCAAAACCCGAGCAAAGAAAGGACCTAAAGGGAATTTTGTAAAAAGTTGAGGGCTTATTGGTAATTTTTCAAAATGACTTGGAAACCTAAAATGGACCTTACAAATAGAAAGTAGAGGTCGAGAGGATCAAAACTATATGTAGTTTGACTCGTGGAACTGTACAGTTTAAGAGATATGATCAATTAATCGTCGGAACGTAAAGTGGGCCCGGTTTTGTGTCGGGACCGTATGGGTAACACGGGATAACTTTAGAGTATCCAATGAGAAGAGGGACAAGTGGGGAAGAAGTAATGGGAAAGAAAACTATAAAAATCTCTTGTTGGCCAATCAAAAGTAACCATTTAGCATGAGTATTAAATGAAGAAAGAGAAAGGTGGACAAGTGGTCTTAAAGGATTTATCCAACACATAAGGTGATCATCATTTCCCTTATATATATATATCATGATATGAAGAACAAAATCTCTCTTTTCCACTTACAAATTTCGGCCACAATAGGAAAAGCAAAAGGGAATTAAAGAGCAAGGTTTGGTACTTTAACCATTGAACTCCTTTTGAAATTTTTCTTTTTTACAATTAGTAAAATGCTGTGACTTGTATGATTTTTAATTAAATATAGAAAAATTAAGTTGAGCTGAATTTTGGATATGGTGTTTTTTAATAAGTCTAGTATTTGAGAAAAATAATTTGGAACCATATTGATTGAATTTAATTTACGGAATTCATAAAATTCAGAACTGCTGCCAGGATGCAGGGCAACTGGAGCAGTCTGGTTGGGTGAACTACTTGACCAAGATTTTGTGTCCAGTTTGATCTGAAATTTTAAAGGAATAATTTTAAGATGCAAAACTAAATTCTGTAAAAATTTTAGAGTTTTTAGCCAAGTGGATTCTTTTATACAAATTTTCTAAAACAAGGATAAAGTTGGGTCAAGAACCAGAGTTTATTGTTCATATGGAAATTTTTCATTATTAACTTGGTCAAAAACTTGGTGTGGGTGTTTTATCATTTTATTTTTAGTATTGAGTTTAATTATGATATGAAGAATAAATTAAGATGGAAAATATGTGAATACATATGATACATATGTGAGTATATGTGATATTTGTGTAAATATATATTGTATATACATGGAGAATATGTGGTATATATACGAAGTGAATGGGTATATATGAAATGTTATATATGCTCTACTCGGTAAATGGGTAAAACCAGTCTAGAATGGGGGTTTGGCATGCCATCCTACCGGCAGTACTGTCTTAACGGCTTCGGTCGGGATGTTACTTACGCGCGCGCGGTTATATCGTGTGAGGTCAAGATCATGGCAACTAGTCGTGTGAGACCAAGACCACACAGTTATTCTATATCGTGTGAGACCAAGATCATGACAATTATTCGTGTGAGGTCAAGACCACGCGTAACTCTATATGAGGCCTCATTTTGAGATCGGTGTATTCATAATTACCGAGTGGAGCAGATTAACTCGTAATTATAATGAAGTTATATTACTTGTTGTTTACATACAGAATGTGAATCTTAACTTAATTAGAAAATATAAATATGATGATTGTATGAAAATAGTTTAATTATGCAGTATTCTACTTTTATATGTGATATCGAGTAGACATTGTATGGCAATGGTTAAAGTACCCACTGGGCAATAAGTTGCTCATCGAGTTATATGTCTAACTCGCAGGTAGTGTATAGAAGATCAGCATTTCTGCAGCGGCTCGCATCAGCTCGACGGTGATTAGGATAGGACTTTTGACATAAAATAGTAGTATGGCATGTACGTTATATCTATTGTAAAGGTTTGTTAACATATTAAGTATTATGGTGTATGTAACAAGAGAATAAACAGTGGTATGGTAATGAAACTTAGCAAATGATATGTAATCTTGAGAAATGATATAGAAGTGTGAACTTTTCTTGCAGGATTGTAGTTGAGGTTATAAGGGTGGATTATTGGGAGTGTGCTTGAATTGAATTGTGAAATAAAATATTTTTCAAAAATAAGAAAAATCAGTTTTGTCGACACTTGGGACCCAAATTTCTAGGCGAACCTCTGGCAAAATTTCTGTAAAATCGAAACTAAAATTTGACTAAGTAAAATTGGTAGCAACATTAGGATAGTGTGGTGCCTCTACTCGGCTTACACATGTAGGCCGGGAAGGGGTGTTACAATTTGTGGTATCAGAGCATTGGTTTAGCCGTTCCTGGGCGATTAGACATAGGAAAGTGTATGATAATTAGATATCGGGAGATAGTAAACGAAGTGAGTTAGAAAGACTTTAGATAGGAAGAGGAAAATATAGAAGGATATACGTTTTACATTGGGAGTGGCCATTACCAACGTAAAACGGGATACCCTGTAGTAGTTATGTTATTTGTAAAACAGTTATATATGAAAAGAAAGAGTCGAGAATAATTAAGCATGAGTTATTGAGTCTAATGTACATGCCATATATGAAAAAGGCTATATGTCGAGCTATGCAGACTGCTGATTATTTTTATATTGTAGGATGTCTCTAGACACGCAACAAGCTATGGAACAGGAGACAGAATCCCAAGCCTCCGCACCAATAGGTGTTGAGGAAGCCTATGGACTAGGACTAGGGCCAGCAGCAGTCGAAGTACCCGGTCTGGAAACTTACCTTAGGCAGATAGCAGCAGCATTCCAACAAATGGCCGGAAGGGGCCCTGCTGCTGAGGGGGATAGGAAACCCCCGATTGAGAAGCTGAGGAAATATGGTGCAAAAGAATTTAAGGCTGGTCATGAAGAGGGATCTGAGGAAGCGGAATATTGGTTAGATAGTATCATTAGAGTTCTTGACCAGCTTTGATGCACTCAGGAAGAAAGAGTAATTTGTGCTACGTCACTACTGACGGAGGAGGCATACATATGGTGGGATACCACTCAGCAACGGGTTCTACTGGAACAACGGACTTGGGAAATTTTCAAGAGCGACTTCAAAAAGAGATATATAACTGATGCATATTTAGCTACAAGGTGCAATGAGTTCATCCATTTGAAGCAAGGTAGAATGACGGTATTAGAGTATGAGAAAGAATTTACGCGCCTCAGTAAGTATGGGAGGAAGTTAATAGAAACTGAAGCTGAACGATGTGAGAAATTTTTGGAAGGACTTAATGATGAAATTAAGATCCAATTAGTAGTGCTGGAGAATACTGAATTTTCAAGATTAGTAGCAAAAGCACTAGATGTTGAGAAGGTACAAGTGAATCTGAAGAGTAGTCAACAGAAAAGCCAGCAAAAAAAGGGAACAGGTTCAGAGCACCCCAAGTAGTTATCAGCCTGCTAGTAAGAAATCTAGGAGTGGATTTTCTAGACCCCTAAGACAAATACAAAGCCAGGGAACAGTACAGAGGTCAGGTTATTCAACTTCACCAATGGTGAGTTCGGCAGGAACTACTAGAGTGGAATATCCAACCTGTGAAATTTGTGGAAAGAAACATCTTGGAAATTGTTGGTTTGCAATAGATGGAGTATGTTGGGGCTGTGGTGAAAGGGGCCATTTGAGAAAGGATTGCCCAAAGAAAGTTATAACAGTACCTAGTGCACAGGAACAACCATCTGTAATTGGAAGTAGAGTTACAGGCCGAGGCAGAGGTAGAGCAAGTAGTAACAACCAAGCAGGAACGTACTCGGAATCAGTAGATCACCCCGAACCAAGAGCACCAGCTAGAGTATATTGCATGAGGGCAGAGGAGAATAAAACAAGAGAAGAAAAGGAAGGTATTTAAATTTAAAATTTGTGTTTTAAGTATATATATATATGTATGACTATTATTAGCAATGTATTTACATGTATGAACAAGCAAGTTTCGGGGCGAAACTTAAATTAAGGGAGGTAGAACTGTCACATCCCAAAGTTTAGGTAGTCGAGTATTAGGCCAGAAGGACATAAATAAGTGGTCAAATAGAGGCTCGAGATAGTCAAAAACAAAAATCGGTGTGCAAAGGAGGCCCGTGAAGTCGACGGGACCTAAAGGTAATTTTTCAAAAGGCTAAGGACCTAAGAGTAATTTCCAAAAGTCATACTGGATGTTCTTAATAGTGCACATAACATATTCAAAAAATGGAAAGTAAAGAAAAATCGGGTCACAACTACGCGTAACGATTTTTCCAGAAAATGCCCCGTTAAAGAGAAATGATGACATGTAGACTAGGGGCATTTTGGTCATTTTTATTAAGATTTATACATGAATCCAAAGTAGAAAATAAACATATGAGTAAGTAGAGAACATCAAGGGGTTGAATATGAAATGATCGTCAGTAGAAACGGAACCCGGGTAAAACCCGAGCAAAGAAAGGACCTAAAGGGAATTTTGTAAAAAGTTGAGGGCTTATTGGTAATTTTTCAAAATAACATGGAAACCTAAAATGGACCTTACAAATAGAAAGTAGAGGTCGAGATGATCAAAACTATATGTAGTTTGACTCGTGGAACTGTACGGTTTAAGAGATATGATCAATTAATCGCCGGAACGTAAAGTGGGCCCGGTTTCGTGTCGGGACCGTATGGGTAACACGGGACAACTTTAGGGTATCCAATGAGAAGAGGGACAAATGGGAAGAAGTAATGGGAAAGAAAACTATAAAAATCTCTTGTTGGCCAATCAAAAGTAACCATTTAGCATGAGTATTAAATGAAGAAAGAGAAAGGTGGACAAGTGTTCTTGAAGGATTTATCCAACACATAAGGTGATCATCATTTCCCTTATATATATATATATCATGATATGAAGAACAAAATCTCTCTTTTCCACTTACAAATTTCGGCCACAATAGGAAAAGAAAAAGGGAATTAAAGAGCAAGGTTTGGTACTTTAACCATTGAACTCCTTTTGAAATTTTTCTTTTTTACAATTAGTAAACTGCTGTGACTTGTATGATTTTTAATTAAATATAGAAAAATTATCTTGAGTTGAATTTTGGATATGTTGTTTTCTAATAAGTCTAGTATTTGAGAAAAATAATTTGGAACCATATTGATTGAATTTAGTTTACGGAATTTATAAAATTCAGAACTGCTGCCAGGATGCAGGGCAACTGGAGTAGTCTGGTTGGGTGAACTACTTGACCAAGATTTTGTGTCCAGTTTGATCTGAAATTTTAAAGGAATGATTTTAAGATGCAAAACTAAATTCTGTAAAAATTTTAGAGTTTTTAGACAAGTGGATTAATTTATACAAATTTTCTAAAAGAAGGATCAAGTTGGGTCAAGAACCAGAGTTTATTGTTCATATGGAAAATTTTCATTATTAACTTGGTCAAAAACTTGGTGTGGGTGTTTTATCATTTTATTTTTAGTATTGAGTTTAATTATGATATGAAGAATAAATTAAGATGGAAAATATGTGAATACATATGATACATATGTCAGTATATGTGATATTTGTGTAAATATATATTGTATATACATGGAGAATATGTGGTATATATACGAAGTGAATGGGTATATATGAAATGTTATATATGCTCTACTCGGTAAATGGGTAAAACCGGTCTAGAATGGGGGTTTGGCATGCCATCCTACCGGCAGTACTGTCTTAACGGCTTCGGTCGGGATGTTACTTACGCGCGCACGGTTATATTGTGTGAGGTCAAGATCATGGCAACTAGTCGTGTGAGACCAAGACCACGCAGTTATTCTATATCGTGTGAGGCCAAGATCATGACAATTATTCGTGTGAGGTCAAGACCACGCGTAACTCTATATGAGGCCTCATTTTTAGATCGGTGTATTCATAATTACCGAGTGGAGCAGATTAACTCGTAATTATAATGAAGTTATATTACATGTTGTTTACATACAGAATGTGAATCTTAACTTAATTAGAAAATATAATTATGATGATTGTATGAAAATAGTTTAATTATGCAGTATTCTACTTTTATATGTGATATCGAGTAGACATTGTATGGCAATGGTTAAAGTACCCACTGGGCAATAAGTTGCTCAGCGAGTTATATGTCTAAATCGCAGGTAGTGTATAGAAGATCAGCATTTCTGCAGCGGCTCGCATCAGCTCGACGGTGATTAGGATAGGACTTTTGACATAAAATAGTAGTATGGCATGTACGTTATATCTATTGTAAAGGTTTGTTAACATATTAAGTATTATGGTGTATGTAACAAGAGAATAAACAGTGGTATGGTAATGAAACTTAGCAAATGATATGTAATCTTGAGAAATGATATAGAAGTGTGAACTTTTCTTGCAGGATTGTAGTTGAGGTTATAAGGGTGGATTATTGGGAGTGTGCTTGAGTTGAATTGTGAAATAAAATATTTTTCAAAAATAAGAAAAATCAATTTTGTCGACACTTGGGACCCAAATTTCTAGGCGAACCTCTGGCAAAATTTCTGTAAAATCGGAACTAAAATTTGACTAAGTAAAATTGGTAGCAACATTAGGATAGTGTGGTGCCTCTACTCGGCTTACACATGTAGGCCGGGAAGGGGTGTTACATCGGAAGTTCTTAATAGTGCCCATATCCGACCCCGGAAGAATATTCTCGAGATTAATCGGGTCATAACCGTGGATTTCAATTTTTCCCGAAAACGCACGGTTTAAAAGTTACAATCGATTAATCGCTGGAGGGTATTTTGGTATTTTCACATCCTAGACTATAAAATTACAGTAAAAGAAAGTTGAGGGGGGTCAAAATATGAATAAAAGGAAGCCTAATGACTTGCCAAATAAATAGATAAAAGTAGAAGGCAAGTGGACCAATTAAAAGTGGCCATTTTTGCCATAAGGTGTACCTATGGGAAATCAACACTTACACCAACACATCTTAACCTCTCTTGGCTGCCATTTGGATCAAAATAAGCTAAGGAAAGAATATAAAAGCCCTCTCTTACATGGTGAACTCGTCCAAACCATAAGAGAAGGAAGAAGGAGGTGATTTTTCCAAAGTTTAAGGCTTTTGGTTGAAGATTTTGGTGACAAACAAGATTATAAGGTAAGAGAAACATATCTCTAGTTTTAATTTCATGGATTAATGGTTAATTTAAGAGATTGAAATTAGGGTTCATGTAGCTAGATTTGGAGAAAATTCAAGAAATAATTATTTGAAGGATTTGATGAAAGAAATAATGGTGTTTAATGGTGAAAATAAGCTAGCAACCATTAGAAAAATCATAAGATAAGACTATGTCTATACCTAGGGTTCTTACCTTTGTATATGTGACATGTTAAATTCATAGGAAATCAAGGAGATTAGAGAGGAAAGGAAGTGAAATAGACAAGAAGAGCAAGGAAAAGCAAGGTTTAGTACTTAAACTAATTGTTTGTTCATTTTCTTAAAATTTTTCTGTTTTAGAATTAGTGAAATGCTGTGACTTGTATGATTTTTAATTAAATATAGAAAAATGTTCTTGAAGTGAAGTTTTGATATGTGGTGCCTCAATGCGTCTAGAATGACTCAAAAATATTTTTAGTTGAATTCGGAATGGTTATGATTATGGAAAAATTATTTCTGTTAGACCTGCTCTAGGAGGTACCTTGACTGAGAGAGCCATGTTTCCGGATTTTTAATAAAAATTAGAAAAATAATCCTCAATTGAATTTTGGATATGTTGTTTTTTAGTGAGTCTAGTATTTGAGAAGAATAAATTGGAACCACATTGATTGAATTTAAATTACTGAATTCTCAAATTTTAGAACTGCTGCCAGGATGCAGGGCAATGGAGCAGTCTGGTTGGGTGAACTACTTGACCAAGATTTTGTGTCCAGTTTGATCTGAAATTTTAAAGGAATTATTTTAAGATGTAAAAGTAAATTCTGTAAAAATTTTAGAGTTTTTAGTCAAGTATATTATTTTATACAATTTTTCAAAATAAGGATCAAGTTGAGTCCAAAACCAGAATTTACTATTTATATGGTCATTTTGCTAATATTCATTTGGTCATTTTTCAAAAGTAATCCAATTGATTCCTTATGCATATAAATGAGCATAATATGTTATTAAAATGACAAAATATGATATTTCACATTGAAATAATATAAGAAACATAAGTCGATAATTGTATAATGCATATTCGATTAAGAAATGGCATGAAAATTTTGGCTCCACTGGGTATCTGGGATAGTACTGAGTAGGGTAAGGGTATGATACATCATACTATACGTAGTGTTGCTTTAATATAGGACTTCAGTCTGAGTTATATAGTGTCACGACCTGAACTATATAGGACTTCGGTCCGAGTTATATAGGGCAATCGCCCGAGTTATATAGGACTCCGGTCCGAGGGCTTCGGCCACAGATTCCACAGGGCTTGGTCCGCAATTGTTTTAGGGCCACAGCCACAGAATTTATATACAGTTGTTTCAGTTAGTTCCTTACCATACGTTAGTCTACCAAATTACTGTAACACCCCCACATCCGGTACATGCACATTACAATTACCACAATGTAATATCCATGCACTGAACATAGGGACGCTACGATTTTCTTTAACATTCAAAACATTTTAAATGATACTATAATCTTTCTCATTATACATTATAGAAAATAAGTAATTAACTTATAATATAAAAACAAAATAGATATAAAAATATTTACTTAATACGCAGCGGAATTTAAAGATTTGTTACATATACAAAAGCATTTAAATTCATATTTATATTATAAACAATAGTGTACAAAATATAAATAAGTTATACATGATTGGCAGTTCTTCTCTGCTCTTTAAGTTCCAAAGTAATCTCTTCAATGTCTACTCTCACTCGGTCTCAAAGAGCTCTCAGGTTCAACCTGATCACCTGCGCGATTAACACTATCGCGCTAAGCCAACGGCTTAGTAATACAAAACATGCTATTATCATGCTTTGAATGCAATGCAATATCACACATCTTAATAATAGAGACCACATCATACTTTTGCATTACACCATTCATGATCATATAAGCATATCACATTTCACAAGTTCTTTTATATCTCATTATTCAATCAATTCATCTTAATAAATCACATTTAAACAAAGACACACATGGGCCCAAAACACACTAATATGCTATTCAATTTTCAGAGTTAATGCTTTGGTTTTATTTTCACATTCATCATTATCATAAACCTAACTAGGCTTCAAGGATTAGGTTCAACCAAGCTTCAAGGGGAGCAAAGCATGCTAAGCTTCAACCCAACTTGGCTTCAAGAACCAATCCAACCTAGCTTCAAGGGTGGTAACATCTCAATTAGGCTTCAAGGACCAAGTCCAACCTAACTTCAAGAGATTGTTACTCATATTAGGCATGCCACCAACAACAAACTCTGAAAATGGAATAACACATTAGCCACACAACTCATTTATTATTTCATTATCATTTCCATTCTTAATTCTCATCATCATAGCCAAATACAATGGCTTCATATCTCATTAAAATCATATTAGCCAATCATAATGGCCTCATATCTCATCATGTTTCACTTCACATTATCACATTTTATTTTTCAAATATACATAGCCAAATACATCAAACATTATCACATAGGCATACATGCCTCAATTATCTCAATTTACATTATGCATATGGCATCATGGATATAAACATAACAAAGGACATTATTCATATGAGTCAACCATATCATCCAATGAATATATGCAACAATGACATGTTTGTACTTACCTCAATAACAATTTATACAACTTTTAACACTTCCTTGTCCAAGATCCTTCACTTCTCAAATCAATGATCAATCACTTGCTTCAAAACCTAATCCAAAAGTAATAACATACACTTGCTTAGAGATACACAAGAGATAATCCAATTAAGAGTTAACTAGGGCAAACCCTAAACTTGACACGCTCACCCACACGGGCGTGTCCATGACCGTGTCTTAAATCCACAACACAGAAGCCTTTACATGCTCAACACCACGGGCGTGTCACTGGGCGTGTAATACATTCTGCTTCCCACAAATAATAACACGTCCAACATCATGAACGTGCTCATGGTCGTGTCAATTTTCCAATCTCACAGTAGCTATGACACGCTCAATAACACGGGCGTGTTACTGATCGTGTAACACCTACTGCCTCTAACACAATTGACACGCCTAAACATCTGGACGTGCTCCTGAGCGTGTCCGACCAAAACTCAGAATCCGGCCAAACCAACCCAACACTCAACAACACACTTCTATCCACTAACATTCACTTCAACCAATCTTCACAAAACATACCCAAAACCCATCTCAAACTTGCAGCAACACCAAAACAAACCAAAACACATATCAAACACAAAACATCAAATCATCTCAAAACTCTAAACACAACACAACATCATCTCCTCCAATTAACTTACTCTTTCCTTCAACTTATCCTTAAAATCCAAGATCAAACTAATCAAACACCCTTAAACATATCAAAATCAAGTAACACAATCTTAGATCATCTATCAAATCCAAACATCATATCAAATAAACAAAAAGATCAAAAGAGAACTTACCAAAGTTATAAAACTTCTTGAATCATCAACTTGATCACTTAATCTTCCTTCAATTTGAGCTTAACTCTTCAAGATCTTCTCTTTGTCTCTTGCTTTCCTTTGTCTATGGAGAAGCCGGCCACACAAAGAAGAAAGAAGAAATGAACCACAAGAAACAAAGTCAACTCTTCTTTTAATCTCCACCAAGTGTTTCAATTCAAGCAATTACCAAAACACCCTTCCTCCATTTAATTAACCTCTTGTCTCTTATATGCCCAATTAAGTAATTTCACCTATCACAAATGAAAATATCTTCTTCCCTTGACCACTCTTTTGATCAACTTATATGTTATATATATTATCATATAAGCAACATATACAATTTTCTCTAAACCCTCTTTTCTTTCCCAAAACACAAATACATAAACATTGTCTTCCAATTTCTTTTCTTATCAACATAACATATATACTTAATTCAAACAAACAACAATTATATCCAAACTTCTAGGGCATACTTTGGGATATTACAATTCTCCCCCTCTAAAAAGAAATTTCATCCCCGAAATTACCTGATATTAAGTCTGAAACAATTGAGGATATTGATCTCGCATGGTTTGCTCACTTTCCCAAGTTGATTCTTCTCTACCATGATTCTTCCAAAGAATCTTCACAATTGGCACTTTCTTATGTCTCAACTCTTTCATTCCATAAGCCAAAATAGCAACTGGTTCTTCTTCAAAAGTTAGATCTGGACTCACTTCAATAGATTCAACTGATAACACATGAGATGGATCTGATCTGTACCTCCTCAACATAGAAACATGGAATACATTATGGATCCTATCCAACTCAGGTGGCAAAGCAAGCCAATAAGCAACTGGCCCAACTCTTTCCAAAACTTCATACGGTCCAATGAAACGAGGACTCAGTTTCCCTTTCCGACCAAATCTCAAAATCCTCTTCCAAGGAGACACTTTCAAAAATACCTTATCTCCCACATCAAACTCTATGTCCCTCCTTTTCAGATCTGCATAAGACTTCTGTCGGTCTGAAGCTGCTTTTAATCTATCTCAAATCATTTTCACTTTCTCCTCAGTTTCTTGAATCAATTCAGGCCCAATCAGCTTACCATCTCCAAGTTCACTCCAACATAGAGGTGTCCTACACCGGTTACCATATAATGCTTCGAATGGTGCCATACCAATGCTAGATTGATGACTGTTGTTGTAAGCAAACTCCACAAGTGGTAGAAATATGTCCCAACTTCCAGAGAAATCAATGACACAACTTCTCAACATGTCCTCAATAATCTGTATCACCCTCTCAGACTGTCCATCCGTCTGTGGATGAAAAGCAGTGCTGAAGTGTAATCGAGAACCCAAAGCACTATGCAAACTCTTCCAAAATCTTGAAGTAAATTGGGGATCTCGATCAGACACTAGAGAAATTGGAACACCATGCAACTTCACAATCTCATGGATATACAGCTCAGCTAACCTCTCCAAAGAGTAATCCATCCGAACCGAAAGAAAATGAGCTGTCTTAGTCAATCTATCCACAATTACCCAAATAGCATCATGTTTCCTTTGTGTCATTGGCAAACCAGACACAAAATCCATTGTTACTCTTTCCCACTTCCATTCTGGCACTGACAAAGGTTGAAGCAACCCGGTTGGAACTTGATGCTCTACTTTTACCTTCTGACAGGTGAGACATTTAGATACAAACTCAGCAATGTCTCTCTTCATACCGAACCACCAGTAATGCTGTCTCAAGTCATGATACATCTTGGTATTGCCTGGATGCATAGCAAATACTGACTGATGTGCTTCTTCTAGAATAATCTTTTTCAAATTAGCATCATCAGGTACACACAATCGGTTCTTAAACCAGAGACTCCCATCACTTCTCACAATAAAATCTCTACTCTTTCCACTCTGGCAATCTGAAACAATCTTTTGAATCTTCTCATCAGTCAACTGAGCCCTTTTAACCTGATCCAACAAAACTGGTCTCAACTGCAACTGTGCCAATAATGCACCATCATCACAAGATACAAACCTAACATGCAACGCTCTCAATTCAACAAGCAACGAGAGCGAATAAACAGTTAAACCAGCTAAAGACTTCCAACTCAAGGCATCAGCAACAACATTTGCTTTACCTGGATGATAATCAATCAAACAGTCGTAGTCTTTGATCAACTCCAACCATCTCCTCTGCCGAAGATTTAGCTCTTTCTGAACCCCCAAATATTTCAAACTTTTATGATCAGTATAGATAAAACACTTCTCCCCAAACAGATAGTGTCGCCATATCTTCAATGCAAACACTATGGCTGCCAACTCCAAGTCATGGGTCGGATAATTGAGCTCATGCGGTTTCAACTGTCGAGAAGCATAGGCTATAACTTTACCTTCTTGCATCAAAACACAACCCAAACCACTATGTGAAGCATCACTGTAAATCACATATGGTTTGCCTTCTACAGGTAAAGAAAGAACAGGCGCTTGAGTCAACATTTCTCTCAACTGTTCAAAGCTAGCCTGACACTGATCCGTCCACACAAATCTAACTCCCTTCCGAAGCAATCTGGTGAGTGGAGTAGCTATCAAAGAAAATCCTTTTACAAACCGTCGATAATAGCCTGCCAAACCCAGAAAACTTCTAACTTCAGTCACAGACTTTGGTGGACTCCAATTCAAAATAGCTTCAACTTTACTCGGATCAACTCTAATACCTTCTGCTGAAACTATATGACCGATAAAAGTTACTTGGTCAAGCCAAAACTCACACTTCGACAACTTAGCAAACAATTGCTTCTCTCTCAAGATTTGCAACACAATCCGCAGATGTTTATCATGTTCCTCTTCATTACGCGAATACACCAGAATATCATCAATAAAGACCACTACAAACTGATCCAGATAGGGCCTAAACACCCTATTCATCAAGTCCATAAAAGCTGCAGGTGCATTCGTCAAACAAAATGGCATTACTAAAAACTCATAATGCCCATACCAGGTCCGAAAGGCTGTTTTAGGAACATCTTCAGCTCTGACTCTCAGCTGATGATACCCAGATCTCAGATCAATTTTAGAAAACACTGTTGCACCCTTCAAATGATCAAAGAGATCATCGATTCTAGGCAAAGGATATTTATTTTTAATAGTTACCTTGTTCAATTGCCTATAATCGATACATAATCTCATAGTACCATCTTTCTTCTTCACAAATAAAACAGGAGCTCCCCACAGAGAAACACTGGGGCGAATAAATCCTTTATCCAACAACTCCTGTAATTGCACTTTCAACTCCCTCAATTCTGCTGGTGCCATTCTATAAGGAGTAATAGAGATAGGAGTGGTACCAGGCAATAATTCAATACCAAACTCCACCTCTCTCTCAGGAGGCAAACCTGGCAACTCCTCTGGAAACACATCTGGGAACTCTGCAACTGTGGGTATATCATCAATTTGAGAACCCCTTACTCTAGTATCTACCACATGAGCAAGATAAGCGTCACACCCCTTTCTAATCAACCTCCTGGCTGCAACAGCTGAAACAAACAAGGATGCTAGCTGTCCCTGCTCACTAGATACTATCACCTCTCTACCACCACCAGTTCTTAAAGTAACAAATTTCTTTTTACAGTCTACCACAGCTCCATGTCTAGATAGCCAGTCCATGCCTAGGATCACATCATATTCCTTAAAAGGCATTTCGATCAAATCTCCAAGGAACTCCTCACCTTGCACCATTACTGCACTATCTCGGTGCACCTTACTAACAATCACACTATGCCCTAAAGGATTTGTCACCAATACATCAAATCCTAGGGATTCAGCATGCATATCAGGCACAGGCAAAACAGATGCACTAATATATGAGTGAGTGGAACCCGAATCAATCAAAGCAAGTACTGAAGTATCAAATAAAGAAAAAGTACCAGCTATGACTGCCGAAGCATCTGGCTGCCTCTGCATAACATATATCCTCTGGGAAGATCCAACTTCCTCTGGTCTACTCTCCCTGGATGTTGAACCTCCTCTAGAACTGAACCCAGGTCTACCTCCTCTGCTGACACCCCTGCCTCCTCGACCTCCCCTCACACTAGGTCGAGAAGCCGCAGAATCAACTGACATCTGCTCATGCCTCTCAGGACAATCTCTCACAAAGTGATCAGGTGATCCACATCTGAAGCACACCCCTGCAACACCAGTCTTCCAACAAGGACCACCATGTGGCCTACCACAATGAATGCAGATGGGTAGGGTGGATCTCTGAATCATTGGGGTCGGAGCACTCGCCACTGACACTGTAGGTCTAAATCTCTGTCTCTGAAACTGTACTGACCTACCAGCTGGTCTCTGACTCCTACTAACCCGAGGAACAAAACTTCCTTTACCTCTCTTAGTAGATGAAGACCCTGCCTCAAACTGTGGTCTTCTCATTCTGATCTCTTCTTCTGAAGCAGCTGCAATAACTTGAGCTCTCTCCACACTCCGAGCTGCTGCCACAAGCTGGGAAAAATCATGATATCTCGATCCAGCCACAAGACACATGATAGAGGGCCTCAATCCCTCCTCAAATCTCCTGCATCTATCTATCTCATCAGATATAATGCCCCCAACATACTGGCTCAACCGAATAAACTCAACTTCATATTCTGTTATGGTCCGGCTGTCTTGCTTTAAACTCAAAAACTCCATCTTCTTCATGTCCTTATACTCCCTCAGAGTATACTTCAATTCAAACTCTCTTAGAAAATCTGCATAGGACAAGGTTGGTGGATCATCCATAGCATGTGGCACTGTCTTCCACCAGTCGTATGCATCCTTCTGTAGCAATGATCTTGCATAATCAAAATTTTCCTCTGGGGTGGCTTGCAACTGAATGAAGATTCTCTGTACTTTATCAAGCCACTGCTCTGCTACAGCTGGATCAACAGTACCTAAGAAATCTTCCGCTCCATACTTCCTTAATTTGTCATAGTGCCTCACTGATACCAAAGGCTGAGGGGGTGGTGGCGGTGGTTGCACTGGTGCTTGCCTCAAAGCCTCTACCACATGCTTAAGCCAAGCTGGCGGAACCTCCTCACCAACCGGTCTCCCCGATACAGAAGCAGGTATCTCTCCAGCACTATCCACTCTAGCTCCCTCTCTAATCTCATCAGGAGCTATACTCTCAGCACTACCCTCAACTGACTGACGTGAGTGAGAGTCCATCACAACCTATATCTGCAAATATAGCAGAATACATCTTATTAAAAATCAGAGACTGCCAATCCCAAATATATATATTATTTAAAAACCAACTTTTTAAGTCAAAATATTCTTTTTCTTACATTTCACCTAGGTTCAGAATCTCAAACCTGGCTCTGATACCAGAACAACTGTAACACCCCCACATCCGGTACATGCACATTACAATTACCACAATGTAATATCCATGCACTGAACATAGGGACGCTACGATTTTCTTTAACATTCAAAACATTTTAAATGATACTATAATCTTTCTCATTATACATTATAGAAAATAAGTAATTAACTTATAATATAAAAACAAAATAGATATAAACATATTTACTTAATACGCAGCGGAATTTAAAGATTTGTTACATATACAAAAACATTTAAATTCATATTTATATTATAAAAAATAGTGTACAAAATATAAATAAGTTATACATGATTGGCAGTTCTTCTATGATCTTTAATTTCCAAAGTAATCTCTTCAATGTCTACTCTCACTCGGTCTCGAAGAGCTCTCAGGTTCAACCTGATCACCTGCACGATTAATACTATCGCGCTAAGCCAACGGCTTAGTAATACAAAACATGCTATTATCATGCTTTGAATGCAATGCAATATCACACATCTTAATAATAGAGACCACATCATACTTTTGCATTACACCATTCATGATCATATAAGCATATCACATTTCACAAGTTCTTTTATATCTCATTATTCAATCAATTCATCTTAATAAATCACATTTAAAAAAAGACACACATGGGCCCAAAACACACTAATATGCTATTCAATTTTCAGAGTTAATGCTTTGGTTTTATTTTCACATTCATCATTATCATAAACCAAACTAGGCTTCAAGGATTAGGTTCAACCAAGCTTCAAGGGGAGCAAAGCATGCTAAGCTTCAACCCAACTTGGCTTCAAGAACCAATCCAACCTAGCTTCAAGGGTGGTAACATCTCAATTAGGCTTCAAGGACCAAGTCCAACCTAACTTCAAGAGATTGTTACTCATATTAGGCATGCCACCAACAACAAACTCTGAAAATGGAATAACACATTAGCCACACAACTCATTTATTATTTCATTATCATTTCCATTCTCAATTCTCATCATCATAGCCAAATACAATGGCTTCATATCTCATTAAAATCATATTAGCCAATCACAATGGCCTCATATCTCATCATGTTTCACTTCACATTATCACATTTTATTTTTCAAATATACATAGCCAAATACGTCAAACATTATCACATAGGCATACATGCCTCAATTATCTCAATTTACATTATGCATATGGCATCATGGATATAAATATAACAAAGGACATTATTCATATGAGTCAACCATATCATCCAATGAATATATGCAACAATGACATGTTTGTACTTACCTCAATAACAATTTATACAACTTTTAACACTTCCTTGTCCAAGATCCTTCACTTCTCAAATCAATGATCAATCACTTGCTTCAAAACCTAATCCAAAAGTAATAACATACACTTGCTTAGAGATACACAAGAGATAATCCAATTAAGAGTTAACTAGGGCAAACCCTAAACTTGACACGCTCACCCACACGGGCGTGTCCATGACCGTGTCTTAACTCCACAACACAGAAGCCTTTACACGCTCAACACCACGGGCGTGTCACTGGGTGTGTAATACATTCTGCTTCCCACAAATAATAACACGTCCAACATCATGAACGTGCTCATGGCCGTGTCAATTTTCCAATCTCACAGTAGCTATGACACGCTCAATAACACGGGCGTGTTACTGATCGTGTAACACCTACTGCCTCTAACACAATTGACACGCCTAAACATCTAGACGTGCTCCTGAGCGTGTCCGACCAAAACTCAGAATCCGGCCAAACCAACCCAACACTCAACAACACACTTCTATCCACTAACATTCACTTCAACCAATCTTCACAAAACATACCCAAAACCCATCTCAAACTTGCAACAACACCAAAACAAACCAAAACACATATCAAACACAAAACACCAAATCATCTCAAAACCCTAAACACAACACAAAATCATCTCCTCCAATTAACTTACTCTTTCCTTCAACTTATCCTTAAAATCCAAGATCAAACTAATCAAACACCCTTAAACATATCAAAATCAAGTAACACACTCTTAGATCATCTATCAAATCCAAACATCATATCAAATAAACAAAAAGATCAAAAGAGAACTTACCAAAGTTATAAAACTTCTTGAATCATCAACTTGATCACTTAATCTTCCTTCAATTTGAGCTTAACTCTTCAAGATCTTCTCTCTGTCTCTTGCTTTCCTTTGTCTATGGAGAAGCCGGCCACACAAAGAAGAAAGAAGAAATGAACCACAAGAAACAAAGTCAACTCTTCTTTTAATCTCCACCAAGTGTTTCAATTCAAGTAATTACCAAAACACCCTTCCTCCATTTAATTAACCTCTTGTCTCTTATATGCCCAATTAAGTAATTTCACCTATCACAAATGAAAATATCTTCTTCCCTTGACCACTCTTTTGACCAACTTATATGTTATATATATTATCATATAAGCAACATATACAATTTTCTCTAAACCCTCTTTTCTTTCCCAAAACACAAATACATAAACAATCTCTTCCAATTTCTTTTCTTATCAACATAACATATATACTTAATTCAAACAAACAACAATTATATCCAAACTTCTAGGGCATACATTGGGATATTACAATTACCTTGTGGAGCAAACTGATAAAATAATAATAACTAAATATATGACATGTATGGATTGGTTTTACTGTGATATTATTTTTCAATACGACTCATTGCTTTTAAAAGTGCATTATGCTTTTATTATTTATTTTTCGTAATTAGTTACAGTACCCACTAAGCAATGCTTAGCGAGTTTAGTTTCTTCTAAACTCGTAGGCTATTAGCATGGAGCTAGTAGCGAGCAGAGGAGTCCTGCGATCTGTCGGTCATCAACAAACTTAGGTGGTGCTCTTCATTTTGTATTTTGGTATTAGAAATTGGCATGTACTTATTTGAACAATACAAAGAGATAACTTGATGTAGCATGTAAATCTAGTAATGTATAATAACTGTATGGTTTTAAATTGAGTTGGGTTGTGAATATAGAAGTGTGAATTCTTCTTGCAGGATTGTAGTTGAGGTTATAAGGGTGGATTATTGGGAGCGTGCTTGAGTTGCATTGCGAAACAAAATGTTTTTCAAAAATAAGAAAAATCAGTTTTGTCGACACTTGGGACCTAAAATTTTAAGGGAGACTCCATCAAAATTTTTGGAAAATTTTTATAAGGAACATTAAGTAAGCTGACATAACCAGAGCTCGTATCCCGATGTAGCATTCCTCTTTGGCTTATTCATAGGTCGGGAAGGGGTGTTACAGCCACTATGAGCGGAGATTTTTGTCCCCACTCCTAGTGGAGTGGTTCTTGCGACTTTGGTACTGTTTAGGCTCAGGGCCTTAGAGAACACGGGCCTAATCCTGGAGAAAATAGAGTTGCCACCCGGATGGGCCGAGAATAAGAAAGGGGTGGATGACTCAATTCCTAAGGAATCCCCAACCCCCTAATGGGTTCGAAAAGTTGGGTACATGTGGGGAAGGTGAGAAACGACCCAGCATCCTCACATCACCCAGTCCATTAGAACCCGCCTCCTTTGCAGGTCTTAATATTATAAAATTCTTAAGCATAACAATATTATCCATATTACATGCAAAAATTAAAATAAAAGCATCATTATATTAGAATCAAAGCAATGTCCAAACAAACCAAATAAATGGACACCCATCCGAGGATGAAAATATGTCCTTACATTGCCCATGTCAAAAACTAAATAGGACACCCACCGAAAGGTGGAAACATGTCTTTTACATTGGTCCAAAATATAAAAGCAAATTAAATTACATAAAATTTAACTAATGAGGTACCCACAAAGTGGAAACATACCTCTTATAATTTTAATACTAAAACAAACAAATAATAATCATAATAATAAAGAAAATATCCATCCATGATAAATTAAATAAATCAAGCATTGAAATTAAATAAATCAACCATCAAAACATATAATAAGCTACAAAATCAAATCTAAAATTAAATAAAACAAATAAAGATACAAATTTAGGTGTATGTCTCAATTTAGAGTTCTTTAATTAACATTTAGGGTTTTGAGATTTTGAAATTATTATATTTATTTAGGCTACTGTGAGGGTTTTTGGAAAAATGAAATTGATTATGGTTTTATAATTTTAAGAAAGTAGTAAGGTATTTAGTTAATCAAATTAGGTTTTAAGGCTAACATCATGAAAGTAGGGTTTTGGAACCTTAAGATATTAGGGTTTAGGGCTCACTGTTTTAAATTAGGGTTTTATGGTTTCTAAGAAAACTAACACTATCATATTTATTTTTGAAAGAAGAGGCTACTGTGAAGATATTAGAAATTTGATTTAATTAGGGTTTAGGACTAACATTATGAAATAAGATTTCAAAACTTAGCGCGCTGGATATTAAGATATTAAGGTTTTATGGTTTGAAACCTTGATTCTATAGATTATGATTTTGAATTTAGGATTTAATGCTTTACCGTGATCAAAGTTAAGTGTGCTTTTAATATTGACTGTAATAACTATTTAAGTATTTTTTTAGGTGAAACAAACATAGAAAGCCAAATTAATTATCGAAAGATTAAAATAACTTGATGAATAAGATAATAAAAACTATTGTGAAGGTTTGAAAACATAATTAATTAAGATTTAGGGTTTGAATAACTTAGGGTTTAAGAAATTGGATTTGTATTTTGAATGATTATATTATTTACTTTAATTAAGACCTTATGTATTGTATGAATTAATTTATGCTACTGCGTAAACTAAATTAAAGGAAGAATTAAATAACTAAGGCAGTGTGATGATGGCTTAAAAGATGAAGATGATTAATGATTTAATAAACGAAATTTAGAGCAATTTACCTAAGTTTGAAGTCTCCACCAAATTGAAGAAATTGAACCAAGCTGTTGCTTGCTTCAGATTTGGTTTTGGTTGAGCAAAGCAATATGGAGACGATTGCTTGTTGCCTCCTTTGGTTGCTGTGTCTTGGATTTCTTCTTGTTTGCTAGGGTTTTCTTTTGGCCGAAAGAATTAAAGAGTCCCAATTCCGTTTAAAAATTTTAGTTCAAGAATTTTCTCTCCTTTCAAAAGATCAAAAGGTCCTCCTCTTTTGTCTGTTTTAATGTGGTATTTATAGGAAAAAATCAAAACCTAATTCTAATTGTCTAAGGAAATAAAAACCATTTAGGAAAAGAAATAAAAACCAAATAAAATTGGGTTTCGAAAAAAACTACGCTGAAAAAAATAGCGTTGGCAAAAATTGCTATGGGCTATGGGCGGGCCAGCTACCAGAATCTGAAAGAATTGCATACGAACTGGGGGTGCGGGCCAGCCAATTCTTGCGGCAAATTGGCCCAAGCCAATTCATCTTCGGCGACAAAAATTTTTCGTCGTCGATTTTTATTTATTTATTTATTTATTTATTTTATTGTTACCTTTTTTATTTTTATTAAAAATAAATATTATAAGTAATGAATATTAAAAAAATATTATTTAATTAAAATACCACATAAAATATTTTGGACTATTTTAAAATTATCGGACTAGACTGGGTCAAAAATTAGGGGTCTACAACACCCTTATATTATATATATGTATAATACATACACCTGATATATGTAATATACACATATATAGTATGAGAATATTATAGTTTTCATTCTTATCAAAATTTTTATAAATTCAAGAAAATATTTTGTAACTTAAATACACTTTAATAAATAAATAAATTATATTCATTAATAATTTAAATACTAAAAATATATAATTTAATGAAAAATCTCTGGAAAAACCCACTAGAGTTTTGTCTGTAATTCTGATAAATTTCAAAACAACAAACACATAACCTGCATAAAAATTTTACACTTCCAAAATATTATTAATTTCATTCATTTTTCAAACTCGCTACTTGATTAATATAGAATGAAAATCTCAACACTTTAAATTTTATCTATTAAAATCAAATACTGATGTAGATATACACACATTGTCATCTTAAATCTTTATAAACTAGCATAAGTGCTATAACTTAATTTACATAAACCAAAATGCTTAAATCATAAATATACATGTATGCAAATGGCATCGTTGGTCTAGTGGCAGTTTAGATCACCACGCATCTACCACAATATGAGTTCCACTGATCAAGATGCTCTTACCTACAAGATTTACATAACCGCGCTAAGCTTTACAGCTTAGTGGTACATATCTATAAATAATAAACATTATACATATATATATTCTTACTTCTTATTTTATATATGGTGTATATATATCTATACTTCTTTATTTCTCAATCTCAACTATCAAATCTAGTACACATACGAACAATCTCATGACCTAATTATGCTTAGGTTAACTTCGTCTCTAGACCCAGCTCTGCTTAGGTCTATCAACGCTGATATTTTTAATCACATATCATAATTCATCTTACCATTCAAACGTCATATTCCATTATTCACAACACAATACATATACTGTGAGCGGGAATTTTTTCCTCCACTCCTGGTGGAATGGTTCTTGTGACTTCGGCACTGTTAGGCTTGGGGCCTTAGAGAACATGGGCCTAAGCCTGAAGAAAAGGGAGTCGCCACCCAGATGGGCCAGGAAAAAGAAAGAGGTGGATGACTCGATTCCTAAGGAATCCACAACCCCTTAATGGGTTCAGAAAGTTGGGTACGTGTGGGGAAGATGAGAAACGACCCAGCACCCCCACGATGCCTAGTTCGTTGGAACCGGCCTCCTTTGCAGGTCTTAAAATTATAAAATTCTTAAATATAATGATATTATCCATACTACATGCGATCATAAGAATAAAAAATACTTTATTAAAATCATAACAATGTCCAAACAAAATAAATAAAGGACACCCATCCAAGGATGGAAACATGTCCTTACATCATCCATGTCTAAAACTAAATAGGACACCCACCAAAAGGTGGAAATGTGTCCTTTACATTAATTCTAAAATATGAAAAATAAATTAAATTACATGATGCTCATAATATGAGGTGCCCAAAACATGGAAAATTACAATGTTTTGAAACCAAAGCAAAGCAATAAAAATAACAAACCATTCATAATTAGTAAATTATTCATCAAGGACATGAAACATCAATCAAAGTATATAATAAACATACAACTAATTTAAATAAAGCAGTAAGTATATGAATTTAGGGTTTATGCATCAATTAAGGTTTCTTGAATAAAATTAGGGTTTTGTAAGCTTTATATTTAACAATTGGGGTTTTTAATTACTGGATTAGTTAACTAAGAAATATTTAATATAAAAGAAATAACATGGCTACTGGATGTACAAATAGGTTGAATAAAAGATTAGGTTTTGAAATAAATTAGGGTTTGAATTTAAAGAATGGATATTTTTGGATTTAGGGTTTCAGAAGTTGTATAAAAAATTGTAAATCATGAAAATAGGATTAAAAGTTAGGTATTTGGAAAAAATAGACAATTGTAATTTTTAGAAAAATAGAATTGATTATGGTTTTGAGAAAACAAATTATCGTTTTGTGGTATTAGAAAAGTTTAATTAGGGTTTTAGTTTTCAAAAATTAGCTTAATGAGTATTAAGATATTAGGGTTTTGAAAAATAATTTTTAGGATTTTAGATAGAGAGTAGATGATAAATAAAAAAAATTAATCAAAAAAACTCATCTATTGTATGCTCAAATAATTGATTAAATTGAAAAATGAGGCTACTGTAAATATAAAAAGTTAATAGAAACTCAAATCTCCATTGCTGGTTCCACTAAAATTTTATTTCTGGTTGGACAATAACAAAGGCAACATGTGCTACCATTTTATGAATTGTTTGTTTGTTGCTTGTTGCCTCTTGCTCCAAGATTCTGAGTAATCCGAATAATCCTTGAGTCCAAAATCCCAATCCCCTTTTTTGTGTGTTTTCAATGTGGTATTTATAGGCAATTAAAATAAAAAAAATCCAGCATGTTAAGGAAATTAAAAAATATTTTGAAAATAAAATAAAAAATCAAGTAAAATAAGATTTTGGCAAAAACTGTGCGCAGGCCCGGGCGAGACTAGCACCAAGCGAGCTGGGGGCAAAATTGCAGGTTGGGGGCTGGCAAAATTGCAAGCGAGGCATAATTTTGCCTCAGGTTTTGCCTGCAGCAAATTGGCCTGTGGCTAATTCGTCGTAGGTGATCCTGCGGAGAATTGGCCCAAGCCAATTGGTCGCTAGCGACTTTTATTGCCGATTCTACCGTCACCGATTTTTTATTTTTTAAAATTATATATATTTGTTTTTCAAAAATAAATAAATAATAAGTGAAAATTGAAAAAAAAATTATACTAAAATAAATAATAAATAATAAATAATAAATAAAATAAATAAATAAAAAGTAAAATGAATCAAAATAAATATACCACAAAAATTATTTCAGACTGTTTTAAAATCTTTGGACTGAACTGGGTTAAAAATTAAGAGTTTACAGTTTGCCCCCTGCTTGAACGATCTGAGACTTTTAGTAGAAGAAAGTAAAAAAGCAATATGACTTTTGACTGGGTTTAGAGCTAGGCTGGACTCCGTATCCAAGGTTGGTTTGAGTTCTGGATTCAAAAACAATTTGGGTTTAGACCCGAGGGTAAGTTCTGGACTAAAAAATAATTTGGGTTCTGGACCTAAGGTAAGTTCTAGACTTAAAAATAATTTGAGTTTTGGACCCGAGATAAGTTCTGGACTTAAAAAATAATTTGGGTTCTGGACCCGAGGTAAGTTATGGACTTAAAAATAATTTGGTTTTGGGACCTAAGGTATGTTCTAAAAAAATAATTTAAATTCTAGACCCGAGGTAAGTTCTGGACTTAAAAAACAATTTATCTTCTGGACCCGAGATAAGTTATGAACTCAAAAATAATTTGGGTTCCGGACACGAGGTAAGTTTTGGACTTAAAAAAAAATTTGTGTTCTATACCCGAGGTAAGTTTTGGACTTAAAAATATTTTGGGTTCTGGACCCGAGGTGAGTTTTGGACTAAAAAATAATTTAGATTCTGGACCCGAGGTAAGTTCTGGACTTAAAAGTAATTTAGATTATGGACCCGAGGTAAGTTCTGGACTTAAAAATAATTTGGGTTCTGGACCCGATGTCACATCCGCCTACTGCATTTATGCAGTGTAGACACGTGCATAGCGAGAGTAGGGAAAAGGAGAAGATAATTCTTGATAACAGCCCTAGATAAGGTTGTATGACAAAAGGGACATAATTGTAATTTTTAATAAAGTTGGGGACGTAGATGTAATTTCAAAGAAAGTTGCACCGGATGTTCTTAATAGTGCATATAACAGATTTCAAAAATGGAATGTAGAGAAAAACCGGATCGCAACGACGTGTAACGGTTTTTCCAGGAAATGTCCCGTTAAAGAAAAATGAAGAAATGTTGACTAAGGGCATTTTGGTCATTACCAATTAAAGTTATACATGAATTTAGGGTAGGAAATAAAGACGTGAGTACGTAGAGAATGGTGAGAGGTTAAATATGAAACGATCGTCAGTGGAAACGAAGCCGGAGAAAACCCGAGCAAAAATAGGACCTAAAGGGAATTTTGTAAAAAGTTGAGGGCTTATCGGTAATTTTTCAAAATGACTTGGAAACCTAAAATAGATCTTATAAATAGAAAGTAGAGGTCGAGAGGATCAAAACTATATATAGTTTGACTCATGGAACTATACGGTTTAAAAGATATGATCGATTAATCGCCGGAACGTAATGTGGCTCGGTTTCGTGTCGGGACCGGATGAGTAACCCGGGACAACTTTATGAGATCCAATGGGAAGAGAGACAAGTGGAAAGAAGTAAAGGAAAAAGGAAGTTACAAAAATCAAAGGTTGGCCAATCAAAAGAAAACATTTAGCATGTGTAATAAATGTGTAATAAATGAAGAAAGAGAAAAAGTGGACAAGTGGGCAAGGTGATCATCATTTCTTTTGTATATAAATATATGTGATATGAAGAACCAATTTCTCTCTTTTCCACTTGCAAATTTTGGCCAACAAAAGAAAATACCAAGGGACTTCCAAGTTTCTTCAAACTTTGATTTTTAAGGTAAGTTCTAAGGTTTTTAAGTGTGTAGACTTTAATTTTAGTATTAGTTTTAGGTAGTTATATATTTATTGGAAGATTGGGAATTAGAGTCTTATATGGAATTGAAAAACATAATAATAATATTAAGTAAGTGATGAGATTAATTGATTAAATGGAAGAATCAAGATGTAGAAAGATTAATAAGGTTGGATTAGGGGTTTCGGTTGGAAAAGAAATAGAGGATAATTTATTATTTTGAAATTCTAAGGTTTATGTTGTATCTTGAATTGATTGAAGGAGAAATAAAGAATTAAAGAAGGAGAAGAAGGAAAAGCCAAGAGGAGTTAAAGAAATAAGGTTTGGTACTTTACTTTTGAATAATAAATTTTGGGTTTGATGCTTTACAAACTTTGGTTTATGAAAGTTTTGTTGTTGATGCTTAAATATATTGATTTGAGTTAAACATGCAAAAGTTGTCAAAGGGAAGTGTTTGAATCTTCACTTTACCATTAAAGAAGCCTTAATATTGATTTGCAAAAGAAAAATAAACTATCCTATGCATTTTATGTGTTTGGGCCGAAATGGTCCCAAAAAGACAGCTTTCTGGACCTTTTTGTGGAAATCGTTTGAGGCAGCAAATGAATGAATTTTTCAACGAAATTTTACATGCAATTAGTCAACATATGAAATAAGTTTTATGTAAAATTTCAGCTAATAATAAGATCATTTACTTGGTCAAATGCATGACTGAAGTGGACTGAAATTTTGACGAAAACCCAGATTTTACTATTCATTTGGTCATGCCATTTTGCGCTGCCGATTTGTCTCGCCGCAACACTATTCATTTGGTCAATTTGTGATATTTTGAGAAATGCTTTGAAATGTTTGATGTGTTTATTGTGGATGTTAAATATGCGAAAAAGGGGAATGGTTTGACTAAAGAATGTGTTGCGCGGCATAAATGGCAAAGTGCGATGGGAATTTAAAATGATTTCGCGAGTCATCCTAAAATGAGGTTTGAGACTTAAATTGAATCATTTAAAGCTTTATGCTCTACTGGATAGTGGGAGTGGTAGATAAGGGTATGGTGCACTATACTAACTTATGCAGTACTGCTTGATATTGTGATTGAATTGATATGATCTGAACTCAATGGTGAGGGCCATTGGGGGCCAATGGCGAGGGCCATTGGTTATAACCAGGATGGTGAGGGCCATTCCTGTGATCTGATATTGGTGGTGAGGGCCACCTATGTTACAGTGGTGAGGGCCACTGCCTTATCACTATGGTTCCCTATATCCCAGTAGAGCCTGGATCAAAGACATATTATTTTTCGTTGAACTATATAATGCAAATGAATTTGAATTATGATTTTACATTATTGAAAACATATCATACTGAATGTATCACGATTTCTATTGGTATAATGTTGGTTGATTGTTGATTTTATTATTTCCTTTTTACTTCGAATACTTTCATGTACTACTTTTATTTTTATTGGTAAAGTACCCACTGAGTGACAACGCTCAGCGAGTTAAGTTTTCCTTGACTCGTAGGTTCGAAGCAGTAGATAAATCTTGGGGAAGCAACGACCAGACCACAACAAATCTCAGGGGTAGATCTTTTAGTTCCATTATGAGTTAGTTAGTTGTGGCATGCATATGAATAAATATAAAAGAGAATTTCTATGTTATAATTGTATGTTAGTAGTGTGTAATAATCATAAACCTTTACTTTATGTTATATTAGAAGTGTGAACTCTCCGTGCAGGTTTGTAGTTGAGGGTATAAGGTGGATTCATTGGGAGTGCATTAAATTTGATGGTATTCACATCGGTCTGTGTAAAATGTTTTCAAAAATCAGAAAAACAAGTTTTGTCGACACTTGGGATCCAAATTTCTAGGCGAAACTATGGCAAAATTTCTGAAAAAATCAGAACTAAAATTTGACTAAGTAAATTGGTAGCAACATTAGGATAGTGTGGCGCCTCTACTCGACTTACACATGTAGGTTGGGAAGGGGTGTTACACCCGAGGTAAGTTTTGTACTTAAAAATAATTTGGGTTCTAAACCCAAGATAAGTTTTGGACTTAAAAATAATATGAGTTCTAGACCTGAGGTGAGTTTTAGACTCAAAATAATTTGGATTATCTCGTGTTGACTTACCTAGCTCCGTATTAGCGTGATCTCCGTGTTGTTCAGGGCGGAGGATGTGTCTATAAAGCCTGATAATGGTATGATGTAGCACCCTTGCGGGTAAAATGGATTGTCCGAGAGTGCGGTTTTGAAATCTTCATCTTGCAATTACCATTTGAGGAGTGTTTGATAAACAGCAGTATAGTTCAAGCATTGTTGGAGCTATGGATGGACATGACCTATACTTTTCACCTACCTGTAGGAGACATGACTATTGGTCTAGTCGATTATACAACTATAACTGGTATCTGATACTATGGCCTTCTGGTCCGTCTTACCAATGATATTCTAGCACACGAAGAGATTCAACAATTAATCGGTATGGAACCATCATTAATAGACCCCTTCAAGATAAAAATTGAGCTGATTCAGAGTTATTGGATGAACTCTAATAGACGGGTTCATAGAAAAACAGTCAAACAATATGCTTGAGCATTTTTACTATATTTGCTTGGGTCGACCATTTTATGCAACACCGAGTCTGCCATCCCTCTATCAGTGTTGAGGGCTCTTACTGATATGAGTATGGTACCGCTTTATGGCTGAGGTGAAGCTAGCCTTGCTTGTCTCTATCATGGACTAGACAAGATTTGCAAGAATAAGAAGTCTTTCATTGGTTTCATGGTGGTTGTCGAGGTACTCTTCTTCCACCATTGTCAATTCCATGCTTAAACTTGTATGAATTTGATTTTCATTGTTATTGCAGGCATGGGCATATGAGTATAATCTTGTGAGGGTGCCTGGCATTTCCCAAGAGAGAGTTGGGTATCTAAGGTTGAATTTTTGGTTGTCAGATTGTGTAGCAATTCCTAGCTCTCACCATGTGCACACCTAGCTGTAGACCCTTATTTTTTAACCCAATCCGATCCAATATGTTTTATTTAGTCTAAAATGATTTTTGTTGTTTAATTGGTCCAAAATAATTTTTATTAAATAATTTTTGCTTTAGTATCTAATTTTTATTAATAAAAAAAAATCGGAGTCGAAAAAATTGGCAGCGAAAAAATAGTCGCACGGGCCCGTGGCAAAACCACTGAGCTATTTCGCACGCAGAAATTTTCTGCCAATGAAATAGCCTCGTAGAAATTTTCTACCTCCGAAATAGCTTACGGGCCCTCTCCGCGCGCTCTGCCACCGATTTTTTTGCCAGCGCAGTTTTTCCGCAGCAGTTTTTTTTCGGCAGCGCAAATTTTTCGACGTAAATTTTCCAAAACCTAATCCAATTAGGTTTTGGTTTCTTTTTTTTTTATTAATGTTACTTAACTTAACTAATTATGAATAAACAACCTCAAACCACTATAAATAAGGGCCAAAGACAATTAAAAAAGGGGGAGGCAAAAAAATCCAAGAGGAGTTTGGAAAATTTGAAACCAAATCAAGGAAGGAAAAGAAGAAATTCAATTCAAATTTTTTCTAGAACAGAGGTAGCATGATTTAGAGTATTCAAAGGCAAAAAAAGCTTGTCTTTGGAGCTAGTTCATCCAAGAAGAATTATTTTTGGAGAAATCATCAAAAGAAGGTATGTGTTAATTAATTTTCTTTAATTATTTTTTTTACACAGTAGCAAATCTATGAAATCAAAATTAAAAACCTTTGAACTTTAATTTAGTTTTTCTAAAGCAAAAAAAAAAAAAAAACCTTATTTCGTTGGTTTATCTTCCAAAAGGCTTAAAATTGTTATTTTTCCTTCTTAAAAACCTTAAAACTCCAATTGAACATATTTTTCAACAAAACTAAGATGTAAATTCTACTTCTTTTAAAATTTTAAAGTAGGTTCTATGTCATTCAAAAAGTCTTCTAAAACATCTTTTCTACTTATAAAAACTTTAATTTATTTGTTTAAATTCATAAAACTTCATGAAATTATCAAATTGATTTCCAAATTCTTAAAAATTATTCACCACCCGAGACCCTAAATTCCAAAATATCAAATCCAAATTCAACTTCCAAAATCCAAAATAATAAACACTAACCCTTTTAAAACCTTAAACCCTAATTTTTATGAACCCTAATCCTTTTAAAACATTAAAAAATATAAAAACATAAAAACCTAAATTTTATACAGTAGCTTAGGAACCCAATAACCAAAAATCACAAATTAAAGTATTTTAAAGTGTTTAAAACCCTAGTTTCATGATTTCACCATTCAAACCTTAATTTGTTTAATCAAAGTGTCTTACCAACCTTTTAAAACATAAAACCCCAATCTATTTTAATTCCATAAAGAGTCACAGTAGCTTAAACTTATGAAATTTCCAAAACCTTAACACATGAGATAAAGAACCCTAAATAGAAATAGTAGCTATAATTTGGACTTTTTATTTACTTTATTGAATTCTATATTTGATTATGTTTTGATTTATTTTATATGCTTTAATTTATTTAAATTCAATGCTTGGTTTATTTTATTTATCATGGCTGGATGTTTACTTTTTATTGATATTTAAATACTTTGATGAATGATTTATTTATTATGAAATGTTATTTACTTTTATCAATTTATTTAGACTTCCAAATATTGTAAGAGGTATGTTTCCACTAGGTGGGTACCTCATTAGTTAAATATCATGTAATTTAATTTGCTTTCCTATTTTAGAACCAATGTAAAGGGCATGTTTCTACCTTTTGGTGGGTGTCCTATCTAGGCATGTGATGTAAGGACATGTTTCCATCCTTGGATGGGTGTCCATTTATTTTCTTTGTTTGGACATTGCTTTGATTTTAATATATTGATGCTTTCTTTTAATTATTATGTGTAGTATGGATAATGTTATTATACTTAAGAATTTTATAATATTAAGACTTGTAACGGAGGCCGGTTCCAATGAACCGGGCGTTGTGGGGGTGCTGGGGCATTTCTCACCTTCCCCACATGTACCCAACTTTCTGAACCCATTAGGGGGTTGTGGATTCCTTAGGAATCGATTCATCCACCCCTTTCTTTCTCCCAGCCCATCCGGGTGGCGACTCCATTTTTTCCAGACTTAGGTCCGTGTTCTCTAAGGCCCCGAGCCTAAACAGTGCCGAAGTCGCAAGAACCATTCCACCGGAAGTGGGGGCAAAAATCCCCGCTCACAGTGACGACTCCACTAGGGATAAGAGAAGTTGATTCCGTTGGTCTTTATATTATTCTTTTCTTTCATATAATGATATTATCCATTGCATCATATTAGATTGCATTGTGTGCGTGAGTTAGGACGCCCATGTTACTCGTGTTATGTTATGTAAGGGATACCATACTTTCACTCAAGGTATGGAGATCGAGCATGGCATAACCACTCATAGCCTCATACCATTTGGTATATACTTGCTATGGGAACCTAAGCCTTTTAACCCAAAGACTAAAGCTCATGTAATTGGCCTAGTTACTTTCCTTAGGTTTTACCGCAAATACATGTTGTTTGACTATGGTTAGTTTATCTTAGTCTAAATCATGGCTTATTTGGTTTGTTCTTTTTTCTAATATGACCTAAGTATATTGTAAGCTCAAAATAAACTTTTCTCTAAAATCCAAAAGACCAAAATTATTTTTAAAATTTTTCAAGATGGTCTTTGGATATAATACTTTTCTAAAAAATAAATAAATAAATTATTTGGCCCATGGCCCAAATACTAAGCCCAAAATCCATTTTTCTAAAAAATTTTACAATGGGCTTAGAAACAAAACTATTTTTACCCAACATTTTCTTACAAAGAGCTTACAAAAATATTTAGGTCAATTATGAAATACCAAAAATCAATTGTGGGCCTAGTTTACACTAAGAATAAATTAACCATGGGCTTGTTTTTGGCATGAATCATTAGTTACCTTTTTCAAGTGAGAAATCTATTAATAATAAACCTCTTAATTTGGTTTTAATCCAGCATAGCATAAAAGCTACTTTAGTTGGATAAATGGATTAAAACCTAATTAATGGGAATTATCATGGATTGATTTCCATTTTCAAAAATACAACTATTGGTTGAAACGTCCGAGGGAATTATTCGAAAGCAAGACACCCTATGTTGGTATTTTGTTAACCATATACCTAGGAAAAGAGACTCACCATTCGTGTATGGATGTTATAAGGTTGGAAGGAACGTCCTATTTTTATCTGTTGATTGTTTGTGCATACATGCATACACGCATACATTTGCATCTCATATCATTGATCCTCTATGGCTCACAGCCCTGGATTACGATAGTTCTAAAGCTTACGACATCCGACTTACGCCGGAGATGAAGTGTCTAGCAATGACTCAATCACTTGCTCACCAAAAATAATGAAACCCGAACAAATCCAAAGAATGGTGGATGAGGCCCTCAATGCCAAGATGGAAGAAATAAAAGAGGCCATGGCTGAGACCATAAAGAATTAACAAGCTGCAATTTTAGAAAACAATGCCGAAGCAACTGTAATATCCAAAAATATACCCTAATAGTTTTGGAATTATTGTTGTACTTGGATTTAATGTATATGTTTAATGGAAAGAGAAAAGAAGATAAGTTAATTAAAAAGGAAATATTATAAGGGATAGATGTCGATGAAGGATAATATGTATATGGTATTTGAAAATAGGGGAAATATAAATACAATATATAAGACATATACATATATCAACATATACATCACATATATATGATGTATACATTGGTGTAGGAAAAGTAAGTGTATATAATTAATTAATAATAATAATAATAATAATGATGATAATAATGACAAAAGAAGAAAAGAAAGTCAAAGGATGGGCATAGTGGTGGTGTAGGATTTTTAGAAATATTTAATTATATTATTATTATTATTATTATATATATATAAGATAAGTATGGATAAAGAAAAGAAGATTTTCTTTCTTTCTTCTTCTTCTTCTTCAACGAGAGAGAGAGAGATGTGGTTTTGGTTGGTTTATACATCAAATTCTTAAGGGCTTTAAGAGAATTGAAGGTGGAGATTGAGGATTTGGCAAAATATTCAAGTAAGTATTCATTTTCTTGTATTCATTTCTATTGATTGAGTTTATATTTGATATGGTTGGTGTGTAAAGATGATGATAATGAAAGATTGAAGTATATAGATATGTTGAATTGGTATTTAGATGATGATAATATGGTTATTCTTGAGGATGATGATGGATTATTGAAATTGTTTAGTAAGGGTTTCATATAAATGAATTGGAAATTGAGTAGTTGATACATGGTGATGTATATAATGATTATTATTATTATGATATATTGAAGTTATATAAGTGTTAAATTGATAGGTAATTGATGAATATAACCAAGATGTTGATTAAGGGTGATGTAGTATGGGTTTTGAAGTGTTTGTGTTTACATGGATGAGAGTTCAAAATGCATGATTTTTGCCTGACACGGCCAGTGACACGGCCATGTTGTTGGGCGTGTTGATGGTACTGAGTTTGACGTTTGTGACACGACCATTAACACGGCCATGTTACTGAGCGTGTCATAGCTACTGTGAGAAAAAGTAATTGACACGACCATGAACACGCCCGTGTTGTTGAGCGTGTCAATGTTTCTGTAAGGCAGAATGAGTGACATGTCCATTGATGCTCCCGTGTTACTAAGCGTGTTAAAGCTTCTGTATTGTTGGTTTAGGGCACGATCAGGGACACGCCCATGTTAGTGAGCGTGTCATGTGTAGAGTTTGCCCTAGTTAGTTATCATTCTTATTTTCTTATATGTATAATTATCTTTGGATTAGGTTTTGAAGAGATTGTGTTGCCTTAATCCAAGTGTTGGAGGATTCTTGGAAGAGGAATTTAGATTGGTGTGAGTTCTCTGGAGGTAAGTACAAACCTTATTTGATTGCATGTATATTTATATGACTTTGGATCTTAACACATTTGGTTATAAATGTGTTAAGTAATCTATTACATTGTTGATGCATATGAAATGTGAAAGATGTGACGTTATGATGAAATATGAAATGTGAAAGATGTGATGTTATGATGAAATATGAAATGTGAAAGATTTGATGTTATGATGAAATATGAAATGTGAAAGATGTGATGTTATGATGAAAAATGAAATGTTAAAGATATGATGTTATGATGAAATATGAAATGTGAATTGAGATATGATGAAATGTGAAGCCATAGTTATTGGCTAAAATGATCATGATGTAAATGAGATGATTGAGGCATGGTTGCCTAAGTGATAATGAGAAAATGAGAAATTAATTGAAAAGAGATTGATAAAGAGATAAATGAAATGATTGTGTGCCTAATATGTTATTCAAGTTTCAGAGTTCTGGGTTTGGCGGCATGCCTATGAATCACCGGATAGGTGAAAAGACCGGGTAGTAAGCCGAGTCCAGTTGAGAAATGTGAATTATGTGAAATATGATGTTTTTGGGGTGAAAAGACTAAGCCTCAAAAATAGTAACAGTCTTGCCGGGTTGAGGATCTCCTCGGGTTTATCCGGGTTGAGGTCCAAGAGACTGGGTCTGTTACACTATCCATGGATAGAAATATATGTATTGCCTACGGGCTTGATGATTATGATTATGGACCAAAGTAGTAACTCTGAACTTTGAATAACATATTAGATACTTTTTGGGCCCATGCTTGTCTTTGTTTTCAATGTGATTTATGAAATGTGAAATGAATGAATAATGAGACCCATACTTGTCTTTGTTTTCAATATGAATGATGAAATGTTATTCACGAATGGTGAATTGTGAATAATGAATTAATTGAATAATATAAGGACATGTAATGTTATGAAGTATGGTATGATTACAATACATAAGTAAACTATTGAAAAGAAATATGGCTTGAGAAGCTAAGTTGAAAGATGAGATTCTGAAAATATAGTATGACATGTAAAATGTGTATGGATGTGGACATTGTAAGTATTAGTTATGAATGTTCTTATAAGCTATGGAATTGTATTTGTGTTAATGATATGTGTATATGTATATAATTATGGGATTAGTAGAAATATATGAAAAGTGTAATTGAAATGGGAAAACATGATAAGAAAATAAGGATACATGAAGTTAGCATGTGAATATGTTTATGTTATTTATTTATACTACTAAGCTCTCGGGCTTAGCGCGGTTGTGTAATCGCGCAGGTGAGTAGGTAGTAGATCTAAAGTCAAATCATTATGCCACGAGAAGGGTAAGAGTATCTCAAGACCAACTAGAAGGTGGTGCATACATGTACAATTTAAATATGTTGTATTTTGATAAACATGTATTCATATGTATAAGTGAATTTTGATAAAGTCAAGATTATTTTATATATGTAAGATTATTGAAAGTATAATGATTTTATAAATGTGCTCTAAATACAAAGTATTATCGTTTGGAACTAGAGTAAAGTTTTTAATCTTAAATGAAAAGTGACATTCTTATACTTTATATATGTACTGCATGTATACAAAGTATATGTATAGTACTTATATAGAGTATGGGGGTGTTACAATTATTTTTGTATCAGAGCTTAGATTCGAGATTCTCGGCCGAAGTAGAATTAAAAAGAAAAGTTTTGAAAACCCTAAATAGAATTAAAAAAAAGGTTTTGAAAAAAAATGAAATTATGATGCATGCATATGCATTAACACCTAGGGTGGTCTCGGATGTGGCATTATGTGATTTGTAGTATATCTGAATTATATGAGATGAATGATAGTGTGTGGATGAAGTTCTACATGAAAGGAAAATTAGAGAAAGAAATGATATGGAAACAAACTTATATAAGTTTAATTGATAAATTAAAGAATGGGAATTTATTCAAGTAAAGTAAATTTTTTTAAAATTTTTTATTATTGAAATGTATTTGAAATATAAAGAAATGACTAGGAGAATAAAGTGGGAAATGAGTTAAAAACAAAATCAAGATTAAAGTATGTACTCTTTCCTCTACAATTTAATTCTATTTCTAATAAACCTTATGTTTGGATTACTAGAGAGAGGAAATATTGTTGGATGGTTAATATGGATAGATATGTTATTAAAATGAAGAGAGTATGGCGGAATATTGAGTGAGTTGATTGGTATAGCCAAAGTGTGACCATTTAAGGTTTGGGTATGTAAAGTTAAGGTTTTTAAAAGAAAAAGAGATGATGTTGGTTAAGTAGGGAGATATAATGGTGTTGTTGGTATTGTTATTTTAATGCAAACGTTGTGATTTCAATGTTAAAAATGTGATATACTTGAGTGTTGTTAAAGCTCATGTTAATAATGGTAATATGTGACATTTGGATGTTTGAAATGAGCTTTAATAATTGTGAAAATTATATGTTTTGATGTTGTTTTGTGATATATATATGAGATGTTTTAAAGTTGATAATAAGAAAAATGAGAATAGTAAATTGAAGTTTAGGTAAAGTAGTAATTTGAGAATTTAGAGTTTTAATGGAATGTTGATAAAGATTATTTAGATATCGATAGTTTAATGTATGTTAAACATATGAGCTATTTGGAATGAATATTATTTCATATGAGAATACTATGAATTTGGTAATGTGATTGATAGTATGAAAAGTTGTTTTGAAATAAAAGGAAAGTGAATAAGCAAGTGAAAATGAGTTACCTTAAGTCATTTGACTAGAAAGGGTGAAAATGGATATGAAGGTATATTAAATGCTAAAAAAAAAAAGAAGAGATGTCACATTAGAAATGTGACTACGATGTATGTGAAGTGTTATTATGGTGAGAATGCATATATTTGTTGTGTTGATGAATAATTTAAGTCATGTTAAAGGAATGAGAAAGATAATGTTCAAAGAAAAGTAATAAACATTAAATTTATATAGATTGTATGCAAAAGAGAAATAAATAAAATTGCATGATTATGTGTATACATGTATAGGATATGTGAAATGAGTTTTTCGATATGAATGTAATTGTATTATGTAAGAAATGCGAAAAGTGAGTCACATTATGAAGGTGACCTATGAATGTGTATGTGGTATAACTACTGGTCTAGTGATATGGAGAATGATATTGCATGTATTAGCGGACCTAGGAAAGATTAGGTCTTGACCTGCACAAAGTTAGATAATCTATATGACGGATTTGAGAGTGGAAATGGACTCGAGTAATACTGGACAGTGAAATTGTTATGATGATCATATAATTGAGTGCAAGTTGGTTTGAAACGGAGTTGAAATGTGTTAACTCTTGCTGTAGCAAAAGTTTATAGAATGAATATGTAATCTTTGTGATACAACTTAGCATTGTAATTGTAAAGGTTTAAGGTTGGAAACAGAATAATAGAGGAACAGTATTGATTTATAAGCTACAGGCGTGACTATTAATCTCCTATGGCCATATGATTTATATATTGTTGGCAGGTTAGTTTTGTTAGCTACAGATTTGGGATTGAGATAACATGACTCTAATATAGTTTTGGTAAGATTGATAATTATGTTTCTACAAACATGGTTAAAAGTTATGATTGGTGAAGTTGTATCTTATAATTTCTATGTTAGAAATTTAGTTATAATTATGAAAAGTAAGGAAAGAGAAGAGAATTGTGAAAATGTTTTGAGTTATGAATAATGTGATAAAAAGGTAATTATGTAAATATAGTAATGGTATGAAAAGGTGAGGAGATGATAAATGGGAGAAATTGCAAATGTGATTGAAAGTTATATTGAATATGTTTATGGTATAAAGTGAATAAGTGGATGGGCGTAAGGTTTAAGTGAGTGAACTATGGGTAATAAATATGATATGAGATAATCTTGAGAATTTTGTGGAAATTGTACTAAGATAATAGAAAACAAAATATATGAATATTGAAAATAATTTGAAGTGATTTGTTATTAATAATCATAATCTCAAAAAGTTGAAAAGTGGATCCGAAGAGATTAGAATTTGAATATAAGTTTGACCTAATGGAATTAGGTCATATATATATATATTGTGAAATCTAATGATAAGTTTAAATAAGTTAATTGTTGGTTTGAATCGAATAAGATTGAAATGTGGGTATATTGTGACAGATAGATCAATTGATTCAGATTTCGCTAAGATTGTGAATCATTATTGAGATTTAATATGTATAGTTGTACTAAGAGTATAAAATTTAAATGATAATGTATATGATATAATATTCTGAAAAATGAATGGACATGAATGAATTGAATTATATCAGTTTTAAATGTTGATAAAAGGGAAAAAGGTTGATTACCTGTAAAGTAAGTTTAAAGGCATTGTACTAATATTTATGTTAAGTAAAAAGCATGCTAAAAAAGGAATTAAGCGTATGAAGAATAAGGATAATGTATTCAATTAAGGTGTTATAAATGTCTATTCTGAAAGTGATTGTAAGGATGGGATAATCAATATTGAGATATAAATCAATGATTTTTTTAGGGTAAAGTTAAGAGAGTAATTATAAAGAGATGAAGTGATAAAATATCTTGAATGTAATAATTGGACGAAATATAAGTATATTATAGGATGATCTGATTCTTGTATAAAGATAAATTAATGGAGAATGTAATGAGTTATTTTAACTGCTTGGTTGAGGAAGTAATAAGATATATAAACATATACAATGATGAATTATGCAATTTAGAGAAGATGATTTACTCTAAGGGGGAGAGTAGAAGTTTTGTAATTTGATAACATAATAATTTAAGAATTAGTTAACTTTATATGAAAGTTAAGATGGTATTTTGTTAAGAATGGGTTGTTACTATACTGGATAATTTCAAGGACGAAATTATTTAAGGGGGAGAGAATTGTAATATCCCAAAATATACCCTAAAAGTTTTGGAATTATTGTTGTACTTGGATTTAATGTATATGTTTAATGGAAAGAGAAAAGAAGATAAGTTAATTAAAAAGGAAATATTATAAGGGATAGATGTAGATGAAGGATAATATGTATATGGTATTTGAAAATAGGGGAAATATAAATTCAATATATAAGACATATACATATATCAACATATACATCACATATATATGATGTATACATTGGTGTAGGAAAAGTAAGTGTATATAATTAATTAATAATAATGATAATAATGACAAAAGAAGAAAAGAAAGTCAAAAGATGGTCATAGTGGTGGTGTAGGATTTTTAGAAATATTTAATTATATTATTATATATATATATATATAAGATAAGTATGGATAAAGAAAAGAAGATTTTCTTTCTTTCTTCTTCTTCTTCTTCTTCAACGAGAGAGAGAGAGAGAGAGAGAGAGAGAGATGTGGTTTTGGTTGGTTTATACATCAAATTCTTAAGGGCTTTAAGAGAATTGAAGGTGGAGATTGAGGATTTGGCAAAATATTCAAGTAAGTATTCATTTTCTTGTATTCATTTCTATTGATTGAGTTTATATTTGATATGGTTGGTGTGTGAAGATGATGATAATGAAAGATTGAAGTATATAGATATGTTGAATTGGTATTTAGATGATGATAATATGGTTATTTGTGAGGATGATGATGGATTGTTGAGATTGTTTAGTAAGGGTTTCAAATAAATGAATTGGGGAATTGAGTAGTTGATACATGGTGATGTATATAATGATTATTATTATGATACATTGAAGTTATATAAGTGTTAAATTGATAGGTAATTGATGAATATAACCAAGATGTTGATTAAGGGTGATGTAGTATGGGTTTTGAAGTGTTTGTTTTTTCATGGATGAGAGTTCGAAATGCATGATTTTTGCCTGACACAGCCAGTGACACGGCCATGTTGTTGGGCGTGTTGATGGTATTGAGTTTGACGTTTGTGACACGACCATTAACACGGCCATGTTACTGAGCGTGTCATAGCTACTGTGAGAAAAAGTAATTGACACGACCATGAACACGCCCGTGTTGTTGGGCGTGTCAATGTTTCTATGAGGCAGAATGAGTGACACGTCCATTGACGCTCCCGTGTTACTAAGCGTGTCAAAGCATCTGTATTGTTGGTTTAGGGCACGATCAGGGACACGCCCGTGTTAGTGAGCGTGTCATGTGTAGAGTTTGCCCTAGTTAGTTATCAATCTTATTTTCTTATATGTATAATTATCTTTGGATTAGGTTTTGAAGAGATTGTGTTGCCTTAATCCAAGTGTTGGAGGATTCTTGGAAGAGGAATTTAGATTGGTGTGAGTTCTCTGGAGGTAAGTACAAACCTTATTTGATTGCATGTATTTATATGACTTTGGATCTTAACACATTTGGTTATAAATGTATTAAGTAATCTATTACATTGCTGATGCATATGAAATGTGAAAGATGTGACGTTATGATGAAATATGAAATGTGAAAGATGTGATGTTATGATGAAATATGAAATGTGAAAGATTTGATGTTATGATGAAATATGAAATGTGAAAGATGTGATGTTATGATGAAATATGAAATGTGAAAGATATGATGTTATGATGAAATATGAAATGTGAATTGAGATATGATGAAATGTGAAGCCATAGTTATTGGCTAAAATGATCATGATGCAAATGAGATGATTGAGGCATGGTTGCCTAAGTGATAATGAGAAAATGAGAAATGAATTGAAAAGAGATTGATAAAGAGATAAATGAAATGATTGTGTGCCTAATATGTTATTCAAGTTTCAGAGTTCTAGGTTTGGCGGCATGCCTATGAATCACTTGATAGGTGAAAAGACCGGGTCGTAAGCCGATTCCAGTTGAGAAATGTGAAGTATGTGAAATATGATGTTTTTGGGGTGAAAAGACTGGGTCGTAAGCCTCAAAAATAGTAACAGTCTTGCCGGGTTGAGGATCTCCTTGGGTTTATCCGGGTTGAGGTCCAAGAGACTGGGTTTGTTACACTATCCATGGATAGAAATATATGTATCGCCTACGGGCTTGATGATTGTGATTATGGACCAAAGCAGTAACTCTGAACTTTGAATAACATATTAGATCCTTTTTGGGCCCATGCTTGTCTTTGTTTTCAATGTGATTTATGAAATGTGAAATGAATGAATAATGAGACCCATACTTGTCTTTGTTTTCAATATGAATGATGAAATGTGATTCACGAATGGTGAATTGTGAATAATGAATTAATTGAATAATATAAGGACATGTAATGTTATGAAGTATGATATGATTACAATACATAAGTAAACTATTGAAAAGAAATATGGCTTGAGAAGCTAAGTTGAAAGATGAGATTCTGAAAATATAGTATGACATGTAAAATGTGTATGGATGTGCACATTGTAAGTATTAGTCATGAATGTTCTTATAAGCTATGGAATTGTAGTTGTGTTAATGATATGTGTATTTGTATATAATTATGGGATTAGTAGAAATATATGAAAAGTGTAATTGAAATGGGAAAACATGATAAGAAAATAAGGATACATGAAGTTAGCATGTGAATATGTTTATGTTATTTATTTGTACTACTAAGCTCTCGGGCTTAGCGCGGTTGTGTAATCGCGCAGGTGAGTAGGTGGTAGACCTGAAGTCAAATCGTTATGCCACGAGAAGGGTAAGAGTATCTCGAGACCAACTAGAAGGTGGTGCATACATGTACAATTTAAATATGTTGTATATTGATAAACATGTATTCATATGTATAAGTGAATTTTGATAAAGACAAGATTATTTTATATATGTAAGATTATTGAAAGTATAATGATTTTATAAATGTTCTCTAAATATAAAGTATTATCGTTTGGAACTAGAGTAAAGTTTTTAATCTTAAATGAAAAGTGGCATACTTAAACTTTATATACGTACTGCATGTATACAAGGTATATGTATAGTACTTATATAGAGTATGGGGGTGTTATAGCATCTGCTAGCACCAAGAAAGTCGAGGGGAAAGCTAAAATTGATGACGCAGCTTTTAATGATGAAAAGGTGATCATTGATGATGATGATGATTGGGCTCAATACTACTAAGAGTTTCAAGAAAAGAAGAATGAACCGAAGGCTGTTGAGAAGGCAACTATTGAAAAGACCGAGACATCCGATGTTGAAAAGATGATTGCTGATTTAGAAAAGAAATTTGAGAAGAAGCTGAAAACCGAAGAGAAGTCTGAGATCGACAAACTATTTGAACAAGATGAAGAGGTCCCTTATAAATTCAAGATGCCTTCCTTTGCTAAGTACAATGGCACCGAAAATCCTCATCTCCATGTGAAGCAGTATATCACTGCCATGCAGTTTGCTTGAGCTACTAAGGCTCAAACCCTAAGGTACTTCATGCTCTTATTGGACCATGTTGTCCAAAATTGGTTCAATACCTTAGATGATGGAACACAAAAGAGTTGGGATCTACTTTACAAAGCCTTCATTCAACAATACGGATATAATGTTGAGTTAGAAGTTACTTTAATGGAAGTGGAGTCCATTAGACAAAGGCCAAATGAGAATTTTGTGGACTATGTGAAGCGATGGAGAAATAAGGCTGCTTTACTCAAGAAGAGGCCTGATGAATCTGATCAAATAAGGATGATTGTGAGAGGGGTGTTACCTAATCTTCGTGAGAGGATGTCTCATACACTCATCCGTTATTTTAAAGATCTTCTCCAAGCTATTCTACAAATTGAAGAGTGGGAAAGGGAGAAGAATCACTTTTCAATAAGAAGGAATGAGAAAGGGAACAACCAGCCTAACAATCAAAGTACACAAAAAGAAGTTGATGTTAATGTAACCGGTCAAGCAAATAGAAGGCAGTTTTCAGATCTGGGGAAGCCTTTGTCTTGGGTCTTCGATAAGCTACAAAAGAAAGGGTTGTTACAACAATTGGCTCCTCGACCTTTACCTAGTCTATTACCCCAAAAATTTGATACTAAGGCTTTTTGTCAATTTCATCAAACTCAAGGACATGAGATGATAGGTGTACCCGATTAAGGCATGAGATCCAAGATTTGATTGATAGTGGCAAGCTACCGAGCCGGATAAGCCAATACCAAAGACAACCCTTTGCCTAAATTTGGAAGAGTGCCACCACCAGCAACCTTTATGGTGGGAAAAGGATTGGAAGAAGATTTTGTTTTATCCTATTTTCAAGATGAGAATGTTGAAGATGTGAAAGGAAAAGAAGCCTAACTCAATGAACTTTCCTTAGCTTGAATGTTGCTTTTCAATCTTGCTTTATTTAATATTTGGAACTATTGTGTTTTTTAAATTTAAAGTTGTTTGAATAAATTACTTTCATCAAAATTTTTGTTGGTCTTTGTTCATTTTGGTGCTCGACCAATGAGGAATCTAGCTTGATAATTCATGAATTAATATATTAATGCATCATGACTTGAATGACTTTACTAGGTGAGGGAATGGCTCTATAGCATTGAGTTGTGTATGCTTACTTAGAGAGGGTTCCTGCATAATTACCTTTGTCTAGGTCCTAGTCAGTCTTAGAGCATGCTTTGACAAACTTTTTGAGGCGAAATTGAACTCTGCTTATTTAAGAGAGAAATGATATAGGCATTGTTTGGTTAGCCAACAACTAGTATCCACCCAATTAAATATCAATCCCTAGTTGTCCCTTTGAGTCTTCATAAAATTTTAGCTTTCTTTTTATTGGCTTACAAACCCCAATAACCTACCCTGAGCTGTTGTGATACTTTTGACAAGTCTAATGATTACTAAGATGAATAGGCAAGAAGATCAAAGAAAGCAATGATTAGTCAAGATCATGAGGATAGTTGAAGTTTCAAGACCATGAAGATAGTTGAAGTTCTCAAGATCATAAGGATAGTTGATGTTCTCAAAACCATAAGGGTAGTTGAAGTTTTCCTAATATCTCTAATATATCAACATCAACATCAGAGTAATAAATGATTTATCCCTATTAAAGAAGATTTATGTTACTCCACTTATCCATTATTGGAAGCCCAAGTTAGTACAAACCAAGACAACTCTTTTTAGAGCTAAAAAAACAAAAAAAGAGAAAAAAGAAGAAAAAAAAGAAAAACAAAAGAAAAAAAAGAAGAAAAGGAAGAAAGATAAAATCTAAAAAGGTGGTTCAAAAAGCCAACTGGGTTCTCTTTTACCTAAGACAACAAAAGGCTTCCATTTATGGATTGACTTGAATTGGTCCCAACACAACCAAAGATTCAATCAAAATCAAAGAAAAAGGAGGAAGACCATCCAGTTCTTGAAAGTTCTGTACTTGATAGTCCTACAAGAAAGAAGGACAAAATGATGAAAGAAAGGGAAGAGTAAGGAAAGAGAAAGAAAAGGGAAGAGTAAGAAAAATAAAGAGGAAAAAAGGGAAAAGAAGAAAAGAAATAGATTTGGGTCTTAAACTTTTTGCAAGGGCAAAAACTGTCCTAATCAAGATCCAGATTAATGCCAAGAAGATAGAAGGAATTTGGAGTCTAGAAAGATTGCTCCCAACTGTCTAAAGTTCCAATAAGAAATTTGTAGTGTGAGGGTTTGTCCATTGTGTCACACCAGCTCCAATCTCAAAATGGTCTCCACTTTAACCCATGTCCCTTATAGACCCCGTTTCAAGCCTATCAAAGACTTGTTGATCTCTCTTGGTAGGTAGAGTCTATTAGTGGAGATAGTTTGGATATGCATGCATATAAGATAGACAATATTTAAACTCAAATGAGACCTTTGGCCAAGCAATGTGTATGTGCCTATCTGAAGTGCAACAGTTCTTGCTTAAATAGAAATGATTACGGAGTTTAGTACGGTAACTAGGGTTGTCATGTTATAGATATATTAATTTGGAAAAATCAAGTCCTGAGGTACATTGACATCGATTTGGCAAAGCCAACATTTGATTTCAAAATCAAAATTAAAAAAAAAAGTGTTTTGTCATACAAAGCCTTCAAGTTAAGGGAAGTATCTTGAATTGATTATTGGCAAGGTCATGAAGAAACTACCAACTGACAAGCTGAAACATAGTTTGAAATGGATACATCCCTGACTCTACTGCTTAGGGTCTCCACCACTCATGTTTTCAACATCTTGAAGATAAAAGCCAAATGCAAAGCTTTTGATCATTTCAATGCGAGACTTGAATGAGCGTCAAAAAGGAACCAATGAGAACACTTATGCTAATCACCTCGGTCTGTGAGTCGATGGAACGACTGTAAGTATTATTCATGCATATCATGCATACATGAGCATATTACATTGCACTTTCTTGTCTTAATGAATAGCAAACACCCTGGGAATTAAAGAATCAAAAGAAGATATTGAATCAAGGGGGCATGGAAAGCCTATTCGCTTGTGGAAGCCCTAGTCACTTTGCAAAGAGAAGAAATGCATGCTTATGCAAAGAACTAGACAAGAAAAACATCAATCAAAGCTTGCAAGAAAAAAATCCTTGGGGGGCAAGGAGAGGATATAAGATCCAATCAAAATTGGAGAAAAAAGGAAAAGCAGTTGCAAGGGAAAAGTGGTTAAAGTGCAAAAACTCCCTTGGAAGATCAAAACAAGAAAAACATGGATCAAGAAGACATGGCCAAGAGCTTGGCCGTGTCACCTCAAAGGAAATCTTGGCAGAACATGACTCGGGCAGGAGACACGGCCAAGCCACTAGCCATGTCTCACCTAAAGGGCAAAGCCAAGAAAGACCAAGCAAAGAGAGAAGGGAAGTAGTAGGTGACACTGGCAGGCGACACGGCTAAGCCACTGGCCGTGTCACATGACACGACCACAAGCTTGGCCGTGTCCCATCCTAAGCCAAGAATAAAGAAGAACCAAAGAAAAAACACAGAAGCTGACACACCCAGGGGACACGGCCAAGCCACTGGCCGTGTCACTCCCATCTTCAAAGAACAAAGAAGACCCGATCTCAAAGGATGAAGATCCATTTTCAAGGGTGAAGACCCGATCTCAAAGGATGAAGATCCATTTTCAAGGGTGAAGACCTGATCTCAAAGGATGAAGATCCATTTTCAAGGGTGAAGACCCAATCTCAAAAGATGAAGATCCATTTTCAAGGGTGAAGACCCGATCTCAAAGGATCCATTTTCAAGGGTGAAGACCCGATCTCAAAGGATGAAGATCCATCTTCAAGGGTGAAGACCCAATCTCAAAGGTTGAAGATCCATTTTTAAGGGTGAAGACCCGATCTCAAAGGGTGAAGATCCATTTTGATGGTGAAGAATCACAATGCATAAAACAGTCGGAGCAGTCAGACTTCTCAAATGATAAAAGGTCAGTCAAACTCAATCCTTGGTCCAAGCACCCATTCTCGGGTCCAAGTACCCATTCTCGAGTCCAAGTACCAAAATCAAATCAATCTTGGGTCCAAGTACCCAATCCCGGGTCCAAGTACCTAAATTAAATCGATCTCGGGTCCAAGTACCCAAATCAAATCAATCTCGGGTCCAAGTACCCAATACCGGGTCCAAAACCCAAAATTTCCTTAGGTCTAGAACCTAGAATTATCCTTGAGTCCAGAACTCGAACCGGGTTCAGAACCCAAATTTTTCTTAGGTCCAGAACCTAGAATCTCCCTTGAGTCCAGAACTCGAACCGGGTCCAGAACCCAAATTTTCCTTAGGTCCAGAACCTAAAATTATCCTTGAGTCCAGAACTCAAACCGAGTCCAGAACCTTAATTTTCTTTAGGCCGAGAACCTAGAATTATCCTTGAGTCCAGAACTCGAACCGGGTCCAGAACCCAAATTTTTCTTAGGTCCAGAACCTAGAATTATCCTTGAGTCCAGAACTCGAACCGGGTCCAGAACCCAAATTTTTCTTAGGTCCAGAACCTAGAATTATCCTTGAGTCCAGAACTCGAACCGGGTCTAGAACCCAAAACCTCAACCGTTTCATTAAAAATTAAGTCTTATTGCTTTTCACTCTTTCACTAAGGTTTCAGATCATTCAAGCAGGGGGCAAACTGTAGACCCTTAATTTTTGACCCAATCCGGTCCAATATGTTTTATTTAGTCTAAAATGATTTTTGTAGTCTAATTGGTCCAAAATAATTTTTATTAAATAATTTTTGCTTTAGTATCTAATTTTTATTAATAAAAAATAAAAATAAACAAATAAAAAAAATCAGAGTCGGAAAAATCGGCGGAAAAAACAGTCTCACGGGCCCGTGGCGAAATCACTGTGCTATTTCGTACGCAGAAATTTTCTGCCTGCGAAAAGCTTACGGCAGCGCTGTTTTTCCACAGCAGTTTTTTTTCGGCAGCGCAAATTTTCCAACGCAAATTTTTCGAAACCTAATCCAATTAGGTTTTGGTTTCTTTTTTTTTTTTATATATTAATATTACATACCTTAACTAATTAGGAATAAACAACATCAAACCACTATAAATAAGGACCAAAGACAATTAAAAAAGGGGGAGGCAAAAAAATCCAAGAGGAGTTTGGAAAATTTGAAACCAAATCAAGGAAGGAAAAGAAGAAATTCAATTCAAATTTTTTCTAGAACAGAGGTAGCATGATTTAGAGTATTCAAAGGCAAAAAAAAGCTTGTCTTTGGAGCTAGTTCATCCAAGAAGAATTGTTTTTGGAGAAATCATCAAAAGAAGGTATGTGTTAATTAATTTTCTTTAATTATTTTTTTTACACAGTAGCAAATCTATGAAATCAAAATTAAAAACCTTTGAACTTAAATTTAGTTTTTCTAAAGCAAAAAAAAAAAACCTTATTTCGTTGGTTTATCTTCCAAAAGGCTTAAAATTGTTATTTTTCCTTCTTAAAAACCTTAAAACTCCAATTGAACATATTTTTCAACAAAACTAAGATGTAAATTCTACTTCTTTTAAAATTTTAAAGTAGGTTCTATTTCATTCAAAAAGTCTTCTAAAACATCTTTTCTACTTATAAAAACTTTAATTTATTTGTTTAAATTCATAAAACTTCATGAAATTATCAAATTGATTTCCAAATTCTTAAAAATTATTCACCACCCGAGACCCTAAATTCCAAAATATCAAATCCAAATTCAACTTCCAAAATCCAAAATAATGAACACTAACCCTTTTAAAACCTTAAACCCTAATTTTTATGAACCCTAATCCTTTTAAAACATTAAAAAAATAAAAAATAAAAACCTAAATTTTACACAGTAGCTTAGGAACCCAATAACCAAAAATCACAAATTAAAGTATTTTAAAGTGTTTAAAATCCTAGTTTCATGATTTCACCATTCAAACCTTAATTTGTTTAATCAAAGTGTCTTACCAACCTTTTAAAACATAAAACCCCAATCTATTTTAATTCCATAAAGAGTCACAGTAGCTTAAACTTATGAAATTTCCAAAACCTTATCACATGAGATAAAGAACCCTAAATAGAAATAGTAGCTATAATTTGGACTTTTTATTTACTTTATTGAATTCTATATTTGATTATGCTTTGATTTATTTTATATGATTTAATTTATTTAAATTCAATGCTTGGTTTATTTTATTTATCATGGCTGGATGTTTACTTTTTATTGATATTTAAATACTTTTGATGAATGATTTATTTATTATGAATGGTTATTTACTTTTATCAATTTATTTAGACTTCCAAATGTTGTAAGAGGTATGTTTCCACTAGGTGGGTACCTCATTAGTTAAATATCATGTAATTTAATTTGCTTTCCTATTTTAGAACCAATGTAAAGGACATGTTTCCACCTTTTGGTGGGTGTCCTATCTAGGCATGTGATGTAAGGACATGTTTCCATCCTTGGATGGGTGTCCATTTATTTTCTTTGTTTGGACATTGCTTTGATTTTAATATATTGATGCTTTCTTTTAATTATTGTGTGTAGTATGGATAATGTTATTATACTTAAGAATTTTATAATATTAAGACCTGTAAAGGAGGCTGGTTCCAATGAACCGGGCGTTGTAGGGGTGCTGGGGCATTTCTCACCTTCCCCACACGTACCCAACTTTGTGAACCCATTAGGGGGTTGGGGATTCCTTAGGAATCGAGTCATCCACCCCTTTCTTTTTCCCGGCTCGTCCGGGTGACGACTCCATTTTCTCTAGACTTAGGTCCGTGTTCTCTAAGGCCCCGAGCCTAAACAGTGCCGAAGTCACAAGAACCATTCCACCGGGAGTGGGGGCAAAAATCCCCGTTCACACTATCACTATCTCTTGAGTTGCTTAACCTAGGGCCAGGTAAAATAATATTAGTATACTTTAAAATTTATGTAAAAATTTTACTTACCTTCTATCATCCTGTAGATCAATTTGGCTTGGAGAAACATGGAAGAGTGGACGAACTGGTCTTCTTCCATGCATGTCGCACTGCCTTTTCAGCATACCCATCGAGTCTTTGTTGGCCCTATGTCTAGTGGCTGGTTTCTCGGGAAGAGAGTGTATGAGTGGTTTCTTGGTCTCGAATAATGGAGGATTTTGTTGAATTGCCCAAAGTACACTTTAAATATCGCATCAATGCTGGAGAATGCGTGGTGGTTAGCTCGACATGGTTATGATGTTGAAACCTTTCTCTATTCACCGGGTGCATCATACACCTAGTTTATTCTAGTAGGGCTCTTAAACTTTGACGTATCTACTATTGGCATCCGAAAAATTCTCGAGGAAGATGACGATGAAGAGGAGTATCACGGAGAGGGAGGAGGCTCCATCCCATGTCCTAGGGCTAGCACCTCTCAAGTAAACCTTTACCATTTTACCATTGCAATTACTCCTTTCTTAACTTATTTTGACTGTTTTAACGATTATTGTAGGCTACTGGCTCATTTGGTCATGAGGTTGGGCCTTCCTCTATCGCTCCTCCATTTGCTCATTCTTATCAATCGGAGATGCCATCACAACCACAAGGCATTGATATGAGTTACCTGGTAGGTTATCCTTTTCCATAATGAGTTATATGCATGCATGATTATGTATGCTATTACCCTTTCCTTTCTAACTCACAGTGGATACTTGAGGAACAAAATAAGAAACTGCAAGAAGAGTTAGCTGCTAGTCATTAATAGGTTTCCCATTTTGAAAATTATACCATCAGTCAGAGCAAGACTTTCGAGACTTTCGGTTCTAGGGAGTGAGGGATCCTGGTGCTTCATCTTCTAGGGTGCCCCAAACTTATGACCATGAGATTCCTTCGTTTACTTCGGATGAGGACCGTTGCAGATCTGAATTGCAGGGTAATAGAGGTCAGGTGCTCCTTCTTCAGGTGGACTCAGGATAGATGATATGCCTCCTCCTCAAACAGGTAATGACTTTTTCATGGCTTTGTTTTATCATGATCCACCACCTCCTTCTCAGTGAGAAAATATTGTATTATTTGTAGAAATAATAATAATAATAATTATAATTATAATTATAATTTGCACTTTTACTGCAATTGTTTCAATTTTTTATTTTTATTATTATTACTACAATATAATCATTGGTCCTTCCTCTCATAATTTAGAATTCCACAGTAGCAATGAATTACAAAATCGAAGGCAATGCGGTAATTCAAAACCATTTCATCATTGATTTCCTATCCTTGCACATCTCGATCTCAAGCCTTTCCTTGTAAACTTTGGTATAACCAATCACCCTATATAAATCCTCTTTCTATGCTATGACCTCATACAGAAACCAGGAAATTTTCTACAATTTTTCAATTTCAGCATCAAAATTCCTTTTAACAATTTTAATTTTCCTTCAATTGTCAACAATGACAAAACTCAATTTAATGAAAATAAAAAGGTTTATTTATAAATATGAAAGCCATTCATTGGGAACAAATATCTTGGTCTAGAATTAATACTTTGAAGTGTTTTCAAAATATTAAATTGGACCATTCTTTTTTACATGCCATGGTTTCCTTTTGGAATGTGAATTCTAGGACATTTAAGATAAATGGCTTTGAAATATGTCCCATGATTGAAGAGTTTAAGGCTATCCTTGGATATCTAAGCAATCAACTAACGGTGTTGCCTATTTTGATTTTTAGAACTCAATAAAAGATGCAAATGTTGTTTTAACTTTCAAAGCCTGAAGTTATACAGTTGACGAGATGTGAGAAAATTCTGCTTGGTCCCTTAATTGACTTTTGCATTTCTCATTTGGCTCCTACCAAGGTACTGGGAGGCATGCTTTGTCTATGCTTGCTTGGCCAATTCTTGCTTGTTTCTTCTGATGGCGATATCGATCCATGAGTATTGGATATCATGGACCAAATGGAAGGAGGCTTATCGTTGATACTCGTGATCTTAATTGAGACTTTAGTTGGACTAGACCAACTTAATTTGGGATTGTGAAGGAGATTAGTCGTGAGTCCATTGCTGCTTCATGTAATTACCTAAATTGCCCTTTTGGGTTTTCAATTTAGGCTTTTTTTTATTTATTATTTATTATTTATTTTTTTATTGTTCTAATTTTTATCTAGTTCGCCCTTACGGGTTTTCGGAACTAATGAGCTGCCCTAATTTTTGCCTAAGCCGTCCTTGCGGGTTTTCAACTTAGTAGACACTTTTTTAATTCTTTTCTTATGCTTATAGATTTGGCTTCAGGAGCAACTCTGCTTGCTTGATACTCCATCAATGGATTTTTCTAGATAACTTCCGCGACATCACTCTGCTAGGAAACTACTCCACCCTGCTTCTTCATATGCTAATTGGGTTGACTGGATCCACTTGCGCACTGCAGTCAATATCCGTTGGTTAGTACGTTGGTGGAAGATTTCTCATATCACCATTCGGACATATTTGATGTATATTCCTCTCGCTGCTCTTCATCAAGGTACTTGCTATGATCCTCGCCAGCTTGACCATCAGTAAGGAGCTGAGCCTCGAGGTTCCTAGTTTACTCCTAATTTAGACATGCCTTGTCTGACTGAATCCTACTTGGATTGCCTAAGGCAAAGCTGGCCTGCATGCTGCACTTATCATCTACCATAGATTTTATATTTGTCACTTTCTTTAGAAAAAATGTTATTAAGATATAAAAATAATAAAAATAATAAGAGATGTTTCTTTTCCTTTTATAATTTGTCATCACCTTTTACTATTGTGTTTATTCATTTTATCCATATCTGGTCAAATACTTAAAATAACGCACATAGAATAATTTTAATATTAATTCTGTTTTATTAAATTGGGGAACAACCAAACATAAAGCCAGCATATACAAGATCACTCCTGTTGCCAACTAGCCCTACTTAGCCCTAATTGTTTTCTAGCCCTCCCTTTCGATTTTTTGGAACAAGCAGACTGCTCTAACTTTTACCTAGGCTACCCTTTTGGGTTTTCAACCTAGCAAGCTCTTTTTTTATATACATAAAACCTCTTCAACCTATCAATGTTCACTGGCTCACTAAATTCATTCCCGTCCATGTCTGATAACTTGACTTCACCCCCTGTTCATGACTTGTTTCACAATATATGGTCCTTCCCAACTAGGCCTAAATTTCCCTCTTGGATCAGATACATTAGGTTTACATTGCTTTAACACTAAGTTGCCGAATCTAAGCTTTTTGATCTTAACCCTTCTATTATAGGCCCAGGCTATCTTCCTTTGATACAATTCATGATGATACAATACTTTTAACCTCCTCTCTTCTAGTAAGGCTAACTGTGTGTACCTGCTCACTACCCACTCCGTCTCAGGCAGTTCAGCTTCTAAGACCACTCTTAATGACTTAATCTCAATTTCCATTGGCAATACTGCCTCCATCCCGTACACCAAAGAGAACGGTGTCATTCCAGTCGGCGTTCTTACACTTGTTCTGTATCCCCACAAAGCAAAAGGAATCATCTCTGACCAATCCCTATATGTCTTTGTCATCTTGGATAGAATTTGCTTAATTATCTTGTTTGTTGCTTCTACCTTACCATTAGTCTTTGGTCTATAAGGGGAGGATCAGTGATGATGGATTTGGTATTTCGAGAATAAGTCCTTAACCGCACCTTGAAACTGTACCCCATTGTCCGATATCACACTGTACTGGACCCCATACCTATAGATGAGATTCTTTTTAATAAATCTAGCCATTTCCCTTGCCCCCAGTTTGTTGAAAGATTCGGCCTCAACCCACTTTGAAAAATAATATACTACTACTAAAATAAAACTGTGAAGCCGTCGGATGTATCTCTCGTATAATGACAATCCCCCAAGTTGCGAAAGGCCAGGGTGAAGACATAGAATGCAATTATTCATGAGGAATGTGATTCAAATTACCATACATCTGACATTTGCACTTCTTCACAAACTCAATACAATCTCTCTCCATGGTCAACCAATAGTAACCTTGTCGAATTATCTTCTTAACTAGGGCTAAACCACTCATGTGTGGACAGTAACTTCCCGTGTGCATTTCCGGCATGATACGCTCCACTTCAGGCTTCCTCAAGCATCTTAAGTGCGCCACATCAGGCCATCTTCGATGCAACTCTCTATGGAAGGTCATGTATTGTAAGGATCATCGCCTTATAGCTCTTCTTTCTTTCTTTGTTGCTCCTAACGAGTATTCTTTCTCCTCAAAAAATCGTCTTATAGTTTCATACCACGCATCATGGTCTGTATTGGTTTCCATGATTGTCTCATATTCATAACAAGGAGTTGATGAATTGGTCAAAATCTGATGCTTAAGGAATAAGTTGACAAGATTTTCCCATACCGAAGCCAATGTAGCTAGGGCATCAACCATTTGGTTTTCTTCTCTTGGTAGGTGTATAAACCTGCACTCCTTAAAGTTCTTCTTCATTATGGTCAAGTAATTGTGGTATGGTTTTAGCTTCTCTTATTTTAATTCCCACTCTCCATTTACTTGGGATACTACTAGCAATGAATCGCCAAAGACTTGCACCTTATCAACCTTCATAATCATCATGGTTTCCAAACCAAAAATACATGCTTCATACTCCACCATATTATTGGTCGCCCTAAACTTCAACTTCTTGGCTAAAGGGATAAGCTCCCCTTCAGGTGATTCTAACATGACTCCCAAACCTGCTCCTTTATTATTCACTGCTCTGTAAAAATATATTTTTCATCCTTGTACTTCTATGGCCTCTAAATGTTCATCAGGAAACTCCAAGACCACCAGTTCGCTATCTGGTAATGGTTGTTGGGCCAGGAATTCTGCCACCGCTCTACCTTTGATTGTTTTCCTAGTTACATACTCAATCTCAAATTCTTCCAATATTATCATCCATCCTCCATACTTCTCGATCAAAGAGGGTGTCTCCCTTAAGTACTTCACCAAATCCAACCTGGAAATTACTTGCACACTATAAGATTGAAAGTAATGCCGCAACTTCTTAAAAGACCAAACCACAGCTATACAGGTCTTTTCAATGATACTATACTTAATTTCATAGGTAAGAGCTTTCCACTCAAATAATAGACAGCGTGCTCAATCCCTAATTCATATACTTGGGCTAGCATGGCTCCTATTGACTCTTCTTCTACTGCTAAGTATAGTAACAAGGGTTTACTGGGTTTCAAAACAAGTGGATTTAGTAGATACTCCTTTATGCGCTCAAAGGCCCTTAGATACTCTTCATTCCACATGACTGGTTGATTCTTTTTAAGCTATTTGAAGATGGATTCATTGATTATGGTGAGCTTTGCTATAAACTTGCTAATGTATTGTAATCTACCAATAAACCCCTAAACTTCTCTCTCCATCTTAGGGGCTGGCATATCCCTGATTGCCTTAACCTTGTCAGGGTCAATCTCAAAGCCATTCAGACCAATCACATGTCTTAACAACTTGCCTGAAGTAACCCCAAACACACACTTCTTTGGGTTTAACATAGCTTATACTTCACTGCTCTCTCAAAGAATAATTCTAAGTTTCAGAAGTGTTGTTCCCTTGTATCCGACTTCTCCATCATATCATCAGCATATACTTTGACTTCTTTATGCATCATATCATTAAACAATATGGTGGCTATCCTTTGATAGGTTGCTCTGGCATTCTTTAACCCAAACAACATTAACCTATAACAAAATATACCCCATGTAGTAATGAAAGCAGTTTTAGCTTTATCCTCTTGGGCCATTAACACTTGGTTGTAACCAAAAAATCCATCTATAAATGAATGTAGCATGCTAGAGGCTGCACTATAAATGAGGACATCTATATGGGGTAAAGGAAAATCATCTTTAGGGAAAGCCTTGTTTAAGTCTCTATAGTCCACACAAACCCTAATTCTTCCATCTTTTTTTAGCATGGGTACTTTGTTGGCTAGCCAATCTGGATAATCTATCACTTCAAGGAACTTTACTTGTATTTGTTTAGTGACCTTTTCTTTAACCAATTAAGCCCACCCTGATCTTAACCACCTAAGCTTTTGTTTGACAGGCTTTATGTGGATGTAAGTAGGAATCAGATGTTCAGCTATGTCTCGATCTATTCCAGGCATATCCTCATAAGACCAAGCAAATACTTCTTCATATTTTTTAAATATTTTTTCAAATCTCTCTCTCTCATCAGGAGTAAGGTAGGATGCTTTGCTAATGTTTTTAGGATTTTTGATTGTTCCAAATTTAATGATTGTGTATCAACAGAGTTAATATTAAAGATGCTGATATAACCACTATTTGAACGTAGCAACCATCAGGAGAAACATCACACAAGTAAGCAAAATCAAACTTTATTGCATTCATTTTGGAAAAGAAAACATCATCATCTAGGGTAGCAATCTCAAAATCATAATCAAAATCATCATCATCCAGGGCAGCAATTCATTTTGGATGCTCATACAAAGCAGACAAATTAAAATCAAAATAAAAATTATTATTCTCAAAATCACAAAGCATAACATCTTCAAACTTCTCTTCAACTAGGGTAGCAATCTCTTCCAAAGTCTTCTCGACTTTCAGGACAGTTTCCTTTTCCCCTTCTGGATTGGGCTCCTTCTTTGCTGGTAGGGTGAGCTCTTTCTTCACTTGTTCCACTAACTCAGCAACATTAGCAAAAATTTAAAAATTCGGGATCAACTTTCCCATGAACATTATTAGCTCGAGCTTTATTTGTAGTGGTCCCATGTTTGGAGCTTTGACAAAGATCTCTTCAGGTGGTGGGAAGCTCATCTTCTCATTCTTCTTTGGATGAACATCTTTGCTAGCTTCTTCATACCCTAACCCTTTCTTAGAAGTTTGAGTCTTGAAATCTGGAAGCTTTGTCATACCGGCCTTGCCCTTTCCAAGACCAGCACCAGGAAGGTAGCTTATGTTTTTCATCATTTTCAAGACCTTGGAGTCCATTACTTCATCATTAGAAATTGTTGCTAATTGGAAACCATTGAGAGGCCTCTTAATTATTAGAGCATTGACCACCTCATTATCTTCGACCTCGATGATCACTGTCTCTTCTCTGTTAGGGAATTTGATCATTTGATGAAGGGTGGAAGGAACTCCACCAAGAGAATGAAACCATGGTCATCCCATAAGTAGAGCAAAAGTAACAGGTATGTCCAAAACCACAAATTCAACAATAGATTAAATTGGACCAACCTTCACAATAGCTTTGAATGTCCCTTCAGTGTGCCTCTTGGTATTGTCATAAGCCCTAATGGTTATCTCGGTTGGGCTTAGATCCCTTGTTGACATAGCTAGCTTTGGCAAAATTTTAAGTGGCCAAACATTTATGGCGGACCCATCATCAACCATTACACATGGGGTCCTTTTTCCTTTGGCTTCTACTTTGATAAAGAGAGGGCGGATGTGATCTCTCCCCCCTTTCGGTAAATCTGCATCTGAGAAAGATACCATTCCCATATTAACTTCACTTTTCTTTTGAATATCTTCACACTTCGTCACTCCTTCAACCGTCATGAAGTTAACCAACTCCTCCAATGTTATAGGGGTGGAAATTGGCATGCTAGCCAAGGCCTTGGCCATAGTTTCATGGTGCTTCTTGGAAGTGGCCAATAAGTCCCAAATACTGACACTTTATTGGGTTCTCTTTAACTGCTTAAGTGCAGTGTCATCTTCCTCTTCTTTATTCTCAGCTTCAGCTTCCTTTCCTTTATTAGCTTCTACTTCCTTAGGTGGTGGCCTTACATAAGGCTTACCAGATCTAGTGTTCATCACTTCATCTTCTTCAGGCTTGGACTAACTCCATTCTTCCTTCTTGGGTTCATGATCATCATCGCTATTGCTTGAATCCCAAAATTTGTTCAAAGAACTGATTGGTACTTCTTTTCCAACCACAATTTGTTCAACTTTGTTAAACACCACTTCTTCATTGCTTGCTTCTCAATCCACATCTTGGAAAGAGGACATGGAAAAATTTTCATGCAAACCTCCTCCAATCATGAAGGTCGCCGGTGGTGGTACTCTATTGAACCTTGGTAGTGGATTGTCTTTGGTGTTTGTCTTGTTGGGCTCGAGTAGCTTCCCACTATCAATTAAATTCGAGATCTCATGTCTCAACCTCACACATCTATCTGTGTCGTGGCCTTTCATTTGATAAAATTAACAAAAAGCCTTAGTGTCAAAATTAGGTGGGAGAGGGTTAGGCAAAGGATGAGGATTTAAGGGTTGTAGCAATCCCTACTTTTGTAGCTTATTGAGGACTCAGGACAGCTGCTTCCTCAATTTTGAAAACTGTCTTCTTCCTCCTTGGCCAGTGACATTAACACCAACTACCTTTTGTATGCTTTGGTTACCAGACTGGTAGTTTCCTTTCTCATTCCTTCTTGCTGAAAAATGATTCTTCTCCCTTTTCTACTCTTCAATTTGCAAGCCCGCTTGTAAAAGGTCTTCGAAATCCTGAATGAGTGTATGGGATATCCTTTTGCGAAGGCTAGGTAACACTCCTTTCACAATCATTCTAATTTGATCGGATTCATTAGGCCGTCTCTTGAGCAATGTAGTCTTATTCCTCCACCTCTTCATATAATCCACGAAGTTCTCGTTCGACCTTTGTCTAATGGACTCCACCTCCATTAGAGTAACTTCCAATTCATCATTGTATCCATATTATTGAATGAAGGCCTTGTATAGCATATCCCAGCATTTTTGAGTGTTATCATCTAAGGTATTAAACCAATTTTGGATAATAGGATCAAATGAGAGCATGAAAAACCTTAGAGTTTGAGCCTTAGTAGCTCGGGCAGACTGTATAGTAGTGATATACTGTTTCACATGGAGGTGAGGATTTTTTATTCCATCAAACTTTGCAAAGGATGGCATCTTGAACTTGTATGGAACCTTTTCATCTAGCTCAAACAATTTATCGACCTTAGACATTTCTTCAGTTTTCAGCTTCTTTTCCAAGTCGGTAATTAGCTTCTCAACATCTAAAGTTTTAGTTTTCTCCACAGCTGATCTTTCAACAACCTTTGGTTCCTTCTTCTTGTCTTGAGGATCTTGGAAGTATTGAGCCCAGTTGTCATCATCATCGACAATTACCTTGTCATCATCAAAAACCACCTCACCAACCTTAGCCTTTTCCTTATCTTTCTTGGTGCTTACGGATGCTTCAGCCCTGTTCCCAAATATTGTAGCCATTTGATTCTTCATGATCTCAGCTAGGGCCCCTTTTAGTTCTTCAATTTTAGCATTGAGGGCATCATCCACCATTCTTTGAATTTGTTCAAGCTCCATTGCTTTGGGTGAAAAAGTGATTGAGTCACTACTGGCTTCTTCGTCTCCGGCGTAGGTTTGATTATCATAGGCTATTGAACTATTGTAATCTAGGGTTGTGAGCCAAAAATGATTAATGATATGTGATACAAATGTATGTATGCAAGTATGCATGTATGCATGAATAGCTAACAAACAAAGATAATTAGGATGTTCCTTCCAACCATATAACTTCCATACGCGAATGGTGAGTCTCTTTTTCTAGGTATATGGTTAACAAAATACCAACATGGGGTATCTTGTTTTTAAAAAATTCTCTTAGACGTTTCAACCAATAGTTATATTTTAAAAATGAAAAACAGTTCATGATAATTCCCATTAATTAGATTTTAATCCATTCAACCAACTAAAGCAGCTTTTATGCTATATTGGATTAAATCCAAATTAAGAGGGTTATTATAAATAGATTTCTCACTTGAAAAAGTAACTAATGATTCATGCCAAAAACAAGCCCATGATTAATAATTCTTAGTATAAACTATGCTCACAATTGATTTTTGGTATTTCATAATTGACCTAAATAATTTGTAAGCTCTTTGTAAGAAAAGGTTGGATGAAATGCAAAAATAATTTTTTTTTAAAAAACCCATTGTAAGAAGATTTTTAGAAGAAATGGAATTTTGACTTTGTATTTGAGTCGTGAGAAAAGAAAATTTTATGTACAAAGACCATCTTGGAAAGTTTTAAAAATAGCTTTGGTCTTTTGGACTTTTAAAGAAAAATTTATTTTGAGCTTACAATGTACTTAGGTCATATTAGAAAAAGAACAAACCAAATAAGCCATGATTTAAATCAAGATAAATTAACCATAGTCAAATAACAAGCATTTAGGTTAAAAACCTAAGAAAAGTAACTAGGCCAATTACATGTGCTTTAGTCTTTGGGTTAAAAGGCTTAGGTTCCCATAGCTAGTATATAGCAAATGGTACAAGGCTATGAGTGGTTATTCCATGCTCGATCTCCATAACTTGAGGGAAAGTATGGTATCCCTTACACAACACAATACGGATTACACGGGCATCCTAACTCACGCACACAATGCAATCCAATATGATGTAATGGATAATATCATGATAAGAAAGAATAGAATAATATAAAGACCAATGGAATCAACTTTTCTTATCCCTAGTGGAGTCACAACTATGAGCGGGGATTTTTGCCCCCACTCCTGATGGAATAGTTCTCGCGACTTCGGCACTGTTAGGCTCGGGGCTTAGAGAACATGAGCCTAAGCCTGGAAAAAATAGATTCAACACCCGGACAAGCTGCAAAAAAGAAAGGGGTGGATGACTCGATTTCTAAGGAATCCCCAACCCCCTAATGGGTTCGGAAAGTTAGGTACGTGTGGGAAAGGTGAGAATGACTCAGCACCCCCACAATGCCTTGTTCATTGGAACCGGCCTCATTTGCAGGTCTTAATATTATAAAATTCTTATATATAATGATATTATCCATACTACATGTGATCATAAGAATAAATAAATACTTTATTAAAATCATAACATTGTCCAAACAAAACAAATAAATGGACATCCATCCAAGGATGGAAACATGTACTTACATCAATTGTGTCTAAAACTAAATAGGACACCCACCGAAAGGTGGTAATGCGTTCTTTACATTAATTTCAAAATACAAAAAATAAACTAAATTACATGATTATGAACGAGGATTTTTGCCCCCACTCCCGGTGGAATGGTTCTTGCAAGTTCGGCACTATTTAGGCTCGGGGCCTTAGAGAACACAGACTTAAATCAGGAGAAAATGGAGTCGCCACCCGGACGGGCCGGGAAAAAGAAAAGGGTGGATGATTGGATTCCTAAGGAATCCCCAACCCCCTAATGGTTTCGAAAAGTTGGGTATGTGTGGGGAAGGTGAGAAATGGCCCAGCACCCCCACAACGCCTGGTTCATTGGAACCGGCCTCCTTTACAGGTCTTAATATTATAAAATTCTTAAATATAACAACATTATCCATATTACACACAATAATTAAAAGAAAGCATCAATATATTAAAATCAAAGCAAGGTCCAAGCAAAACAAATAAACGAACACCCATCCTAAGATGGAAACATGTCCTTACATCACGTGCCTAAATAGGACACCAACCGAAAGGTAGAAACATGTCTTTTACATAGGTTCTAAAATAGAAAAGCAAATTAAATTACATGATATTTAACTAATGAGGTACCCACCAAGTGGAAACATACCTCTTACAACATTTGGAAGTCTAAATAAATTGATAAAAGTAAATAATCATTCATCATAAATAAATCATTCATCAAAGGTATTAAACATCAATAGAAAGTAAAAATCCATCCATGACAAATTAAATAAACTGAGCATTGAACTTAAATAAATTAAAGCATATAAAATAAATCAAGGCATAATCAAATATAGAATTGAATAAGGCAAATAAAAATCTAAATTATAGCTACTGTTTCCATTTTGGGTCCTTTATTTCATGTGTTTAGGGTTTTGGATTTTATAGAATTAGGCTACTGTGAATTTAAGAGAATTAAAATAGATTAAGGATTTTATGTTTTAAAAGTTTGGTAAGGCTCTTTGATTAACCAAACTAGGGTTTGAACGGTGAAATCATGAAACTAGGGTTTGGATTCTTTAAAATTACTTTTGATATGGTTTTAAATTATAATTTCAAGCTTACTGTGTGAAATTAAAATATTTGTATTTTTATGGTTTTTAAAGTTTTAAAGGATTAGGGTTTAGAAAAATTAGGGTTTAAGGTTTTAAAGGGGTTAGGGTATATTATTTTGAGTTTTGGAGTTGAATTATGGTTTTAGAAATTTTGAATTAGGGTTTCGGTGAATGCATGAAGCTTTTAGAGTTTGAAAATCAATTTGATGCTTTTATGAAGTTTTATGAAAATAAAAAATGATTTAAAGTTTATAAAAGTAAAAAAGTGGTTTTTAAGGCTTTTGGAAAGTAACATAACATAATTTAAGGGTTTTTGATAATTTGGAAAGTAAATTAGGGTTTTGGGGTTTTGAAGAAGTAAAAATAATAATTTTATGTCTTTTTGGAAAATAAAGCAACGAAATAAGGTTTCTAACTTTAGAAAAGGGGAATTAAAGGTTTTGGGATTTTTGAATTAAAAGAAGTAGATGAATTAAGCTACTGTAAAAAAAAATAAAAAGAATCTAAAATTCAAACCTTCTTTAGTGGGGTTGCACCAAAATTGCTTCTTGGATCAACCGAATCAAAGACAAGCTTTGCTGTCTTTGAATTGCCTTGAATTATTTTTCTGCTCTCTCAAATTGAAGTGAATTACTGCCTTTCCTTCACAGATTCGGTTTCAAACTCTCTCAATTTTTGTCCCCAATTCTGATTGCCTTTTCTCTCCTTCTGCCTCCCTTATTTATAGAAGTTTTATGGTTTTTTCTAGTTTCTCATAGCATACAATATTTAATAAGAAAAGGAAACCGAAACCTAATTGTATTAGGTTTTGGAAAATTTCGCCGGCAAAAAAAAAACTGCTGCGAAAAAATTATGCTGGCGAAAAAATTTACCGCAGGAAAAATTGAGCTGGCAAAAAAATATACGGGAATGGCCTGAGGGCCATTTCGCCCGTTGAAAACTCCTGCAGGCGAAATGGCCCACGGCCAAGCCCGCGCTGGTGGTTTTCGGCGATGATTTTTTCGTCACCAATTTTTTCGTCGCTGATTTTTATTTTTATTTTTTGAATTTTATTTATTTATTTTTATTTTTTATTAATAAAAATTAGATAATAAAGCAAAAATTATTTAATTAAGATAACAAAAATTATTTTGGACCAATTAAAATATATTAGACATCACAAAAAATTATTTTGGACTAATTAAAATATATTGGACCGGACTGGGTCAAAAATTAAGGGTCTACAGTTTGCCCCCTGCTTGAATGATCTAAAACTTTAGTGAAAGAGAGTGAAAAGCAATAAGACTTAAATTTTGATGAAATGGTTGAGGTTTTGGGTTCTGGACCCGGTTCGAGTTTTGGACTCAAGGATAATTCTAAGTTCTGGACCTAAGGAAAATTTGGGTTCTAGACCCGATTCGAGTTCTGGACTCAAGGATAATTCTAGGTTCTAGGCCTAAGGAAAATTTGGGTTCTAGACCCGATTCGAGTTCTGGACTCAAGGATAATTCTAGGTTCTGGACCCAAGGAAAATTTGGGTTTTGGACCCGAGCTAAGTTCTGGACTTAAAAGAGATTCTAGGTTCTGAACCTAAGGGTAATTTGGGTTTTGGACCCGAGCTAAGTTCTGGACTTAGAAGAGACTCTAGGTTCTGGAACTAAGAAAAATTTGGGTTCTGGACCCTAGCTAAGTTCTTGGAATTAGAAATAAATTCTAGGTTGTGGACCTAAGGAAAATTTCTAGGTTCTGGACCTAAGGGTATTTTGGGTTCTGGACCCGAGCTAAGTTCTGGACTTAGAAGAGATTCTAGGTTCTGGACCTAAGGAAAATTTGGGTTCTGGACCCGAGCTATGTTCTGGACTTAGAATGGATTCTAGGTTCTAAACCTAAAGGAAATTTAGGTTCGGGACCTGAGCTAAGTTCTGGACTTAGAATGGATTCTAGGTTCTATACCTAAAGATAATTTGGGTTCTGGACCCGAGCTAAGTTCTGGACTTAGAAAAGATTTTAGGTTCTGGACCTAAGGAAAATTTGGGTTCTGCACCCGAGAGATTTGGATACTCTATCCTAAACTAGATTTAGATACTCGATCCTAACTGGATTTGGATACTCGATCCTAAATTGAATTGGGATACTCTATCCTAACTGGACTTGGATACTCGATCCTAAACTGGATTTGGATACTCGATCCTAAATTGGATTGGGATACTCAATCCCAACTGGATTGGGATACTCGATCCTAAACTGGATTTGGATACTCAATCTTAAACTGGGTTTGGATGCTCAATCCTAAACTGGATTGGGATACTCGATCCTAAATTGGGTTTGGATACTTGATCCTAAACTAGGTTTGGTTGCTCGATCCTAAACTGGATTTGGATGCTCGATCCTAAACTGGATTGGGATACTCGATCCTAAATTGGGTTTGGATACTCGATCCTAAACTAGATTGGGATACTTTGACTCAAGATTGAATTTGATTTGGGTACTCAGACCCGGGATTGGGTACTTGGACCGGAGATTGGTTTGATTTGGGTAATTAGACCCGAGATTGGGTACTTGGACCCGGGATTGAATTAATTTTGGTACTTGGAACTGAGATTGGGTACTTGGACTCAAGAATGAATTTGACTAACCTTTTAGTTGAGAAGTCAGACTGCTTCGGCTGTTCTATGCATGGTGGTTCTTCACCCTCAGAATGGATCTTCATCCTTTGAGATCGGGTCTTCACCCTTGAAATGGATCTTCATCCTTTAGACTTTGGGCCCTCTAAAATTAGATCTTTATCCATTAGAGATTGGGTTTTCACCCTTGAAACACGGATCTTTATCCATTGGAGATCGGGTCTTCACCCTTGAAAAATGGACTTTCATCCTTTGGAAATCGGGTCTTCACCCTTGAAAATGGATCTTTATCCATTAGAGATTGGGTCTTTACCCTTGAAAATGGATCTTCATCCTTTGGATTTTGGGCCTTCACTCTTGAAACATGGATCTTTATCCATTGGAGGTCGGGTCTTTACCCTGGCTTCAGCTCTCTTAGTTGAACTGATCTTTTGTCTTTTGCATCTTCATTCTTTTGAGAGTTCTAATGTTCCATTCTTTTATTCTTCCTTTTTGCAAAAATTCAGCTATCTTTAATTGGACCTTGTATCCTCTCCTTGCCCCCCCAAGGATTTTTTTTCTTTCATGCTAGCTTTGATTGATGTTTTTCTTGTCTAGTTCTTTGCATAAGCACGCATTTCTTCTCTTTGCAACATTACTAGAGCTTTCTCAAGCAACGGACTTTCCATGCCCCCCTGATTTGATATCTTCTTTTGATTGTTTACCACAGGTTGTTTTCTATTCACTTTGATAAAGAATAGACAATACAAGACAAGAAAGTATGATGTGATATGCTCATGTATGCATGATATGCATGATAATACTCACAGCGGTTTCATTGACTTATAGACCGAGGTGATCGGTAGAAGTATTCTCATTGACTCATTTTCAATGCTCGTTCAAGTCTTGCATTGGAATGATTGAAAGCTTTGTATTTGTGGCTTTTATCTTCAAGATGTTGAAAACATGAATAATGGAGAACCCAAACAGCAGAGTTAGGGATTCATCTATTTCAAACTATGATTCAGCACGTCGGTTGGTAGTTTCTTCATAACTTTGCCAATAATAATTTCCTTTGCCCAATTTGTCCTTTGGAGGTTCAACATACTTCCCTTAACTTGAAGGCTTTGTATGACAAAACACTTTTTTTATTATTTGAATTTTGATTTTGAAATCAAATGTTGGCTTTGCCAAATTAATGTCAATGCACCTCAGGACTTGATTTTCCAAATTAACATATCTATAACATGACAACCCTAGTTACCGTACTAAACTAGGGAATTATTTCTATTTAAGCAGGAACCATTGCACTTCAGATAGGCACATGCACATTACTTGGCAAAAGGTCTCATTGAGTTTAAATATTGTCTATCTCATATGCATGCTTATCCAAACTATCTCCACTAATAGACTCTACCTACTAAGAGAGATCAACAGGTCTTTGATAGGCTTGAAATGGGGTCTATGAGGGACATAGGTTAAATGAAGGCCATTTTGAGATTGGAGCTGGTGTGACACAATGGACAAACCCTCACACTACAAATTTCTTGTTTGAACTTTAGGCAGCTGGGAGCAATCTTGCTAGACTCTCAAATTCCTTCTATATTCTTCGCATTAATCTGGATCTTGATTAGGATAGTCTTGCAAAAATTTTGGTACCCAAATTCATTTCTTTTCTTCTTCTCCCTTTTCTTTCTTTTTATTTTTCTTACTCTTCCCTTTCTTTGAACTTTTATCATTTTTGTCCTTCTTCCTTATAGGACTGTCAAGTACAGAATCTTTCAAGAATTGAATGGTCTTCCTCCCTTTTTTCCAATTTTGGTTGGGTTGGACCAATTCAAGTCAAAATGTCCTTATGAACCAAATGGAAGCCTTTTGCTGCTTTAGATAAAAGAAAACTCGGTTCGCTTTCTGAACCGCCTTTTTAGGTTTTATTTTTTTGTTTTCTTCTTTTTTGTTTTCTTTTCTTTTCTTTTATTTTCTTTCCTTTTTTTCTTTCCTTTTTTGGTTCTAGCTCAAACAGAGTTGTCTTATTTGTACCGACTTTTGCTTCCAATAATGGATGAGTGGAGCAACATAAATCTCCTTTAACAGGGATGAATCATTTGTTACTCTCATGTTGTCTTGATATATTGGAGATATTAGGAAAACTTCAACTACCCTTATGGTCTTGAAAGCATAAACTACCCTCATGGTCTTGAGAACATCAACTACCTTCATGATCTTGACTAATCATTGCTTTCTTTGATCTTCTTGCCTCTTCATCTTAGTGATCATAAGACTTGTCAAAAGTATCACAACAGCTCAGGGTAGGTTATTGGGGTTATATGCCATTGAAAAGAAAGCTAAAACCTTATGAAGGCTCAAAGGGACAACTAGGGATTGATATTTAATTGGGTGGATACTAGTTGTTGGCTAACCAAACAATGCCTAGATCATTTCTCTCTTATTTCGCCTCGAAAGTTTGTCAAAGCATGTTCTAAGACTGACTAGGACCTAGATAAAAGTAATTATGCAGGAGCCCTCTCTAAGTAAGCATACACAACTCAATGCTATAGAGCAATTCCCTTATCTAGTAAAGTCATTCAAGTCATGATGCATAAATATATTAATTAATGAATTATCAAGCTAGATTCCTCATCAATTGAGCACCAAAATGAACAAAGACCAACAAAATTTTTGATAAAAGTAATTTATTTAAACAAATTTAAATTTGAAAAACACGATTGTTCAAGTTAAATATTAAAGAAAGTAAAATTGAAAAGCAACATTCAAGCTAAGGAAAGTTCGTTGAGTTTAAGCTTCTTTTCCCTTCACATCTTCAATATTTTCATCTTGAAAGGATGATAAAACAAAATCTTCTTCCAATCCTTTTCCCACCATGAAGGTTGCTGGTAGTGGCATTCTTCCAAATTTAGGCAAAGGGTTGTGCTTGGTATTGGGCTTATCCGGCTCGGGTAGCTTGCCACTATAGATTAGGTCTTGGATCTCATGCCTTAGATGAGCACATTTATCTGTTTCATGCCCTCGCATTTGATGAAATTGACAGAAGGCCTCGGCATTGAAGTTTGGTGGCAGTGGATTATGTAGTGGTCGAGGAGCTAACGGTTGCAACAACCCTTTCTTTTGCAGCTTGCTAAAAACCCAAGATAGAGGTTTCCCTAATTGTGAGAATTGTCTTTTATTTCCTTGACCGGTTACATTAACATCAACCTCTTTTTGCATGCTTTGACTTCCGGACTGGTAATTCCCTTTCTCATTCCTTTTTATTAAAAAGCGATTCTTCTCCCTTTCCCACACTTTAATTTGTAAACCAGCTTGGAGAAGGTCTTTGAAATCACGGATGAGTGTATGAGACATCCTTTCACGGAGACTAGGCAACACCCCTCTCACAATCATCCTTATTTGATCGGATTCATCGGGCCTCTTCTTGAGCAAAGCAGCCTTGTTTCTCCATCTCTTCACATAGTCCACAAAATTCTCATTTGGCCTTTGCCTAATGGACTCAACTTCCATTAAGGTAACTTCCAGCTCAACATTGTACCCATATTGTTGAATGAAAGCCTTGTACAACATGTCCCAATCTTTTTTTGTACCTTCCTCTAAGGTGTTGAACCAATTTTGGACAACAGGACCCAATGAGAGCATAAAGTACCTTAGAGTTTGAGACTTTGTAGCTCGAGCAGACTGCATAGCAGTGATATACTGCTTCGCATGGAGATGAGGATTTCCGGTTCCATCATACTTCTTAAAAGATGGCATCTTTAACTTATACGGAACTTCTTCATCTAACTCAAACAATTTGTTGATCTCAGACACCTCTTCAGTTTTCAATTTCTTCTCAAATTTCTTTTCTAAATCAGCAATCATCTTTTCAACATTAGAGGTCTCGGTCTTTTCAATAGTTGCCTTCTCAACAACCTTCGGCTCCTTTTTTTCTTGAAGATCTTGGTAGTATTGAGCCCAATCATCATCATCATCAATGATCACCTTTTCATCATCAAAAACCACTTCACCAACTTTAGTGCTAGCAGATGCCTTGGTATGATTCTCTAAGATTGCAATCAATTGGTTCTTCATGGTCTCAGCTAGAGCCTCTTTTATTTCTTCCATTTTGGCGTTGAGGGCCTCATCCACCATCCTTTTAATTTGTTCGGGCTCCATTGTTTATGGTGGGCAAGTGATTGAGTCATTGCTAGATACTTCATCTCCGGCATAGGTCGGATTATTGTAAGCTTTTGAACTTTAGTAATCCAGGGTTGTGAGCCGGAGAGGATTAATGATATGGGATGCAAATGTATGCATGTATGCATGTATACACAAATAATAGACAAACAAGGATGAATAGGACGTTCCTTCCAATCTTATAACATCCACACACTAATGGCAAGTCTCTTTTCCTAGGTATATGGTTAACAAAATACCAACATGGGGCATCTTGTTTTTGAATAATTCCCTCAAACGTTTTAACCAATAGTTATATTTTCAAAAATGGAAATCAGTTCATAATAATTCCCATTGATTAGGTTTTAATCCATTTATCCAACTATAGTAGCTTTTATGGATTAAAATGAAATTAAGAGGTTTATTATAAATAGATTTTTCACTTGAAAAAGGTAACTAATGATTCATGCCAAAAACAAGGCCATGGTTAATTTATTCTTAGTGTAAACTAGGCCCACAATTGATTTTTGGTATTTCATAATTGACCTAAATATTTTTGCAAGCTCTTTGTAAGAAAAGGTTGGGTGAAAATAGTTTTGTTTCTAAGCCCATTGTAAAAGATTTTAGAAAAATGGATTTTGGGCTTAGCATTTGGGCCATGGGACAAAGAATTTTTGATATGTCCAAAGACCATCTTGAAAAATTTTGAAAATAACTTTGGTCTTTTGGATTTTCTAAAGAAAAATTTATTTTGAGCTTACAATGTACTTAGGTCATATTAGAAAAAGAACAAACCAAATAAGCCATGATTTAAGCCAAGATAAATTAACCATAGTCAAATAACATGCATTTGGGGTAAAAACCTAAGGAAAGTAACTAGGCCAATTACATGAGCTTTAGTCTTTGGATTAAAAGGCTTAGGTTCCCATAGCAAGTATATACCAAATGGTACGAGGCTATGAGTGGTTATGCCATGCTCGATCTCCATACCTTGAGTGAAAGTATGGTATCCCTTACATAACATAAAACGGGTAACACGGGCATCCTAACTCATGCACCCGATGCAATATAAGATGATGCAATGGATAATATCATTATAAGGAAGAATAGAATAATATAAAGACCAACGGAATCAACTTCTCTTATCCCCAGTGGAGTAGCCACTGTGAGCGGGATTTTTGCCCCCCACTCTCGGTGGAATGGTTCTTGCAACTTCGGCACTGTTTAGGCTCGGGGCCTTAGAGAACACAGACCTAAATATGAAGAAAATGGAGTCAGCATCCGAACGGGCCGGGAAAGCCCAGCACCCCCACAACGCCCGGTTCATTGGAATCGGCCTCCTTTACAGGTCTTAATATTATAAAATTCTTAAATATTACTGTAACACCCCGATACCCCATATAAGTACTATACATATACCCGGTATGTATACAGTAAGTATATAAAGTATAAGGATGTCATTTTTTTTTTGCAATTTAAAAAAAAAAACCTTAACAGCATTCAAACCACAACACATTCATTTTCAAAGAACATTTACAAAATCATTATATTTTTACAAATCTTACATACATATAACAATCTTATCTTTATTAAATCCCCATGTATACATATGAATATATAAATTAGAAATACATCATAAATAAAAGTTATACATGTATGCATCACCCTCTAGTTGGTCTCGACAAACTCTTACTTTTCTCGTGGCATAACAAAAGACTTCATATCTTCCACCTAGTTACCTGCGCAAGTACACATCCGCGCTAAGCCCGAGAGCTTAGTAGTACAAATATAAAATATAAACTTATATTATAAACATTCTAACATATAATGATATATCAATTTCATGTATCATTAGTTTCTTATCATGTTTTCCCTTTTTGATTACACCTTTTATATATCTTGACTAATTTCATATAATATATGCATATATACACATTTATCTCACTAACCATAATCCATTACTAATTCATACAATCACTATATCAATACACACATTATATATTATATCTCATGACATTATTTTATTCACAATTCACCAATCATGATTCATCATTTATACTCACAATCGATATTGCTATACACACAATACATATCATACTAATCATAAATCACATTCCAATGAAGATAATCATTATCATCAATCACAATTCATTTACATATTATACTTCATATCATTATTTCAATATTTATATCATCATCTATTATACACATTCAAAGTTTCTCAATATAGCCAACAACTATAACATCATATACGAACTTTCCCCCAACCAGGTCGGTTGCCCACTGGGCCTCAGGCCACTGCCAATCCCAGGGGTCCGCAGGAGGCAGATAAGTACGTATAAAACTACCAAATATGATCCTTCCCCCAACCAGGTCGGTGGTCCAAGTTCGGTTGCCCACTCACAGGGTCCGCATGGTTCCGCAGGAGGCAGATAGGAACGTATAAGACTATCAGTAATGTACCTTTCCCCAACCAGGTCGGTAGTCCAAGTTCGGTTGCCCAACCACAGGGTCCGCATGGTTCCGCAGGAGGCAAAGAGGTACATATAATACTGACTGTACTGAACCTTCCCCCAACCAGGTCGGTAGTCCAAGATCGGTTGCCCAGCTCTCTGGGTCCACATGGTTCCGCAGGAGGCAGATAGGTTCGCTCATTTATATCTTTTAACATTACTTTCTCAACCCATTTCTATCATTATCAAATAGGCAAACATACCTCAATAATCTTATTTGTATAATCATAGCCATTCACAATAGCTTCTCATCACATTATATCTCAAATCATATTTTACACTTTATCATTCAAGCATACATAATCAATTTCATTACACATGTATTTTAAATTCATTATCATATAAACCATATGTCCATTTATTTCATTTCCATCATTTCTCAAGACACATTAATACCATTCTGTATTAAAACATTTATCACAACCAATTGTATTGCATATACCTTAAGAATGATCATCATTTCTTTCTATCTTATATGATAGCAATTTCATCATTTATAAATATATATAGCAATTTACCTTACTCATTTACATCCATCATATAATAGATTATTTAACACATTCATCCAAATGTGTTAAGGTTCAAAGACATATAGAGATATACAATCAAATAAGGATTATGCGTACCTTTTTAATGATCTTCATATCCTTAACATCATTTAATCATCATCTTAATCAAATTATATTAACAATATAATAAACCACTTAACACATTTGCAAACATATGTATTAAGTCTCAAGTCATGTAAATAAATACACTCATATAAATTGGTACTTACCTCAAAAACTACTCCCATCAATCTCTACATTTCCTTTTTCCAAGAATTCTCCACATTAAGTTAATGCAACACAATTTCTTCGAAACCTAATCCAAAGATAGTTATTCCCATAAGAACATAAGAATGATAATTAATTAGAGCAACCTTAACACAAGACACGCCCACCAACACGTTCACCAACACGGGCGTGTTCATCAATCACTTTTCTCACAGTAGCTAACACACTCAAGGGACACGGCCAAGCTTGTGGCCGTGTCTCCCAACACATGCTCCAACACGGCCAAGACTCCCCTAGCTTGGCCGTGTCTCTCAACCAAAAGAGGTAGTGACAGACACGGTCAAAGGACACGGCCAAGCCTGTGGCCGTGTCTCTCAACACCAAAAATCCAGTAGCAGACACAGGCAAGTGACACGGCCGAGACAGTGGCCGTGTCTCTCCAAAATGATCCAACACGGCCGTGTCTCCCATCATCCTGGCCGTGTCTCACAAAAGGTAAAGATTTCAAACACGGCACACATCATGTATTTTATGCATTTCAACTTCAATAAACACAAACATACATCAATCAATCAATTCTCCATCTCATATATATAAAATCTTTACTAACCAATTTCAATAATCCATCGTCAACCTCACAATTAACCTTATTAACATCATCTAACTATCAATTCAACATATCTATAATCTTAATCTTTCATTAACATCACCATCACACCAACCATATCAAATCCAACTCAAACAATAGAAATCAAAACAAAGAATTGAATACTTACTTGAATATCTTGTCAAATCTTCAATCTCTACCTTCAATTCTCTTAAAACCCCAAGATTTTGATGAAGATCATCACATCTCTCTCTATCTCTCTCTCTCTCTCTCTCGTGCAAAACCAAAAGAAGAAGAAGAAGAAAGAAAATATCTTTTTCCTCTTCTCACGTTCACCACATATATATATAATAATAACAATAATAATAATAATAATAATAATAATAATAATTTCCAAAAATCCTCCACCACACCTCATTCTTCTCTTGACTTTCTTTTGACCAATTTATATGTTATCTATATTAACATATATACAACATATACATTCCATTAACACAATCATTTCCTTTGCAACAACATATATGTATATTTAATTCAAATCAAACAACAATTGTATTAAACTTCTAGGGCATACATTGGGATATTACAATTACAACATTGTCCATATTACACATAATAATTAAAAGAAAGCATCAATATATTAAAATCAAAGCAAGGTCCAAGCAAAATAAAATAAATGGACACCCATCCTAAGATGGAAACATGTCCTTACATCACATGCCTAAATAGGACACCCACTGAAAGGTAGAAACATGTCCTTTACATAGGTTCTAAAATAGAAAAGCAAATTAAATTACATGATATTTAACTAATGAGGTACCCACCAAGTGGAAACATACCTCTTACAACATTTGGAAGTCTAAATATATTGATAAAAGTAAATAATCATTCATCATAAATAAATAATTCATCAAAGGTATTAAACATCAATAGAAAGTAAACATCCATCCATGACAAATTAAATAAACCGAGCATTAAACATAAATAAATTAAAGCATATAAAATAAATCAAGGCATAATCAAATATAGAATTGAATAAGGCAAATAAAAATCTAAATTATAGCTACTGTTTCCATTTTGGGTCCTTTATTTCATGTGTTTAGGGTTTTGGATTTTATAGAATTAGGCTACTGTGACTTTAAGAGAATTAAAATAGATTGAGGATTTTATGTTTTAAAAGGTTGGTAAGGCTCTTTGATTAACCAAACTAGGGTTTGATTGGTGAAATCATGAAACTAGGGTTTGGATTCTTTAAAATTACTTTTGATTTATGGTTTTAAATTATGATTTCAAGCTTACTGTGTGAAATTAAAATATTTGTGTTTTTATGGTTTTTAAAGTTTTAAAGGATTAGGGTTTAGAAAAAATTAGGGTTTAAGGTTTTAAAGGGGTTAGGGTTTATTATTTTGAGTTTTGAAGTTGAATTATGGTTTTAGAAATTTTGAATTAGGGTTTCGGTGAATGCATGAAGCTTTTAGGGTTTAAAAATCAATTTGATTATTTTATGAAGTTTAATAAAAATAAACAAATTATTTAAAGTTTATAAAAGCAAAAAAGTGGTTTTTAAGGCTTTTGGAAAGTAACAGAACATAATTTAAGGGTTTTGATAATTTGGAAAGTAAATTAGAGTTTTGGGGTTTTGAAGAATTAAAAATAATAATTTATGTCTTTTTGGGAAAAAAAAAAGAAATGAAATAAGGTTTCTAACTTTAGAAAAGGGGAATTAAAGGTTCTGAGATTTTGAATTAAAAGAAGTAACTAGATGAATTAAGCTACTGTAAAAAAAAATAAAAAAGAATTTAGAATTCAAACCTTCTTTAGTGGGGTTGCACCAAAATTGCTTCTTGGATCAACGGAATCAAAGACAAGCTTTGCTGCCTTTGAATTACCTTGAATTGTTTTTTTACTCTCTCAAATTGAATTGAAGTACTGCCTTTCCTTCACAGATTCGGTTTCAAACTCTCTCAATTTTTGTCCCAATTCTTATTGCCTTTCCTCTCCTTCTGCCTCCCTTATTTATAGAAGTTCTTATGGTTTTTCCTAGTTACTCATGGCATACAATATTTAATAAGAAAAGGAAACCAAAACCTAATTGTATTACGTTTCAGAAAATTTGCGTCGAAAAATTTTGCTAGCGAAAAAAAAACTGCTGCGGAAAAATTGCACTGGCCAAAAAATTTGCCACAGGAAAAATTATGCTGGCAAAAAAATCCGCCGCAGTTGGCTGCCGTAGGGGGGCGGGGAATGGCCTGCAGGCCATTTCGCCCGCAGGAAACTCTTGCGGGCGAAATGGCCTATGGCCAAGCCCGCGCTGATGGTTTTCAGCGATGATTTTTTCGTCGCCGATTTTTATTTTTTGATTTTGATTTGTTTATTTTTATTTTTTATTAATAAAAATTATTTAATAAAGCAAAAATTATTTAATTAAGATAACAAAAATTATTTTGGACTAATTAAAATATATTAGACAACACAAAAAATTATTTTGGACTAATTAAAATATATTGGACCGGACTGGGTCAAAAATTAAGGGTCTACAATGATGCTCACAATATGAGGTACCCAAAGCATGGGAAACATACCTCTTACAATGTTTTGAAACCAAAGCAAATCAATAAAAATAACAAACCATTCATCATAAGTAAATTATTCATCAATGATATGAAACATCAATCAAAGTATATAATAAACATACAACTAATTTAAATAAAGCAGTAAGTATATGAATTTAGGGTTTATCCATCAATTAGGGTTTCTTGAATAAAATTAGGGTTTTATAGGTTTTATATTTAACAATTGGGGTTTTTTAATTACTAGATTAGTTAACTAAGAAATATTTAATATAAAAGAAATAACATGGCTACTGGATGTACAAATAGGTTAAATTAAAGATTAGGTTTTGAAATAAATTAGGGTTTGAATCTAAAGAATGGATATTTTTGGATTTAGAATTTTGAAAGTTGTATAAAAAAAATTAAGGTTTAGGGTTTAAGTAAATAAAATTGGAGATCATGAAAATAGGATTAAAAGTTAGGTATTTGGAAAGAATAGGCTACTGTAATTTTTAGAAAAATAGAATTGATTATGGTTTTGAGAAAACAAATTATTATTTTGTGGTATTAGAAAGTATAATTAGGGTTTTAGTTTTCAAAATTTAGTTTAATGGGTATTAAGATATTAGGGTTTTGAAAAATAATTTTTAGGGTTATAGATAGAGACTAGATGATAAATAAAAAAATAATTGATAAAAAAACCCATCTATTGTATGCTCAAATAATTGATTAAATTGAATAATGAGGCTACTACAAATATAAAAAGTTAATAGAAACTCAAACCTCCATTGTTTGTTACACCACAATTTTATTTATGCTTGGACAATGACAAAGATAATGTGTGCTGTCTTTTTATGGATTGTTTGTTTGTTGCTTGCTGCCTCTTGCTCCTTCCTTCACAAGTCCAAGATTCTGAGTAATCTGAGTAATCCTTGAGTCCAAAATCCCAATCCCTTTTTTGTGTGTTTTTAATGTGGTATTTATAGGCAATTAAAATTAAAAAAACCTAGTATGTTAAGGAAATTAAAAAGTATTTTGGAAATAAAATAAAAAACCAAGTAAAATAAGATTTCGACAAAAACTATGCGCTTGCCCGGGCGAGATTGGAGCTAAGCAATCTGGGGGCAAAATTGTGGGCTGGGCACTGGCAAAATTGAGCGCGAGGCGTAATTTTGCTTGCGGCAAAGGTGTTCCTGCGACAAATTAGCCCAAGCCAATTCATCGCTAGTGACTTTCGTCGCCGATAATAAGTAAAATAAATATTATATTAACATAAATAATAAATAATAAGTAAAATGAATAAAAATAAATATACCAGAAAAATTATTTCAAACTGTTTTAAAATCTTTGGACTAAACTGGGTCAAAAATTAAGGGTCTACACATACACAAGCATGGGCCCAAACAAGCTAATATACTATTCAAATTTCAGAGTCACTGTTTTGATCCAAATTGACACCAAGTGTTCAGCCCGAAGGAAAATTATATATCAGTGTTGCCTAGCATCTAGCCTCGAAAACAAAATCATGTATCAGTGATGCATACCATCTAGCCCGAAGACAAAATAATGTATCAGTGATGCATAGTATCTAGCCCCGAAGGCAAATAATTAAGATAACCTCATAGACATGCCACCAAATGTAGAACTCTGGAAATTGAATAACATACTAGGCATACAAATAATTCATATTTTCCATAATCAACTTTTTTTCTCATTTTCCCATAATCAACTAGGCACATTGTCTCATTTTCTCCTTTTTCTCATTCATATCAATATCAATTCACATTAATTCATCATATCTCATCATGTCATCTCAATGTATGACATTTCACATTACCATTTAAACATCATTAATTTTCATATTTCAAATGTTTGCAACATATTTCATCGTCTTTCTAGCCACAACCACAAAGTGACCAGTAAGTCACATTTCTAGTACATTTATCGCATTTTTCTTAACGATTGTGAACATGTCAACTACGATCACCATCACATGCCTCATAAATTATCACATTACATATTCATTTATTTAACATTCTTCTTCATCATTCTCATGTCATAATACATAATTACATTTCAATTCATTTTATCATTTTATATTCATGTAATATTTGTATATTTCTCTAAAATCATGTAATATTCCCATGTCTCAAGCATTTGTAAAGTTCATCATCCTATTAATATACAAAATATTAATTCATAAAAATGTCACTTTAATGAATATTATTTATTCTTTAAAGTGAACCAAAAGTTATTTTTTTCACTCCTCTATTCGTTTTCCATTAATTCTTATCATTCTAATTCCTTTTTCACAATTTCTCATATTTTCCAAGTGGTCATAATTTTTCACGATCACTTTACATCTACAATGTTTTAGTTATTATTCACATATTCATCATTATTTCACTATCACATTGCATAGTTATGAGTCACACTCACATTATGACTCATTCTACACACATTTTATCACACTTTTCAATATACACATCTTAGTCATACTACTACATCTAGTTTCATTTCATAATTTTTACATCTTTTTTCTCTTTTCATATAGCATTGTTTATTTTTCTTAAATTACAATTTTTTTATCATGTCCCACATCTACTATGTTATTTATATAATTATTGAAATGACTATTCTACAATAGGTCCATTTACAAATCTTATGCATTTCATGTATAAACCTTAATTTTACATTTAGAAAATACCCAGTATAACACTATCACATAACTATGCCATATTGCATGGACTATGTGTTTTCCTACATTTTCAAATACTTCACATCAACAACACCAAACCATACATAAAAATTTCAAGTAGATAAATATATGTACTGATCTCAATTTGTCAAATACCAAGCCAATTTCACTTTCCAATTCAAATTTATACCAATGTCCTTTAATTCTTTAAATTTTGTAATTTTCCTTTGGTCAACCCTAAACCACATTACATAGCATTAGCAATTCATTTTAATACACTTTAATCATTCATGCACCATTTACATTAATTCTACATAACATTTCACCAAAACACTATTTTCACCATTGCTACCTTATTCAAACTTCAACATATCAAACTCATTTCCAACATTCAACTATATAATTATCAATTATACATCAAAATAACATTAAAAAAATCCCCTTCCATAATTATGGAAATCTCTTTCAAAAATCTAATTTCACATAATGTAACTATTAACAATAACTTCACCAAAACCTATTCATATCACATTTTCAACTTTAAAATCATAACATTTACATTAAAACAACACTAATTCATCTCATTAAAATAATTATCATCATCCATATTTGAAATCCTAATTTCACATAATAGGTCCATAACCTTAAATTTAACCAAACTCTCTCATATTTAACTTTCAACCATAAAATCATCTTACTTATATTACAACAACATTAAATCACTTCATTACAATAATTATGAACATCTATACTAAAATCCCAATGTACACATATCCATACCAAAGCCATATTTCCATCAACTTTGTTCTTTTCCAGCAATCAACCATAAACTCATTATACACTCTATAACATCCTTATACTCTATATATGTACAATACATACATCCAATATATGTAATATATGAATATACGGTACAAAAATGTCACAACCCATTTTAATAAAAATCTTACTTTTCCAATTTTTAAATCTTAAATAAATTAAGATATATATAAATAACAAATCAAATATTACTTATCAAAAACACATATCAAACCCCCATTACAGAATTTATATTTTACAATATATAGATATATATACATGAAAACATAATATAACATACATAATGTCAAAATGTATGATAATATAAAATATGTACATACTGGCAGTGTGTCTCTGATCTTGATGTCCAACATTCAACTCTACACTTAAGATCTCAAATCTAGACCCAACTCGGTCTAGACAAACTCTCTGGCTCTACCTAATCTACCTTATCACCTGCACGATGAATTACAATCGCCCTAAGCCAAAAGCCTAACGATACAAACTTTAATAACAATAAAGTTCAAATGCAATGCCAATCCACAATGCTTATGTATATCATATCACCATGTAAAATAACCCTTTCATTTTTAACATATTTATCATTCACTTTACAATTTACATGCGAACAAACACAAGCATGGGCTAAAAGGATCTAATATGCTATTCAAATCCCAGAGCTACTATTTTGGTCCAAGTTGACACCATGTATCTAGCCTCAAAGGCAAATCATATAATTGCTCAAAAGCTAGCCCCGAAGGTAGATCATAATAATTGCTCAAAAGCTAGCCCCGAGGGCAGATCATATAACAGTGACACCAAGCGTCTAGCCCAAAAGGAAAATAAATATTTGTTGAAAAGCTAGCCCCAAAGGCAAATAATGAGGATAACCTCATAGCCATGCCGCCAAACACAGAACTCTAGAAATTGAATAATATACTAGGCACACAATTATTTTATATTTCCATTATCAATTTATTTCTCATTTTTCCTTAATCAATTAGGCATATTGCCTCATTTCTCATTATCAATTAGGCACATTGCCTTATTTCTCATTTTATATCAATGTCATCTTATTTCATATCATCATATATCAACATATAATAATCATGTATCACATTTTACATTTACAACACATTAACTAATTATTTTGGGTATTTTCACATAATTCACATATGAATCACATTTTATGCAATCTAGCCATTATGTAGACCCTTAATTTTTTATCGAGTCCAGTCCCATATTTTAAAATCAGCCCAAAATAATTTTTGTGCTATTTATTATTTATTTTATTTTTTATATTTTAATACTTATTTTAGTTTTTATTTTATTATTTATTTTATTTATTTTTAAAATATATATAATAATAAAATAAAAAAATAGATAGACTAATAGGTGAGCGACACATGACAAAGCAGTTCGCCGCAGGCCAAAAGAGCCTGCGGTGGCCTGTGGTGAATTGGCCTACCCCAATTCGCAGCAGCTGCAAACTGCAGCAAATTGGGTAGTGCCTCACAGGTGCTCACCCAATTGTTTACGTCCCAGCTCGTGCCAGCGCGTTGGCCAATTTTTGCCAAAATTCTATTTTTACTCAGAAACTCAAATTAATTTCCTAAACAGTTTTAATTTCCTTAACATATTAGGTTTTGTTTGAAATTCCTATAAATAATAGTTTTAGACATAAAAACAAGGGGGAAAAAATTTACTCAAAAATTATGATTGGACTCTTAAACTTTGAAGTAACCCGAAGCAGCCAAAAATAAAAAAGAACACTCCTATCCACAAGGCAACAAGGCTGTGTTGTCTTGGTCGAAGTCTCCCTAGAATTCCAATGGTGCAATTATGGAGGAACCAACAACAAAGGTTTGGTCTTAACCAATAATTTTTTTATTCACAGTAGCCATAACATGCTTTATTTTAAATGTTTTATTGATGTGTTTTGTTATTAATTTTTCTAGTAGCATAAAATTGTTAAATCTGAATTTTATGTTTTATAAACCAAAACCGTAATTCATTAAAACCTTTAAAACCCTAATGTCCCAGTGGCTAAGTAACCCCCAAAACCCTAAATTATTTTGTTAAAACTCAAAGCCCTAAACTATTTTTGTCCAAAACCCTACACTATTTCATTAAATCCCAAAACCCTAATTATTTTTTCAAAATCTTAATTTATTTCCCCCAAATCACTATTTTTCTAAAATAGTAAATTAAAATCCTAATCTCTTTTAAAACCTATCATCCAATAACCCTACCTTCAAATTATTCTACCCAAAACACCAAAATCGTAATCTAGTAAACTTAAAATCCTAATATGAAAAAAATCGTAATTTGTTTCCAATGTATCAAAACCCAATTCTCTCAAACCCTAATCAAGGAGCCTTAAAATTCTTAAAATTGTAATTCCCAAAACCAAGACCCCAAAACCTAAAGCCCTAATTCTAGTGGCTCAATTTTTGAATTTATGTCTAAACTCTAATTCCAATAATTTAAAACCATAAACCCTAGTTTCCAAAACTATAATTCATAAAACCCTAGCTTGGATATTTAGTCTTTAATTGTTATTTGAATCCTTCTTTACATACTTAGTTTACATCTTCATATCTTCATCTTTATTTGGCTTATAATGAATGGTTTACTTTCATGATGAATGGTTTTTATTGATTTACTTCATTATGTAAGAGGTATATTTTCACCTTGTGGGTACCTCATTAATTAAACTTCATGTAATTTAAATTATTTTGTAAAGAATACGTTTCCACTTTTTGGTGGGTGTCCTATTTAGTTTTAGATATTGGACGATGTAAGGACATTTTTCCATCCTTGGATGGGTGTCCATTTATTTGGTTTGTTTGGACATTACTATGATTTTAATAAAGTATTTATTTATTCTTATAATCACATGTAGTGTGGATAATGTCATTATATTTAAGAATTTTATAATATTAAGACCTGAAAAGGAGGCCAGTTCTAATGAACCGGGCATTGTGGGGGTGTTGGGTCATTCTCGCCTTCCCCACAAGTACCTAACTTTCTAAACCCAATAGGGGATTAGGGATTCCATAGGAATTGAGTCAACCACCCTTTGTTTTTTTCGGCCCGTCTGGGTGGCGACTCCATTTTTCTCCGAATTTAGGCGCGTGTTCACTAAGGCCCTGAGTCTAACAGTGCTGAAGTCGCAAGAACCATTCCACATGGGAGTGGGGCAAAAATTCCCCGCTCACAGTGGCGACTCCACTGGGGATAAGAGAAGTTAATTTCATTGGTCGTTATATTATTTTATTCTTTCTTATCATGATATTGTCCATTGCATCAGTTAGATTGCATCGTGTGTGTGAGTTAGAACGTTCGTGTTACCCGTATTGTGTTATGTAAGGGATACCATACTTTTACTCAAGGTATGGAGATCGAGCATGGCATAACCACTCATAGCCTTGTACCTTCTGGTATATACTTGCTATGGGAACCTAAGCCTTTCAACCCAAAGACTTAAGCTCATGTAATTAGCGTAGTTACTTTCCTTAGGTTTTTATCCCAAATGCTTGTTGTTTGACTATGGTTAATTTATCTTGGTTTAGATCATGGCTTATTTGGTTTGTTTTGTTTTTCAAATATAACCTAATTACATTGTGAGCTCAAATAATTTTTTCCTCTAAATCAAAAAGACCAAAACTATTTTCAAAATTTTTGAAATGGTCTTTGAACATAAAACTTTTCTAAAAATAAGCCATAAATTCTTTTCTCATGACATAAATACAAATCCCAAATCCAATTTTTCTAAAATCTTTTTACAATGGGTTTTTTCAAACAAAACTATGTTTTCATTCCATCCAAATTACAACCTTTTCTATAAAAGAGCTTACAAATTATTTAGGTCAATTATGGAATACAAAAAATCAATTGTGAGCCTAGTTTATACTAAGAATTATTAATCATCAGTTTATTTTTGGAATGAATCATTAATTACTTTTTCAAGTGAGAAATCTATTTATAACAAACCTCTTAATTTAGTTTTAATCCAATATAGCATAAAAGCTGCTTTAGTTGATTGGATGAATTAAAGCCTAATTAAAGGGAATTATCATGAACTGATTTTCATTTTTAAAAATATAACTATTGGTATAAACGTTCGAGGAAATTATTCAAAAATAAGATACCCCATGTTGGTATTTTGTTAACCATATACCTAGGAAAAGAGACTCGTCATTAGTGTGTAGAAGTTATAAGGTTGGAAGGGACATCCTAATTATCTTTGGTTGTTTGTTGTTTGTGCATACATGCATATATACATTTGCATCTCATATCATTAATCATCTCTCACTCATAGCCCTGGATTGCAATAGCTCAAAAGCCTATGACAATCTGACCTACGCCGAAGATGAAGAATCCTACAGCAACTCAGTTAGCTTCTCACCAAAAGCAATGGAACTTGAGCTGATTCAAAAGATGTTGGATGATGCCTTTGAAGTCAAGATGGAAGAATTAAAGAGGGCCCTAGCTGAGATCATGAAGAGTCAAATGGCTATAATATTTGGGAACACTACTGAAGCATCCTTAAGCACCAAGAAAGACAAGGGAAATGCTAAAGTTGGTGAAGTAGCTTTTGATGATGACAAGGTAGTCATTGATGATGATGACAACTGGGCTCAATATTTTTAAGATCCTCAAGATAAGAAGAAGAAGCTAAAGGTTGTTGAAAGATCAGCCATGGAAAAGATTGAAACTTTAGATGTTGAGAAGTTGATTGCTGACCTGAAAAAGAAGTTTGAAAAGAAGCTGAAAACTAAAGAAATGTCTGAGGTCGACAAGTTGTTTGAGCTAGATGAAGAGGTTTCGTACAAGTTAAGATGCCATCCTTTGCAAAGTTTGATGGAACTGGAAATCCTCACCTCCATGTGAAGCAATATATCACTACTATGCAGTCTGCTTGAGCTACTAAGGCTCAAACTCAAAGATACTTCATGCTCTCATTGGATCCTATTATCCAAAATTGGTTCAATACCTTAGATGATGGCACTCAAAAGAGCCAGGATTTACTATACAAGGCTTTCATCCAGCAAAATGGATACGATACTAAATTGGAAGTTCTTTAGTAGAGGTGGAGTCCATTAGACAAAGGCCGAATGAGAACTTCATGGACTATGTGAAGAGGTGGAGGAATAAGGCCGCATTGCTCAAACGGAGGCCCGATGATTCAGATCAAATTAGAATGATTATGAGAGGAGTTTTGCCTAGCCTTCGTGAAAGGATGTCTCATACACTTATCAGGGATTTCAAGGACCTTTTGCAAGCTGGTTTGCAAATTGAAGAGTAGGAAAGGGAGAAGAATCACTTATTGATAAGAAAGAACGAGAAAGGAAACTACCAGTCTAGTAACCAAAGCATGCAAAAGGCAGTTGATGTTAATGCCACTGGCCAAGGAGGAAGAAGGTAGTTTTCAGAATTGGGAAGGCCACTGTCTTGGGTTCTCAATAAGCTACAAAATAACGGATTATTGCAGCCCTTGAATCCTCATCCTTTGCCCAATCCTCTTCCACCTAACTTTGACACTAAGGCATTTTGCCAATTTCATCAAATGTAAGGACATGACATGGATAAATGTTTGAGGTTGAGGCATGAAATCTAGAATTTGATTGATAATGGGAAATTTCCTGATCCCAACAAGCCAAACATGTAACACCCCTATACCCCGTATACGCACACTACATACTACTACACCTGTAATATACGTATATCGAATACAGGAGTGCCACAGTTTATATTAGATAACCCAATTTTTCTCTTCTGCAATAATATAAGAAAACTTAAAACACTTCATATTATATTATAAACTATACTAGATAAAACATTTATTCATTATGCAACGGAAAATGTAGTGGTATTTACATATATAAAAACATCAAAATCCATGTTTACAAAACATAAAGTTTATACATGTTTGGCAGTTCATCTCTGATCTTTAAGTCCACTATCAACACCTCACAAGCCTAAACTCGACTCAGTCCAGCTGAACTCTCCGGTTCTACCCTGTCACCTGCACGATGAACCACAATCGCGCTAAGCCATAGGCTTAGTGGTACAAACCACAATAACAATATGCTTTAATGTAATGTCAATGTCATACTTTCAAGCAATAGAGATCATATTCAAAAATGCTATATTTCATAACATTACATTTCATTATCTTATTTAATTATTTTACCATTTATGATTCACATTGAAACAAAGACAAGCATGGGCCCAAAAAGGATCTAATATGTTATTCAAAATTCAGAGTTATTGCTTTGGTCCATAATCACATTCATCAAGCCCGTAGGCGATATATATATATATCTATCCATGGATAATGTAACAGACCCAGTCTCTTGGACCTCAACCCTGCTAGACCCTAGGGCTCCAGTATCTTGGTCCTCAACCCCGCTAGACTGTTACTTTTTTTGAGGCTTACGACCCAGTCTTTTCACCTCAAAAATATAATTTTTCATATTTATTAGCTGGGCTCGGCTTACGACCCGGTCTTTTCACCTACCCAACAATTCATAGGCATGCCGCCAAACCCAGAACTCTAAAAATTGAATAACATACTAGGCACACAATTAATTCATTTATCTCATTATCAATCTCTTTCACAATTCATTTCTCATTTCATTTCTCATAATCAAACTAGGCAACCATGCCCCAATTATTTCATTTGCATCATTATAGCCAACAACAATGGCTGCACATCTCATCATTAAAATATACATAGCCAATTGCATTGGACATACATTTTGAATTATCATCATATCTTTCACATTATGCAAATCATAACATTAATCAAATGTATTAACAATGTAATAAATTACTTAACACATTTACAACCAAATGTGTTAAGTCTCAAAGTCATGTAAATGTATGCAACCATGTAAGTTTGTACTTAACTCAAGAGCAACTCACACCAATCTAAATACTTCCTCTTCCAAGAAACCTCCAAAGCTTGGATTAGGGCAACTCAATCTCTTCAAAACCTAATCCAAAAGTGATAATACACACTCACTTAAAGATACACATGAGATAATAAGGCTAAGAATCAACTAGGGCAAACTCTACACATGACACACTCAACAACATGGGCGTGTCCCTGACTGTGCCCTAAATTCACAACACAGAAGCTTTGATATGCTCAGTGACATGGGCGTGTCACTGGCCGTGTCAATCCTCCCTCAACACAGTAGCTATGACACGCTCAGTGACATAGGCATGTCACTGGATGTGTCAATGCTACTACAACACAGAAGCTGTGACACGCTCAGTGACATGGGTGTGTCACTGGTCATGTCACCCATCCAGAAAATAGAATCATTGACAAGCCTAAAGACTTCGCCGTGCTCATGGGCGTGTCAGGCCAAAAATCCTGATTCCGGCAACAACAACATCACGTCCAACAAACCTCTTACTTCCACCATCTTCCACTCCAAACAAACTTAACTAAACACACCCATAAACCATACTAACTTGCAAAAACATCAAAACAACTCAATACATACATCAAACACTAATTCACAACCATCACATACACACAACTCAAACACAACACTTGTCTTTCACCAAACCTAACTCTTTCTCTTCATTCCAACCCCAAAATCAAAATCAATAAGACCAAACACTCTCAATTACACCAAAATCAAATATTCACATACCATCAACAATCAAACACCAATCTCAAAGCACAAACTTAGAAGAAAACCAAAGAATCAAGTGGAGAACTTTCCAAAAGTGATGAAAACCCTTAGAATTCCAATTTGATCACTTGAAACATCCTTCAATCTTGAGTTTGGATGAGCAAAATCTATCTTTCCTCTCTTGCTGTGGAGCTAGCCGGCCAACGAGAAAAGAAAAGAAGAAGAAGATGAATAGAGAAAAGCAAAGTCAACTCTCCCTCTTCACTTAACCACTCAATCTCTCTTTTGTTCTCAACCAAGCAATTATATTAATATAATATTACAAATATCATCATCCACTTTCCACTTAATTTCCATTTCAATTAATTAAAATTAATTATTTCTTCTTTTGACCACCCATTTCTTTTACTTGTATATGTTGTATATATCTCTATATATACAACATATACACTCTTCTCCTTACCTCTTTTCTCTTTTCACTTAAACATATACATTTATTCCAAATACAACAATAAATATTCCAAAACTTTTAGGGTATACTTTGGGATATTACAATTCTCCCCCTCTAAAAGAAATTTCATCCTCAAAATTACCTGATCTCAATTCTAAAACAGTTGGGGATACTGATCTCGCATCGCTTGCTCACTCTTCCAAAGAACCTTTACAAGTGGCACTTTCTTATTTCTCAACTCTTTCATTTTATGTGCCAAAATAACCACTGGTTCTTCTTCAAAAGTTAGATCCGGACTCACCTCAATAGATTCAACGGATAGAACATGAGATGGGTCTGATCTGTACCTCCGCAGCATAGAATCATGGAAGACATTGTGAATTCTATCCAACTCAGGCGGCAAAGCTAGTCGATAAGCAACTGGTCCCACTCTCTCCAATACCTCATAAGGTCCAATAAATCGAGGACTTAGCTTCCCTTTTCGTCTAAATCTCAAAATCTTTTTCCAAGGAGACACTTTCAAAAATACTTTATCTCCAACATTGAACTCTATGTCTCTCCTCTTCAAATCTGAATAAGATTTCTGCCGATCTGAAGCTGCTTTCAACCGATCCTGAATTATTTTCATTTTCTCTTCCGTTTCTTTAATCAAATCAGGACCAACCAATTTGCCTTCTCCAACTTCATTCCAACATAGAGGCATTATGCATCTTCTACCATACAATGCCTTTTAAGGTGCCATTCTAATACTAGACTAATAACTATTGTTATAAGCAAATTCCATTAATGGCAAAAATCTGTCCCAACTTCCAGAGAATTCAATGACACAGCTTCTCAACATGTCCTACAAAATCTGTATCACTCTCTCTGACTGCCCATCTGTCTGCGGATGAAAAGCAGTGCTAAAGTGCAATCGAGAACCCAAAGCACAATGTAAACTTTTCCAAAATCTCGAAGTAAACTGGGGATCTCGATCAGACACTAAAGAAATTGGGACTCCATGCAACTTCACTATCCCACTGATATACAGCTCAACCAACTTCTGAAGAGAATAGTCCATCTGAACTGGAAGAAAATGAGCTGTCTTTGTCAACCGATCAACAATCACCCAGATAGCATCATGCTTCTTCTGAGTCAATGGCAAACCAGACACAAAATCCATTGTCACACGATCCCATTTCCATTCAAGCACTGATAAAGGTTGAAGCAACCCTGTTGGAACTTGATGCTCAGCTTTCACCCTCTGACAAGTGAGACATTTAGATACAAACTCCGCTATGTCCCTCTTCATACCTGACCACCAGTAATGTTGCTTCAAATTATAATACATCTTGGTACTCCTAGGGTGCATAGCAAAAACCGACTGATGTGCTTCTTCCAAAATAATCTTTCTTAATCTTACATCATCAGGAACACACAATCTATCCTTGAACCAAAGGCTACCATCTTTTCTCATATAAAAATCTCGGTTCTCTCTTTTTTGGCATTCTGACACAACTTTCTGACTTTTCTCATCAGCCAATTGAGCCTCTTTAATCTGATCCAACAACACCGGTCTCAACTGCAACTGAGCCAACAATGCACCATCATCACATGATTAAAACTAGCATGCAACACTCTCAACTCAACAAGCAACGAGAGTGAATAAATAGTCAAACCTGCTAAAGACTTCCGACTCAAGGCATTAGCAACAACATATGCCTTGCCAGGTTGATAATCAATCAAACAGTCATAGTCTTCAATCAACTCTAACCATCGTCTTTGGCAAAGATTCAGCTCCCTCTGAACACCCAAATATTTCAAACTCTTATGATCTGTGTAAATGAAAACTTCTCACCATACAAGTAGTGTCGCCAAATCTTCAAAGTAAAAACTATGGTTGCTAACTCCAAATCATGCGTTGGATAATTAAGCTCATGCGGCTTCAACTGCCGAGAAGCATAAGCTATGACTATAACCTCTTGCATCAAAACACAACCTAAACCATTATTTGAAGCATCACTGAAAATCACATATGGTTTATCTTCCACAGGCAAAGTAAGAACAGGAGCTTGAGTCAACATTTCTTTCAACTGCTCAAAGCTTGCTTGACACTGATCTGTCAACACAAATCTAACTCCCTTCTGAAGTAATCTGGTGAGTGGAGTAGCTATCGAAGAAAAACCTTTCACAAACCGTCGATAATAACCTGCCAAACCCAGAAAACTTGTAACTTCAGTCACAGACTTCGGTGGACTCCAATTCAAAATGGCCTCAACTTTACTTGGATCAACTCTTATACCATCTGCTGAAACTATATGACCGAGAAAAGTCACTTGATCAAGCCAAAACTCATATTTTGACAGTTTAGCATACAATTGCTTCTCACTCAAGGTCTGCAATACAATCTGCAGATGCTTGTCATGATCCTCTTCATTACACGAATACACCAAAATATCATCAATGAAGACCACCACAAACTGATCTAGATAGGGCCTAAACACCCTATTCATCAAATCCATGAAAGCTGCAGGTGCATTTGTCAATCCAAAAGGCATCACTAAAAACTCATAATGTCCATATCTTGTGCGGAAAGCTGTCTTAGGAACATCTTTAGCTCTGACTCTCAATTGATGGTACGCTGATCTCAAATCAATCATGGAAAACACTGCTGCTCCCTTCAACTGATCGAAGAGATCATCTATCCTAGGCAAAGGGTACTTATTCTTGATAGTCACCTTGTTCAATTGCCTATAATCGATGGACAAACTCAAAGTACCATCCTTCTTCTTCACAAACAAAATAGGTGCTCCCCACGGAGAAACACTAGGGCGAACAAACCCTTTATCCAACAACTCCTGCAACTGCACCTTCAACTCTCTCAACTCAGCAGGTGCCATTCGATAAGGAGTAATAGAGATGGGAGTGGTACCAGGCAACAAATCGATACCAAACTCAACCTCTCTCTCAGGGGGTAACCCTGGCAACTCCTCCGGAAAAACATCTGGAAATTCCGCAACTGTGGGTATACTATCAAGTTGAGAACCCATTACTCTGGTATCCACAACAAGAGCAAGATAAGCATCACACCCTTTTCTAATCAACATTCTAGCTGCAACAGCTGAAACAAACAAGGATGCAAATTGTCTCTGTTCACTAGATACCATCACACTTCTACCATCACTGGTTCTCAGGGTAACACACTCCTTTTGACAGTCTACCACAGCTCCATGCTTAGACAACCAATCCATACCTAAAATTAAATCATACTCCTTAAAAGGCATTTCAATCAAATCACCAAGAAACTCCTCACCTTGCACCACAATTGAACTATCACGATGCACCTTGCTCACCACAACACTATGTCCTAAAGGATTTGTCACCAAGACATCAAATCCTAAGGACTCTGAATGCAATTCAGACACAGGCAAGATAGATGCACTTATATATGAATGAGTAGATCCTGGATCAATCAAAGCAAGAACTGAAATGCCAAATAAAGAAAATGTACCCGCAATGACTGCTGAAGCATCCAGTTGCCTATGCATCACATACACTTGCTGAAAAGACCCAGCCTCATCTGGCCTACTGCCTCCGGATGTAGAGCCTCATCTCTGACTGATCCCAGGTCGACCACCTCTACTAACAACTTTGCCACTTTGACCTCCTCTCATACTAGGTTGAGAAACTGCAGAATCTGCCTGCCTATGCTCCTAAATCTCAGGACAATCTCTAATGAAATGGTCAGGCGACCCACATCTGAAACACACAGCTGATCCACCAATCTTCCAACAAACACCCCCATGTATCCTGCCACAATGGACACATGTAGGTGGAGTAGACCTCTGAACCACTGGAGTCAGAGCACTAGATACAGAAACTGTAGGTCTCGGTCTCTGCCTCTGATACTGAACTGACCTACCCGACTGCCTCTGGCTTCTACTGACTCTCGGAACAAAACTTCCTCGGCCTCTGTTCATAGACAAAGACCCTGCCTCAAACTAGGATCTCCTAACTCTGATCTCCTCTTCAGTAGCAGCTGCTGCAATAGCCTATGCTCTCTCAACACTTCTGGTTGCTGCAACAAGCTGGGAAAGATCCTGATACCGGGAACTAGCAATAAGACACATAATAGAGGGCCTTAACCCTTCCTCAAATCTCCTACACCGGTCAATCTCATCTGAAATAATTCCCCCGGCATAATGACTCAACCGGATGAACTCTACCTCATACTCTGTCATAGTCTGGTTATCTTGTCTCAGATTCAAAAATTCCATCTTCTTGACATCCTTATACTCCCTCAGAGTATATTTCTGCTCAAACTCCCACAGAAAATCACTATAAAACAAAGTCAGTGGATCATCCATAGCATGAGGAACCGTCTTCCACCAATCATAAGCATCTTTCTGCAGAAGGGATCTAGTATAATCAAATTTCTCTTCAGGAGTGGCTTGCAACTGGATGAATACCCTCTGAACTCTATCCAACCACTGCTCAGCTACTGCAGGATCTGTAGTACCAAAGAAATCTTCAGCCCCAAATTTCCTCAATTTATCATAATGCCTCACCGGTAATTGTGGTTGTGGTGGCGGTGGCTGCACTGGAGCTTGCCTCAGTAATTCTACCACATGCCGTAACCAAACCGGCAAAACCTCATTAGCAGCTGATCTCTCTTACATAGGAGCAGGTGCCTCTCCAGCTCTCTCAATCCTAGCTCCATCTCTACCCTTTTCAGGAGCTACACTCTCAGCACTACCTTCTATGGACTGACGTGACTGAGACGCCATCACAAACTATATCTGCAAACACAGCAGAATATACCTCATCAAAGATCAGAGACTGCCAATACCAAAACATGTATATTATTTAAAAACCATATTTTAAAATCAAAATTTTCTTTTTCATACAATTGACCTAGGTTGAGAATCTCAAACCTAGGCTCTGATACCAAAACAGATGTAACACCCCTATACCCGTATACGCACACTACATACTACTGCACCTGTAATATACGTATACCGAATACAGGAGTGCCACGGTTTATATTAGATAACCCAATTTTTCTCTTCTGGAATAATATAAGAAAACTTAAAACACTTTATATTATATTATAAACTATACTAGATAAAACATTTATTCATTATGCAGCGGAAAATGTAGTGGTATTTACATATATAAATACATCAAAATCCATGTTTACAAAACATAAAGTTTATACATGTTTGGCAGTTCGTTTTTGATCTTTAAGTCCACTATCAACACCTCACAAGCCTAAACTCGACTTGGTCAAGCTGCACTGGAGCTTGCCTCAGCAATTCTACCATATGCCGTAACCAAACCGGTGAAACCTCATTAGCAGTTGATCTCTCTTACATAGGAGCAGGTGCCTCTCCAGCTCTCTCAATCCTAGCTCCATCTCTACCCTTTTCAGGAGCTACACTCTCGGCACTACCTTCTATGGACTGACTTGACTGAGACGCCATCACTAACTATATCTGCAAACACAGCAGAATATACCTCATCAAAGATCAGAGACTGCCAATACCAAAACATGTATCTTATTTAAAAACCATATTTTAAAATCAAAATTTTCTTTTTCTTACAATTGACCTAGGTTGAGAATCTCAAACCTAGGCTCTGATACTAAAACAGATGTAACACCCCTATACCCGTATACGCACACTACAAACTACTGCACTTGTAATATACATATACCAAATACAGGAGTGCCACGGTTTATATTAGATAACCCAATTTTTCTCTTCTGCAATAATATAAGAAAACTTAAAACACTTTATATTATATTATAAACTATACTAGATAAAACATTTATTCATTATGCAGCGGAAAATGTAGTGGTATTTACATATATAAATACATCAAAATCCATGTTTACAAAACATAAAGTTTATACATGTTTGGCAGTTCATTTTTGATCTTTAAGTAGACTATCAACACCTCACAAGCCTAAACTCGACTTGGTCAAGCTTAACCACAATCGCGCTAAGCCATAGGCTTAGTGGTACAAACCACAATAACAATATACTTTAATGCAATGTCAATGTCATACATTCAAGCAATAGAGATCATATTCAAAAATGATATATTTCATAACATTAAATTTCATTATCTTATTTAATTGTTTTACCATTTATGATTCACATTGAAACAAAGACAAGCATGGGCCCAAAAAGGATCTAATATGTTATTCAAAATTCAGAGTTACTGCTTTGGTCCATAATCACATTCATCAAGCCCGTAGGCGATATATATATATATATCCATGGATAATGTAACAGACCCATTCTCTTGGACCTCAACCCAGCTAGACCCTAGGGCCCCAGTATCTTGGTCCTCAACCCGGCTAGACTGTTACTATTTTTGAGGCTTATGACCCAGTCTTTTCACCTTAAAAATATCATTTTTCATATTTATCAACTGGGCTCGGCTTATGACCTGGTCTTTTCACCTGCCCATCAATTCATAGGCATGCCACCAAAACTAGAACTCTGAAAATTGAATAACATACTAGGCACAAAATTAATTCATTTATCTCATTATTAATCTCTTTCACAATTCATTTCTCATAATCAAACTAGGCAACTATGCCCCAATTATTTCATTTGCGTCATTATAGCCAACAACAATGGCTGCGAATCTCATCAATAAAGTATACATAGCCAATTGCATTGGACATACATTTTGAATGATCATCATATCTTTCACATTATGCAAATCATAACATTAATCAAATGTATTAACAATGTAATAAATTACTTAACACAGTTACAACCAAATGTGTTAAGTCTCAAAGTCATGTAAATGTATGCAACCATGTAAGTTTTTACTTATCTCAAGAGCAACTCACACCAATCTAAATACTTCCTCTTCCAAGAATCCTCCAACGCTTAGATTAGGGCAACTCAATCTCTTCAAAACCTAATCCAAAAGTGATAATACACACTCACTTAAAGATACACATGAGATAATAAGGCTAAGAATCAACTAGGGCAAACTCTACAGATGACATGCTCAACAACACGGGCGTGTCCCCGACCGTACCCTAAACTCACAACACAGAAGCTTTGGCACGCTCAATGACATGGGTGTGTCACTGGCCGTGTCAATCTTCCCTCAACACAGTAGCTATGACACGCTCAGTGACATGGGCGTGTCACTGGGCGTGTCAATGCTACTACAACACAGAAGCTGTGACAATCTCAGTGACATGGGCATGTCACTGGTCATGTGACCCATCTAGAAAATAGAATCATTGACACGCCTAAAGACTTGGTCGTTCTCATGAGCGTGTCAGGCCAAAAATCCTTATTCCGACAACAACAACATCACATCCAATAAACCTCTTAGTTCCACCATCTTTCACTCCAAACAAACTTAACTAAACACACCCATAAACCATACTAACTTGCAAAAACATTAAAATAACTCAATACATACATCAAACACCAATTCACAACCTTCACATACACACAACTCAAACACAACACTTGTTCTTTCACCAAACCTAACTCTTTCTCTTCAATCCAACGCCAAAATCAAAATCAATAAGACCAAACACTCTCAATTACACCAAAATCAAATATTCGCATACCATCAACAATCAAACACCAAACTCAAAGCACAAACTTAGAAGAAAACCAAAGAATCAAGTGGAGAACTTACCAAAAGTGATGAAAACCCTTAGAATTCCAATTTGATCACTTGAAACATCCTTCAATCTTGAGTTTGGATGAGCAAAATCTATCTTTCCTCTCTTGCTATGGAGCTAGCCTGCCAAGGAGAAAAGAAAAGAAGAAGAAGATGAATAGAGAAAAGTAAAGTCAACTCTCCCTCTACACTTAACCACTCAATCTCTCTTTTGTTCTCAACCAAGAAATTATATTAATATAAATTACAAATATCATCATCCACTTTCCACTTAATTTCCATTTCAATTAATTAAAATTAATTATTTTTTCTTTTGACCGCCTTTTTCTTTGACTTATATATGTTGTAAATATCTCTATATATACAACATATACACTCTTCTCCTTACCTCTTTTCTCTTTTCACTTAAACATATACATTTAATCCAAATACAATAATAAATATTCCAAAACTTTTAAGTATACTTTGGGATATTACAAAACACCAAAGATAATCCATTGCCAAAATTCAATAGAGTACCACCACCGGTGATCTTCATTGTTGGAGGAGGTTTGCATGAATGTTTTGTCATGTCTTCTTTCCAAGATGTAGATGAAGACGCAACTAAAGAAGAAGCGGTGTTTAGGAAAATTAAACAAGTTATGGTTGGTAAAGAAGTAGCAATCTATTTTGTGAATGAATTTTAGGACTCAAGTGATAGTGATGATGGTCTTGAACCCAAAAAGGAGGAATAGACCTGGTTCGAGCCTGAAGAAGATGAGGTGATGAACACTAGATCTGGTAATCCTTATGCAAGGCTACCACCCAAGAAAGTAGAAACTAATAAATGGAAGGAAGTAGAAGTTGGGAATAAAGAAGAAGAAGATGACATTGTTCTTAAGCAATTGAAGAGGACCTAAGCAAGTGCTAGTATTTGGGACTTATTGGCCACTTCCAAGAAGCACTGTGAAACTATGGCCAAAGCTTTGGCTAGCATACCAATTTTCACTTCCATAACACCAGATAAGCTGGTTAACTTTGTGAAAGTTGAAGGAGTGATGAAATGCAAAGATATTCAAAAGAAGAGCAAAGTTGATATGGGAATGGTATCATTCTTGGATGCAGATTTTCTAGAAGAGGGGAGAGATCACATTCGCCCTCTCTTTATCAAAGTAGAAGTGAAAGGGAAAAAGACTTCATGTGTGATAGTTGATGATGGGTCCGCCATAAATGTTTGCCCACATAAAATCTTTCCAAAGCTAGCTATGTCAACAAGAGACCTAAGCCCAACTAAAGTGATCATTAGGGCTTATGACAATACTAAAAGGCATACTGAAGGGACTTTCAGAGCTGTTATGAAGGATGGTCCAATTGAGTCTATGGTGAAATTTGTTATTTTGGACATACCTGTTACTTTTACACTTCTATTAGGATGACCCTGGTTTCATCCTCTTGGTGGAGTTCCTTCAACACTCCATCAAAAGATCAAGTTCCCAAACGAAGATGAGAAGGTGGTCATCGAGGCTGAAGATAATGAAGTGGCAATGTTCTAATGATTGAGAGACCTCTCAATGGTTTTTTAGTAGCTACAATTTCTAATAATGGAATAATGGACTCCAAGGTCCTAAAAATGATGAAGAATATGAGCTACCTTCTTGGTGCTGGTCTTCGAAAGGGTAAGGCCGGTGTGAAAAAGCTTCCAGACTTCAAGACTTAAGCTTCCAAGAAAGGGTTAGGGTATGAAGATGCTAGCAAAGATGTTTAGCTAAGGAAGAATGAGAAGATGAGCTTCCCACCACTTGAAAATTTTTTTGTCAAAGCTCCAGACATGGGACCACTCCAAGGGAAGCCTGAGCTAGTCATGTTTATGGGAAAGTTGATCCCGGATTTTGAAATTTTTGCTGATGTTACCAAACTGGGGGAACAAGTGAAGAAAGAGCTCATCATGCCAACTGACAGGGAGCCCAATCCAGAAGGAAAGAAGGCAGTTGTCCTAAAAGCTGAAAAGACTCCCCAGGAGATTACTGCTCAAGTTGAAGAAAAGTTTGAAGATGTTATGCTTTATGATTTTGAGAACAATGATTTTAATTTGTCTACTTTGTATGAGTATGATGATGTTTTCTTTTACAAAATGAATGCAATAAAGTCTGATTTTGCTTACGTGTGTGATATTTTTCCTGATGGTTGCATACATTCAAATAGTGATTACATGAGCATTTTTAATATTAACTCTATAGATACACAATCATTAAATTTTGGGAACAACCGATAATCCTAAAAATATTAGCATAGCATATGACCTTACTTCATGATGAGAGAGAGGGATTTGAAAAAATATTTAAAAAGTATAAAGAGGTTTTTGCTTGGTCTTATGAGGATATGCCTAGAATAGATCGAGACATAGTCGAGCATCTAATTTCCACCTACACTCACATGAAACCTGTCAAACAAAAAACTTAGACGGCTGAGACTGAAATAGGCTGAATTGGTTAAAGAAGATGTCACTAAAAAAATATAAGTAAAGTTCCTTGAAGTGATAGATTATCCAGATTATCTAGCCAACATAGTACCCGTGCCAAAGAAAGATGGAAGAATTAGGGTTTTTGTAGTCTATAGAGACTTGAACAAGGCTTCCCCTAAAGATGATTTTCCTTTACCCCATATAGATGTCCTTATTAATAGTGCGGCCTGTAACATGCGACACTCATTTGTAGATGGATTTTTTGGATACAACCAAGTTTTAATGGCCCAAGAGGATAAGGCCAAAACTGCCTTCATTACTACGTAAAGAATATTCTGTTATTGGGTGATGTTCTTTGGGTTAAAGAATGTTGGAGCAACCTACCAAAGGATGGCTACCACTTTATTTCATGATACGATGCATAAAGAAGTCGAGGTCTACATCGATGATATGATGGTAAAGTCGGATATAAGGGAACAACACTTCCAAAACTTAGAGTTATTCTTCGAGAGAGCAATAAAGTATAAGCTAAGGTTAAACCCAAATAAGTGTGTATTTGGGGTTACTTCAGGCAAGTTGTTGGGACATGTGATTGGTCCAAATGGCATTGAGATTGACCCTAAAAGGGTTAAGACAATCAGAGATATGCCAGCCCCAAAAATAGAGAAAGAAGTTCAGGAATTTATTGGCAGGTTACAATACATTAGTAGGTTCATAGCAAAGCTCACCATGATCTGCGAACCTATTTTCAAATTGCTTAAAAAGAATCAGCCAGTCGAGTGGAATGAACGATGTCAAAAGGCCTTTGAACGTATAAAGAAATATCTATTAAATCCACCAGTTTTGAAACCACCTAAACCCAATAAACCTTTATTACTATACTTAGCAATAGAGGAAGAGTCGATAGGAGCTATGCTAGCCCAAGCAGACGAGTCAGGGGTTGAACACGAGGTCTACTATTTTAGTAGAAAGCTCATACCTTATGAGATTAAGTATATTATCATTGAAAAAGACTTGTATAGTTGTGGTTTGGTCTTCTAAGAAGTTATTAATTTCAATCTTATAGTGTGCAAGCAATTTCTAGGTTAGATCCAATGAAGTACTTAAGTGATACACCCTCTTTGATTAGGAAATATGGTCGATGGTTAATAATTTTGGAAGAATTTGAGATTGAGTATGTAACCAGAAAAATAATCAAAGGCAGAGAAGTGACAGAATTCCTGGCGTAGCAACCATTGCTGGATAGTGAAGAGGTAGTCTTGTAATTTCCCGATGAACATTTAAAGGCCATAGAAGTACAAGGATGGAAGATGTATTTCGATGGAGTAGAAAATAGGAAAGGAGTAGGTTTGGGAGTCATACTAGAATCACCCAAAGGGGAGCTTATCCCTTTAGCTAAGAAGTTGAAATTAAGGGCAACCTATAATATGGTGGAGTATGAAGCATGTATTTTTTGTTTGGAAACCCTGATGATTATGAAGGTACATAAAGTGCAAGTCTTTGATGATTCATTGCTAGTAGTATCCCAAGTGAATGGAAAGTGGGAGTTGAAAGAAGAGAAGCTAAAACCATACCACCATTACTTGACCATTATGAAGAAGAACTTTAAGGAGTGCAGGTTTATACACCTACCAAGAGAAGAAAACCATATGGCCAATGCCTTAGCCACATTAGCTTCGGTATCAGAGAACCCTGTAAATTTATTTCTTAAGCCTCTGGTTTTGACAAGTTCATCAACTCCTTGCTATGAATATGAAACAATCATGGAAACTAATACAGACCATGATGCATGGTATGACACTATAAGACTATTTTTGGAGAATAAAGAATACCCGTTGGGGGGCAACAAGCGAAGAGAGAAGAACCATAAGGTGATGGTCCTTACAATACATCACCTTTAATGGAGAGTTGTATAGAAGATGGCCTAATGGTGCACTTGAGATGCTTGAGAAAGCTTGAAGCTGAATGTACCATGTTAGAAATACATGCAGGAAGTTGTGGTCCACACATGAGTGGTTTAGCCATAGTTAAGAAGATAATTTGACAAGGTTACTACTAGTTAACCATGGAGAGAGATTGCATTGAGTTTGTAAAGAAGTACCAGCAATGTCAGATGCATGGTAATTTGAATCACATGCCTCCTAAAGAATTGCATTCTATGTCTTCACCCTGGCCCTTTGCGACTTATGGAATTGACATTATAGGAGAGATACATCCGACGGCTTCAAACCGTCACCGCTTTAGTAGCAGTGGATTATTTTTCAAAATGGGTTGAAGCTGAATCTTTTAACAAGTTGGGGGTAAAGCAAATGGAAAGATTTATTGAAAAGAATCTCATCTGCAGATATAGGGTCCCGCACAGTGTGATATCAAACAAGGGGGTATAGTTTCAAGAAGCAGTTAAGGACTTATTCTCGAAGTACCAAATTCATCATCATCGATCCTCTTCTTAGAGACCGAAGGCTAATTGTGCAGTAGAAGTGACAAATAAGATAATTAAGTAGATTCTATCCAAGATGACCAAGACATACAGGGATTGGTCAGAAATGCTTCCTTTTGCTTTATGGGGATACAGAACAAGCATACGAATGCATATTGGAATGACACCGTTTTCCTTAGTGTATGGGATGGAAGCAATGTTACCAATTGAAATAGAGATCAAGTCATTAAGAGTGGTCCTAGAAGCCAAACTGCCTGAGACGGAGTGGGTAGCAAGCAGATACACATAGTTAGCCTTATTAGAAGAGAGGAGGTTGAAAGCACTGTATGATCATCAGTTATACCAAAGGAAGATAGCTCGAGCCTACAATAGAAGGGTTAAGATTAGAAAGTTCAGAATTAGCAACTTAGTCTTGAAGCAATATAAACCTAATGTCTCTGATCCAAGAGGAAAATTTAGGCCTAGTTAGGAAGGACCATATATTGTGAAACAAGTCATGAACAAGGGTGCAGTCAAAATACCAGATATGGATGGGAACAAGTTTAATGAGCCAATGAATATGGATAGGTTGAAGAGGTTTTATGTGTAAAAAAAAAGAAAAAAAAGAGCTCGCTAGGTTATAAACCCAAAAAAGGCAGCTTAGGCAAAAGGTAGAGCAATCTGCTAGTCCCGAAAACTTGAAAGGTTGGATTAGGCAACAAATAGAGCTAAACGAGAGAAAATTATCAATTAGAAAACCCAAAAGGGTTGGTTGGCAATAGGAGTGATCTTATGTATGCTGGCTTTATGTTTGGTTGTTCCCCAATTTAATAAAATAGAGTTAATATTAAAATTGTTCTATATGCACTATTTCAAGTATTTAACCAAATATGGTAAAATAAATAATACAATAGCAAAAGGTGATGACAAATTATAAAAGGAAAAGAAACATCTTTTATTATGTTTATTATTTTTCATCCTAACATTGTTCTTTCTAAAGAATTAACAAAATGTAAATTCTATGGCAGACTATAAGTGTGACGTGTAGGCCAGCTGTAGACCCTTAATTTTTTACCCAATCCAATCTGATAGTCCAAAATAATTTTTGTGGTATAATATTTATCTTTATGATATTTAATAGTTAATTTTAATAATAAAAATAAAAAAATAAAAAATCGAACGGATCGGTGAGTAACGCGCGGCAGCGCAACTGGGCTTCGCCGTAGAAATTATTTGCGGCGAATTGAGCACTGCCTAATTTGCCGTAGCTAGACTTGCCTAGTTTGTCGCGCTGCCTGTAGCAAACTAGCTTACCCAGTTCACCCAGCCCGATCCTCGTAGCAATTTTTGCCAGCACAGCCCGTAGGCCCAATAACCCGCGCGCGTTGTCGATTTTTTTACCAAACCTTAATTTTTTTTATTTTATAATTTTTCCTAAATAGTTGGTATTTTCTTAGTAAAATAGGATTAGGTCTTTTTGTTTTTCTATAAATACTATCTTTAAACACATGAATTTTGGTGGAATTATTGGAAGAAACTTTGAACCTTTATTTTTTCCGAGGAGAGTTGGGAGACTCTTGGGTTTTCAACAAAACCCTAGCAAGCACGAAGAAACCCTAAACCAGCAACACAGAAAAGAAATTAGCAAAGGGTAGTCTTAACGGAATTCTAACTTGAACAAACTTTTAGAGAGGAACAAAAAGAAACAGAAAAGCTAGACGAGGAAGATTAATAACACAAAACTCTACAAAGTCAATGTAATCATTGTCTTTGCCAAAGCTCATCCAAAATTTCGTTCAAACAATTTTCGTGGAGCAAACAAACAGAGGTGTGTCTTTCTAACTTAATTCATTTAAATTTATATTGAGATAACTTATTATTATTTCATCTATCAAACTTTCTTCGTTTAAAGTTCATTCTTTTAACATTTGATATATATACAAATATACAGTGAGCATAGTAGTTTCTTTTTATTGTTTGCATGGCTAGTAGCTTGTTCCATTAAATCACCATAACATTAGATGGTTCAAATAATGTTTTAAATGTCCAGTAGCCATATTTCATATAAGTATTTATCAAAATTCCATGTTGAAGTGGTCTTAGAGTTTTTATAATGATCATATTTTGATAAAACCCTAATATGTATTTCTAAAGATCAAAAATCCTAGAAACCCTAATTTCCCATCTAAAACCCTAAAAAGCCATTTTGCATGTTTAAAACCCCTTATCCTTTTTCATAAGAATTCCAAACCCTAATTAAAATTAAACCCTAACTTATTTTGTTAAAACCTTAATTAAATTTGTTTATTTTATTATCACAGTAGCTATTTCTTTTTAATATATTTAAGTTTTAATCTTATTTTCATAGGCTTGTACCTTATTCACTTAAATCCCAAATTATAATTTTAATCACATAGTAGCATAATCTTTTTTTTAAAAAAAATAATAAACCTAACAATAATACTAGTTCTTTAAGATTCCAAAACCCTAGCTTTTAGATATAAATTCCAAAACCTTAAATGTTATCTAAGAAACCCTAAGTTGATACACTTAAATTTGCATCTTTATTTGTTTCGTTATTAAGTGAATATTTATTATATAGTTTGATTAATGATTTATTTATATTCAATTTATGTCTTCAATGAATGATTTATTTATGATGAATGAATAGATGTTTACTTTTATTGATTTATTTTGATTTCAAAACTTTGTAAGAGGTATGTTTCCTTATGTTGAGTACCTCATGTATTAAGCATCATGTAATTTAAATTACTTTTTATATTTTGGACCAATGTAAAGGACACATTTTCACCTTTCGGTGGGTGTCCTATTTAGTTTTAGATATGGATGATGTAAGGACATATTTTCATCCTTGGGTGGGTGTCCATTTATTTATTTTGTTTGGACATTGTTGTAATTTTAATAAATTATTTATTTATTCTTATGATCATATCTAGTATGGATAATATTGCTATATTTAAGATTTTATAATATTAAGACCTGAAAAGGAGGCCGGTTCTAATGAACCGGGCATTGTGGGGGTGCTGGGTCATTTCTTACCTTCACCACACATACCCAATTTTCTGAATCCATTAGGGGGTTGAGGATTCCTTAAGAATCAAGTCATCCACCCTTTTCTTTTTCTAGGCCCATTCGGGTGGTGACTCCATTTTTTTTTCGACTTAGGCCTGTGTTTCTAAGGCTCTGAGCCTAAATAGTGCCGAAGTGGCAAGAACCATTCCACCGGGAGTGGGGCAAAAATTCCCGCTCACAGTGGCAACTCCACTGGGGATAAGAAAATTTGATTCTGATGGTCTTTATATTATTCTATTCTTTCTTATCATGATACTATCCTTTGTATCATTTAGTTTGCATCGTGTGTGTGAGATAGGACGCCCGTGTTACCCATGTTGTATTATGTAAGTGATACTATACTTTCACTCAAGGTATGGATTGAGCATGGCATAACTACTCATAGCCTTGTACCTTTTAGGTATATACTTGCTATGGGAACCTAAGCCTTTCAACCCAAAGACTAAAGCTCATGTAATTGGCCTAGTTACTTTCCTTAGGTTTTTACCCCAAATGCTTGTTGTTTGACTATGGTTAATTTATCTTGGCTTAAATCATGACTTATTTGATTTGTTCTTTTTCTAATATGACCTAAGTACATTGTAAGCTCAAAATAAATTTTTCTTTAAAGTCTAAAAGACCAAAGCTATTTTTAAAACTTTTCAAGATGGTCTTTAGACATAAAACTTTTCTAAAAAACAAGTCAAAAAATCTTTTCTCATGACCAAAATACAAGGCCTAAAATCCATTTTTTCTAAAATCTTTTTACAAAGGGCTTAGAAACAAAATTATTTTCATAATCTTTTAAAAGAGCTTATAAATATTTAGGTCAATTATGAAATACCAAAAATCAATTGTGAGCCTAGTTTATACTAAGAATTATTAATCATGGGCTTGTTTTTGGTATGAATCATTAGTTACTTTTTCAAGTGAGAAATCTATTTATAATAAACCTCTTAATTTAGTTTTAATCCAATATAGCATAAAAGCTACTTTAGTTGGTTGAATGGATTAAAACCTAATTAATGGAAATTATCATGAACTGATTTCCATTTTTAAAATATAACTATTAATTGAACTATCTGAGGAAACTTTTTGAAAACAAAATACCACATGTTGGTATTTTGTTAACCATATACCTAGGAAAAGAGACTCGCCATTCGTGTGTGAAAGTTATAAGGTAGGAAGGAACGTCCTATTTATACTTGTTTGTTTATTATTTATGCATACATGCACACATACATTTGCATCTCATATCATTGATCCTCTCTGGCTCAAAGACCTGATGTACGACAATTCAAGAGCATACAACGATACCACCTACAACATTGATTTTGATTCAAGTACTTCATTGGAAGGATGGATGCAAACCAGCTAAGGGACATAGTCAATGAAGTTGTCAAAGCTTGGATGGCTGAGCTACGAGATCAATTGGTTGAAATTACGAGGATCCAGTTGATTCAAATTATGGAGATCATCAATAATGCTAATAAGGCATCTCCCATTGACATAAGAAAGAAGGGAAAGGCAGCATCAATGGGGAACATGTTCACTAATAAAGATCGAATGAAAAATGAGAGATCAATCCCTATTCTACAAGACCAACCGAACCATGTGCTGTCTAATTGGAGCAATAAGGGTTGCTACTACCCTAGTGGGCAAAGTCAAAGGGAAAGAGGAGGTGTTCAGAAAAATGCAACAACTGAACCAACAAAGAAGTGTAAATTTTCAGACTTCAGGGAGCCTTTGTCAAAGATGTTAGAAAATCTAATGACAATGGATTTGCTACAACCATTGGCACCTCGGCCTGTACATAAGCCTCTACCACCAAATTTTGATGCTAATGTCTTCTGTCAATTCCATAAAATACAAGGTCATGAGATAGATAAATGTGTTCGATTAAGGCACAAAATCCAAGATTTGATTTATAGTGGAAAGCTGCTTGAGTTTGATAAGCCCAACACTAAGAATAATCCTCTACCTTAATTTGGAAGGGCACCATCGCTTACAACCTTCATGAAGAGTTTTATCATGTCATCTTGTCATGATATGGATAGAGGAGCTGCTAAAGATGATGTGCTACTAAGCAAGCTTGGGCTAACTGTGGATCATGAAGCAATGACCCTTGATGATAAAAAAATCCTTGCCGTTGATATGTCTAAATAAATGAAGTATCTTCAACTCCAACTCAATGAACTTCCCTTAGCTTGTAGTGTTGCTCTATTTATTTTGCTTTCTTTAATATTTAATTGGAACAATTATGTTTTTTAAATTAAGATTATTTGAATAAATTATTTTCATCAAATTTTTCATGGTCTTTAATCATTTTGGTGCTCAACCGATGACGAATTTAACTTGATATTTATAAATTAGCGTATCTATGCATCATGATTTGAATGACTTTACTAGGTGAGCGAATTGCTCTATAGCATTGAGGTGTGTATGTTTACTTAGAGAGGGCTCTTGCATAATTACCTTTGTCTAGTCAGTCTTAGAACATGCTTTGACAAACTTTCGAGGCGAAATTGAACTCTGCTTATTTAAGAGAGAAATGATCCAGGCATTGTTTGGTTAGCTAACAACTAGTATCCACCATATTAAATATCAATCCCCAGTTTTCCCTTTGAGACTTCATAAAATTTTAGATTTCTTTTCATTGGCTTACAAACCCCAACAATCTACCCTGAGCTATTGTTACACTTTTTGACAAGTCTTATGATCACTAAGATGAAGAGGCAAGAAGATCAAAGAAAGAAATTAATTCTCAAGACCATAAGGGTAGTTGAAGTTCTAAAGATGATAAAGGTAGTTGAAGTTCACCTGAAATAGACCAAATATCACAAATAAAGCGAGGACTGAAGCAGATTAATACCACTCCACTCATCCATTATTAGAAATACAAGTTGGTACAAACAAGACAACTCTGTTAGAGCTAGAACAAAAAAAAAAGATAAATAAAAAAAAGAAGAAAGAAGAAAAGAAAATAAAACTCAAAATGGTTCAAAAAGCCAACTGAGTTCTCTTCTACCTAAAGCAGCAAAAGGCTTCCATTTAGTTTATAAGGACAGTTTGACTTGAATTGATCCAACCCAACCAAAAATTCAATCAAAATAAAAAAAAAGGAGAAAGACCATATAGTTTTTGAAAATCTTGTACTTAACTGTCCAACAGGGAAGAAGAAGGGAAAAATGATAAAATGCTCAAAGAAAGGGAAAAGAAGAAAAGAAATGAATTTAGGTACCAAATGTTTTGCGATGGCAAAGACTATGCCAATCAAGATCTAGATTAATGCCAAGAAGATGGAAGAACACTCAAAGCTCTATCTTTTTATGCTCCCAATTCTCTAAAGTTCCAATAAGTAGTTTGTAGTGTGAAGGCTTGCCTATAGTGTCTGTAACATCCCGAATCCCAAATTGGTAAGAAACAGACATAGAGGATATGATTTAGGCTTAGAACAAAGGAGTTTAGAACATGACCTATAACTTGAGCTCGAATTTAATCCAAGTTAATGACAGAATTAGAGAGTCTCAAAGAAGATGTAATTGTTTATTTGTGTCTTAGATAGATGTATAACTTGAAATTACTCAATTTGGAGTTGTACAGAATAAGATATGATGGATTTAGTAGACAATGTGCAAGCTGCCTCAGGACAGCATAGTAGGCTTGACTTCAAAGGACCATCAAAAATCAGATATAGCTCGGATTGACCTAAAATTTTGAAACAATGTAGCCCCGGATGTCTATTTTTAGTGGGAATAAGAATTACTTAATTTAGAGTTGTGACTAAAAAGATATTAATAAAGAAAGACAGCAAGGTCAGGAAGGGATATAAAAAGGACCTAAGTGAAAATTTCTCAAAAGTTAGGGGCAACTATGTAAACTTAAAAATTAAGTGTCGGAAGTTCTTAATAGTGCCCATATTCGACCCCGAAAGAATATTCTTGAGATTAATCGGGTCATAACCATGGGTTTCAATTTTTCCCGAAAACGCACGGTTTAAAAGTTACAATCGATTAATCGCTGGAGGGTATTTTGATATTTTCACACCCTAGACTATAAAATTACAGCACAAGAAAGTTGAGAGGGTCAAAATATGAATAAAAGGAAGCCTAACGGCTTGCCAAATAAATAGATAAAAGAAGAAGGCAAGTGGACAAATTAAAAGTGGCCATTTTTGCTATAAGGTGTACCAATTGGAAGTCAACATCTATACCAACATATTTTCACCACTTATGGCTTCCATTTGGATCAAAATAAGCTAAGGAAAGAAAATAAAAGCCCTCTTTTACATGGTGAACTCGTCCAAATCATAAGAGAAGGAAGAAGGAGGTGATTTGTCCAAAGTTTAAGGCTTTTGGTTGAAGATTTTGGTGACAAACAAGATTATAAGGAAATCAAGAAAAGCTAAAGGAAAAAGAAGAAAAAGATCAAAGATGAGATAAGGAAAGCAAAGGGGAAAAAGGTTTGGTACTTTAACCTTCTTGAATTAGTGATCTCTATTGCCTTTGCATTTGGATGTGCAATTGCTATAATTGTTCATGTGCTTGAGTTGTGGTGGTTATTTGGTTGAGATTGATGATGATATCAAAGTGTTTGTTGTGTATTGATTGATTTTGGGGTTGAGGTTATAAGGGAGGTAAATATGGGAGTGCTATGTTGTGTTGTTTTGTTGCAGCCAGCCATGTGTCCTGCATTTTTCTGTAACTTCAACTGAAATTTAGACTAGCAAAATGATAGAACTAGAACTTGAAAAAAGAGTCAGTAAACCATATAGGCTTTGGAACTAACTCATTTTCATGTGTGGAATGAAAGTTATTATCAAAATGATACCAGGCGTACAAACTAAAAAACTGAGATTCCTCAGTCAGTAACCTGTGACTTGGGACTACGTTTAGGTGACCTTAATGACACATTTAGAAGCTTTGAAAGAAGACTTATGTGTTAGAAAACCATAGAATTTGGAATTTCCTAAATCCCACTTGTAGATAAAAAGATATGATCAAAAGAGTATAACTCATACACACTGGAATTGTGAAACCGGACATACTGAGATTTTTGCCTTGAGTCCAGGTTTTGGTCCATTTACATCAAGAATTAGATGTTGTGATAGAATATATAAATTAACCCTTGTATTTGGTGAATCATAGGAGTTGGATTCATCTCGATTGGACTTAAAATGTAGAAGTTACACACGAATGAGCGAACCATGCGCAGGCAGACCCTAGCAGACTACAGGGCAGAATTAGAAATTGTGCCAAAAATCACGTGTTGCCTATTTTAAGCTGAACGTTTTATTTAATATATCCTTATGTGTCTAGTTTAATGTAAGATAAGAATCATCTCAATCCGAGTTTCGTAGGTAAAGTTATAAATGAAATAGTACGCATTGCGCAGACTTGAGTAACCAATTGGCCAGGGAAGAGTTCAAGGAGTCATCAAGAATTATGTGTAACAAATTTAAATCTAGAAATTTAACCATAAGGACTCATATGAGTCTAGTTCGAGTGAAAACAAGAATTTTTACATTTGGATTAGTAGAACAAAAGTTATTGGGGAAATAAGATAACAAGGTACATAAGAAACTAAATGCTAGAATTCACTGTTCATTTGGTAAGAAAGAAATGAGGTATAATTGAGATAAAATATTCGTTTGGAATGAAATAAATTATCAAAAATATGCTCTTGAAAGCTTGACCAATTAAAAACAAGATAGCATTTTTCATTTTGTTGAAAATCACATCCCAATTGTGTTTTATTTAGATTTTAAAGCCACCGAGGGATTTTTGCAGTGTTGTAAAACCCGGTGTGGCCTAAAAAGTGCAGTCCGGCCCAAAGGCCCGGAATGAAAACTTTGAACTACAAATTAGTTCTATTGAGCTGATTTAGGATAAAAATGGATAGATTCCTAATAACTGGTGCCCTATGAATTTTTAATAAAATAAATTTCGAACCGTCAAAATATTAAACTCGGCAAAGGGTAATAAACATTATTCAGTTGGTTAATTTCTTATATGACTTATCCAAACCTTAACAAATATATGTGAACTTAATGAAAGGAGCATATGAACACACGAATAACCATTCATGCCAAACTACCGAAGGAAAGCATAGGACAAAGATAGTAAATACACACCTTTAATTCATGCATAAGTTATTTAACAAACGGAACTTAAAACAAGAGAGTATTGGGCCTACAATGATAAAGAAATTATAATGCCATAAATACAAATACATAACCATCAGATCGGTAATCAACAGCAATGTTAGGCAATTAACAGACATAGGATGAGGTACCATCCAGTGGCAGTAAATCAATAGAAATGAATAGCATACTGTCATAAAAGCTTAACAAATAATAGGAGAAATATAATAAGAATCTGAGAATGTTTATATTGATGATTGGGTTGGCTGTGCCATATCTGTAACATTGTGTGGTTTGTATCTAATTTCTATTTAACGGTTAAAGTACCCACTAAGCTATATGCTTAGCGAGTTTAGTTTTCTAAACTCGTAGGTTATGGAGTCCAAGCTGACAAATGGGAAGCTACAAAGGAGCACTAGAGTGCACAACAGGAGGCGAAGTGAGGAGCAAAGCAAAGTTTAGCTTAGCATGTACTGTTAAGGACTTTCAAAATGTAATTATAACAATTAAAGAAACGTGTAAATTATTATTATTTGTAATAAAAAGGAGAAAAAAATTTTATTTAGTGCATGTTCTGTATACCATGTTGCATACACTGTAGCACACTTGGCTCGGCTGGAAATAGTCGGGTTAAGGGGTGTTACAGTGTCACAACGGCTCCAACTCACAAATGGCCTTCATTTAACCATGTGTAATATCCCAAAATGTACCCTAGAAGTTTTGAGATAATTATTGTTTTATTTGAATCAAATGTATATGTGTAGTGGGAAAGGAAAGAATGCATAGAGAAAATGTATATGTTGTGTATATGGCAAGATATAAAACATATATGTTGGTCAAAATGGTGGGTCGAGGGAAGAAGATATTTAATTTGTGAATTGTGAAATTACTAATAAGGACAAGTGAATATAAGGGAGTTAGGTTTTATAAAGGGTGTATTTAAGTAATTTTCATTTTGAATTGCTTGGTGGAGATTTAAAGAGAAGAGAAAGTTGACTTTTCTTCATTTTTCTTTTCTTCTCTTCTTCATTGATGGCCGGCCACTCAAAGTAAGAGAGAGCAAGAGTGAGTTTTGTGTTCAAGCTCAAAATTGAAGGAGTTTTCAAGTGATTAAGTGAAAATCCAAGAAGTTTCATTATTTTGGTAAGTTCTCTTTCTTGTTTTCTTTTGTTATTTGAAGTTGTGTAAAAGTTTGAGTGTTGATATTTGATAGTAGGGTTGTGTTGATTGTTATATGTTGGAATATGTTTGATTTATTTGATTGTGGTGTTGGTTTTGGTTTGAAGATGATAAGTTAAGTGGATGTTGGTATTGAAAGAGTAAGAGTGATGTTGGTTTTAGGGTTTTGAGTTGGTAAGTGTTGTTAATGTTAAGTTTGGTTGATTATTTTCATAGATCTTCATGTTGTTTGTGTTTGTTGAAATTGTAAGCCTAGAGTATGTGATTGTGGTCGAAGGCAGTAGCATTTGGGATGCCACGCCCGTGGCCTTGATTGCCATGGCCGTGGCCAATTGTAGCCATGGCTGTGGAGGTTTGGCGCAAAAGTGGCAGAAGTGGTTTCTAACCCACGCCCGTGGGGGTTGGGGTGGCCACAGCCGTGGGCTATTATGTGTGATGTTGGATTATTATTTGTGATCTAAAGGTTTATGATGAGGTTAACAAGTGATAAATTGTATTGGAATTCATGTATTGTATCATTTTGGACTAGGTTTTGGAAGAAGGTGAATTGCCCCAATTTGAGAAGTGAAGAGTTCTTGGAAATAAGAAGTGTATAGAGTTGTTTAAGTGGTGCTTAACGTAAGTACAAACTACATTATTGCATACATTCATATGATGTTGAGATTGAATATATATTTGATGATATTGATGATGCATTTGAATAATGTTATGTTGTGTACATTGTGGGATATAATGTGAAAATTGATGATGCATATGAATAATGTTATGTTGTGTACATTGTGGGATATAATGTGAACATTGATGATGCATATAAATACTTTTATGAGGAATTACCTTAATGTAAATTGAGACATAAAGAGATGTGAAATTAATGTGATGATTTATAATGATGTGAATGATATGATTGAAGCATGCCTAGATGATATGTTTGTTTAGTTAATGTAATTGATATTGTGTATTATAATGAGAAATGAATTGAGAAAGTAATGTATAAAGAGATAAATGAATGGACCTATCTGCCTCCTGCGGAACCATGCGGACCCAGTGGTTGGGCAACCGAGCTTGGACTAACGACCTGGTTGGGGGAAGGTTCGATTTAGTCAGTATTACGTACCTATCTGCCTCCTGCGGAACCATGCGGAACCAATGGATTGGGCATCCGAACTTGGACTACCGACCTGGTTGGGGGAAGGTTCATTACTGATAGTCTTATATGTGCCTATCTGCCTCCTGCGGAACCATGTGGACCCAGTGAGTTGGGCAACCGAACTTGGACTACCGACCTGGTTGGGGGAAGGTTTCGTATATGAAGCCATGGTTGTTGGCTATAATGATGAACTATGAATATCATATTAAATACTGGTTGGACCATATATGTCTATGATAAATGAGCATAATGGATAATGATATAATTATTGAAATAATGAAATGTAACATTTATAAGCATGATATTTATTGGTTGAATAAATAACATTGTTATTGACATTGCATAATATCATTATGGTTTGTACTACTGAGTTGTTGGCTCAGCGCAATTGTTGTTCATCGCGCAGGTGATAGAGTTGATAGGGTGGAGACAGAGGATTCTTCTAGACCTAGTTGAGTTATTCTTGAATAGTTGGGCTAGAGATTAAAGATCAGAGAGTCAAGCTGCCAATCATGTATATATTCTATGTGTTATAAATTTTAAATCTTTATGAATTTGTACTTATAAGTACTTGTTATAACTTCCACTGTGTATTAATAAACGTTTTTATCTATTATATTTTATGGATTTCTTTTAAATGATTGATATTTGTTTTATTTCTTTTTTCGAGATACGTTTTGTGTATTTTTAAACTGTGGCATTTTCTATATTCAATATACATATAATACGATCGTCTAAGCATGCTTTGTACGTATACGGGATATAGGGGTGTTACAATTTATTTTGGTATCAGAGCCTAGGTTTGAGATTCTCAACCTAAGACAATTGTAAGAAAAGTAATATTTTGATTTTAAGAGGTTGGTTATGAATAAAATACATGTTTGGTATTGGCAGTCTGTGATCTTTAATGAGTTGTATCCTGTTATGTTTGCAGATATAGGTTATAATGGATCCTCATTTCCGTCAATCTGTTGAGGGTAGTGCCGAGAGTGTAGCTCCTGATGATGTTAGATATGGAGCTAGAGTGGATAGAACTGGAGAGGCCCCTGTTTCTGAGTTGGGGAGACCAGCTGGTGAGGAGGTTCCGCCAGTTTGGGTTAGGCATATGGTTGAATTAATGAGGCAGGCACCAGTGTAACCACCGCCACCCCCACCCCAGCCAATGGTACCAGTGAGGCACTACGATAAATTAAGAAAGTATGGAGCAGAAGATTTTCTGGGTACTATTGATCCAGTGGTAGCTGAGCAGTGGCTAGATAAGGTACAAAGAATTTTTATTCAGTTGCAAGCCACTACAGAAGAAAATTTTGATTATGCCAGATCACTGTTGCAGAAGGATGCATATGATTGGTGGAAGACAGTGCCCCATGCTATGGATGATCCACCAACATTATCCTATGGTGATTTCTTACGGGAGTTTGAGTTGAAATATACTCCGAGGGAGTATAAAGATGTGAAGAAGATAGAGTTTCTGACTTTGAGGCAAGATCACCGGTCGGTGACAGAGTATGAGCTAGAGTTCATCCGGTTGAGCCATTATGCAGGGGGAATTATTTCTGATGAGATAGATCGGTGTAGAAGGTTTGAGGAGGGGTTGAGACCCTTAATTATGTGTCTTGTGGCTAGTTCTAGATACCAGGATTTTTCCCAATTGGTTGCAGCAGCTAGGAGTGTGGAGAGAGCCCAGGGTATTGCAGCAGCTGCTACCGGGGAAGAGATCAGGGTTAGGAGACCCCAGTTTGAGGCAGGGTCTTCATCTGTGAAGAGAGGTAGGGGAAGTTTTATTCCCAGGATCAGCCAGAGTCAGAGGCAGGCTGGTAGGTCAGTTCAGTTTCAGAGATAGAGATCGAGACCTACAGTTTCAGTAGCGAGTGCTCCTACTCCAGTAGTTCAGAGATCCACTCCACATGTGTGTGTTCAGTCTGGTGGAACACATAGGGGTGCTTGTTGGAAGAATAGTGGACCAGCTGTGTGCTTCAGATGTGGATCTCCTAATCATTTTATTAGAGAGTGTCCAGAGATGCAGGAGCAAAGGCTAGCAGATTCTGCAGTTTCTCGACCTAGTATCAGAGGTGGTCGAGGGAGCAGAGGTTTTAGCAGAGGGGGTAGACCTGGGTATAGTCAGAGAGGAGGATCTTCATCCAGGGATATTAGGCCAGATGAGGCTGGGCCTTCTCAATGAGTATATGTGATGCAAAGACAATCTGATGCTTCTGCAGTTATTGCAGGTATTTTCTCTTTATTTGGCATTTCAGTTCTTGCTTTAATTGATCCAGGTTCTACTCATTCATATATTAGTGCATCTGTTTTGCCTGTGTCTGACTTGCATTCTGAGTCCCTAGGATTTGATGTGATGGTGACAAATCCTCTAGGGCATAGTGTGATTGTTAGCAAGGTGCACCGAGATAGTGCAGCTGTGGTGCAAGGTGAGGAGTTTCATGGACATTTGATTGAAATGTATTTTAAAGAGTATGATTTGATTTTGGGCATGGACTGGTTGTCTAGGCATGGAGCGGTGGTAGATTGTCAAAAGAAATGTGTCACTTTGAGAACTAGTGATGGTAAAAGTGTAATGGTGTCTAGTGAGCAGAGACAGCTTGCATCCTTACTTGTATCAGCTGTAACAGCTAGAAAGTTGATTAGAAAAGGGTGTGATGCTTACCTTGCTCATGTTGTGGATACTAGAGTAAGGGGTTCTCAACTTGATGATATAACCACAGTTGCAGATTTTCCAGACGTGTTTCCAGAGGAGTTGCCAGGGTTGCCCCCTGAGAGAGAGGTTGAGTTTGGTATCGAATTGTTGCCTGGTACCACTCCCATCTCTATCACTCCTTATCGCATGGCACCTGCTGAATTGAGAGAGTTGAAGGTGCAGTTACAGGAGTTATTAGATAAAGGGTTTATTCGCCCCAGTGTTTCACCGTGGGGAGCTCCTGTTTTGTTTGTGAAGAAGAAGGATGGTACTATAAGATTATGTATCGATTATAGACAATTGAATAAAGTGACTATCAAGAATAAATATCCTTTTCCTAGGATTGATGATCTTTTTGATCAATTAAAGGGAGCATCAGTGTTTTCCAAGATTGATTTGAGATCAGGGTACCATCAGTTGAGGGTCAGAACTGAAGATGTTCCTAAGACAACCTTCCGCACCAAGTATGGGCATTATGAGTTTTTAGTAATGCCTTTTGGATTGACCAATGCACCTGCAGTTTTTATGGATTTGATGAATAGGGTATTCCGGCCCTATCTAGATCAATTTGTGATGGTTTTCATCGATGATATTTTGGTGTATTCGCGTAATGAAGAGGAGCATGACAAGCATTTGCGGATTGTGTTGCAAATCTTGAGAGAAAAGCAATTGTATGCTAAGCTGTCGAAGTGTGAGTTCTGGCTTGACCAAGTGACATTTCTGGGTCATATAGTTTCAGCAGATGGTATTAGAGTCGACCCAAGTAAAGTTGAAGCTATTTTGAATTGGAGTCCACCGAAGTCTGTAACTGAAGTTAAAAGTTTTCTGGGTTTGGCAGGCTATTACCGACGGTTTGTGAAAGGTTTTTCTTTGATAGCTACTCCACTCACCAAATTGCTTCGGAAGGGAGTTAGATTTGTGTGGACGGATTAGTGTCAAACTAGCTTTGATCAGTTGAAAGAAATGTTAACCCAAGCACCTGTTCTTACTTTACCCGTTGAAGATAAACCATATGTGATTTATAGTGATGCTTCACATAATGGTTTAGGATGTGTCTTGATGCAAGAGAGTAAAGTTATAGCTTATGCTTCTCAGCAGTTGAAGCCGCATGAGCTTAATTATCCGACTCATGATTTGGAGTTGGCAGCTATAGTGTTTGCTTTGAAGATTTGGCGACACTATTTATTTGGGGAGAAATGTTTTATCTATACAGATCATAAAAGTTTGAAATATTTGGTGTAATATCCCAAGGTATACTCTAAAAGTTTTGGAGTTATTTGTGTATTTGGATTTAATGTATATGTATATATAGGAAATATAACTACTATATATAAGACATATACATATACATCACATATACATGGGATATAAATTGGTGTAGGAAAAGTGAGTTATATATATATAATTGATTAATTATAATAATGATAATAAGGACAAAAAGAAAAAGAAGAAGAAAGTCAAAAGAAATTGTGTGTGGTGGAGATTTATTATTATTATTATTATTATTATTATTATTATATATATATGATAAGGATGAAAGAAAGAAGAAATTATTTCTTTCTTCTTCTTATTCTTATTGCACGAGAGAGAGAGGGAGAAAGAAAGAGAGAGAGAGAGAGAGGTGATTCCATCCATATGAACATCAAATTCAAAGGAATTTTGAGAGGATTGAAGATTTGGCTTAATATCCAAGTAAGTATCCATTTTCTTGTTTTGATTCTTATTGTTTGAGTTTGGATTTGATGATGATGATGATGATGATGATGATGATGGTAATGAAAGATTGAAGTGTATATATGTGTGGAATTGATATTTTAGGTGATGATAATATGTTTAATTATGAGATAACATGGTTAATTGTGAGGATGATGATGAATTATTGAAATGGTTGATTAAGGGTTTTATATGAATGAATTGAGGAATTTGAGTAGTTGTTATATGGTGGTGTGTATAATGATTGTTGTTATGATATATTGAAGTGATATAAGTGTTAAATTGATAGGTAATTGATGAATATAACCAAGATGTCGATTAAGGGTGATGAAATATGAGTTTTGAAGTGTTTGTGTTTTCATGGTTGGGTGTTCGAATTCTTGATTTCTGGTCTGACACGGTCAGTGACACGGCCGTGTGATTGGGCGTGTAATTGGTACTGAGTTGGACGGTTGTGACACGACCATTAACACGGCCATGTTACTGGGCGTGCTATAGCTACTGTGAGGAATGTAATTGACACGGCCATGAACACGCCCGTGTTGTTGGGCGTGTAAATGTTTCTGTGAGGCAGAATGAACAACACGTCCAGTGACACGCCTGTGTTACTGAGCGTGTCAAAGCTTCCGTATGGTTGGTTTAGGGCACGATCAGGGACACGCACGTGTTGGTGAGCGTGTCATGTGTAGAGTTTGCCCTAGTTAATCATCATTCTTATTTTCTTATGTATGTAATTATCTTTGGATTAGGTTATGAAGAGATTGTGTTGCATTAACCTAACTGTTGGGAACTCTTGGAAGAGGAAATGTATAGATTGATGGGAGTAGTTGTTGAGGTAAGTACAAAATTTATAAATGTATTAAGTAATCTATTATAATGTTGATGCATATGTATAATGTAAATTGCTAGAAATATATCGAGGAGGGAATATGAAATGTAAAAGATATGATGATTTAATGAAATATATATATAAAATGTGAAAGCATTCAATATGTATGTGTTATGAAAGGTGAGAGATGTGAAGATATGATTAGTATGATGTGAATGATAGGATGGGTGCTCAAAATGTATGATAATGCAATTGATTATATATGTACTTGAATGATGAATGGTTATGTATATATATATATCGATGATGATATATGAAATGTATGTGCAATGCAATTTGTTATGATAAATTGCTTTGATGTAAATGTTATGATTGAGGCATGTTTGCCTAAATAATATGCAATGCAATTGAATGGTGATTTAAATGATATGATTGAAGCCATTGTGATTGGCTATGATGATTTAAATGAAATGATTAAAGCCATTGTGATTGGCTATGATGATTTAAATGAAATGTTAAGCCATTTTGATTGGCTATGATGAGAATTGAGAATGAAATTGATAATGAAATAATAAATGAATTGTGTGGCTAATGTGTTATTCCATTTTCAGAGTTTGTTGTTGGTGGCATGCCTATAGTAACATTCTCTTGAAGTTAGGTTGGGCTTGATCCTTGAAGCCAAGTTGGGTTGAAGTTTAACATGTTTTACTCCCCTTGAAGCTTGGTTAGGTCTAGTCCTTGAAGCCTAATTGAGATGTTACAACCCTTGAAGCTAGGTTGGATTGGTTCTTGAAGCCAAGTTGGGTTGATACTTAGCATGCTTTGTTCCCCTTGAAGCTTGGTTGAACCTAAATCCTTGAAGCCTAGTTGGGATAATGATAAATGTGATAATTAAACCAAAGCATTAACTCTGAAAGTGGAATGGCATATTAGTGTCTTTTGGGCCCATGCTTGTCTTTGTTGTCAATGTGAATGATGAAGTGTGAAATGAATGAATAAAGAGATCTATGCTTGTTTTGTTGGGAGTGTGATTTATGAATGGGGAATGGTGAATAAAGAATTAATTGAATAATATAAGGACTTGGAATGTTATGAAGTATGACATGATTACAATATATAAATAAACTATTGAAGAGAAATATGATTTGAAATGCTAAGTTAAAAGATGAGATTCTGAAAATATTGTATGAAATGTAATATGTGTATGGGTGTGGAGATTGTGAGTATTAGTTATGATTGTTCTTTTAAATTATGAAATTGTGGTTGCACTGATATATGTGTAAATGTATATAAGTTATTAGGTTAGTGGAAAAATATGAAGAATGCTTTGAAAAGAAGAAATCTACGTTAAGACAATAATAATATATGATGTTAAATTGTGAGGTATGTTTCTTCTGTAACATATGTTTATTTTATTTTATTATACTACTAAGCTTTTATGCTTAACGCGGTTTTGTGAATCGCGCAGGTGAGTAGATGGTTAATTTGGAGTCAGACAGTTATGCCGCGAGAAGGGTAAGTGTATATCGAGACCAACTAGAAGGTGATGCATACATGTCCAATTTGTTTATGTTATATTTTGATAAGAATATATATTCATATGTATAAATGAAGTTTTGGTAAATTTTGATGAGATTATTATATATATAACCATTGAAAACATAATGGTTTTGTAAATGTTCTTTGGATCAATGTAATATTGTTTGAACTTGGATAAAGTTTTTTTTAAATTAAAACTAAAAGTGACATTCTTATACTTTATATACGTATTGTATGTATACCAGGTATATGTATAGTACTTATATAGAGTATGGGGTGTTACATTTGGGGGTTCAGAGAGAGCTTAATCTTCAGCAGAGACGATGGTTAGAATTGATTAAAGATTATGATTGCTTAATTGATTATCATCCTGGTAAGGCAAATGTTGTGGTTGATGCATTGAGTAGAAAGTCTTTGGCAGGGTTGACTGTCTATTCGCTCTCGTTGCTTGTTGAGTTGAGAGCGTTGCATGTTAGATTTGTATCTTGTGATGATGGTGCATTGTTGGCACAATTGCAGTTGAGGCCAGTATTGTTAGATCAGATTAAGGAGGCTCAGCTGGCTGATGAGAAAATCAAAAAGATTGTTTCAGATTGTCAAAAAGGAGAGAACCGAGATTTTCTTGTGAAAGGTGATGGTAGTCTTTGGTTCAAGGATAGATTATGTGTACCTGATGATGCTAATTTGAAAAGGATTATTTTAGAAGAAGCACACCAGTCAATTTTTACTATGCATCCAGGTAATACAAAGATGTATCATGATTTGAAACAACACTACTGGTGGTCTGGTTTGAAGAGAGACATAGCGGAATTTGTGTCCAAATGTCTCACTTGTCAAAGGGTGAAGGCTGAACATCAAGTTCCAACATGGTTGCTTCAACCTTTAACAATGCCTGAATGGAAATGGGAAAGAGTAACAATGGATTTTGTATCTGGTTTACCATTGACTCAGAGAAAGCATGATGCTATTTGGGTGATTGTTGATAGGTTGACAAAGACAGCTCATTTTCTTCCAGTTCGGATGGATTATTCTCTTGAGAAATTGGCTAAGCTGTATGTCCATGAGATTGTGAAGTTGCATGGAGTCCCTACTTCTTTAGTATCTGATCGAGATCCTAGGTTTACTTCAAGGTTTTGGAAGAGTTTTCAGAGTGCATTGGGTTCTCGATTGCACTTTAGGACTGCATTTCATCCGCAAACCGATGGGCAGTTAGAGAGAGTGATACAAATTATTGAGGATATGTTAAGAAGCTGTGTCATTGATTTTTCTGGAAGTTGGGACAGATTTTTACCACTTGTGGAATTTGCTTACAACAACAGTCATCAATCCAGTATTGGAATGGCACCATTTGAGGCATTGTATCATAGACGGTGTAGAACGCCTCTATGTTGGAATGAGATTGGAGAGGGCAAGTTAATTTGTCCTGATTTGATTAAAGAAACTGAAGAAAAAGTGAAGATGATTCGGGATCGGTTAAAAGCAGCTTTAGACAGACAGAAATCTTATTCATATTTGAAAAGAAGGGACATAGAATTTGATGTTGGAGATAAAGTATTTTTAAAAGTGTCTCCTTGGAAGAAAATTTTGAGATTTGGTCGGAAAGGAAAACTGAGTCCTCGTTTTATTGGTCCGTATGAAGTATTAGAAAGAATCGGGCCAGTTGCTTATTGTCTTGCTTTACCACCTGAGTTGGATAGAATCCATAATGTATTCCATGTTTCTATGTTACGGAGGTATAGATCAGATCCATCTCATATCTTGCCAGTTGAATCCATTGAAGTGAGTCCGGATCTGACATTTGAAGAAGAACCAGTTGCTATTTTGGCACATGAAGTGAAAGAGTTGAGAAATAAGAAAGTGCCATTGGTGAAGGTTCTATGGAAGAATCATGGGAGAGAAGAAGCAACTTGGGAGAGCGAGCAAGCAATGCAAAAATAGTATCCTCAACTGTTTCAGAGATAATATCAGGTAATTTCGAGGACGAAATTTCTTTTTAGAGGGGGAGAATTGTAATATCCCAAAATGTACCCTAGAAGTTTTGAGATAGTTGTTGTTTTATTTGAATCAAATGTATATGTGTAGTGGGAAAGGAAAGAATGCATAGAGAAAATGTATATGTTGTGTATATGGCAAGATATAAAACATATATGTTGGTCAAAATGGTGGGTCAAGGGAAGAAGATATTTAATTTGTGAATTGTGAAACTACTAATAAGGACAAGTGAATATAAGGGAGTTAGGTTTTATAAAGGGGGTATTTAAGTAATTTTCATTTTGAATTGCTTGGTGGAGATTTAAAGAGAAGAGAAAGTTGACTTTTCTTCATTTTTCTTTTCTTCTCTTCTTCATTGATGGTCGGCCACTCAAAGTAAGAGAGAGAAAGAGTGAGTTTTGTGTTCAAGCTCAAAATTGAAGGAGTTTTCAAGTGATTAAGTGAAAATACAAGAAGTTTCATTATTTTGGTAAGTTCTCTTTCTTGTTTTCTTTTGTTATTTGAAGTTGTGTAAAAGTTTGAGTGTTGATATTTGATAGTAGGGTTGTGTTGATTGTTATATGTTGGAATATGTTTGATTTATTTGATTGTGGTGTTGGTTTTGGTTTGAAGATGATAAGTTAAGTGGATGTTGGTATTGAAAGAGTAAGAGTGATGTTGGTTTTAGGGTTTTGAGTTGGTAAGTGTTGTTAATGTTAAGTTTGGTTGATTATTTTCATAGATCTTCATGTTGTTTGTGTTTGTTAGAATTGTAAGCCTAGAGTATGTGATTGTGGTCGAAGGCAGTAGCATTTGGGATGCCACGCCCGTGGCCTTGATTGCCATGGCTGTGGAGGTTTGGTGCAAAAGAGGCATAAGTGGTTTCTGACCCACACCCCTGGGGGTTGGGGTGGCCACGGCCGTGGGCTATTATGTGTGATGTTGGATTATTATTTGTGATCTAAAGGTCTATGGTGAGGTTAACAAGTGATAAATTGTATTGGAATTCATGTATTGTATCATTTTGGACTAGGTTTTGGAAGAAGGTGAATTGCCCTAATTTGAGAAGTGAAGAGTTCTTGGAAATAAGAAGTGTATAGAGTTGTTTAAGTGGTGCTTAAGGTAAGTACAAACTACATTATTGCATAAATTCATATGATGTTGAGATTGAATATATATTTGATGATATTGATGATGCATTTGAATAATGTTATGTTGTGTACATTGTGGGATATAATGTGAACATTGATGATGCATATGAATAATGTTATGTTCTGTACATTGTGGGATATAATGTGAACATTGATGATGCATATAAATACTTTTATGAGGAATTACCTTAATGTAAATTGAGACATAAAGAGATGTGAAATTAATGTGATGAGTTATAATGATGTGAATGATATGATTGAAGCATGCCTAGATGATATGTTTGTTTAGTTAATGTAATTGATATTGTGTATTATAATGAGAAATGAATTGAGAAAGTAATGTATAAAGAGATAAATGAACGGACCTATCTGCCTCCTACGGAACCATGCGGACCCAGTGGTTGGGCAACCGAGCTTGGACTACCGACCTGGTTGGGGGGAGGTTCGATTTAGTCAGTATTACGTACCTATCTGCCTCCTGCAAAACCATGCGGACCCAATGGATTGGGCAACCGAACTTGGACTATCGACCTAGTTGGGGGATGGTTCGTTACTGATAGTCTTATACGTGCCTATCTGCAGAACCATGCGGACCCAGTGAGTTGGTCAACCGAACTTGGACTACCGACCTGGTTGGGGGAAGGTTTCGTATATGAAGCCATGGTTGTTGGCTATAATGATGAACTCTGAATATCATATTAAATACTGGTTGGACCATATATGTCTATGATAAATGAGCATAATGGATAATGATATAATTATTGAAATAATGAAATGTAACATTTATAAGCATGATCTTTATTGGTTGAATGAATAACATTGTTATTGACATTGCATAATATCATTATGGTTTGTACTACTGAGTTGTTGGCTCAGCGCGATTGTTGTTCATCGCGCTGGTGATAGAGTTGATAGGGTGGAGACAGAGGATTCTTCTAGACCTAGTTGAGTTATTCTTGAAGAGTTGGGCTAGAGATTAAAGATCAGAGAGTCAAGCTGCCAATCATGTATATATTCTATGTGTTATAAATTTTAAATCTTTATGAATTTTTACTTATAAGTACTTGTTATAACTTCCGCTGTGTATTAATAAACGTTTTTATCTATTATATTTTATGGATTTCTTTTAAATGGTTGATATTTGTTTTATTTCTTTTTCGAGATATGTTTTGTTTATTTTTAAACTGTGGCATTTTCTATATTCAGTATACGTATAATACGATCATCTAAGCATGCTTTGTACGTATACGGGATATAGGGGTGTTACACCATGGCCCTTATAGACCCCATTTCAAGCCTATCAAAGACCTGTTGATCTCTCTTGGCAGGAAGAGTCTATTAGTGGAGATAGTTTGAATAAGTATGCATATGAGATAGACAATATTCAAACTCAATGAGACCTTTGCCCAAGTAATGTGTATGTGCCTATCTGAAGTGCAATAATTCTTGCTTAAATAGAAATGATTCCTGAGCTTAGTATGGTAACTAGGGATGTCATGTTATAGATATGTTAATTTGAAAAATCAAGTCCTAAGGTAAATTGACATTAATTTGGCAAAGCCAACATTTGATTTCAAAATAAAAATTAAAAAAAAAAATTCAAGTTAAGGGGAGTATGTTGAACTATCAAACCTCGAAGGACACATTGGGCAAAGGAAATGATTACTGGAAAGGTTATGAAGAAGTTACCAACTGACACAACTGAAACATAGTTTGAAATGGATGTATCCCTGACTCTGCTGGTTGGGGTCTCCACCACTCATATTCTCAACATCTTGAAGATAAAAGCCATAAATGTGAAGCATTCTGTCATTCCAAAGCAAGACCTAAATGGGCATCTGTAAGGAGTCAATGAGAACACTTCAGCTGATCACCTCGGTTTGTGAATCAATGAAACCACTATAAGTATTAATCATGCATATCATACATACATGATCATATCACACTGCATTTTTCTTTGTCAAAAGTAAACAACAATACTCTATGAAGCAAACATGAATAAGATATGGAATCAGGGGGCATGAAGGGCCCATTGCTTGAAGAAGCTCAAGTTATTTTTCAAAAAGAAAGAAGAAATACATGCTTGTTCGAAGAATTAAATAATCTACAAACATCAACCAAAGGCGCATAGAAAAAATTGTGGGTTTAAGTCTACACAGGGGGCAAGAGTATATAGGTTTCTCAAGTCCAAGTGCCCAAATCCAATTTAGTCTCGGGTCCAAGTACCCAAATCCAATTTATCTTGAGTCCAAGTACCAAGTTTTGGGTCCAAGTACCGAAATCAAATCCAGTCTTGAGTCCAAGTACCCAGTCTCGGGTACAAGTACCCAAATCAAATTCGATCTCGGGTCCAAGTAGCAGAATCAAATTCAGTCTCGGGTCTAAGAACCCTAATTCTATCCAGTCTCAGGTCCAAGTATTCAATCTTGGGTCCAAGTACCCAAACTTAATCCAATCTCTAGTCGAAGTACCAGTCACGGGTCTAAGTACCCAAATTAGATTCAATCTTAGGTCCAAGTGACCAATCTCGGGTCCAAGTACCCAATCATAGGTCCAAGTTTCTAGTCTCGGGTCCAAGTACCCAATTCAATCATGGGTCCATGTATCCAATCTCGGGTCCAAGTACCCAAATCTAACTCAATCTCGAGTCCAAGCACCCAAATTCAATTCAGTCTCGGGTCGAAGTACCTAATCACGAGTCTAAGTACCCAAATCAGATTCAATGTCGAGTCCAAGTACCCAATCTAGGGTCCAAGTGCCTAATCTCGAGTCCAAGTACCCAAATCCAATTCAGTCTCTAGTCCAAGTACCCAGTCATGGGTCCAGGTACTCAAATTTGGGTCCACGTACCCAATCTCGGGTCCAAGTACCCAAATCCAATTTAGTCTTGGGTCCAAGTACCCAAATCAAATTCAATCTCAGGTCTAAGAACCCAATCTCGGGTCCAAGTACCCAATCTCGGGTCCAAGTACCTAATATCGAATCAAAGTATCCAAACTCAACCCAATATTGGGTCTAAGTACCCAAATCCAATTCAATCTCGAATCCATGTATCCAAACTCAACCCAGTTAGGGGTCCAAGTATCCAAGTACCCAATCCTAGGTCCAAGTACTCAATTTTGGGTCCAAGTACCCAAATACAATTCAATCTTGGGTCCAAGTACCCAATTCTTGGTCCAAGTACAAAAATCCAATTCAATCTCGGGTCTAAGTACCCAATTCAGTCTCGGGTCCAAGTACTCAGTCTCAGGTCCAATTACCCAATTTCGGGTCTAAGTACCCGATCTCGGGTCCAAGTACCCAAAATCAATTTAGTCTCAGATCCAAGTACCCAAATCAAATTTAGACTCAGGTCCAAATACCCAATCTCGCATCCAAGTATGCAAATCCAACTCATCCTGGGTCCAAGTACCCAAATCAAATTCAATCTCAGGTCCAAGTACCCATTCTTGGGTCCAAGTATCCAATCCTGGGTCCAAGTATCCAAATATAATTTTGTATTTTTTTCTAAATAGTAGGTATTTCCTTATTAAAATAGGATTAGGTGTTTTTGTTTTCCTATAAATACTAGCATTAAACACACAAATTTTGGTGACAATTATTGGAAGAAACTTTGGACCTTTATTTTTTTCGAGGAGAGTTGGGAGACTCTTGGGTTTTCAACAAACCCTAGCAAGCATGAAGAAACCCTAAACTAGCAACACAAAAAAGAAATTAGCAAAGGGCAATCTTCACAGAATTCTAACTTGAACAAACTTTTGGAGAGGAACAAAAAGAAACAAAAAAGCTAGACGAGGAAGATAAATAACACAAAACTCTACAAAGGCAGTGTAATCATTGTCTTTGCCAAAGCTCATCCATAATTTCTTTCAAACAATTTTGATGGAGCCAACAAATGAAGGTTTGTCTTTCTAACTTAATTCATTTAAATTTATATTGAGATAACTTATTATTTCATCTATCAAACTTTCTTCGTTTAAAGTTCATTCATTTAACTTTTGATTTATATACAAATATACAGTGAGCATAGTAGTTTCTTTTTATTGTTTGCATGGCTAGTAACTTGTTCCATTAAATCACCATAATATTAGATTATTCAAATAATATTTTAAACGTCTAGTAGCCATATTACATAAAAGTATTTAGCAAAATTCCATGTTGAAGTGGTCTTAGAGTTTTTATAATGGTCATATTTTGATAAAACCCTAATCTGTATTTCTAAAGATCAAAAACCCTAGAAACCCTAATTTCCCATCTAAAACCCTAAAAAACCATTTTGCATCTTTAAAACCCTAATCCTTTTTCATAAGAATTCCAAACCCTAATTTTAATTAAACCCTAACTTATTTTGTTAAAACCTTAATCAAATTTGTTTATTTTATTATCATAGTAGCTATTTCTTTTTAATATAATTAAGCTTTAATCTTATTTTCATAGGCTTGTACCTATGAGTGAAAATTTTTGCCCCCACTCCCATTGGAATTGTTCTTGCGACTTCGGCACTATTTAGGCTCGGGGCCTTAGAGACCACGGACCTAAGCCCGGAGAAAATGGAGTCACCATCCGGACAGGCTGGGAAAAGAAAGGGGTGGATGACTCCATTCTTAAGGAATCCCTAACCCCCTAATGGGTTCGGAAAGTTTGGTAAGTGTGGGGAAGGTGAGAAATGGCCCAGCACCCCCACAACACCCGGTTCATTGGAACCGGCCTCCTTTTCATGTCTTAATATTATAAAATTCTTAAATATAATAATAATATCTAAATTACATGCAACAATTAAAATAAAGCATCATTATATTAAAATCAAAGCAAGGTCCAAACAAAACAAATAAATGGACACCCATCCGAGGATGGAAACATGTCCTTACATCGTTCATGTCTAAACTAAATAGGACACCCACCAAAAGGTGGAAATATGTCCTTTACATTGGTCCAAAATATAAAAGCAATTTAAATTACATAGAAATTATTTAATGAGGTACCCACAAAGTGAAAACATACCTCTTACAATTTTAAACAAATAATAATCATAATAATAAAGAAAATATCCATCCATGGTAAATCAAATAAATCAAATTAAGCAAATCAAGCATTGAAATTAAATAAATCAACCATCAAAACATATAATAAACTAAATAATCAAATCTAAAATTAAATAAAAGTAATAAATTTATAAATTTAGAATTTGCATCATAGAATAGGGGTTTTGGAACTTAGGGTTTTGAATTGTAGGGTTTTAGATTGAGGTTTCATCATTTATGGTTTAAGGTTTTTTTTAGGTTGCTGGGATTATGAAATTTAGGGTTTAAGAAATTTTAAGGTTTGCATGAAACAAGGGTTTAGGAATTAAGTTATTGGAATTAGGGTTTGGGTTTAGGTTTGGGAATTAAGCAACTAGAGTTAGGGTTTTAGGTTTTTCAAAATTTAAAGAATTCTGATATTTTAGAATTTGATCAGGACTTTGGTGTTTTGAATTTTGAAAATAGATTTTATAAATTTAGGTTCAGAATTTAGAAAATCTTTTAGGGTTTTGGAAAATTAAGAAAACAATTAGGGTTTTGGGAATTAATAAAACGATTTAAGATTTTGGAAAAATGGAAATCAGATTAGGGTTTCTAGCAACTGGGAATTTAGATTAGGGCTTTGATAATGCTTTGTGATTATATGAATATTAAACTCATATCATGTTGTTTAAATAAAGTAATAAAGACTACGAGGTTTAAAATAATTACTGGACCTAAACAACTTCTTAATCTTCAAACTTCTAATGATATTTATAGAAGGGAATGTATATACTGGATAGTCAAATAAGTTGTAACTCAAGGATGAAACTACTATGAGTTCAAATAAATTAAAGAATTAAATCAAATCTCCATTCATTGGTTCCTCCACAATTGATTTCTTGATGAGCAATGATCAAAGGTAGCGTTGCTGCCTTTGATAACTGATGAATGTCTGCTTCTTGCTAATTTTTTTTTGTCGATTCTGCTTTTAATCTCTCTTAATCTCCATTGCCCAACCAGGGTTTTTCTCCTTCTTCTTTAAGGTTTTTCTGTGTTCTTCTATTTTTCCCCCTTTTTTTAATGCTAGTATTTATAGGAAAATAAAGAGTCCTAATCTATTTTAATAGGGAAATACCAATGGTTTAGGAAAAATTAGAAAACTGGGTAAAACAAGGTCTGGTAAAAAAATCGGCGGCGCGTGGGCTGTTGGGCCCATGGACCGTGCTGGCAAAATGGGCATGGCAGGCTAGCTGGCAGCTAATTTGCCCCACAATTGGCAGTGCCTAATTCGCCCCAGATTGTATCTGCGGCGAAATGGGCTGCAGCATGTCGCTCGCCGATCCGTCTAATTTTTTATTTTTTCATTTTTTTATATATATTATATATTTTTTATTTTTATTAAAAATAACTATTAAATATTTTTTGTAATTAAAATATTATTAAAATAAATAAAATTCCATAAAAATTATTTTAGACTATCGAATTTGAATGGTCAAAAATTAAGGGTCTACAGTTTGCCCCCTGCTTGAACGATCTGAGACTAGGGCAAAAGAGAGTGAAAAGCAATAAGATCTTTGACTGATTTTTGATGAGGATGGGTACTTGGATTGATTTGGGTACTTGGACATGAGACTTAACTTGATTTGGGTTCTTGGACCCTAGATTAGGTACTTGGACCCGAGATTGAATTTGATATGGGTACTTGGACCCGAGGTTGAATTTGATTTATGCACTTGGACTCAAGATTGAATTTGATTTAGGTACTTGGGCCCGAGATTGGATACTTGGACCCGAGACTAAATTTGATTTAGGTACTTAGACCCAAGATTGAATTTGATTTTGGGTACTTGGACCCGAGATTGAATTAATTTGGGTACTTAGACCCGAGATTGAATTTGATTTGATTTGGGTACTTGTACCCAAGACTGGGTACTTGGACTTGAGATTGAATTTGATTTGGGTATTTAGACCCTGAGATTGAATTTATTTTGAGTACTTAGACCAGAGATGGGGTACTTGGTGCCCTGAGATTAAATTTATTTTGAGTACTTAGAGCCGAGATTGAATTTGATTTGGGTACTTGGACCCAAAATTAGGTTTGATTTGGATACTTGGACACGAGATTGGATACTTAGACCCGAGATTGGGTACTTGGACCCGAGATTGAATATGATTTGGGTACTTGGACCCAAGATTGGGTACTTCACCCAAGACTGAATTTGATTTGGGTACTTGGACCCGATATTGAATTTGATTTGCGTACTTGGACTCGGGGTAAGTTCTGGGCTTAAGGGTAATTTGGATTCTTGATCCTAAACTATATTTGGATACTCAATCCTAAACTGGATTTGGATACTCAATTCTAAACTGGATTTGGATACTCGATCCTAAAGTGGACTTGGATACTTGATCCTAATTGGATTCAGATATTCTATCCTAAAATGGACTTGCATACTCGATCCTAAACTGGATTTGGATACTCTATCATAAATTGGATTTGGATACTCGATCTTAAATTGGATTTGGATACCTAACTAGATTTGGACACTCGATCCTAAAGTGGACTTGGGTACTCGATCCTAAACTGGATTAGGATACTCGATCCTCAATTAGATTTGGATACTCGATCCTAATTGGATTTGGATACTCGATCCTAAGCTAAATTTGGATACTCGATGTAACACCCCGATACTCCATATAAATACTATACATATACCTTGTATACATACAGTAAGCATATAAAGTATAAGGATGTCACTATTCATTACAATTTAAAAACCTTTCACTTAGTTCAAATCATATCTTTTCATAAAGTATTTCTTTTAATGAACTTATACTTAAATATAATGATAATAATAATCTTATATTATCAAAACTTTATTTATACATATGAATACATCCTTGTAGTAAAATACAACATAATTAAATAATAAATGTATGCATCACCCTCTAGTTGGTCTCAGAACACTCTTACCTTTCTCGTGGCATACCCATTTGACTTTTAGATCAACCACCTATTTACCTGCGCGATTTACATAATCACGCTAAGCAAGAAAGCTTAGTAATACAAAGAACTAATTTCAAAATAACCATTACAAGTAAATCTTACTTTATATATTATTATCATGTATTACCAATTTCTCATCATATTTACTCCTTTCAATGCACTCTCTATATATGTTTCCACCAATCTCATAATATATATATATACTCTTATACATCATTTCAACAAATCACAATTCAATGACTCATCCAAACTTTCATGAGATAATGTTCACAATTTCCACATCCATAAACACTTCATATTATGTTTTCATAAACTCATCATTCAACATAGCTTCTCAAGCCATATTCACTTTCAATCATTTACTTTTATATTATATACATCTCATTCCATGATTATCATCATATATCACATAATAGTACATTTCATTCCATAATTCACATTAAAATAAAGACATGCATGGGCCCGCAAAACACTAATATGCCATTCAACTTTCAGAGTTAATGCTTTGGTTCAATCATCACATTTATCATTATCCCAACTAGGCTTCAAGGATTTAGGTTCAACCAAGCTTCAAGGGGAATAAAGCATGCTAAGTATCAACCCAACTTGGCTTCAAGAACCAATCCAACCTAGCTTCAAGGGTTGTAACATCTCAATTAGGCTTCAAGGACTAGACCCAACCAAGCTTCAAGGGGAGTAAACATGTTAAACTTCAACCCAACTTGGCTTCAAGGATCAATTCCAACCTAACTTCAAGAGATTGTTACTAATATTAGGCATGCCACCAACAACAAACTCTGAAAATGGAATAACACATTAGCCACGCAATTCATTTATTATTTCTTTATCAATCTCATTCTCAATTCTCATAATAGCCAATCACAATGGCTTCACATCACATTTGATTCATTATAGCCAATCACAATGGCTTCACATCACATTTGATTCATTATAGCCAATCACAATGGCTTCACATCACATTTGATTCATTATAGCCAATCACAATGGCTTCACATGTCATTTGCATCATCATATCTCAATTCACATTACAACACTTCATCATTCAAGTATACATAATCAATTTCATTGAACACATAGACAACATGTCCACTTATTTCATTTCAATCATTATTACCAACCATAATGATATCACATTTCATCACTTCTCAAGACACATTAATATACTTCATCATTAAAATATTTATCATAACAAATTGCATTGCACATACCTTTTTGAATTATCACCATAGCTTTCACACTATACAATTAATAACATTAGTCACATTGTATTAACCATATAATAAATTACTTAATATTGTTTTAGGTCTCAAGATCATATAAAAGAATGCATCTTTGTAAGTTGTACTTACCTTAAAGATAATTCACATCAATCCATACACTTCCTCTTCCAAATATTCTTTACCATTTAAGTTAAGGCAATCCAACCTCTTCATAACCTGATTCAAAGGAATAATACACACTTATTTACAAATACACATAAATTCCAATACAATGATTCACCTATTGGTCCCATACTAGGCCCTTAGATCACAATTCACAAACCAAAATCAACATTTAGGTCCCCACGGTCGTGGCTTCCCAATCCCCACGACCGTGGGATCCAACACGGTTCTGTCCATTTTTGGAATGGTTATGAGTTTAGAAAGATTATTTTTATTAGACCTGTTCCAGCAGGTACCTTAACTGAGACAGCTGTATTTCGGGATTTTTAATAAAATGTAGAAAAATCATATCCAATTGAATTTTGGATATGTTGTTGCTTAGTGAGTCTAGTATTTGAGAAAAATAATTTGGAACCACGTTGATTGAATTTGATTTATGGAATTCACAAAGTTCAGAACTGCAGCCAGGATGCAGGGCAATTGGGGCAGTCTGGTTAGGTGAACTATTTGACCAAGATTTTGTGTTCAGTTTGATCTGAAATTTTAAAGGAATGATTTTAAGATACAAAACTAAATTCTGTAAAAATTTTAGAATTTTTAGTCAAGTAGATTATTTTATACAATTTTTCAAAATAAGGATAAAATGGAGTCTAAAACCAGAATGTACTATTCATATGGTCATTTTGCTAATATTCCTTTTGGATTAGGTTGTGAAGAGGTTGAATTGCCCTAATTGCATTGTTGAGATTGAATAATGTTATGTTATGCATTGTGAATGGTAATGTGTTTCATGAGTAATGCACATTGAAATGTTATACCAAAGATGTTATAGTGATTCAAATGAAATATGATTGAAGCATGCATTGATGATAGGATTGAATAATAATGTGAGTGTTTAGATAATGTAATGAATATTGTATATAATGATTGCTTAACTTGCTTGTGAAAAAGAAATTAATTGAAAAGGTATTGATAAGTTTAATGAACGGACCTATCCGTCTCCTGCGGAACCATGCGGACCCAGTGGGTTGGGCAACCGATCTTGGACTACCGATCTGGTAGGAGGAAGGTTCGATATAGTCAGTATTATACGTACCTATTTGCCTCCTGCGGAACCATGCGGACCCATTGGAATGGGCAACCAAACTTGGACAACCGACCTGGATGGGGAAAGGTATGTTACTGATAATGTTATACGTGCCTATTTGCCTCCTGCGGACCCTTGGGATTGGAAGGCAACCGACCTGGTTGGGAAAGGGTACGTATATAAAGTCATAGTTGTTGGCTATAATGATAAATTTAAATGAGTATAATGAATGGTGCTATTATATGAATATTGATGTGACATTGAACAAAGCAACATATTGAATAAATAATATGCTTTTGATTGATATATGTAATTAATTTGTGACATTGCATTTTAGCATGAATTATCTTACTAAGCCCTTGGCTTAGCGCGATAGTGTTTAATTGCGCAGGTAATAGAGCTGATAGAGTCGAACCCGAGAGTTCATCAAGACCAAGTGAGAGTAGACCTTGAAGAGTTGATTTTGGGAACTTAAAGATCAGAAGAGAATTGCCAATCATGTATACTTCTTTATATTTTGTAAAGTAATGTTTATAATGTAAAAGTATGGATATATTTAAATATGTAATCAAGTGTTTGTAAATATGTACATATTTTATAACTTCCGCTGGGTAATATTTAAATGTATATATATATATAACTAATATGTTTTGTTTTATAAGTAAATAATCTACTTTTCTATAATGTATAATGATAAGGGTATTGTATCAAGTTTAAAGTGTTTTGAATATTAAGAAAACCGTAGCATCCCTATGTTTGATGCACTTATGCTACATTGTTGTGGTTGTAGTGTGTGGGCATTGGATATGGGGGTGTTACAAGAAGTGTAAATCCTTTTTGCAGGTTGTAGTTGAGGTTATAAGGGGGATTTATTGGAAGTGTACTGAGAATGATTTTGGCTGCATTGGTTTGTGTAAAAATATTTTCAAAAAAAAAAAACCAGTTTTGTCGACACTTGGGACTCAATTTTTAAGTGAAACTATGGCAAAATTTCTATAAAAATTGGAACTAAAATTTGACTAAGTAAAATTGGTAGCAACATTAGGTTAGTGTGGCGCCTCTACTCAGCTTACACACGTAGGTCGGGAAGGGGTGTTACAAAGAATAAGATTCGCGCTAAGCCAACGGCTTAGTGGTACAAACTACAGTGCTATGATGCTTTAATGCCATGCTAATGTCACACAATCAAGATTCAAGATCAATTCAAGAGAATATTATATTTCACAATTTTACATTATTTAATAATTAATCAAAATATTCATGATTCACATTGAAAACAAAGACAAGCATGGGCCCAAAATACACTAATATGTTATTCAAAGTTCAGAGTTACTGCTTTGGTCCATAATCATAATCATCAAGCCCGTAGGCGATATACACATATATATATCTATCCATGGATAGGGTAACAGACCCAGTCTCTTGGACCTCTACTTGGCTAGACTCAAGGAGATCCTCAACCCGGCAAGACTGTTACCAAAACAAGTGTAATAGACCCAGTCTCTTGGACCTCAACCAAACTAATCTCGAGGAGATCCTCAACCCGGCAAGACTGTTACTATTATTCATATATATCATAGGCATGCCGCCAAACCCAGAACTCTGAAATTTGAATAACATATTAAGCACACAAACATTTCATTCATCTCTTCATAATCTCTTTCTCAATTCATTTTATATTTCATAAGCAAATTAGGCAACCACGTCTCAATCATCTCATTTGCATCATCATAGCCAACAATCATGGCCTCATATCTCATATGATCTCAAATCACAATAAAGCAACTCTTCATAACATCATATCTTTCACATTTCATTTCATCATCACATCTTGCACATTTCACATTTTGTTATATTTCAAATCACATTAATCAATTCATTATTCAAATGGATATAATCAATGGCATTAACACATATTTTACGTGCTCATCACAACATTCACATTATAACCAAATATGTTTCAAGTCTCAATATCATATGAATGTATGAAATAATGTAGTTTGTACTTACCTTAAAACCAACTCACACCAATCTATACACTTACTCTTCCAAGAATCCTCAACACTTAGATTAGGGCAATTTAACCTCTTCACAACCTAATCCAAAAAGGAGTATTAGCAAAATGACCATATGAATAGTAAATTCTTGTTTTGGACTCAACTTAATCCTTATTTTGAAAATTTGTATAAAATAATATACTTGACTAAAAAATCTAAAATTTTTACAGAACTTAATTTTACATCTTAAAATCATTCCTTTAAAATTTCAGATCAAACTGAACACAAAATCTTTGTCAAATAGTCCACCCAACTAGACTGCCCCAATTGCCCTGCATCCTGGCAGCAGTTCTGAACTTTGTGAATTCCATAAATCAAATTCAATCAACGTGGTTCCAAATTATTTTTCTCAAATACTAGACTCACTAAGAAACAATATATCCAAAATTCAATTGGATATAATTTTTTTACATTTTATTAAAAATCCCGAAAGATAGCTGTCTCAATTAAGGTACTTGCTGAAACAGGTCTAATAAAAATAATCTTTCCAAAATCATAACCATTCCAAAATCGAATCAACATATTTTTCAGTCATTCTAGACTCATAGAGGTACAACATATCAAAAATTCACTTCAAGAACATTTTTCTATATTTAATTAAAAATCATAAAAATCACAGCATTTACTAATTACAAAACAGAAAAATTTCACTAAACACAACTCTTACTCTTCCATCACCAACACCAACCTAACTTCTTATCTTTAATTCCATTTCAACACTTTTACACACACCATACACAAATACACTCCAACCATCAACAACACTCTATCAAACTCAAACAAAACTCCAAATAGAACAAGTGAAATCAAGAGAAAACTTACCAAAAATGATGAACTTCTTGAATTTCTAACTTGTTTTTTTTTAAACTCCTTTAATTTTGGTCTTGGAAAATCAAATCCTTCTCTTGATCTCTTGCTTGAGTGATGGCCGGCCAAACCACAAAGGAAGAAGAAGAAAAATAAAAATGAATGGCAAAGTCAAATTTCTCATCTCTTTAAACCTCCACCAAGTATTCCAAAAAGAAAATTACTTAAATACCCTCATCTATTTATTTTAGCTCCCTTTCCCTTACTTTCCTTTTTAGTAATTTCACAAATAACAAATTAAATATCTTCTTCCTTTGACCATCCATTTTGACTTGTATATATGTTATATATATTTCCATATATATAACATATAAACTCTCTTCCAATCATCTAAATTTCTATTTTCCATTAATTAATTAATTCAACAATAATAAACATAAATATCTTCTTCTTTGACTTTCTTATTTGACTTGTGTATATGTTATATATATTTCTATATATACAACATATACACTCTCTCTTAAATTCCTTTCTCTTTCAAATTTAACATATACATTCAATCCACTTCAACAATAATATCAAAACTTCTAGGGCGCACTTTGGGATATTACATAAGACTTTTCAAAAGTATTACAACATCTTAGGGTAGGTTGTTGGGGTTATTTGCCAATGAGAAGAAAGCTAAAATTTTATGAAGGCTTAAAGGGACAACTAGGGATTGATATCTAATTGGGTGGTTACTAGTTGGTGGCTAACCAAAAAAATGCCTAGATCATCTCTCCCTTAAATAAGCATAGTTCAATTTCGCCTTGAAAGTTTGTCAAAGCATGTTCTAAAACTAACTAGGACCTAGACAAAGGTAATTATGCAGGAGCCCTCTCTAAGTAAGCATACACAACTCAATGCTATAAAGTAATTCCCTCACCTAGTAAAGTCATTCAAGTCATGATGCATAAATATATTAATTCATGAATTATCAAGCTAGATTCCTCATTGGTTAAGCACCAAAATGAATAAAGACCAACAAATATTTTGATGAAAGTAATTTATTCAACCAAATTTAAATTTGAAAAACATGATTGTTCCAATTAAATATTAAAAAATAAAATTGAAAAGCAACATTTATGCTAAGGAAAGTTTGTTGAGTTAAGCTTCTTTTCCTTTCGCATCTTCAATTTTCCCATCTTTAAAGGATGATAAAATAAAATCTTCTTCCAATCCTTTTCCCACCGTGAAGGTTGCCAGTGGAGGTACTCTTCCAAACTTAGGCAAAGGATTATTCTTGGTATTGGGCTTATCCGTCTCTGGTAGCTTACCACTGTCGATTAGATCTTGGATCTCATGCTTCAATCGGGTACATCTATCGGTCTCATGTCCTTGAGTCTGATGAAATTGACAAAAAGCCTTAGTATCAAATTTTGGGGGCAAAGGATTAGACAAAGGAAGAGGGGCCAATGGATGTAATAGTCCCTTCTTTTGTAGCTTGTTGAAGACCCAAGACAAAGGCTTCCCTAGATCTGAAAAATGCCTTCTATTTGCTTGACCAGTTGTATTGACATCAACTTCCTTTTGTGTACTTTGATTGCTAGGCTGGTAGTTCCCTTTCTCATTCCTTCTTATTGAAAAGCAGTTCTTCTCCCTTTCCCATTCTTCAATTTGCAGACCATCTTGGAGAAGATCTTTGAAATCATGGATGAGTGTATGAGACATCCTTTCATGAAGACTAGGCAACAATCCTCTCACAATCATCCTTATTTGATCAGATTCATTGGGCCTCTTCTTGAGTAAAGCAGCCTTATTTCTCAATCTTTTCACATAGTCCACAAAATTCTCATTTGGCCTTTGTCTAACGGACTCAACTTCCATTAAGGTAACTTTCATTTCAACATTGTATCCATATTGTTGGATGAAGGCCCTGTATAGTAGATCCCAACTCTTTTGTGTTCCATCATCTAAGGTATTGAACCAATTTTGGATAACAGGATCCAATGAGAGCATAAAGTACCTTAGAGTTTGAGCCTTAGTAGCTGGGGCAGATTGCATAGCAGTGATATATTGCTTCACATGGAGGTGAGGATTTTCGGTTCCATCAAACTTTGCAAAGGAAGGCACCTTGAATTTGTATGGGACTTCTTCGTCTAGCTCAAATAATTTGTCAACTTTTGACATTTCTTCGGTTTTCAATTTTTTCTCAAATTTCTTTTCTAAATCTATAATCATCTTTTCAACATCAAAAGTTTTAGTTTTCTCCATAGCTGATCTTTCAACAATCTTTATTTCTTTCTTCTTGTCTAGAGGATCTTGCAAATATTGAGCCCAATCATCATCATCATCAATGATCACCTTATCATCATCAAAAACCACTTCACCAACTTTAGCCTTTCCCTTGTCCTTTGGCTTCATAGTTCTAGCAGATGCTTCGGCATGATTTCTTAAAATTGCAGCCAATTGGTTCTTTATGGTCTCAGCCAAGGCCTCTTTTATTTCTTCCATATTGGCATTAAGGACGTCATCCACCATTCTTTGAATTTGTTCGGGCTCCATTGCTTTTGGTGAGCAAGTGATTGAATTGCTACTAGATTCTTCATCTTCGACGTAGTTCGGATTATTGTAAGCTTTTGAACTATCTTAATCTAGGGCTGTGAGCCAGAGAGGATTAATGATATGAGATGAAAATTTATGCATGTATGCATGTATGCACAAACAATAGAAAAGATAAGTAGGACGTTCCTTACAACCTTATAACTTCCACACACGAATGGCGAGTCTCTTTTCTTAGGTATATGGTTAACAAAATATTAACATGGGGTATCTTATTTTCGAATATTTCTCTCAGACGTTTCAACCAATAGTTATATTTTTAAAAAATGGAAATCAATTCATGATAATTCCCATTAATTATGTTTTAATCATTCAACCAACTAAAGTAGCTTTTATGCTCTATTGCATTAAAACTAAATTAAGAGGTTTTATTATAAATAGATTTCTCACTTGAAAAAGTAACTAGTGGTTCATGCCAAAACAAGCCTATGGTTAATTATTCTTAGTATAAACTAGACTCACAATTGATTTTTAGCATTTTATAATTGACCTAAATAATTTGCAAGCTCTTTTGCATGAAAATAATTTTGTTTCTAAGCCCATTGTAAAAAAGATTTTAGAAAAAAACATATTTTGGGCTTTGTATTTGGATCATGAGAAAAGTTTTTTTTTTATTTGTTTTTAGAAAAGTTTTATGTCCAAAGACCATCTTGAAAAGTTTTGAAAATAGTTTTGGTCTTTTGGACTTTAAAGAAAAATTTATTTTGAGCTTACAAATGTACTTAGGTCATATTAGAAAAAGAACAAACCAAATAAGCCATGATTTAAGCCAAGACAAATTAACCATAGTCAAACAACAAGCATTTGTGGTAAAACCTAAAGAAAGTAACTAGGCCAATTACATGAGCTTTAGTATTTGGGTTAAAAGGCTTAGGTTCCCATAGCAAGTATATACCAAATGGTATAAGGCTATGAGTGGTTATGCCATGCTTGATCTCCATACATTGAGTGAAAGTATGGTATCCCTTACATAACACAACACGGGTAACACAGGCATCCTAACTAACGTACACGATGCAATCTAATATGATGCAATGGATAATATTATTATAAGAAAGAATAGAATAATATAAAGACCAACGAAATCAACTTCTCTTATCCCCAGTGGAGTAATCACTGTGAGCGGGGATTTTCGCCCCCACTCCCGGTGGAATGGTTCTTGTGACTTTGACACTATTTAGGCTCGGGGCCTTAGAGAACACGGACCTAAGCCCGGAGAAAATGGAGTCACCACCAGGACGGGCCAAAAAAAAGAAAGGGGTGGATGACTCGATTCCTAAGGAATCCCCAACCCCCTAATGGGTTAGGAAAGTTGGGTACGTTTGGGGAAGGTGAGAAATGGCCCAGCACCCCCACAACGCCCGGTTCATTGGAACCGACCTCCTTTTCATGTCTTAATATTATAAAATTCTTAAATATAATAATAATATCCATATTACATGCAACAATTAAAATAAAAGCATCATTATATTAAAATCAAAGCAAGGTCCAAACAAAGTAAATAAATGGACACCCATCCGAGGATTGAAACATGTCCTTACGTCGTTCATGTCTTAACTAAATAGGACACCCACCAAAAGGTTGAAACATGTCCTTTACATTGGTCCAAACTATAAAAGCAATTTAAATTACATAGAAATTAATTAATGAGGTACCCACAAAGTGGAAACATACCTCTTACAATTTTAAACAAATAATAATCATAATAATAAAGAAAATATCCATCCATGGTAAATCAAATAAATCAAATTAAGTAAATCAAGCATTGAAATTAAATAAATTAACCATCAAAATATATAATAAACTACATATTCAAATCAAAAATTAAATAAAGTAATAAATTTATAAATTTAGATTTTGCATCTTAGAATAGGGTTTTTGGAACTTAGGGTTTTGGATCGTAGGGTTTTAGATTGAGGTTTCATCATTTTGGGTTTAGGGTTTGTAGACCCTTAATTTTTGACCCGGTCCGGTCCAATATATTTAATTAGTCCAAAATAATTTTTGTGTTGTCCGATATATTTTAGTTAGTCCAAAATAAATTTTATGGTATCTTAATTAATTTTAATATTTATTTTAGTAAAAAATGGTGAAATGAATAAAAATTCAAAAAAAATCGGCGACGAAAAAATCATCACCGAAAGTCAGCGCGGGCCTGTGGGCATTTCGCCCACAGGAATATCCTGCTGGCGAAATGGCCTACGGGCCCGTTTCGCGCGCGCTGCCGCAGTCAGCTGCGGCAGTTTTTTTTGCTAGTGCAGTTTTTCTGCAGCAGTTTTTTTTTGCTAGCAAAATTTTTTCGACGCAAATTTTTCGAAACCTAATGCAATTAGGTTTCAGTTTCCTTTTCTTTTTCAATAAAGATGCCGTGAATAAATAGGAATGAAGGATATAAAACTTCTATAAATATGGACTAAACAATACGAAAAAAAAGGAGTGGCCGAAAGAAGAAGAAAATTGGACGGAAGTTGTAACAAAAGTGAAACCGAATCTGTGAAGGAAAGGCAGTAATTCAATTCAATTTTTTGAGGGAGCAGAAAAAGATTTCAAGAAATTCAATGACAAAAAGGCTTGTCTTTGACCTTGTTCATCCAAGAAGCAATTTTTGGTGAAACTTACAAAATAAGGTTTGAATTCTTGATTTCTTTTATTTTTTTTCACAGTAGCTTAATCATCACTTTGTTTCTTTTAATTCAAAAATTTTAGGACCTCAATTCACTTTTTCTATGGCTTAAAATCTTAAATCGTGGCTTTATTTTCTAAAAGTTTAAAGATATTAGTTTTATTTCTTCAAAACCCCAAAACCAAAATTTGTTTTCCAAATTTTTAAAACTCTAAATTGTATTTTGTTTCCTTCCAAAAGACTTAAAAACATCTTTTTTGCTTTTATAAATTTTAAATCGTGTTGTTTATCTTCATAAAACTTCATAAAATTATCAATTGATTTTTCAAATCCTAAAAATAACTCATTACTCGAAACCCTAAATTCAAAAATCCAAAAACCCTAATTCAACTCCAAAACCTAAAATAGTGAAACCTAACCTCCTTTAAACCTTAAACCTTAATTTTTTCTAAACCCTAATCCTTTAAAACTTTAAAAAACCATATAAACACAAATATTTAATTTTACACAGTAAGCTTGAAACCATAATTTAATGAATAGCCATAAACCACAAATAAAAAATGTTTTAATGTATCCAAACCCTAGTTTCAAGATTTCACCATTCAAATATTAATTTAGTTAATCAAAGAGCTTGGTTTATTTAATTTATCATGGGTGGATGTTTACTTTCTATTGATATTTAATATATTTGATGAATGATTTATTTATTATGAATGGTTATTTACTTTTATCAATTTATTTAGATTTCCAAATGTTGTAAGAGGTATGTTTCCACTTGGTGGGTACCTCATTAGTTGAATATCATGTAACTTAAATTGCTTTTCTATTTTAGAACTAATGTAAATGGCATGTTTCTACCTTTCCATGGGTGTCCTATTTAGGCATGAGATGTAAGGACATGTTTCCAACCTTGGATGGGTGTCCATTTATTTGCTTTGTTTGGACATTGCTTTGATTTTAATATAATGATGCTTTCTTTCAATTATTGTGTGTAATATAGATAATATTATTATACTTAAGAATTTTATAATATTAAGACCTGTAAAGGAGGCCGATTCCAATGAACCGGGCATTGTGGGGGTGATGGGCCATTTCTCACCTTCTCCATACGTACCCAACTTTCCAAACCCATTAGGGGGTTGGGGATTCCTTAGGAATCGAGTCATCCACCACTTTATTTTTTCCAGACCCGTCCGGGTGGCGACTCCATTTTCTTCTGACTTAGGTCCGTGTTCTCTAAGGCCCCAAGCCGAAATAGTGCCAAAGTCGCAAGAGCCATTCCACCGGGAGTGGGGGAGAAAATCCCCGCTCACACTGGCGACTCCACTTGGGATAAGAGAAGTTGATTCCGTTGGTCTTTGTGTTATTCTATTCTTTCTTATAATGATATTATCCATTGCATCATATTATATTGCATTGTGTGCGTGAGTTAGGACACTCGTGTTATGTTATGTAAGGGATACCATACTTTCACTCAAGGTATGGAGATCGAGCATGGCATAACCACTCATAGCCTCGTACCTTTTGGTATATACTTGCTATGGGAACCTAAGCCTTTTAACCCAAATACTAAAGCTCATGTAATTGGCCTAGTTACTTTCCTTAGGTTTTTACCCTAAATGCATGTTGTTTGACTATGGTTAATTTATCTTGGCTTAAATCATGGCTTATTTGACCTAAGTATATTTTAAGCTCAACTTTTCTTTAAAGTCCAAAAGACTAAAGCTATTTTCAAAATTTTTCAAGATGGTCTTTGGACATAAGAATTTTCTAAAAACAAATCAAAATTCTTTGGCCCATGGCCCAAATACTAAGCCCAAAATCTAATTTTCTAAAATCTTTTACAATGGGCTTAGAAACAAAACTATTTTCACCCAACCTTTTCTCACAAAGAGCTTGCAAAAATATTTAGGTCGATTATGAAATACAAAAAATCAATTGTGGGCCTAGTTTACACTAAGAATAAATTAACCATGAACTTGTTTTTGGCATGAATCATTAGTTACCTTTTTCAAGTGAGAAATCTATCTATAATAAACCTCTTAATTTAGTTTTAATCCAATGTAGCATAAAAGCTACTATACTTCGTTGAATGGATTAAAACCTAATTAATGGGAATTATTATAAACTGATTTTGATTTTTGAAAATATAACTATTGGTTGAAACGTCCGAGGGAATTATTCGAAAGAAGGTACCCCATGTTGGTATTTTGTTAACCATATACCTAGGAAAAGAGGCTCGCCATTCGTGTATGGATGTTATAAGGTTAGAAGGAACGTCCTATTTGTCTTTGTTTGTTGATTGTTTTTGCATACATGCATACATGCATACATTTGCATCTCATATCATTGATCCTCTCTGGCTCACAGTCCTGGATTACGATAGTTCAAAAGCTTACAACAATCTGACCTACGCCGGAGAAGAAGTATCTAGCAACGACTCAATCACTTGCTCACCAAAAACAATGGAGCCTGAACAAATTCAAAGGATGGTGGATGAGGCCCTCAACGCCAAGATGGAAGAAATAAAAGAGGCCCTAGCTGAGACCATGAAGAACCAATTGACTGCAATCTTAGAGAATCATGCCGAGGCATCTGCTGGCACTAAGAAGCCAAAGGACAAAGGGAAGACTAAAGTTGGTGAAGTGGTTTTTGATGATGAAAAGGTGATCATTGATGATGATGATGATTGGGCTCAATACTACGAAGATGTTCAAGAGAAGAAGAAAGAACCGAAGGTTGTTGAGAAGGCAACTATTGAAAAGACCAAGTAATCCGATGTTGAAAAGATGATTCCTGATTTAGAAAAGAAATTTGAGAAGAAGCTGAAAATCGAAGAGATGTCTGAGATCGATAAACTATTTGAACAAGATGAAGAAGTCTCGTACAAGTTCAAGATGCCATCCTTTGCAAAGTACAATGGCACCAAAAATCCTCATCTCCATATGAAGCAGTATATCACTGCCATGCAGTCTGCCCAAGCTACTAAGGCTCAAACTCTAAGGTACTTCATACTCTCGTTGGACCCTGTTATCCAAAATTGGTTCAATACCTTAGATGATGGAACACAAAAGAGTTGGGATTTGCATTAAAAAGCCTTCATCCAATAATATGGGTATAATGTCTAGATGGAAGTTACCTTATTGGAAGTGGAGTCCATTAGGCAAAGGCCAAATGAGAAATTTGTAGATTATGTGAAGAGATGGAGAAACAAGGCTGCTTTGCTCAAGAAGAGGCCTGATGAATCCGATTAAATAAGGATGATTGTGAGACGGGTGTTGCCTAGTCTTCGTGAGAGGATGTCTCATACACTCATCTGTGATTTCAAAGACCTTCTCCATGCGGGTTTGCAAATTGAAGAGTGGGAAAGGGAGAAGTATCATTTTTCAATCAAAAGGAATAAGAAAGGGAATTATCAGCCTAGCAATCAAAGTGCACAAAAGGAAGCTGATGTTAATGTAACTAGTCAAGGAGGAATAAGGCAATTTTCAGAATTAGGGAAGCCACTGTCTTGGGTTCTCAATAAGCTACAAAAGAAGGGATTGTTACAACCCTTGACTCCTCGTCCTTTGCCTAATCCTCTTCCACCTAACTTTGATACTAGTGCATTTTGCCAATTCCATCAAAGTCCTGGACATGAAACGGACAATTGTATGAAGTTGAGGCATGAGATCCAGAATTTAATTGATAATGGCAAGTTGCTTGATTCAGATAAGCCCAATACTAAAGGTAATCCATTTCCAAGGTTCAACAGACTACCTCCACCGGCAACCTTCATGGTGGGAAAAGGGTTAGAAGAGGTTTTTGTTTTATCATCCTTTTAAGATGGGGATATTGAAGATGTGAAAGGAAAAGAAGCTTAACTCAACAAACTTTCCTTAGCTTGAATGTTGCTTTTCAATTTTGCTTTCTTTAATATTTAATTGGAACAATCTTGTTTTCCAAATTTAAATTTGTTTGAATTAATTACTTTCATCAAAATTTTTGTTGGTCTTTATTCATTTTGGTATTCAACCAATGAGGAATCTAGCTTGATAATTCATGAATTAATATATTTATGCATCATGACTTGAATGACTTTACTAGGTGAGGGAATTGCTCTATAGCATTGAGTTGTGTATGCTTACTTAGAGAGGACTCCTTTATAATTACCTTTGTCTAGGTCCTAGTCAGCCTTAGAATATGCTTTGACAAACTTTCAAGGCAAAATTGAACCCTGCTTATTTAAGGGAGAGATGATCTAGGCATTGTTTGGTTAGCCAACAACTAGTATCCACCATGTTACATATCAATCCCTAGTTGTCCCTTTGAGCTTTCTTTTCATTGGCTTACAAACCTCAACAACCTACCCTAAGCTGTTGTGATACTTTTGACAAGTCTTATGATCACTAAGATAAAGAGACAAGAAGATCAAAGAAAGAAATGAATAGTCAAGACCATGAAGATAGTTGAAGTTCTCAAGACCATGAAGATAGTTGAAGTTCTCAAGAGCATAAGGGCAGTTGAAGTTCTCAATACCATAAGGGTAGTTGATTTTTTTTAAGACCATAAGGGTAGTTGAAGTTCTCAATACCTTAAGGGTAGTTGATGTTTTTTATGACCATAAGGGTAGTTGAAGTTCCCTTAATATTTCCAATATGTCAAGACAACATTAGAGTAACAAATGATTCATCTCTGTTAAAGGAGATTTATGTTACTCCACTCATCCATTATTGGAAGCCCAAGTTAGTACAAACAAGACAACTCTTTTAAAGCTAGAATAAAAAAAAACAACAAAAGAAAAGAAAAGAAAAAGAAAGAAAGAAAGAAGAGAAAAAGAAGAAGAAGAAGAAAAAAGAAGAAAACAAAAGGAAAAAAGAAAAAGAAAAATAAAACCCAAAAAGGCTGTTCAGAAAGCCAACTGAGTTCTCTTTTACCTAAAACAATTTCTCATACTATCAATCACATTACTCAATTCATAATGCTTTAATATGGAATATTAGTCATTTCATCTAGCTCATGTATTGAATATACATTAAACCATCAATATCCCAATAATCTTTATCAAATTCCACTAAAACTTTAACTTCTCAATTTACTACTTCGTTTAAGCTTCAATTTTCCAAACTCATCTTTTCTAACATCACTTTAAAAACATCTTACAAATATATATCACAAAGCAATATTAAAACATATAATTTCCACAATTATAAAGCTCACTTCAAAAATCTCAAATATCACATATTATCACCATTACCATGAGCTTTCACAATATCCAAGCATCTCACATTTCTAACATTGAATTTACCATGTTCGCATTAAAATAACAATATCAACTTATTTTCTTACTTAACCAATATCATCTCTTTTTGCTTTAAACAAAACCTTAACTTTATATATATATATATCCCAACTTTAAATAGTCACACTTTGTCTATAATAACCAACTCATTCAATATTCCACCTTTCTTTCCTCATTTTAGTAACATATCTTTCAATAATAACAATCCAGCAATATTTTATCTATCTAACAACCTCGACATAAACATTATTATAAAGAGGTTCAAAGTATAGAGGAAAGAATACATACTTTAATCTTGATTTTGATTTCTACTCATTTTCAACTTTATTCTCTTTATGTTTCAATTCACATTATGTCCTAAATGATATTGCTCATAAACATCAACATTACATTCCATGTTGCACACAACATGGCATTCCATATGCATCATCAATATACATATATCACATTACATTTCACATTTCGTTTCTCATAATAAATTAGGCACTATGCCTCAATTATAATTCATTTCCAACATCATTGTCAACAATCATGGTTTCTCATCACATCAAAATGGTATACACATATATCATCAATTATATTGAACATCTCATATAACAAAAATATTCTACAATTCATATAATGCCACATCCGAGACCAACCTAGGTGTCAATGCATATGCACATATTACAAATTTCATTTTCAAAACTTTTCCTTTTTACTTCTATTTATACTCTTCAAAAATTCTCTTTTTAGTTTCATTTAGGCCGAGAATCTCGAACCTAAGCTCTGATACCAAAACAATTGTAACACCCCGATACCTTATATAAGTACTATACATATACCTGGTATACATACGGTAAGTATATAAAGTATAAGGATGTCACTTTTCGTTATTTTTTTAAAACCTGTAAAAGAATTCCAAACCATAATACATTAATTTAAATAACATTTACCAAATCATTATCTTTATCAAAAACTTCATATATACATATAATTACTTTCTCGTCATAAATACATCAATATAAAAGTTATACATGTATGCATTTCCCTCTAGTTGGTCTCGACAAACTTTTACTCTTCTCGTGGCATAACGAAAGACTTCATATCTTCCACCTATTTACCTGCGCGAATACACACCCGCGCTAAGCCCGAGAGCTTAGTAGTCCAAATATAAAATATAAACATATAGTATAGAAGTATTAACATATAATGATATATCAATTCAAGGTATAATTAGTTCTTATCATATTTTCTTTTCTTTTTAATTGCATCTTTCATATATCCTAGCTAATTTCATATATGATGTACATATATACATAATAATATCACCAACCCTAATCCATCGCCAATACTCAAAATCAATATATTAATACACCCACATTATATATACCATACCAATCATGAATCACATTTCCAATGAAGACAATCCTTATCATCAACCACAATTCATTTACATATCACACTTCATAACATTATCTTATTCACAATTCACCAATCATGATTCATTATTAATACTCACAATCAATATTTCAATACACACATTACCTATCATACCAATCATGAATCACATTCCCAATGGAATCCACCATAGATCTCATTTATTTCAACACTTGTATTTCATATTGACAACAAAGACAGACTCGGGCCCAAAACACTAATATGCCATTCGACTTTCAGAGTTAATGCTTTGGTTTAATTATCACATTTTTCATTATCCCAACTAGGCTTCAAGGATCAGGTTCAACTAAGCTTCAAGGGGAACAAAGCATGCTAAGTATCAACCCAACTTGGCTTCAAGAACCAATCCAACCTAGCTTCAAGGGTTGTAACATCTCAATTAGGCTTCAAGGGCTAGACCCAACCAAGCTTCAAGGGGAGTAAAACATGTTATACTTCAACCCAACTTGGCTTCAAGGATCAAGTCCAACCTAACTTCAAGAGATTGTTACTATTAGGCATGCCACCAAAAACAAAACTCTGAAAATGAATAACATATTAGACACATAATTCATTGATCATTTTATCATCAATATCATTCACAATTCTCATCATCATTTAGGCAAACATGCCTCACATGTCTCAATTGAATTGTCATAGCCAATCACAATGGCTTCACAACATATCATATCTCAATCCATATGATACATATAGCATCATTGATATAACATTTCAAAGTATATTATTCATATAATACATTGCCATACACAGGATTCACAATGCATATAACATAACATTTCCTCATTTCTCAAAACACATTAACATCATTCATTATTAGAGTATTTATCATAACAAATTGCACATACCTTAAGAATGATCCTCATTTCTTCCTACCTTTCCCATTTCATATTTCATCCTTTATATATATATATATAGCGATTTACATTCTTCATTTACATCCACAATATAATAGCTTATTTAACACTTTCATCCAAATGTGTTAAGGTTCAAAGACATATAAGGATATACAATCAAATAGGGTTTATGCTTACCTTTTTAATGATTTTCACATCCTTCACATCATTCAATCATCACCTTAATCCAATTATATTAACAATATAGTAAACCACTTAACACATTTGCAAACAAATGTGTTAAGCCTCAAATCATATAAATAAATACACTCGTATGTATTGGTACTTACCTCAAAAAACTATTCCCATCCATCTATACATTTCCTCTTCCAAGAATTCTCAACATTTAGGTTAATGCAACACAATCTCTTCAAAACCTAATTCAAAGATCATTATTCATAGGTTTAGAATCATCCACATACATTTGTTTAGGTCATTCTTTGATTACAAAGTATTTAGAGTGTATATAAAATGTTTAGGAACAAAAGACTTTTAAAGAATCAAACAATGCATGAAGAACCAAAAACCATCACAGTAGCAAACACACCCAAGGGACACGGCCAAGCTTGTGGCCGTGCCTCTCAAGACCAAAACTTCCCGAGGCAGACACGGGCAAGGACACGGCCGTGTCTCTCAACATAACTCAGGCAGTAGCAAACACATTCAAGGGACACGGCCAAGCCAGTGGCCGTGTCACCCCAAAACCTATCCAACACGGCCAAAATTCTCTAGACTTGGCCGTGTTTCTCAAAAATAATAAGTCTTGGCCGTGTCTCATCTTGCTTATGGCCGTGTCACTCAAGAACACAAACCCTAATTTGGCCAAAGCTCTTTCACTTTCATTTTCACACTTTTTGCACAACAATAATCTCATTCAATTGGTTCTAGTCAATGTTGTTAACACATATCATATATATTCATCACATTAATCACTTAAACAACACATTAACATAACATTTTAAACACAAACCATCTCAAAACCCTAAAACCAAATTCCACTCTTGATCTTCCACTTAACTTACCATATTCAAAACAAAACCAACACCAATTCAATCTTATAACTTACAATCCATTTTAAAACTTATAAACACATCACAAACACATTTAATCATCAAATCAACAAACCCTAATTCACTTAAAACACCACTTCACAAGAATAGAAGAAATCAAGGAAAAGAACTTACCAAAGTTGTTGAATTCCCCAAATCTTCAACTTAATTCCTTGGTTCTCCCTTCAATCTTGATGTTAGAAACCAAAACACTTCAATTGCTCTCTCTTCTCTTTGGATAGCCGGCCACCACTTCAAGCAAAGAAAAGAAAATAACAAGTCAACCTTTCTTTCCTTCTTTTAATCTCCACCAAGAGATTTCCAAAAGAGAATTACCTCAATGCCCTTAACCATTTACTTTAGCTCTCTTTTAACTCACATGTCCTTTATAGTAATTTCACATATCATAAATGAAAATATCTTCTTGCATTGACTCTCCCTTTTGACCAACTTATATGTTATATATATTACCATATAATCAACATATACACCTCTCTCTAAACCCTCTTTTCTTTCCCAAAACACATATACATAAACCTTCTCTTCTCATTTCTTTTCTCTTCACATAACATATACATTCAATCCAACTTACAACAACAACATAATCAAAACTTCTAAGGCATACATGAGGATATTACAGTGTCTCACTTGGTTCCAAAGGAAAAGAGAAGCAAATCTTCACAGAAGCAGACACAGGCAAGGGACACGGCCAAGTCACTGGCCGTGTCCCTCCAAAATAGCCCAACATGGCCAAGTTAAGCTTTAGCTGGCCGTGTCACTCAACAAAGAAGAAAAGAAGAAAAGGCAAGCAGTAGGTGACACATGCAAGGGACACGGCCAAGTCAGTGGCCGTGTCCCTCCAAAGAGCACTCACATGGCCAAGTCACTTCTGACCTGGCCGTGTCCCTCATGAACCAAACACGCAGCGAATTTTAAAGCGGACATTTCATATAAAAAGAAAAGAAAAGCTAGGATTTTTTGGGGACTGTTGGCGATTTTGAGAGAGAATAGAGCCGTCAAAGAGATTAGAGTTTTTGTTAACTTTGTTTATCTTTGATTTCAATTACACTTTGGATTAAAACTAGCTAGATTAGATTGTTCATGCCATTGATATATCCTTCTTGCAAGATTTGAACAAGAGATTCTTCAGAAGCTTCAAGGAGTTGTAACTTGGTTTTGTTCTCGAACTTATTCTCTTTAATTTCATTGAATGGATATTATCATGTCTATTTTGATTTCTTTGAACATTAATGAGATGAATATGCTTGATTGCATCATGAACTAATTTGATCTAGTCTAGGGTTTGTATGGATCTGCTATGATTGTATGAATTGGTTATTCTCTTAGCTAATAATTTCTTTAGCCTTGATTGAATGAAGTATTTTAATATATAATTGATTGGCCACCAATTATGTGTTTTAGGTATTAGATGATGGATTGAGAGATGAAGTCTAATGCTGGATCAATTCAATTAGGGACTTAGGTGAATTAGAGATATAACCTATTAAAAAGATTGTTTCAATTATAACAAGATTAGTTGTAAGAGGTTTGAATGCGAGAGCTTATTTCCTTGACTCAATTAATTAAGTTGTTTGAGATTTAATCTTTGAAATTGAATTAGTTAAGAGAAATAACCATTCATTCATACAAGTAGTAGAGAAGTGCAAACCTTAGACCTTTTTATCAAGTGAATCAAAACATCAGTTCTAGTTTACTTTTATTCATTTTAAACTTTAATCAAACTTCTTCATTATTTAGCAATTTAAATTTCTTTATTACTTTTTATTTATATTCTGATAATCAATTAGCCACTTTAGCTTCCTTGTGAGACGACCTTGGGGCGATCACCTTTGCTACAACTACCTCGTATACTTGCGAGTGACGCTTTGTGGTAGAGTTAATTTGAGCGCAACACTGCCGCAGCCAGCTACGGCAGTTTTTTCGCCAGTGCAGTTTTTCCGCAGCAGTTTTTTTTTTGCCAGCAAAATTTTTCCGACGCAAATTTTCCAAAACCTGATGCAATTAGGTTTCGGTTTCCTTTTCTTATTCAATAAAGATTCCATGAATAATTAGGAATGAAGGATATAAAACTTCTATAAATATGGACTAAACAATACGAAAAAAAAGGAGAGGCCGAAAGAAGAAGTAAATTGGACGGAAGTTGGAACAAAAGTGAAACGAATCTGTGAAGGAAAAGCAGTAATTCAATTCAATTTTTTGAGGGAGCAGAAAAAGAATTCAAGCAATTCAAAGACAGAAAGGATTGTCTTTGACCTTGTTCATCCAAGAAGCAATTTTTGGTGAAACTTACAAAATAAGGTTTGAATTCTTACTTTCTTTTGTTTTTTTTCACAGTAGCTTAATCATCACTTTGTTTCTTTTAATTCAAAAATTTTAGGACCTCAATTCACTTTTTCTAAGGCTTAAAAATCTTAAATCGTAGCTTTATTTTCTAAAAGTTTAAAGATATTAGTTTTATTTCTTCAAAACCCCAAAACCAAAATTTGTTTTCCAAAATTTTAAAACTCTAAATTGTATTCTGTTTCCTTCCAAAAGACTTAAAAACATCTTTTTTGCTTTTATAAATTTTAAATCGTGTTGTTTGTCTTCATAAAACTTCATAAAATTATCAATTGATTTTCCAAATCCTAAAAATAACTCATTACCCGAAACCCTAAATTCAAAAATCCAAAAACCCTAATTCAACTCCAAAACCTAAAATAGTGAACCCTAACCTCCTTAAAAGCTTAAACCTTAATTTTTTCTAAACCCTAATCCTTTAAAACTTTAAAAAACCATATAAACAAAAATATTTAATTTTACACAGTAAGCTTGAAACCATAATTCTATGAATAGCCATAAACCACAAATCAAAAATGTTTTAAAGTGTCCAAACCCTAGTTTCAAGATTTCACCATTCAAATATTAATTTAGTTAATCAAAGAGCTTTATCAACCTTTTAAAACATAAAACCTTAATCTATTTTAATTTCTTAAAAAAAACTCACAGTAGCCATAATTTAGACTTTTATTTGCTTTATTCAATTTTATATTTGATTATGTTTTGATTTATTTTATATGCTTTCATTTATTTAAGTTCAATGCTTGGTTTATTTAATTTATCATGGGTGGATGTTTACTTTCTATTGATACTTAATATCTTTGATGAATGATTTATTTATTATGAATGGTTATTTACTTTTATCAATTTATTTAGATTTTCAAATATTGTAAGAGGTATGTTTCCACTTGGTGGGTGCCTCATTAGTTGAATATCATGTAACTTAAATTGCTTTTCTATTTTAGAACTAATGTAAAGGGCATGTTTCTACCTTTCGGTGGGTGTCCTATTTAGGCATGAGATGTAAGGACATGTTTCCATCCTTGGATGGGTGTCCAATTATTTGCTTTGTTTGGACATTGCTTTGATTTTAATATAATGATGCTTTCTTTCAATTATTGTGTGTAATATGGATAATATTATAATACTTAAGAATTTTATAAAATTAAGACCTGTAAAGGAGGTCGGTTCCAATGAAACTGGCGTTGTGGGTGTGCTGGGCCATTTCTCACCTTCCCCACACATATCCAACTTTTCGAACCCATTAGAGGGTTGGGGATTCCTTAGGAATCGAGTCATCCACCCCTTTCTTTTTTCCCGGCCTGTCCGCGTAGCAACTCTATTTTCTCCGGACTTAGGTCCGTGTTCTCTAAGGCCCTGAGCCTAAACAGCGCCGAAGTCGCAAGAACCATTCCACCGGGAGTGGGGGCAAAAATCCCCGCTCACAGGGATTTTTTTAGGTTGCTGGGATTATGAAATTTAGGGTTTAAGAAATTTTAAGGTTTCTATGAAACTAGGGTTTAGGAATTAAGTTATTGGAATTCGGGTTTGGGTCTAGGTTTGGGAATTAGGCAACTAGAGTTAGGGTTTTAGGTTTTTCGGAATTTAAATAATTTTGATATTTTAGAATTTGATCAGGGCTTTAGTGTTTTGAATTTTTAAAATAGATTTTATAAAGTTAGGTTCGGAATTTAGAAAATCTTTTAGGGTTTTGGAAAATTAAGAAAACAATTAGGGTTTTGGGAATTAATAAAATGATTTAAGGTTTTGGAAAATTGGAAATTAGATTAGGGTTTTGATAATGTTTTGTGATTATATGAACATTAAACTCAAATCATGTTGTTTAAATCAAGTAATCAAGACTATGAGGTTTAAGTTAATTACTGGACCTAAACAACTTCTTAATCTTCAAACTTCTAATGATATTTATAGAAGGGAATGAATGTACTGGATAGTCAAATAAGTTGTAACTCAAGGATGAAACTACTGTGAATTCAAATAAATTAAAGAATTAAATCAAACCTCCATTCGTTGGTTCCTCCACAATTGACTTCTGGATGAACAATGAACAAATGCATCATTGTTGCCTTTTATAACTGATGAATGTCTACTTCTTGCTAATTTCTTTTTGCCATTTCTGCTTTTAATCTCTCTTAATCTCCATTGCCCGACCACTAGGGTTTTTCTCCTTCTTTAAGGTTTTTCTGTGTTCTGTCTGTTCCCCCCCCCTTTTTTTAATTCTAGTATTTATAGGAAAATAAAGAGTACTAATCCTATTTTAATAAGGAAATACCAATGGTTTAGGAAAAATTAGAAAACTGGGTAAAACAAGGTTTGGTAAAAAAAATCGACAGAGCGCGGGCTATTGGGCCCGTGGGCTGCGCTGGCAAAAACGGTTGTGGCAGGCTAGCTAGCAGCCAATTTGCCCCTGAATTGGCTGCGGGCGAATTGGGCAGTGCCCAATTCACCCCAGATTGTATCTGCGGCGAAATGGGCTGCTGCGCGTCGCTCGCCGATCCGTCCGATTTTTTATTTTTTATATTTTTATATATTTTTTTATTTTTATTAAAAATAACTATTAAATATTCTTTGTAATTAAAATATTATTAAAATAAATAAAATACCATAAAAATTATTTTAGACTATCAAAATTGAATGGGTCAAAAATTAAGGGTCTACAGTACCTTATTCACTTAAATCCCAAATTATAATTTTAATCACACAATAGCATAATCTTTTTTTTAAAAAAATAATAAACCTAACAATAATACTAGTTGTTGAAGATTCCAAAACCCTAGCTTTTAGATATAAATTCCAAAACCCTAAATGTTATCTAAGAAACACTAAGTTGATACACTTAAATTTGCATCTTTATTTGTTTTGTTTTTATGTGAATATTTATTATATAGTTTTATTAATGATTTATTTATATTCAATTTATGTCTTCCATGAATGATTTATTTATGATGAATGAATGGATGTTTACTTTTATTGATTTGTTTTGATTTCAAAACTGTGTAAGATGTATGTTTCCATATGTTGGGTACCTCATGTATTAAGCATCATGTAATTTAAATTGCTTTTATATTTTGGACCAATGTAAAGGACATGTTTCCACCTTTCGGTGGGTGTCCTATTTAGTTTTAGATATGGATGATGTAAGGAGATGTTTCCATCCTTGGATGGGTGCCCATTTATTTGTTTTGTCTGGACATTGTTGTGATTTTAATAAAGTATGTATTTATTCTTATTATAGCATGTAGTATGGATAATATCATTATATTTAAGAATTTTATAATATTAAGACCTGAAAAGGAGGCCGCTTCCAATGAACCGGGGGTTGTGGGGGTGCTGGGCCATTTCTCACCTTCCCCACACGTACCCAACTTTTTGAACCCATTAGGAGGTTGGGGATTCCTTAGGAATCAGTCATCGACCCCTTTCTTTTTTCCGGCCCGTCCGGGTAGGGACTCCATTTTTTCTTCGTTTAGGTTCATGTTCTCTAGGGCCTAGAGCCTAAATAGTGCCAAATACTAAGAACTATTCTACCGGAAGTGGGGTAAAAATCCCCGCTCACACCAGCTTTGCTTCAACTGATACAAGAAGGCTTCAGTCAGACGAGGCATGTCCAAGTCGGGAGTAAACTCAGAACCTTGAGGCTCAGCTCCATATTGATGATCAAGCCGACGAGGATCATAGCAAGTACCTTGATGAAGAACAGTAAGAGAAATATGTCCTAATGATGATTCGAGAAATCTTACACACTAACCAACGGATGTCGACTGCAATACGTGTGCGGATCCAATCAATCCAATCGGCATATGAAGAAGTAGGATGGGATAGTTTTCTAACAGAGTGATGTCGCAACATATATCTTGTAAAATCCATGGATGGACTATCAAGCAAGCAGAGGCGCTTTTGAAGCCAACTCTATAAGCCTAATAAAATAATTTTAAAAAAAGGGAAAGAAAAATGATGATGCCCATTAGGTTGAAAACTTACAAGGGTGGCATAAGCAAAAGTTAGGGCAGTTTGCTAGTTCCGAAAACCGGCAAGGGCAGTATAGGAAAAATTAGAACCAATAATAAAATAATAAGAAAATGGTCCGCTAAGTTGAAAACTCGCAAGGGTGACTTAGGCAAAAGTTAGGACAACTCGCTATATAACACCCTTATACCCTATATACGTACAATACATACACCCAACATATGTAACATATGAATATATGATATAAGAATGCCACAACCCATTTTAATAAAAACCCTTACGTTTTGAATCTGTATAAACTTAAATCATTTAATTGATATAATGTAAATAATAGATAAAATATTACTTGTTAAAACACGTACATAACTTCATTACAAAATTTTTATCTAAAACATTCTTGATAGTTTGTGATATATATACATCAAAATATAATATAATATACATGAAGTCAAAATGTACAAAAATATAAAATAAGTACATGCTGGCAGTTTGTCTTTGATCTTGATGTCCAACAATCAACTCTGCACTCAAGATCTCAAGCCTAGACCAGGCTCTGTCTAGACAAACTCTCCTGCTTAGCTGGATCTACCCTGTCACCTGCGCAATGAATCACAATCGTGCTAAGCCAAAAGCCTAGTAATGCAAACTTTGATAACAATAAAAGTTCAAATGTAATGCCAATGCACAATGCATATGGATATTATATCTCATAACACTTTATCTTAATATATTACTCAAATGTTCCATGATTCATAATTCACATAAAAATAAACACAAGCATGGGCCTAAAGGATCTAATATGCTATTCAAATCCCAAAGTTACTATTTTGGTCCAAATTGACACCATGTGTCTAGCCCCCAAGGTAAACCAAGTAATTGCTCAAAAGCTTGCCCTGAAGGTAGATCATATCTCAATGAGGATAACCTCCTATGTAACATCCCAACTAGGCTTCAAGGGCTAGGCCCAACCCAGCTTCAAGGGACTGCTACGTCATAGGCATGCCGCCAAACACAGAACTCTGAAAATTGAATAACATACCAGGCACACAATTATTTCATAATTTTATTATCAATATCTTTCTCATTTTCTCATGATCATGCTAGGCACAATGCCTCAATTATCTCATTTATATCAATATAGCCATCGCCAACAGCTTTACATAACATCTTTAATGTATACATAACAAACTGCATTACCCAAATATTTTGGATCATTATCATATCTTGCACATAGTTTGCATTACATATAATGCATTTCTGACATTATACAAATCATAGCATATTACTCATGCACAAATAATGTAATAAGTAACTTAACACATCTTCCAACCAAAGTGTGTTAAGTCCAATTGTCATGAAAATATAATCAATTATTCAAAGTTTGTATTTACCTCTAAAAGCAATAAAACAAGCTCAAACACCACTTCCAACCTCCTCTTCCAAGGTATTCCTTAACACTTGGATTGGCAACCCAAGTCTCCTCAAAGCCTAAACCAAATGCGATTATAAATAATCACTTAGTAACTCACTTAAAGGCATATACAAAACCTCTCAACACAAGGATAAGGAACACAAAGGAAAATAAGGAAAAGAACTATCTATGGCAAAATCTACAAATGACACGCTCAATAACAAGGGCATGTCAATGACCGTGCCCTAAATCCACAACATAAAAGCTTTGACACGCCCAGTGACATGGGTGTGTCAATGACTATGTCCTAAGCTTTGTATTACAACATATAAGACACATCCAAAGACATGGTTGTGTCTCTGCCCATGCCAAAAATCCTACAACACATTAGCTATGACACGCTCTGTAACACCCCTTCCCGACCTACGTGTGTAAGCTGAGTAGAGGCGCCACACTAACCTAATGTTGCTACCAATTTTACTTAGTCAAATTTTAGTTCCAATTTTTATAGAAATTTTGCCATAGTTTCACTTAAAAATTGAGTCCCAAGTGTCAACAAAACTGGTTTTTTTTCTGATTTTTGAAAATATTTTTACACAAACCAATGCAAACAAAATCATTCTCAGTACACTTCCAATAAATCCCCCTTATAACCTCAACTACAACCTGCAAAAAGGATTTACACTTCTAGTACAAAATAAAGTAAAGTTTTATTATGAAATACAGTAGATAAAATATTTGTTCACTATGCAGCGGAAAGTAACAATATTTACAATTTCATATACATCCAAACTCGAATTTTTCAACACATAAAATTTATACATGTTTGGCAGTCAGTCTTCGATCTTAAAGCCCACTATTCACTCTTCAAAATCTAGGCTCGACTCGGCCTAGAGGAACTCTCTAGTTCTTCCCTGTCACCTGCGCGAAGAATCACATTCGCGCTAAGCCAACGGCTTAGTGGTACAAACTACAATGCTATGATGCTTTAATGCCATGCTAATGTCACACAATCAAGATTCAAGATCAATTCAAGAGAATAGTGTATTTCACAATTTTACATTATTTAATAATTAATCAAAACATTCATGATTCACATTGAAAACAAAGACAAGCATGGGCCCAAAATACACTAATATGTTATTCAAAGTTCAGAGTTACTGCTTTGGTCCATAATCATAATCATCATGCCCGTAGGCGATATACACATATATATATCTATCCATGGATAGGGTAACAGACCCAGTCTCTTGGACCTCTACTTGGCTAGACTCAAGGAGATCCTCAACCCGGCAAGACGGTTACCAAAACAAGTGTAACAGACCCAGTCTCTTGGACCTCAACCCGACTAATCTCGAGGAGATCCTCAACCCGGCAAGACTGTTACTATTATTCATATATTTCATAGGCATGCCGCCAAATCCAGAACTCTGAAATCTGAATAACATATTAAACACACAAACATTTCATTCATCTCTTCATAACCTCTTTCTCAATTCATTTTATATTTCATAAGCAAATTAGGCAACCATGTCTCAATCATCTCATTTGCGTCATCATAATGAAACAACTCTTCATAACATCATATCTTTCACATTACATTTCATCATCACATCTTGCACATTTCACTTTTCATTATATTTCAAATCACATTAATCAATTCATTATTCAAATGGATATAATCAATGGCATTAACACATATTTTACATGCTCATCACAACATTCACATTATAACCAAATATGTCTCTAGTCTCAATATCATATGAATGTATGCAATAATGTAGTTTTCACTTACCTTAAAACCAACTTACACCACTCTATACACCTACTCTTCCAAGAATCCTCAACACTTAGGTTAGCGCAATTCAACCTCTTCACAACCAAAATAATGAAATTTCTTGATTTTCCAACTTGTTTATTTGAAATCTTCCTTCAATTTGATCTTATAAAATCAAAACTCTTCTTTGCTCTTTTGTCTTTGGAGTACACGGCCAAGGAAAGAAAAAGAAGAAAATGAAGAGGAATTTAGAGACAAAGTCAAATATATGGTCTTCAAACATTCTCCACCAAGCAATTTAAAAAGAAAATTACTTAAATACCCTCTACTATATATATTAACTCCCTTTCATTTACTTGCCCTTTAGTAATTTCACAAAGAACAAAATAAATATCCTCATCCCTTGACCAACACATTTGACTTGTATATATGTTGTATATATTTCCATATACACAACATATACACTTTCCTTTAAATTTCTTTTCTCTCCCAAATTAACATATACATTTTAATTCAAATAAAACAACCATTATACTAAAACTTCTAGGCACATTTTGGGATATTACAATTCTCCCCCTCTAAAAAGAAATTTCGTCCTCGAAATTACCTGATATCAAGTCTGAAACAGTTGAGGATATTGATCTCGCATCGCTTGCTCACTCTCCCAAGTTGCCTCTTCTCTACCATGATTCTTCCAAAGAACCTTTACAAGTGGCACTTTCTTATTTCTCAACTCTTTCACTTCATGTGCCAAAATAGCAATTGGTTCTTCTTCAAAAGTTAGATCCGGACTCACCTCAATAGATTCAACTGGTAAAACATGAGATGGGTCAGATCTATAGCTTCGCAACATAGAAACATGGAAGACATTATGGATTCTATCCAACTCAGGCGGCAAAGCAAGACGATAAGCAACTGGTCCAACTCTTTCTAATATCTCATACGGTCCAATGAAACGAGGACTTAGTTTCCCTTTTTGACCAAATCTCAATATTTTTTTTCCAAGGAGACACTTTCAAAAATACTTTATCTCCAACATCAAACTCTATGTCTCTCCTCTTCAAATCTGAATAAGACTTTTGTCGGTCTGAAGCTGCTTTCAATCTATCCCGAATCATCTTCACTTTTTCTTTAGTCTCTTTAATCAGATTAGGACCAACCAATTTGCCTTCCCCAATTTCATTCCAACATAGAGGCGTTCTACATTTTCTTCCATATAATGCCTCAAATGGTGCCATGCCAATACTGGTTTGATGACTGTTGTTGTAAGCAAATTCTACAAGTGGCAAAAATCTGTCCCAACTTCCAGAGAAATCAATGACACAGCTTCTCAACATATCCTCAATAATCTGTATCACTCTCTCTGACTGCCCATCTATTTGCGGATAAAAAGCAGTGCTAAAATGCAATCGAGAACCCAAAGCACCATGTAAACTCTTCCAAAATCTTGAAGTAAATCTAGGATCTCGATCAGACACTAAAGAAATTGGGACTCCATGCAACTTCACTATCTCACTAATATACAGCTCAGCCAACTTCTCAAGTGAATAGTCTATCCGAACCGGAAGAAAATGAGCTGTCTTCGTCAATCTATCAACAATCACCCAAATAGCATCATGCTTCCTCTGTGTCAAAGGTAAACCAGACACAAAATCCATTGTCACTCTCTCCCATTTCCATTCAGGCACTGATAAAGGTTGAAGCAACCCCGTTGGAACTTGATGTTCAGCTTTCACCCTCTGACAAGTGAGACACTTGGATACAAACTCCGCTATGTCTCTCTTCATACCAGACCACCAATAATGCTGTCTCAATTCATGGTACATCTTTGTACTTCCCGGATGCATAGCAAAAATCGATTGGTGTGCTTCTTCCAAAATGATCCTTCTCAAACTATCATCATCAGAGACACACAATCTATCCTTAAACCAAAGGCTACCATCACTTCTCACAAAGAAATCTCGGCTCTCCCCGTTTTGGCAATTTGAAACAATCTTCTGAATTTTCTCATCTATCAATTGAGCCTCCTTAATCTGATCCAACAATACTGGTCTCAATTGCAACTGAGCCAACAATGCACCATCATCACATGCTTCAAAACTAGCATGTAATGCTCTCAACTCAACAAGCAACGAGAGCGAATAAACAGCCAAACCTGCCAGAGACTTCCGACTCAAGGCATCAGCAACTACATTTGCCTTACCAGGATGATAATCAATCAAACAATCGTAGTCTTTAATCAGTTCTAACCATCGCCTTTGCCGAAGATTCAGCTCCTTCTGAACACCCAACTATTTCAAACTTTTGTGATCCGTATAAATAAAACATTTCTCTCCATACAAGTAGTGTCGCCAAATCTTCAAAGCAAAAACTATAGCTGCTAACTCCAAATCATGAGTCGGATAATTGAGCTCATGCGGCTTTAGCTGCCGAGAAGCATAAGCTACAACTTTACCCTCTTGCATCAAGACATATCCTAAACCATTATGTGAAGCATCACTGTAAATCACGTATGGTTTATCTTCCACGGGTAAAGTAAGAACAGGAGCTTGAGTCAATATTTCTTTCAACTGATCAAAACTAGCTTGACACTGATCTGTCCACACAAATCTAACTCCATTTCGAAGCAATCTGGTGAGTGGAGTAGCTATCAAAGAAAAACCTTTCACAAACCTTCGATAATAGCCTGCCAAACCCAGAAAACTTCTAACTTCAATCACTGACTTTGGTGGACTCCAATTCAAAATGGCCTCAACTTTACTCGGATCAACTCTTATACCATCTGCTGAAACTATATGACCGAGAAAAGTTACTTGGTCAAGCCAAAACTCACACTTTGACAGCTTAGCATACAACTGCTTCTCTCTCAAGATCTGTAACACAATTCGCAGATGCTTGTCATGTTCTTCCTCATTACGTGAATACACCAAAATATCATCGATGAAAACCACCACAAACTGATCTAGATAGGGCCTAAACACCCTATTCATCAAATCCATGAAAGCTGCAGGTGCATTCGTCAATCCAAAAGGCATTACCAAGAACTCATAATGCCCATATCTTGTGCGGAAAGCTATCTTAGAAACATCTTCAGCTCTAACCCTCAATTGATGGTACCCTGATCTCAAATCAATTTTGGAAAACACCGCTGCTCCCTTCAACTGATCAAAGAGATCATCAATTCGAGGCAAAGGATACTTATTCTTGATAGTTACTTTGTTCAATTGCCTATAATCGATGCACAATCTTAAAGTACCATCCTTTTTCTTCACAAACAACACAGGAGCTCCCAACGGAGAAACACTAGGGCGAATAAACCCTTAATCCAACAACTCCTGCAACTGCACCTTCAACTCTCTCAATTCAGCAGGTGCCATTCGATAAGGAGTAATAGAGATGGGAATGGTACCAGGCAACAAATGGATACCAAACTCAACCTCTCTCTCAGGAGGCAACCCTGGCAACTCCTCTGGAAACACATCTGGAAACTCTGCAACTGTGGTTATATTATCAAGTTGAGAACCCCCCTACTCTAGTATCCACAACATGAGCAAGATAAGCATCACACCCTTTTCTAATCAACCTTCTAGCTGTTACAGCTGATACAAACAAGGATGCAAGCTGTCTCTGCTCACTAGACACCATCACACTCCTACCATCACTAGTTCTCAAAGTGACACACTTCTGTTGACAATCTACCACAGCTCCATGCCTAGACAACCAGTCCATGCATAAGATCAAATCATATTCTTTAAAAGGCATTTCAATTAAATCACCAAAAAACTCCTCACCTTGAACCACAACAGCACTCTCACGATGCACCCTACTCACCACAACACTATGTCCTAAAGGATTGGTCACTAAGACATCAAATCCTAAGGACTCTGAATGCAATTCAGACACAGGCAAGATAGATGCACTTATGTATGAATGAGTAGATCCTGGATCAATCAAAGCAAGTACTGAAATGCCAAATAAAGAAAATGTACCAGCTATAACTGCTGAAGCATCTGGCTGCCTCTACATCACATACACCCTCTGAGAAGATCCAGCTTCATCTGGCCTACTGCCTCCGGTTGATGATCCTCCTCTCTGACTATACCCAGATCGACCACCCCTACTGAAACCTCTGCCTCCTCGACCACCTCTGCTGACACTGGGTCGAGAGGCTGCAGACTCAGCCTGTCTGTGCTCCTGCATCTCAGGACACTCTCTAATAAAATGATCAGGCGATCCACATCTGAAGCACACAGCTGGTCCACTATATTTCCAACAAACACCCCCATGTCTTCCACCACACTAAACACATATAGGGGGAATGGATCTCTGAACCACTGGAGCCGGAGCACTCGCTACTGAAACTGTAGGTCTCGATCTCTGTCTCTGAAACTGGACTGACCTACCAGCGTGCCTCTGACTCCTACTGAGCCTGGGAACAAAACTTCCTCTACCTCTCTTCACAGATGAAGACCCTGCCTCAAACTGGGGTCTCCTAACCCTGGTCTCCTCCTCGGAAGCAGCTGCTGCAATACCCTGGGCTCTCTCCACACTCCTAGCTGCTGCAACAAGCTGGGAAAAATCCTGGTATCTAGAACCAGCCACAAGACACATAATTGAGGGTCTCAATCCCTCCTCAAATCTTCTGCACCGGTCAATCTCATCAGAGATAATCCCCCCAGCATAGTGACTCAACCGGATGAACTCTAACTCATATTCTGTCACAGTCCGGTGATCTTGCCTCAAAGTCAGAAATTCCATCTTCTTCCCATCTTTATACTCCCTCGGAGTATATTTCAGCTCAAACTCCCGTAGAAAATCATTGTAGGACAATGTAGGTGGATCGTCCATAGCATGAGGAACTGTCTTCCACCAATCATATGCATCCTTCTGCAACAGTGATCGAGCATAATCAAATTTTTCTTCTGAAGTGGCTTACAACTGAATGAATATCCTCTGTACCCTATCCAACCACTGCTCAGCCACTGCAGGGTCGGTAGTGCCTAAGAAATCTTCAGCCCCATATTTCCTCAACTTGTCATAATGTCTTACCGGCATCTGAGGCTGTGGTGGTGGTGGTGGTGGCTGTACTGGAGCTCCCCTCAATAGTTCTACCATATGCCTTAACCAACCCGGCGGAGCCTCCTCAGCAGCTGATCTCTCTGGCACAAAAACAGGTGCCTCACTAACCCTCTCAATCCTAGCTCCATCTCTACTCTCTCCTAGAGCTACACTCTCAGCACTTCCTTCTACAGTCTGACGTGAATGGGACTCCATTACTACCTATATCTGCAAACACAGCAGAATATTCCTCATTAAAGATCAAAGACTGCCATACCAAAACATGTATTTTATTCAAAAAAAACAACTTGTAAAATCAAAATATTCTTTTTCTTACAATTCACCTAGGTTGAGAATCTTAAACCTAGGCTCTGATACCAAAAATTGTAACACCCCTTCCCGACCTACGTGTGTAAGCTGAGTAGAGGCGCCACACTAACCTAATGTTGCTACCAATTTTACTTAGTCAAATTTTAGTTCCAATTTTTATAGAAATTTTGCCATAGTTTCACTTAAAAATTGAGTCCCAAGTGTCGACAAAACTGGTTTTTTTTTTTTTCTGATTTTTGAAAATATTTTTACACAAACCAATGCAAACAAAATCATTCTCAGTACACTTCCAATAAATCCCCCTTATAACCTCAACTACAACCTGCAAAAAGGATTTACACTTCTAGTACAAAATAAAGTAAAGTTTTATTATGAAATACAGTAGATAAAATATTTGTTCACTATGCAGCGGAAAGTAACAATATTTACAATTTCATATACATCCAAACTCGAATTTTTCAACACATAAAATTTATACATGTTTGGCAGTCAGTCTTCGATCTTAAAGCCCACTATTCACTCTTCAAAATCTAGGCTCGACTCGGCCTAGAGGAACTCTCTGGTTCTTCCCTGTCACCTGCGCGAAGAATCACATTCGCGCTAAACCAACGGCTTAGTGGTACAAACTACAATGCTATGATGCTTTAATGCCATGCTAATGTCACACAATCAAGATTCAAGATCAATTCAAGAGAATAGTGTATTTCACAATTTTACATTATTTAATAATTAATCAAAACATTCATGATTCACATTGAAAACAAAGACAAGCATGGGCCCAAAATACACTAATATGTTATTCAAAGTTCAGAGTTACTGCTTTGGTCCATAATCATAATCATCATGCCCGTAGGCGATATACACATATATATATCTATCCATGGATAGGGTAACAGACCCAGTCTCTTGGACCTCTACTAGGCTAGACTCAAGGAGATCCTCAACCCGGCAAGACGGTTACCAAAACAAGTGTAACAGACCCAGTCTCTTGGACCTCAACCCGACTAATCTCGAGGAGATCCTCAACCCGGCAAGACTGTTACTATTATTCATATATTTCATAGGCATGCCGCCAAATCCAGAACTCTGAAATCTGAATAACATATTAAACACACAAACATTTCATTCATCTCTTCATAACCTCTTTCTCAATTCATTTTATATTTCATAAGCAAATTAGGCAACCATGTCTCAATCATCTCATTTGCATCATCATAATGAAACAACTCTTCATAACATCATATCTTTCACATTACATTTCATCATCACATCTTGCACATTTCACTTTTCATTATATTTCAAATCACATTAATCAATTCATTATTCAAATGGATATAATCAATGGCATTAACACATATTTTACATGCTCATCACAACATTCACATTATAACCAAATATGTCTCAAGTCTCAATATCATATGAATGTATGCAATAATGTAGTTTTCACTTACCTTAAAACCAACTTACACCACTCTATACACCTACTCTTCCAAGAATCCTCAACACTTAGGTTAGCGCAATTCAACCTCTTCACAACCAAAATAATGAAATTTCTTGATTTTCCAACTTGTTTATTTGAAATCTTCCTTCAATTTGATCTTATAAAATCAAAACTCTTCTTTGCTCTTTTGTCTTTGGAGTACACGGCCAAGGAAAGAAAAAGAAGAAAATGAAGAGGAATTTAGAGACAAAGTCAAATATATGGTCTTCAAACATTCTCCACCAAGCAATTTAAAAAGAAAATTACTTAAATACCCTCTACTATATATATTAACTCCCTTTCATTTACTTGCCCTTTAGTAATTTCACAAAGAACAAAATAAATATCCTCATCCCTTTACCAACACATTTGACTTGTATATATGTTGTATATATTTCCATATACACAACATATACACTTTCCTTTAAATTTCTTTTCTCTCCCAAATTAACATATACATTTTAATTCAAATAAAACAACCATTATACTAAAACTTCTAGGCACATTTTGGGATATTACACGCTCAGTGACATGGGCGTGTCACTGCACGTGTCAAAACTATAACATTATAGAAGCTGTGACATGCTCAGTGACATGGACGTGTCACTTCATGTGTCACCAACACTGAAAACAGAACCATCAACATACCCAAAGACATGGCATTGTCACCGGGTGTGTCAGGTCAAAATCTTGATATCACACAAAATTGTCACATCCAAAATTATCTTTCTTTCCCTTATTCAACTCTATTCAAACTCAACCAAATCCATCATTTTACCATAAAATACTTGTATATACATCAAAACAACTCAATTACAAGTAAAATACACAATTTAAAACCATGACTTCACAACCCTAAAGTTACATAACCCAAACTCTTACTCTCTTCACCAAACTTAACCATTTCTTCAATCCAACTCTAAAATCATAGTTAACTTCTCAAAACAACTTCATACATACCAATACCAACCATTAACACGTACTACATCAAATATCCAATTCACACATACACAAACTTAATGGAAGAAATCAAGAAAACAAGTTGAAAACTTACCAAACATGGAGGAAATCCCCAAAACTCCAACTTGAACACTTGAAATCCTTCAATTACTTGAGCTTGAAGCAGCAAATTCCTTCTTTCCTCTAATGGAAATAGCCGGCCTTCAATGGATAAAGAAGAAGAAGAAGATCCCAAACTCATCTCTTTCCAACCAACCACTACCCTTATAGCCACATAATTTCCACTTTAAATTTTCCCCAAGTAAAATATATATTACTTAATTAATATCAAAAATCATCTTCCAATAGCAATATAATTTACTTTTTAATAATTTAAAATATCCTTTGATGAATTTAAAATATTGACTTGCATATGTTATGTATATCTACATATTTATATCATATACACATTTTACTTTTTTACTTAAATATTTATTTTTTTAAATCAGTTATTTAATTTGCAAAAATTAAAATTTTCAAAATTTTGGGATATTACAATTCTCTCCCTCTAAAAATTAAATTTCACCCTCAAAATTACCTGCTCTCAAGTCTGGAAGAACTAGGAATACTGACTCTGCATCATCTGCTCACTCTCCCATGTTGCCTCCTCAATGGCATGATTTTTCCAAAGAACTTTCACAAGTGCCACCTTCTTATTTCTCAACTCTTTCACTTCTCATGCAAAGATAGCCACTGGTACTTCCTCATAAGTCAGATCTGGACTCACCCCAATTGACTTATGACAAGATGTGAGATGGGTCTGACCTATACCTCCGAAGCATAGAGACATGGAAGATATTATGAATTCGATCCAACTCAGGCGGCAAAGCTAGTCTATAGGCCACTGGACCAACTCTCTCCAGTACCTCATTTTGTCCTATAAAACGAGGACTCAACTTTTCTTTGCAGCCAAATCTCAAAATTTCTTATAAGGAGACACTTTCCAAAACACTTTATTTCCCACACTGAACTCTATGTCTCTTCTTTTTAAATCCGAATATGATTTCTGTCAGTCTGAGGATGCTTTTCGACAATTCTGAATCACCTTCACTTTCTCTTCTATTTCCTTAATCAAATAAGGACCGACCAACTTACCTTCTTTAACATCATCCCAACATAGAAGTGTCCTGCACCTCCTACCATACAATGCCTCATAAGGTGCCATAACAATACTGGACTAATAACTGTTGTTATAAGCAAACTCAATCAGTGGTAAGAATCTATCCCAGCTCCCAGTAAAATCGATGATACAACTCCTCAACATGTCCTTTAAAATATGTATCACTCTTTCTAACTGCCCATCTGTCTAAGGATAGAAAGTAGTGCTAAAATGTTACTAAGAGCCTAAAGCATCCTACAAACTCGTCCACGATCTCATTGTAACTTGGGGATCTCGGTCAGATATGAAAGAAATTGGGACTTCATGCAACCTCACTATCTCACTGATATATAGCTCAACCAATCTATTAAGAGAATAATCCATCCGAACTGGAAGAAAATAAGCTGTCTTCATCATCCAATCAACTATTACCCAAATCACATCATGCTTCTTCTGGGTCAAAGGCAATCCAGACACGAAATCCATTGTCACTCACTTCTATTTCCACTCTGGCACTGATAATGGCTGAAGCAATCCTGAAGGAACTTGGTGCTTAGCCTTCACTCTTTAACAAGTGAGACATCTAGATACAAACCCTGCTATGTCCCTCTTCATACCTGACCACTAATAATACTGCTTCAAATTCTAATACATCTTGGTACTCCTAGGGTGCATAGCATAAGCTGACTGATATGCTTCCTCCAAAATTACCATTTTTAGTCTTGCATCATCAGGAACACACAACCTATCTCTGTACCACAAATTACCATCACTTCTCACATGAAAGTCTCGACTCTCCCCCTTTTGGTAGTCTAATACAATCTTTTGGATTTTCTCATCTACCAACTGAGTCTCCCTAATCTAATCAAATAACACTAGCCTCACCTGCAACTGAGCCATCAAAGTACCATCATCACAAGACTCAAATCTGGTATGCAACACTGTCAACTCAATAAGCAACAGGAGAGAATAAGCAGTCAAATTTGCTAAAGACTTTCGAATCAAGGCATCAACAATGACATTTGCCTTGCTAGGATGATAATCAATTAAATAATCATTGTCTTTAATCAACTCTAACAATCATATCCATCAAAGATTCAATTCTCTCTGAACACCCAGATATTTCAAACTCTTGTGATCTATATAAATGAAACACTTCTCCCCATACAAGTAATGTCTCCAAATCATTAAGGCAAAAACTATAACCGCTAATTTCAAATTATGCGTCGGGTAATTCAGCTCATGCGGCTTCAACTATCGAGAGGAAAAAGAAATGACTCTACCCTCCTACATCAGAACACAACCTAAACCACTATGTGAAGCATCACTATAAATCACATAAGGTTTACCTTCCACAGGCTGGGTAAGAACAGGAGCCTGAGTTAACATCTCCCTCAGCTGCTCAAAACTCACCTGACACTGATCTGTCCACACAAATCCAACTCTCTTCTGAAGTAATCTGGGGAGTAGAGTAGCTATCATAGAAAAACCTTTCATAAACCGATGATAATAGTCTGCCAAACCCAGAAAAACTCTAATCTCTGTCATAGTCTTCAGTGGACTCCAATTCAAAATAGCCTCAACTTTACTCAGATAAACTCTAATACCCTTTGCTGAAACCACATGATCAAGAAAAGTCACTTGATCAAGCCAAAACTCACATTTAGATAGCTTAGCATACAACTGCTTCTCTCTTAGAGTCTGTAATATAATCCGCAAATGCTTATCATGATCCTCCTCATTACATGAATACACCATAATATCATTAATGAAAACCACCACAAATTGGTCTAGATAGAGTCTGAATACCTTGTTCATCAAATCCGTAAATATTGTTGGTGTATTCGTCAATCCAAAAGGTATCACCAAGAACTCATAATGCCCCTACTTCATGTAGAAAGCTGTCATAGGTACATCTCTACCTCTGACCCTCAAGTGATGGTACCCTGATCTCAAATCAATCTTAGAGAATATTACTGCTCCTTTCAACTGATCAAAGAGATCATCTATCTGAGGCAATGGATATTTGTTCTTGATGGTCACCTTATTCAACTGCCAGTAATCAATACACAATTTTAAGGTACCATCCTTCTTCTTTACAAACAAAATGGGCGCTCCCCACGGGACACACTAGGGCGAAATGAACCCTTTATCCAACAACTCCTACAACTTCACCTTCAACTCTTTCAAATTAGCAGGTGCCATACAATAAGGAGCAATAAAGATGGGAGTGGTACTGGGCAATAAATCGATACCAAACTCAACCTCTCTCTCAGGGGGTATCCCTAGCAACTGTGGGTATACTGTCAAGCTGGGATCCCACTACTCTGGTATCTACAATATGAGTAAGATAAGCCTCACATCCATTTCGAATCATCCTCCTCACTGAAACAGCTGAAACAAATATGGATGAAAGATGTTCTGCTCACTAGATACCATCACATTTCTACCATCACATGTTCTAAGGGTAACACACTTTTGCTGATAGTCTACCATAGCTCCATGCCTGGATAACCAATCCATGCCTAAAATCAAATCATACTTCTTGAAAGGCATCTCAATCAGGTCACCGAGAAACTCCTCGTCCTAAACCACAACCGGGCTATCTCGGTGCACCCTGCTAACCATAACACTATGCCCTAAAGGATTTGTCACAAAAAATCAAATCCTAAGGATTCTGAATGCAAATCACTCATAGACAAGATGGATGCACTCATGTATGAATGAGTCAACCCAGGTCTATCAAAGCAAGAACTGAAGTACCAAATAAAGAAAAAGTACCATCAATAACTACTGAAGCATCTGGCTGCCTCTGCATCACATATACTCGCTCTGATGGCCCTGCCTCATTTGGTCTACCTCCGACTGTAGAACCTCCTCTCTGACCAGACCCAGATCTACCACCCCTACCAAAACCTCTGCTACTACAACCTCCTCTAACACTGGATCGAGAAGCTACATTATCTGTCTGTCTATCCTCTGGTGGCTATGGGAAATATCTGAAGAAGTGATCTGGTGACCCATATCTATAACCTGTGGACATAGGTATATGGAATTGGCCTCTGAACTACTGGGGTTAGAGCACTAGCCACTGAAACTACAGGTCTCTGTCTCTATCTCTGCTATTGTATTGACCTACCAGACTATCTCTGGCTCCTACTGAATCTATGAAAATATCCTCCTTGGCCTCTCATATTTTATGAAGACCCTACCTCACTTTGTGGTCTCCTAACTCTGTTTTTCTCATCCCTAGCAGCTGCTGCAAGACCATGTGCTCTCTCAACACTCTTGGCAGCTGCAACCAATTGAGAAAAATCCTAATATAGGGAGCCTACTATAATGCATATGATAGAGGGTCTTAACCCCTCCTCAAACCTCCAACACTGGTCAATCTCATTAGAAATGATCCCACCTGCATACTGACTCAGCCGGGTAAACTCTATCTCATACTCTGACACTGTCTTGGTATCCTGCCTCAAACTCAGGAACTCTATCTTCTTTGCATCCTTATACTCCCTCGGAGTATACTTCTACTCAAACTCTGACAGAAAATCATCATAGGTCAAGGCTGTTGGATCATCCAGAGCATGTGAACGCGTCTTCTACCAATCATATGCATCCCTCTGTAGAAGAGATCTACCATAATCAAACTTCTCCTCTGGAGTAGCCTGCAGCTGGATGAACACTCTATGGACTTTGTCTAGCCACTACTCTGCTACAGCAGGGTTTGTAGTACCAATAAAGTCCTCAACTCCAAACTTCCTCAGCTTATCATATTTTCTCATCAGCAACGGTGGCTGCGGCTATGGCTGCAGTGGCAATGACTGCTGCAATGGAGCATGTCTCAATAACTCCACCATATGTATACCTAGCCTGGCAGAATCTCATCAATTGCTGGTCTCTCTGGCACAGGAGCAGTTGTCTCTCCAGCTATTTCAACTCTAGCTCCATCTCTATTGTAATATCCCAAAATTTTGGAAATACTAATTTTTGAAAATTAATTAAATGATTTAAAGTGTATATATATAATTAAGTGAAAAGAAAAGAGAAAGGGAAGTGTGTATATGATATATATATGAAGATATACCTATTATATAAAAGTCAACATCTTTATTATGGGTCAAATGATATTTTAATTATTAAAATAGTAATACTATTATGATAGTGGAAGTTGATATTTGAGATTAATTATATTATAATAATATATATTTGCTTATTGGAGATTAAAAGGGGGAAAAGTGTGTTGTTAAAAGTGAAGTGGTTGGATTGAGTGAGTGGATGACTATCTTCTTCTTCTTCTTCTTCTCCATTGAAGGTCGACCATCATCTTTATCAAAGGAAAAGAGATTTTTGCTTCTTGCTAACTCAAGTAATTGAAGGATTTCAGGTGTTCAAGTTGGAATTTTAAGGATTTTCTCCATATTTGGTAAGTTTCTAACTTCTTTCCTTGATGTTCTATGAAAGTTTGTATGTGTGAATTGGATGTTTGGTGTAGTTTATGTTAATGGTTGATTTTGTTATGTTTGAAGTTCTTTTGTTTAGTTGACTATGAATTTGGGGTTGGAATGAAGAAAAGGGTTAAGTTTGGTGAAGAGAATAAGAGTTTTTGAACTGTGTAACTTTTTAATTGAGAAGTATAGTTGTAATTGTGCATTTTTTTTCTTTTAATTGAGTTTTTTTTATGTTTACACAAGTAATTGGTGGTATAGTGATGGATTTGGCTGAGTTTGTATGGAAGTTGAAAAGGTTAATGAAAGATAATAGTTAGATGTGGCAATTATGTGTGGACATCAGGTTTTTGGCCTAACAAGCCTGGTGGCACGGTCATGCCTTTGGGAGTAACGATGGTTCTATTTTTAGTATTGGTGACACAAGCAGTGACATACCCATGTCACTGAGCGTGTCATAGCTAATGTGTTGTTGTAGTATTTACACGTACAGTGACACGCCCATGTCATTGAGCATGTCAAAGCTGCTGTGTTGTGAGTTTAGGGCACGGTCATGGACATGCCCATGTTATTGAGCATGTCATGTGTAGAGTTTGCCCCAGATAGTTCTTTTCCTTAATTTTTCCTTGTGTATCTTATCCTTGTGTTGAGAGGTTTTGTTTATACCTATAAGTGCATCAATTAGTGATTATTTATAATCACATTTGGTTTAGGCTTTGAAGAGGCTTGAGTTACCCAATCCAAGTGTTGAGGAATATATTGAAAGAGGAGGTTGAGAGTGGTGTTTGTTGCTTTTAGAGGTAAGTACAAACTTTGAATAATTGTTTATATTTACATAACATTAGGACTTAACACATTTGGTTGGAAAATGTGTTAAGTTACTTACTACATTGTTGATGCATGAGTAATATGCTATAATTTGCATAATGTGAACTATGTGAAATATATGATGATGATCCAAATGTATGGATAATGCATATTGTTTTGTGTACATTAAAGATGGTATGTAAAGTCATTGGTAATGACTATATTGATATAAGTGTGATATTTGAGGCGTTGAGCCTAGTTGATCATGAGAAAATGAGAAAGGATTTGTAAATGGAATTATGAAAGAATTGTGTGCCTAGTATGTTATTCAATTTTTAGAGTTTTGTGTTTGGTGGCATGCCTAAAAAGTAACAGTCCCTTGAAGCTGGGTTGGGTTTGGTCCTTGAATCCTAGTTGGGTGTTACATGATGTAGCAGACCCTTGAAGCTGGGTTGGGCCTAGTCCTTGAAGTCTAGTTGGGATGTTACATATGAGATAATCCTCATTATAATTATGATTTGCCTTTAGGCTAGACAAATGTTGTTATATTTGACCAAAGCAGTAACTCTAAAATTTGAATGGCATATTAGATCCTTTTGGGCCCATGCTTGTTTTTGTTTTTATGTGAATTATGAGTTGTGGAACAATTGAGCAATTTATCAAGATATAATGATATAATGTTATGTGATATGAGACCCTTATGTGTTCTACATTGGCATTACATTTTAATTATAATGTAATCAAAGTTTGTATCACTGGGCCTTTGGGTTAGCGTGATTGTGGTTCATTGAGCAGGTGACAGGGTAGATCCAGTTGGGCCGGAGAGTTCGTCTAGACCTAGTAGAATCTAGGCTTAAGACCTTGAGTGCAGAGTTTTGTTGGACATCAAGATCAAAGACAAGCTGCCATCATGTATATATTTTATATTTGACATATTGATTTCATGTATTCATGTATATTCCGCAAACTATCAAAAAAATGTTTTGGATAAACCTTTGGTAATTAAATATATATATATATATGTGTTTTAACAAGTATTGTTTCATTTACTATTTATATGATATCTGTTGAATGTTTTAAGACTATACAGATTTTATAAATGATGATTTGATTGTTTAAAAAGGTTGTAACATTCTTGTATCCTCTATACATATATTACATATAGCGGATATATGTAGTGTATGCATATTGGGTATAAGGTTGTTACATTTATTTTGGAATCAGAGCCTAGGTTTGAGGTTCTCAACCTAGGCGGGTTGTAAGAGAAAAAGAAAATTTTGATTTTAAAATATGGTTTTTAAATAGAATACATGCATTGCCAATGGCAATTTCTGATCTCTGATGTAGCAATATCTGTTGTGTTTGCAGATATAGGTAGTTATGGCATCTTAGACACGTCATTCTGCTAAGGGTAGTGCTGAGAGTGTGGCTCCTATTGAGGGTAGAGATGGAGCTAGAGTTCAGATAGCTGGAGGGACACCTACTCCTATGACAGATAGACTAGCAGTTGATGAGATTTCGCTGGCCTGGGTATGGCATATGGTGGATTTATTGAGGCAAGCTCCAGTTCAGCAGCCGCCACCGTAGCCACAGCCACAAGTACCGATGAGGCAATATGATAAGTTGAGGAAGTTTGGAGCTGAGGACTTTATGGGTACTATAGATCCTGCTGTAGCTGAGTAGTGGCTAGATAGAGTCCAGAGAGTATTCATCCAACTGTAGGCTACTCCAGAAGAAAAGTTTGATTATGCCAGATCTCTTTTATAGAGGAATGCATATGACTGGTGGAAGACAGTTCCACATGCCCTAGATGATCCACCAATCTTGACCTACGATGATTTTCTGTGAGAGTTTGAGTAGAAGTATACTCCGAGGGAGTATAAAGATGCGAAGAAGATAGAGTTCCTGAGTTTGAGGCAGGATACCAAGTCAGTGTCAGAGTATGAGATAGAGTTTACCTGGTTGAGTCAGTATGCTGGCGGGATTATTTCTGATGAGATTGACCGGTGTAGGAGGTTTGAGGAGGGGTTGAGACCCTCTATTATGTGCATTATCACATACTCCTGGTATCAGAATTTTTCCCAGTTGGTTGCAGCAGCTTGTAGAGTTGAGAAAGCACAGGGTCTGGCAGCAGCTACTAGAGATGAGGAGACCAGAGTTAGAAGACCTCAGAGTGAGGCGGGATCTTCATCTATGAAAAGAGGCTGAGGAGGGTATTTTTTAAGGTTTCGTAGGAGGCAAAGCCACTCTGGTAGGTCAATGCAGTAGCAGAGCCAGAGATTGAGACCTATAGTTTCTGTGGCTATAGATCTGACTCCAGTAGTTCAGAGGCCAGTTTTAGATACCTGTGTCCATTGTGGCAGGGCACATGGGGGTGCTTGCTGGAAGACTGGTGGACCAGCAGTATGTTATAGATGTGGGTCACCAGATCACTTCATCAGAGATTGTTCAGAGCCATCAGACCCAGGGTTAGAGGGGATCGTGATGCCAGAGGTCCTAGCAAAGGAGGTCGGACATGGTCTCCTCAGAGAGGAGGTTCTACCATAGGTAGTAGACCAGATGAGGCAGGGCCATCACAGTGAGTATATGTGATGCAGAGGTAGCTAGATGCTTCAGCCGTTATTGCTGATACATTTTCTTTATTTGGTACTTTAGTTCTTGCTTTTATAGGAACTAGATCGACTCATTCATACATTAGTGCTTCCATCTTGCCTGTGATTGATTTGCATTCTGAGTCCTTAGGATTTGATGTTTTGGTGACAAATCCTTTAGGGCATAGTGTTGTAGTTAGCAAGGTGCACCATAATAGTCTAGTTGTGGTTCAGAATGAGGAGTTCCTTGGTTACTTGATTGAGATGCCTTTCAAGGAGTATGATTTAATTTTAGGCATGGATTGGTTATCTAAGCATGGGGCTGTGGTTGAGTGTCAGCAATAGTGTGTTAACTTGAGAACCTATGATGGTAGAAGTGTGATGGTATCTAGTGAGTACATACATCTTTCATCTATGTTTGTTTCAGTTGTTTTAGCTAGGAGGATAATTCTGAAAGGATGTGAAGCTTATCTTGCTCATGTTGTAGATGCCAGAGTAGTGGGTTCCCAGCTGGACAGTATACCCACAGTTGCTGAGTTTCCAGATGTTTTTTTTTTTGAGCAGTTACCAAGGATACCCCCTAAGAGAGAGGTTGAGTTTGGTATCAATTTGTTGCCTGGTATCACTCCCATCTCTATTACTCCTTATTGTATGGCACCTGTTGAATTGAGAGAGTTGAAGGTGCAGTTGCAGGAATTGTTGGATAAAGGGTTTATTCGCCCTAGTGTGTCTACATGGGGAGTGCCCATTTTGTTTGTGAAGAAGAAAGATGGTACCTTAAGATAGTGTATTGATTACCAGTAATTGAATAAAGTGACCAACAAGAACAAGTATCCATTGCCTAGGATAGATGATCCCTTTGATCAATTGAAAGGAGCAATAGTTTTCTCTAAGATTAATATGAGATTAGGGTACCATCAGTTGAGAGCCAGAGATGAAGATGTACCTAAGACAGCTTCTCATACGAGGTATGGCCATTATGAGTTCTTGGTGATGCCTTTTGGGTTGATGAATGCACCAGCAGCATTTATGGATTTGATGAACAGGGTATTCAAACCCTATCTAGATCAATTTGTGGTGGTTTTTATTGATGATATTTTGGTGTATTCACATAATGAGGAGGATCATGATAAGCTTTTGCAGATTGTATTACAGACTCTGAGAGAGAATAAGTTGTGTGCTAAATTGTCTAAATGTGAGTTTTGGCTTAATCAAGTGACTTTTCTTGGTCATGTGGTTTCAGCACAAGGTATTAGAGTTGATCCGAGTAAAGTTGAGGCTATTTTGAATTGGAGTCCACCAAAGACAGTGACAATGCTTAGAAGTTTTCTGGGCTTGGCAGGCTATTATCGATGGTTTGTGAAAGGTTTTTCTATGATAGCTACTCCACTCACAAAATTACTTTGGAAGGGAGTTAGATTCATATGGACAGATCAGTGTCAGGAAAGCTTTGAGCAGCTGAAGGAGATGTTGACTCAGGCTCCTGTTCTAACTCTGCCTGTGGAAGGTAAACCTTATGTGATTTATAGTGATGCTTCACATAGTGGTTTAGGTTGTGTTCTAATGCAGGAGGGTAGAGTCATTGCTTTTGCCTCTCGACAGTTGAAGCCGCATGAGCTAAATTACCCGGCGCATGATTTGGAGTTAGCAGCTTATATACCCTTAATTTTTGACCCATTCAAATCCGATAGTTTAAAATATTTTTTATGGTATTTTATTTATTTTAATTACTAATAATATTTAATAGTTATTTTTAATAAAAAAAATATAAAAAAATAAAAAAATAAAAAAATTGGACGGATTGGCGAGCGACGCCCGGCAGCCCATTTCGCAGATACAATCAGGAGTGAATTGGGGACTGCCCAATTCGCCTACAGCCAATTCTGGGGCGAATTGGCTGCCAGCTACCTCACTACGCTCATTTTTGCCAGTGCAGCCCACAGGCCCCACAACCCACATGCTGCCAATTTTTTGACCAAACCTTTTTTACCCAGTTTTCTAATTTTTCCTAAACCATTGGTATTTACTTATTAAAATAGGATTATGACTCTTTATTTTCCTATAAATACTAGTATTAAACAAAAGAAAAAGAAAAATTGAGAGAACACAGAAAAACCTTAATGAAGAAGGAGAAAAACCCCAGAGGTCGGGCAATGGAGATTAAGAGAGATTAAAAGCAGAAACGGCAAAAAGAAATTAGCAAGAAGCAAACATTCATCAGTCATCAAAGATAGCAACGCTGTCTTTGTTCATTGTTCATCCAGAAGTCAATTATGGAGGAACCAACGAACAGAGATTTGATTTAATTCTTTAATTTATGTGAATTCACAGTAGTTTCATCCTTGAGTTACAATTTATTTGACTGTACAGTATATACATTCCCTTCTATAAATATCATTAAAAGTTTGAAGATTAAGAAGTTATTTAGGTCCAGTAGTTAACTTAAACCTCGTAGTCTTGATTACTTGATTTAAACAACATGATTTGACTTTAATGTTCATATAATCACAAAACATTATCAAAACCCTAATCTAATTGCCCAGTTGCTAAAAATCCTAATCTGCTTTCCAATTTCAAAAACTCTATATTGTTTTATTAATTACCAAAACCTTAATTGTTTTCATAATTTTCCAAAACCTTAAATCATTTTATTAATTCCCAAAACCCTAATTGTTTTCTTAATTTTCCAAAACCCTAAAAATTTTCCTAAATTCTGAACCTAAATTTATAAAATCTATTTTCAAAATTAAAAACACTAAAGCCTTGATCAAATTCTAAAATGTCAGAATCCTTTAATTCTAGAAAACATAAAACCCTAACCACAGTTGCTTAATTCCCAAACCTAGACCCAAACCCTAATTCCAATAACTTAATTCCTAAACTCTAGTTTCATAGAAACCTTAAAATTTCTTAAACCTTAAATTTCATAATCCCAGCAACCTCAAAACAAAAAACCCTAAACCCTAAATGATGAAACCTCAATTTAAATCCTAATTTCAAAAACCCTAATTCCAAAAAACCTATTCTGAGATGCAAATCCTAAATATATATATATATATTACTTTATTTAATTTTAGATTTGATTATGCAATTTATTATATGTTTTGATGGTTGATTTATTTAATTTCAATGCTTGATTTACTTAATTTGACTTATTTAATTTACCATGGATGAATATTTTCTTTATTATTATGATTATTATTTGTTTAAAATTGTAAGAGGTATGTTTCCACTTTGTTGATACCTCATTAATTAAGTATTATGTAATTTAAATTGCTTTTATATTTTGGACCAATGTAAAGGACATGTTTCCACCTTTCGGTGGGTGTCCTATTTAGTTTAGACATGAACGATGTAAGGACATGTTTCCATCCTCGGATGGGTGTCCATTTATTTGCTTTGTTTAGACCTTGCTTTGATTTTAATATAATGATGTTTTATTTTAATTGTTGCATGTAATATGGATATTATTATATTTAATAATTTTATAATATTAAGACCTAAAAAGGAGGCCAGTTCCAATGAACCGGGCGTTGTGGGGTGCTGGGCCATTTCTCACCTTCCCCACATGTACCCAACTTTTCGAACCCATTAGGGGGTTGGGGATTACTTAGGAATTGAGTCATCCACCCCTTTCTTTTTGCCAGCCTGTCCGGGTGGCTACTCCATTTTCTCTGGGCTTAGGCCCCTATTCTCTAAGGCCCTGATCCTAAACAGTGTCGAAGTCACAAGAACCATTCCACTGGGAGTGGGGGCGAAAATCCCCGCTCACAGTGGCGACTCAACTAGGGATAAGAGAAGTTGATTCCGTTGGTCTTTATATTATTCTATTCTTTCTTATAATGATATTATCCATTGCATCATATTAGATTTCATCGTGTGCATGAGTTAGGATGCCTGTGTTACCCGTGCTGTGTTATGTAAGGCATACTATACTTTCACTCAAGGTATGGAGATCGAGCATGGCATAACAACTCATAGCCTTGTACCATTTTGTATATACTTGCTATAGGAACCTAAGCCTTTTAAGCCAAAGACTAAAGCTCATGTAATTGGCCTAGTTACTTTCCTTAGGTTTTTACACCAAATGCATGTTGTTTGACTATGGTTAATTTATCTTGGTTTAAATCATAGCTTATTTGGTTTGTTCTTTTTCTAATATGACTTAAGTACACTGTAAGCTCAAAATAAATTTTTCTTTAAAATCAAAAAGACCAAAGAAATTTTCAAAACTTTTCAAGATGGTCTTTAGACATAAAACTTTTTCTAAAAATAAATTAAAAATTCTTTTGCTCATAACCCAAATACTAAGCCCAAAGTTCATTTTTTTCTAAAATATTTTTACAATGGGCTTAGAAACAAAATTATTTTCATCCAACCTTTTCTTACAAAGAGCTTGCAAATTATTTAGGTCAATTACTAAATGCCAAAAATCAATTGTGAGCCTAGTTTATACTAAGAATAATTAATCATTGGCTTGTTTTTGGCATGAATCATTAGTTACTTTTTCAAGTGAGAAATCTATTTATAATAAACCTCTTAATTTAGTTTTAATCCAATATAGCATAAAAGCTACTTTAGTTGGTTGGATGGATTAAAGCCTATTTAATGGGAATTATCATGAACTGATTTCCATTTTCAAAAATATAACCATTGGTTGAAACGTCCGAGGGAAATATTCGAAAACAAGATACCCCATATTGGTATTTTGTTAACCATATACCTAGGAAAAGAGACTCGCTATTCGTGTGTGGAAGTTATAAGGTTGGAAGGAACGTCCTATTTATCCTTGTTTGTTTATTGTTTGTGCATACATGCATACATTTGCATCTCATATCATTAATCCCTTCTGGCTCATAGCCCTAGATTACGATAGTTCAAAAGCTTACGACAATCCGACCTATGTCGGAGATGAAGAATCTAGTAGCAACTCAATTACTTGCTCACTAAAAGCAATGGAGCTTGAACAAATTCAAAGAATGGTGGATGACGCTCTCAATGCCAAGATAAAAGAAATAAAAGAGGCCCTAGCTGACACCATGAAGAACCATTTGGTAGCAATTTTGGGAAACAATGCTGAAGCGTCTGCTAGCACTAAGAAGCCAAAAGGACAAGGGGAAGTCTAAAGTTGGTGAAGTGGTTTTTGATGATGATAAGGTGATCATTGATGATGATGACGACTAGGATCAATACTTCCAGGATCCTTAAGACAAAAAGGATCCAAAGGTTATTGACAAGACAACTTTTGAAAAGACTGAAAATTCTGATGTTGAGAAGATGATTGCTGATTTAGAAAAGAAATTTGAGAAGAAGCTAAAAATCGAAGAGATGTCTGAGATTAACAAACTGTTTGAACAAGATGAGGAGGTCCCTTATATGTTCAAGATGCCCTCCTTCGCTAGGTACAATGGCCCCTATCTCCATGTAAAGCAGTACATCACTGCTATGCAGTCTGCCCGAGCCACTAAGGCTCAAACTCTAAGATATTTCATGCTCTCATTGGACCCTATTGTCCAAAATTGGTTCAATACCTTAGAGGAAAGTACTCAAAAAGATTGGGACATGTTGTACAAGGCTTTCATTCAGCAATATGGGTACAATGTCGAGCTAGAAGTTACTTTAATGGAAGTTGAGTCCATTAGACAAAGGCCAAATGAGAATTTTGTGGACTATTTGAAAAGATGGAGAAATAAGGCTGCTTTGTTAAGGAAGAGGCCTGATGAGTCTGATCAAATAAGGATGATTGTCAGAGGCATCCTACCCAACCTCCATGAAAGGCTCTCTCACACCCTTATAAGAGACTTCAAAGATCTTCTCCAAGCTGGTCTACAAATTGAAGAGTGGGAAAGGGAGAAGAATCACTTTTCGGCAAGAAGGAATTAGAAAGGAAATTATCAACCTAGCAATTAAAGTACACAAAAGGAAGCTGATGTTAATGTCACTAGTCAAGGAGGAATGAGCCAGTTTTCAAAATTAGGGAAGCCGCTGTCTTGGGTTCTCAATAAGCTACAAAAGAAGGGATTGTTACAACCCTTGACTCCTCGTCCTTTACCTAATCCTCTTCCACATAACTTTGATACCAATGCATTTTGCCAGTTCCATCAAAGACTTGGATACAAAATAGAAAATTGTATGAAGTTGAGGCATGAGATCTAGAATTTAATTGATAATGGCAAGTTGCCTGAGCCGGATAAGCCCAATACCAAAGGTAATCCATTTCCAAGGTCCAACAGGGTGCCACCACCAGCAACCTTCACGGTAGGAAAAGGATTGGAAGAAGATTTTGTTTTATCATCCTTTTAAGATGGGAAAATTAAAGATATAAAAGGAAAAGAAGCTTAACTCAGCAAACTTTCCTTTGCTTGAATGCACTTTTCAATTTTGCTTTCTTTAATGTTTAATTGGAACGATCTTGTTTTTCAAATTTAAATTTATTTGAATAAATTACTTTCATCAAAATTTTTTCATATTGTGTAGTGTGAAGGTTTGCCCATTGTGTCACATCGGCTCCAACTTACAAATGGCATTCATTTAACCTTCGTCCCTTATAGACCCCATTTCAAGCCTATCAAAGACCTGTTGATCTCTCTTGGTAGGTAGAGTCTATTATTGGAGATAGTTTGGATAAGCATGCATATGAGATAGACAATATTTAAACTCAATGAGACCTTTGGCCAAGTAATGTGTATGTGCCTATCTGAAGTGCAACAATTATTGCTTAAATATTCCCGAGTTTAGTACGATAACTAGGTGTCATGTTATAGATATGTTAATTTGAAAAATCAAGACCTGAGGTATATTGACATTGATTTGGCAAAGGCAACATTTGATTTCAAAATAAAAATTCAAAAAAAAAATTGTGTTTTTGTCACACGAAGCCTTCAAGTTAAGAGATGTTTGTTGCACCATCAAAACTTAAAGAACACATTGGGCAAAGGAAATGATTATTAGCAAGGTCATGAAGAAGCTACCAACTGACATGCTAAAACATAGTTTGAAATGGATGTATCCCTGACTCTGCAACTTGGAGTCTCCACCAATCATATTTTCAACATCTTAAAGATAAAAGCCATAAATGTGAAGCATCCTATAATTCCAGTGCAAGAACTGAATAGGCATTTGAAAGAAATCCGTGAGAGCATTTCAGCTGATAATCTCAGTCTGTGAGTCGATGGAACCATTGTAAGTATTATTCATGCATATCATGCATACATGAGCATATCACATCGCACTTTCTTGTCTTGCATTGTCTATTCTTTGTCAAAGTGAACAACAAATACCCTGCGAAGTAAAGAATCAAAGGAAGATATTGAATCAAGGGGGGCATGGCAAGCCTATTTACTTGAGGAAGCTCTAGTCATTTTGCAAGAGAAGAAGTGTGTGCTTGTTCGAAGAACTAGACAGCAAAACCTTCAATCAAAGCTTGCATAAAAAAATCTTTGGTTTAAGCCTACACAGGGGGCAAAGTTTCTCCTTTTCAATTTCTTAAGTTTATATACAAAATATTTTCAAACTCAATTGTAAATATTTCACCATTCAGGGGGCAGGAGAAGATATGAGGGCCAACTAAATAGTTGAATTTTTGCAAAAAGGAAGGACAAAAGAATGGAACATTAGAACTATCAAAAGAATGAAGACATAAATGATAAAAGATTAGTCCAGCTAGAAGAGCTAAATCCAATATAAGACCTAATCTCTAATGGATAAAGATCCAGCTTAAAGGATGAAGATCCACTATCAAGGGTGCAGACCTGATTTCCATGGATGAAGATCCATTTTCAAAGGTGAAGACCTAATTCCAAGGATGAAGATCCATTTTCAAAGGGTGAAGACCCGAAGTTCAATGGATGAAGATCCATTTTCAAGGGTGAAGACCCGATGCCAAAGATGAAGATCCAATTTAAAGGATGAAGATCCAATTTCAAGGGTAATGACCCGACGTCCAAAGGATGAAGATCCATTTTAAAGGGTGAAGACCCGATCTCATAGGGTGAAGATCCATTTTCAAGGGTGAAGACCCAACGCTAAGGATGAAGATCCAATTTAAAGGATGAAGATCCAATTTCAAAAGTAAAGACCCGACTTCCAAAGGATGAAGATCCATTTTCAAGGGTGAAGACCCGATCTCAAAGGATGAAGATCCATTTACAAGGGTGAAGACCCGATCTCTAAGGATGAAGATCTATTTTCACAGGTGAAGATCTGATGCTAAGGATGAAGATCCAAGGTCCAACGATGAAGATCCATTTTGAGGGTGAAGAACCACAATGCGTTATAGAATAGAAAAGCTAAAGCAGTCAGACTTCTCAACTGATAAAAGGTCAGTCAAACTCAATCTCGGGTCCAAGCACCCAAATTCAATTTAGTCTCGGGTCCAAGTACCCAATCTCGGGTCCAAGTACCCAATCTCGGGTACAAGCACCCAAATCAAATCAATCTCAGGTCCAAGTACCCAATCTCGGGTCCAAGTACCCAAATCAAATTCAATCTCGGGTCCAAGTACCCAAATCAAATTCAGTCTCGGGTCCAAGTACCCAATCTCGGGTCCAAGTACCCAAATCAAGTTCAAAATTGGGTCCAAGTACCCAAATCAAATTCAATCTCGGGTTTAAGTACCCAATCTCGGGCCCAAGTACCCAAATCAAATTCAATCTTGGGTCCAAGTACCCAATCTCGAGTCTAAGTACCCAATTCGCCAGCAGCCAATTCTGGGGCAAATTGGCTGCCAGCTAGCCTGCCGCGCTCATTTTTACTAGCGTAATTTTTGCCAGCTCAGCTCACGGGCCCAATAGCCCGCGTGCTGTAGATTTTTTTTACCAAACCTTATTTTACCAAGTTTTCTAATTTTTCCTAAATCATTGGTATTTCCTTATTAAAATAGGATTAGGACTCTTTATTTTCCTATAAATACTAGCATTAAGCAAAAGAAAAAGAAAAATGGAGAGAATGCAGAAAAACCTTAAAGAAGAAGGAGAAAAACCCTAGAGGTCGGGCAATGGAGATTAAGAGAAATTAAAAGCAGAAATGACAAAAATAAATTAGCAAGCAAACATTCATCAGTCATCAGAGACAATAACGCTGTCTTTGTTCATTTTTCGTCCAGAAGTCAATTGTGGCGGAACCAACGAACGAAGGTTTAATTTAATTCTTTAATTTATTTGAATTCACAGTAGTTTCATCCTTGAGTTTCAACTTATTTGACTGTCCAGTATATACATTCCCTTCTTTAAATATCATTAGAAGTTTGAAGATTAAGAAGTTGCTTATGTCCACTAGTTAACTTAAACCTCGTAGTCTTGATTACTTGATTTAAACAACATGATTTGTGTTTAATGTTCATATAATCACAAAACATTATCAAAACCCTAATCTAATTACCCAGTTGCTAAAACCCTAATTTTCTTTCCAATTTCAAAAACTCTATATTATTTTATTAATTCCCAAAACCTTAATTGTTTTCATAATTTTCCAAAACCTTAAATCATTTTATTAATTCCCGAAACCCTAATTGTCTTATTAAATTTCCAAAACCCTAAAATTTTTCCTAAATTTTGAACCTAAATTTATAAAATCTATTTTTTAAATTCAAAACACCAAAGCCCTGATCAAATTCTAAAATGCTAGAATCCTTTAATTCCAGAAAACCTAAAAACCTAACCCTAGTTGCTTAATTCCCAAACCTAGACCCAAACCTTAATTCAAATAACTTAATTCCTAAACCCTAGTTTCATAGAAACCTTAAAATTTCATAAACCCTAAATTCACAATCCCAACAACCTCAAAAAAAAAACCCTAAACCCTAAATGATGAAACCTCAATTTAAATCCTAATTTCAAAAACCCTAATTCCAAAACCCTTTTCTGAGATGCAAATCCTAAATATATATACTTATTACTTTATTTAATTTTAGATTTGATTATGTAGTTTATTATATGTTTTGATGGTTGATTTATTTAATTTCAATGCTTGATTTACTTAATTTGATTTATTTAATTTACCATGGATGGATATTTTCTTTATTATTATGATTATTATTTGTTTAAAATTGTAAGAGGTATGTTTCCACTTTGTGAGTACCTCATTAATTAAGTATTATGTAATTTAAATTGCTTTTATATTTTGGACCAATGTAAAGGACATGTTTCCACCTTTCGGTGGGTCTCTTATTTAGTTTAGACATGAACAATGTAAGGACATGTTTCCATCATCAGATGGGTGTCCATTTATTTGTTTTGTTTGGATCATTCTTTGATTTTAATATAATGATGCTTTATTTTAATTGTTGCATGTAATATGGATATTATTATTATATTTAAGAATTTTATAATATTAAGACCTGAAAAGGAGGCCGATTCCAATGAACCGGGCATTGTGGGGGTGCTGGGCCATTTCTCACCTTCCCCACACTTACCCAACTTTCCGAACCCACTAGGGGATTGGGGATTCCCTAGGAATCGAGTCATCCCCCCCTTTCTTTTTCCTGGCCCGTCCTGGTGACAACTCCATTTTCTCCGGGCTTAGGTCCTTGTTCTCTAAGGCCCCGATCCTAAACAGTGCCAAAGTCACAAGAATCATTTCACCGGGAGTGGGGGTAAAAATCCCCGCTCACACAGCTATAGTTTTTGCTTTAAAGATTTTGTGACATTACTTGATGGGGAGAAGTATTTCATTTATATGGATCATAAGAGTTTAAAATACCTAGGTGTTCAGAGAAAGTTGAATCCATGGTAGAGACGATGCTTAGAGTTGATTAAAGATTATGACTGTTTAATTGATTATCATCCTGGTAAGGCAAATGCTGTTGATGAACCTTGAGTCGGAAGTCTTTGGTAGGTTTGACTACTTATTCACTCTTGTTGCTTGTTGAGTTGAGAGCATTTCATGCCAGAGTTAAGTCTTATGATGATGGTTCAGTTGCAATTGAGGCCGGTGTTATTGGATCATATTAGGGAGACTCAGTTAGCAGATGAGAAAATCCAGAAAGCTGTATTGGATTGCCAAAAGGGGGAAAGTCGAGACTTTCATGTGAGAAGTGATGGCAGTTTGTGGTACAGAAATAGGTTGTGTGTTCCTGATGATGTAGGACTGAAAAAGGTAATACTGGAGGAAGCACATCAGTCGGTTTATGTTATGCACCCTAGGAGTACCAAGATGTATCAGGATTTGAAACAATATTATTGGTGGTAAGGTATGAAGTGGGACATAGCAAAGTTTGTATCCAGATGTCTCACTTGTCAGAGAGTGAAGGCTGAACACCAAGTTTCTTTGGGATTACTTCAGCCATTATCAGTGCCAGAGTGGAAATGGGAGCTAGTGACGATGGATTTTGTGACTAGATTACCTTTGACTCAGAAGAAGCATGATACCATTTGGGTGATTGCTGATTGAATGATGAAGATAACTCATTTTCTTACAGTTAGGATAGATTATTCTCTTGAGAAGTTGGCTGAGCTGTATATCAGTGAGATGTAAGGTTACATGGAGTTTCAATTTTGTTAGTATCTGATTGAGATCCCCAGTTTACTTTGAGGTTTTGGAAGAGTTTACAGGATGCTTTGGGTTCTCGATTACATTTTATCATTGCTTTCCATCCTCAAATAGATGGGCTGTCAGAGAGAGTAATACAGATTTTAGAGGACATGTTGAGGAGTTGTATCATTAACTTCTCTGGGAGTTGGGACAAATTCTTACCACTGATTGAGTTTTCTTATAACAACAGTCATCAGTACAATATTAGAATGGCACCTTATGAGGCATTGTATGGTAGAAGATGCAGGACGCCTCTATGTTGGGATGAGGTTGGAGAAGGTAAGTTGATTGGTCCTAATTTTATTAGGAAAATGGAAGAGAACCTATCAATGTTTACTAGCTCACTAAATTCGTTCCCGTCCATGTCAGATAACTTTGCCGCACCTTTGTTCATGACTTGTTTAACGACATATGGCCCTTCCTAGCTAGGCCTGAACTTCCCTCTAGGATCAGATACATTAGGCATACATTGCTTCAACACCAAATCCCCAACTATGAATTTTCTTATTTTAACCCTTCTATTGTAGGCCCGAGCTATCTTCTTTTGATACGGTTGGTGATGATACAGCGCTTTTAACCTCCTCTCTTCTAGTAAAACTAATTATGTGTATCTGCTTGCTACCCATTCCATTTCAAGCAGTTCAGCTTCCAAGACTACTCTCAATGACTTGATCTCAATTTCATTTGGCAACACTGCTTCCATTCCATAAATCAAAGAGAACGGTGTCATTCTAGTAGGTGTTTGCATACTTGTCGTATATCCCCTTAAAGCAAAGGGAAGCATCTCTGACCAATCCCTGTAAGTCTTGGTCATCTTGGACAGAATTTGCTTAATTATCTTGTTTGTTGCTTCTACTGCATCATTAGCCTTTGGTCTATAAGGAGAGGATCTATGATGATGGATTCAGTACTTTGAGAACAAATCTTTAACTACTCCCTGAAACTGTACCCCATTATCTGATACCACACTGTGCGAGACCCCGTATCTGCAGATGAGGTTCTTTTCAATAAATCTAGCCATTTGGCTTGCACCCAGTTTATTGAAGGATTAGGCTTCGACCCATTTTGAAAAAATAATCTACTGCTACCATAATGAAACGGTGACCGTTTGAAGCTGTCGGATGTATCTCTCCTATAATGTCGATACCCTAGGTGGAAAATGGCCAGGGTGAAGACGTAGAATGCAATTATTTAGGAGGCATGTGATTCAAGTTACCATACATCTGATATTGTTGGCACTTCTTTACGAACTCAATACAATCTTTCTCCATGGTCAACCAGTATTAACCTTGTCGAATGATCTTCTTAACTAGGGCCAAACCACTCATGTGTGGCCGCAACTTCCCGTATGTATTTCTGACATTATACGCTCCACTTCAGGCTTTCTTAAACATCTCAAATGCACCCCATTAGGCCATCTTCGATATAACTCTCCATGGAATGTGATGTAACACCCCGATACTCCATATAAGTACTACACATATACCTGGTATACGTACAGTAAATATATAAAGTATAAAGATGTCACATTTCGTTACAATTTACAAACCTTTAACATATCTCAAACCACAATACATTAATTTAAAGAACATTTACAAAATTGATATACTTTTAATGATCTTATAAATATACAATAATCTTATCTTTCTCGAAACATCATTTATACACATGATTACATTCTTGATAAAAGTACATCATAATTAAATTATACATGTATGCATCACCCTCTAGTTGGTCTCGACAAACTCTTACTCTTCTCGTGGCATAACGCAAGACTTTATATCTTTCATCTGGTCACCTGCACGATCAAACAACCGCGCTAAGCCCGAGAGCTTAGTAATACAAATATATAATATACACATACATTATAAAAATATTAGCATATAATGATATATCAATTCCATGTAACTTTAGCTTATCATATCTTTTCTTTTAGATTGTACCTTTCATATATCTCAACTAAATCATATTTCAATACCCACATTCCACAACATACTTCATAACATTATTTTATTCACCATTTACCAATCATGAATAACATCTCCAACAAGGCAATCATTAACACCAACCACAATCCATCACCAATACTCACAATCAACATATCAATACATACACATTACATATCATACCTCATAACATTGTTTAATTCACAATTCACCAATCATAAGTCACATTGTCAACAAAATCAATCATAGATCTCATTATTCATCTAATTCAACATTTGTATATCACATAGACATCAAAGACAGACTCGGGCCCAACAGACATTAATATGCAATTCAATTTTCAGAGTTAATGCTTTGGTTTAATTATCACATTATCATTATCATTGACCCAACTAGGCTTCAAGGATTTAGATTCGACCAAGCTTCAAGGGGAGTAAAACATGTTAAACTTCAACCCAACTTGGCTTCAAGAACCAATCCAACCTAGCTTCAAGGGTTGTAACATCTCAATTAGGCTTCAAGGATCATATCCAACCTAACTTCAAGAGATTGTTACTATTATTAGGCATGCCACCAACAACAAAACTCTGAAAATGAATAACATATTAGACACACAATTCATTCGTTATCTCATTATCAATTTCATTCATTGTTTCCTTATCATTTACATCATCATAGCCAATCACAATGGCATCATTTAGGCAAACATGCCTCAATCATCATTTACATTATCATAGCCAACCACAATGGCATCATTTAGGCAAACATGCCTCATTTGTCTCATTTTCAATATTATAGCCAATAACAATGGCTTCATACATCATCATATCTCAATTCACAACTCATTTTTTTTTATCACAATATTACATTTCTTTCACATTTCATATTTCATCTTTTACATACATAATCATTTACCTCATCATATCCTTTACATGTCATATTCCACCATTGATATATATATATACAACATCAATTACATTAACTAGGTAAACATATCATTCACATCATTATAAATTGCATTGTACATACCTTTTTGGATGATCCTCATCTCTTTCACCCTCAAGAGTTACTCCCACCAAGCTATCCATAATCAATAACTTCATCCTCTTTTTCACATTTTACATATAGCCTCATTGATATATATATATACAACATCAATTACATTAACTAGGCAAACATATCATTCAAAGTGCATAACATAACATTGCTAAATCTCCACAATGCAATTAGGGCAAAACACAATTGATATGATTCATAGCTTTATGATCTTCCACATTCCTTTGATTAGATCATTCTTGTGTTTAAAACATATTTATAATGTTCATGTTTAAGTTTAGAAACAATGGAACCTTTGAAGAATCAAAACAATGTAAAAAGCAACAAAGTATAAAGCAATATGTAATTCATTTGTAGGACACGCCCAACCCATTTGATGGACACGCCCAGCCACTTGATGGAACACGCCCGTGTCACTAACAACAAAAGAGGCAGTAGCCAATTCAACAATTGACACGCCCAGCACCTTTGATGGACACGCCCGTGTCACTAACAACAAAATAGGCAGTAGCCAATTCAAACAATTGACACGCCCAACTCAATTGATGAACACGCCCGTGTCTCTTCAATGCCTATGGCCGTGTCACCCATCACCAAAACCAATTCTCTTCTAATTGCACTCAAACACAATATTCATCATATAACATGCTTCAAATGAATATAATCAATGTTTTAAACACATATTCATCACAAGAATTACTTCACAACACATTAATATAACAATTAAACACATCTCAACTCAAAACCCTAAAATCAACATCTCCACCATTTCCAACAACAACCTCTAATTAAACTCATAACTTAAAATCAATTTAACACTTGAACACACAACACAACACATCTCAAATCCACCAAATCACAAAATCATCAAACCTTACTTCACTTCCAACACAACTTCCAATTAAGTAAAGAAAACAAGAGAATACTTACCATCTTTCCAACAAAACCAACACCAATCCAATCCTTTAGCTTGTAATCAATTTCAATACTTGTAAACACATATATAACACACTAAATCATGAAATCAATCCATCACAACCTATCTCAAACATTAACAAAGGAAAACAAGTAAGTACTTACCTCAATTGATGAATTCCACCAAATCTCCACCTAATCCTTTGATTCTTCCTTCAATTCTCTTAAAACCCTAAGGTTTAGGTGAAGATCAACTCATCTCTCTACCTCTCTCTCTCTCTCTCGTGCAAGAACCAAAAGGAGAAGAAGAAGAAGAAGAAGAGAATATCTTTATTTCTTTTTCCTCTTCCACGATAGCCACATATATGTATATAATAATAATAAAAATAATAATAATAATATAATTACTAATTACCAAAAATCCTCCACCAAGCATTTCATTTCAAGCAATTACTCATATACCCCTTATCACTTAACTTAGCTTTTGTCTCTTATGAACCCAATTAAGTAATTCCACATGCCATATAAAAATATCTCCTCTTGCATTGACTCTTTCTCTTTGACCATTTTATATGTTATATATATCACCATATACACAACATATAAACCTGTCTCTAAACCCTAAATTTCCCCAAAACACATATACATATATTTTCTTTTCTCAATTTAAACCAACAACAATAACAACAACGACAACAACATACAAAACTTCTGGGGCATGCATAGGGATATTACATGTGATGTATTGCAATGACTTCTTTCTTTCTTTGTTGCCCCCGGCGGGTATTCTCTTTCTTCCAAAAATCGCATTATAGTATCATACCACGCATCATGGTCTGTATCAATTTCCATGATTGTCTCATATTCATAGCAAGGAGTTGATGAATTGGTCAAAACCAAAGGCTTAAGGAATAAGCTGATAAGGTTTTCCCATACCGAAGCCAATATGGCTAGGGCATCAGCCATCTGATTTTCTTCACTTGATAGGTGTATAAACCTACACTCCTTAAAGTTCTTCTTCATCATGGTTAGGTAATGGTGGTATGGTTTTAATTTTTCCTCTTTCAAATCCCACTCTCCATTTACTTGGGATACTACTAGCAATGAATTGCAAAAAACTTCCACCTTATCCACCTTCATAATCATTAGGGTTTCCAGACCGAAAATACAAGCTTCGTACTCCACCATATTATTGGTTGCCCTAAATTTTAACTTTTTGGCTAAAGGGATCAGTTCCACTTCGGAAAATTCTAGAATAACTCCCAAACCTGTTCCTTTCCTATTTATTGCTCCATCAAAATACATTTTCCACCCTTGTACTTCAATTGCTTCTAAATGTTCATCCGGAAATTCCAAGATTACCTCTTCACTTTCTGGTAATGATTGTTGGGATAGGAATTCTGCCACCGCTCTACCTTTGATTTTTTCCTGGTTACATACTCAATCTCAAATTCTTCTAATATTATCAACCATCGACCATCTTTCCTAATCAAAGAGGGTGTCTCCCTTAAGTACTTCATTGGATCCAACCTGGAAATTGCTTGCACACTATATGATTGAAAGTAATGCCACAACTTCTTAGAAGACCAAACCACAACTATACAGGTCTTTTCAATAATACTATACTTAATTTCATAAGGTAGGAGCTTTCTACTCAAATAGTAAACTGCATGCTCAATCCCTGACTCATTGCTTGGGCTAGCATGGCTACTATTGATTCTTCTTCTATTGCTAAGTATAGTAATAGAGGTTTGCCAGGTTTAGGTGGTTTTAAAACAGGTGGATTCATTAAATACTCTTTTATTCGCTCAAAGGCCCTTTGACATTCTTCATTCCATATGACCGGCTGATTCTTTTTAAGCAATTTGAAGATAGGCTCACAAATTGTTGTGAGTTTTGCTATGAATCTGCTAATGTATTGTAATTTACCAATAAATCCCCGAACTTCTCTCTCCGTCTTTGGGGCTGGCATATCCCTGATTTCTTTAACTTTGTCAGGATCAATCTTAATGCCATTTGGACCAATCACATGTCCCAATAATTTACCTGAAGTAAACCGGAACACACACTTCTTTGGGTTTAATCTTAGCTTATATTTCAAAGCTCTATCGAAGAATAATTCTAAGTTTTGGAAGTGTTGTTCCCTTGTGTCCGATTTAACCATCATATCATCAACATATACTTCAACTTCTTTGTGCATCATGTCATGAAATAATGTGGTGGCCATCCTTTGATAGGTTGCTCCAGCATTCTTTAAACCGAACGACATCACCCTATAACAAAATATACACCATGTAGTAACGAAAGCAGTTTTGGCTTTATCCTCTCGGGCCATTAACACTTGATTGTATTCGAAAAATCCATCTACAAATGAGTGTAGCACACTAGAGGCTGCACTATCAATGAGAACATCTATATGAGGTAAAGGAAAATCATCCTTAGGGGAAGCCTTGTTCAAATCTCTATAGTCCACACAGACCCTTATTCTTCCATCTTTCTTTGGCACGGGTACTATGTTGGCTAGCCAATCTGGATATTCTATCACTTTAAGGAACTTCACTTGTATTTGCTTAGCGACCTCTTCTTTAACCAATTAAGCCCACTTAGGTCTTAATCTCCTAAACTTTTGTTTGACAGGTTTCATGTGAGTGAGAGTAGGAATATGATGCTCGGCTATGTCTCGATCTATTCCAGGCATATCCTCATAAGACCAAGTAAACACTTCTTCATATTTTTGAATATTTTTTCAAATCTCTCTCTCATCAGGAGTAAGGTCGGATGCTATGCTAATGTTTTTAGGATTGTCGGTTGTTCCCAAATTTAATGATTGTGTGTTAACAGAATTAATATTAAAGATGCTCATTTAACTGTTATTTGAATGTATGCAACCATCAGGAGAAACATCACACAAGTAAACAAAATCAGACTTTATTGCATTCATTTTGGAAAAGAAAATATCATCATCCTCATATAAAGCAGTTAAATTAAAATCAAAATCAAAATCATTGTTCTCAAAATCATAAGGCAGGATGTCTTCAAACTTTTCCTCAACCAGGGCAGCAATCTCCTCCAGAGTCTTCTCAACTTTCAGGACAGCTTCATTCTTCTCTTTTGGATTGGATTCTTTGTTGGCTGACAAGGTGAGCTCTTTCTTCACTTGGTACACTAGCCTGGCCACATCTACAAAAATTTCAAAACCTGGGATCAACTTACCCATGAACATGATCAGCTTGGGCTTTCCTTAGAGTGATCCCATATCTGGAGCTTTGACAAAGATTTCTTCAAGTGGTGGGAAGTCCATCTTCTCATTTTTCTTTGGCTGGACATTGTTGGCTTCATCATATCACAACCCCTTCTTGGAAGTTTGACTTCTAAAATCTGACAGCTTTGTCAAACCGGCTTTACCCTTTCCAAGACCAGCTCCGAGAAGGTAGTTCATGTTCTTAATCATATTTAAGAGTTTGGAGTCTATTACTTCATTATCAGAAATTGCAGCTACTTGGAAACCATTGAGAGGCCTCTCAATCATTAGAGCATTAACAATCTCATTATCTTCGGCCTCGATGACCACTGTCTCATCTTCGTTAGGGAACTTGATCTTTTGATGAAGGGTGGAAGGAACTCCACCAAGATGATGAAACCATGGTCGTCCCAAGAGTAAGGCAAAGGTAATAGGTATGTCCAAAAAAACAAATTCAACTATAGATTCAATTGGACTAGCCTTGACAGGGGCTTTGAAAGTTCCTTCGGCATGTCTCTTAGTGTTGTCATAAGCCCGAATGGTTACCTTGGTCAGGTCTAGATCCCTTGTTGACATGGTGTTGCGCTCTGGTAAACACTACTAATGCTACACTTGCAAGTATACGAGGCTACTTTAGTATTTCAGTGAACACCTCAAGGTCGTCTCACAAGGAAGCTAGATAAGCTAATTATTTATCAAATCATAAATAACAAATTATCAATTAACATACTTTGATTTATAAAATTAAATTGCTGAACAACTAACGAAAATAGAAGGGAATTGAATTAATAACAATGAAAGAAAACCGAACAAATATATTGATTCACTCAATAGAAAAGCCTAGGGTTTGCACTTCTCTACTAATTTATATGTATGAACGGCTATTCCTCTCAACTGATTTAATTTCAAAGATCAGATTTCAAGCAACTTACTTAATCAAATCAAGGAAATAAGCTCTCGCATTAAAACCTTTTTCAATTAATCTTATTACAATCAAAATGATCTTTTCCTTAGGTTTATATTTCTAATTCACCTAAGTCCCTAATTGAATTATTCCAGTATTAGATTTCATTTCTCAATCCTTCATCTAAATACCTAAAACACATAATTGGTGGCCAATCAATTATATATTAACGTTAATCCATTCAATTAAGGATAAAAGAAATAAACCAATTAAGTGAAATAACCAATTCATACAATCATAATAGATCCATACAAACCCTAGACTAGATCAAGATTAGTTCATAGTAATGCTATCAAACATATTCATCTCATTTAAATTCAAAGAAATTAATTTAGACATTAGAGAATTCATAAATAAAATTTCAATGAAACTTAAGAGATAGAGTTAAAGAACAAAACCCAATTGCAATTTCCCTTTTGCTTTTGAAGAATCTCTTACTCAGATTTTTGCTAAAAGAATAATGTAATGGCTAGAACTAATTTGTTCTAGAATGTTTGAATGAAAGCGAAATCAATCTTCTATAGTTTCTTGTTTCAAGAGAAAAGATCTCTAGAAAAATAAAGAACGAGTGAAAAAAATGTGTAGAACGGCTGAAGGTGTGTTGATCCCCTCTTTTCTCTTGCCCTAATCTTCTTATTTATACAAATCCCTCGCTAAAAATCTACGCTTTCTTTCTTTCTTTGGTCCCATGGAGTGACACGGCCAAGCTTGTGGCCGTGTCACTTGTGTGTGTCAACTTTTGTTTCTTTCCTTGCTCTTCTTTATTCTTTGGAGATGAGAGTAACATGGTCAAGCTCCTGGCCGTGTCATGTGACACGGCTAGTGGCTTGGCCGTGTCTCCTGGGCGTGTCAGCTTCTGTTTCTTTCCTTTGGTTCTTCCTTTTTCTTTGGCTTAGGATGGGACAAGGCCAAGCTTGTGGCCGTGTCATGTGACATGGCCAGTGGCTTAGCCGTGTCACCTGCCAGTGTCAGCTTCTGCCAAATTTTCCTTTCTTTCTTAGTTTCTTTGGTGTTGCCCTAAAGGTGAGACACAGCTAGTGGCTTGGCTGTGTCTCCTGCTCGTGTCATGTTCTGCCAAGATTTCCTGTGAGGTGACATAGCCAAGCTTGATTTGGCTTGGCCATGTCTTGCTTGATTCATGCTCTTCTTTCTTTGTTGTGATCTTCCAAAGGAGATTTTGCACTTTAACCTAAAACAAACACTTTAAACAACTCTAAACAAGAATCAAATGAAACATTAACTAAGAACACATAAACATCATACTAAAAACTAGTACAAAAATGATCTAAACACTGGGATAAATTAAAAACTACCAAATTGCTAAAATCACTAAACAAACAGATTAAATCTACCCAAATGCATGAAGAAACAATAATTATCATAATAAATAAATAGCAATTTTATGACAAACACTAATAAAACACATGGCTAGCTTTGGCAATATCTTAAGTGGGCAAACATGTATGGCGGACCCATCATCGACCATTACACATGGAGTCCTCTTCCCCTTGACTTCTATTTTGATAAAGAGAGGGCGGATGTGATCTCTCCCCTCCTCTGGTAAGTCCACATCTGAAAAAGAAACTGCTCCCATATTAACTTCACTCTTTTCTTGAACCTCTTCACATTTCATTACCCTTCCAATTTTTATGATGTTGATCAGCTCCTCCGGTGTTGTGGAGGTAGAAATTGGCATGCTAGCAAAGGCTCTGGCCATAGTTTCTCGGTGCTTTTTAGAAGTAGCTAATAAGTCCCAAATGCTAACACTTGCTTGGGTTCTTTTCAATTGCTTGAGCACAGCATCATCTTCCTCTTCTTTATTTCCTACTTCAACTTCCTTTCCCTTATTAGTTTCTACCTCCTTAGGTGGTGACCTTGGATAAGGCTTACCGAATCTATTGTTCATTACTTCATCTTCTTCGGGCTAGGACCAAGTCCACTCCTCCTTCTTGGATATAAGATCATCATCACTATCGCTTGAATCCCAAAACCCATTGACAACACAAATTGTTACATCTTCACCCATCATAGCTTGTTTAATTTTGCCAAATGCCTCTTCTTCTTTGTTTGCTTTTCCACCCACATCTTGAAAAGAAGACATGATAAAATCTTCATGCAAACCTCCTCCAATCATGAAGGTTGCCGGTGGCAGTGCCCTATTGAACTTTGGTAATGGGTTGTCTTTGGTGTTTGGCTTATTGGGTTCGGGTAGCTTCCCATTATCAATTAGATTTTGGATCTCATTTCTCAACCTCACACATCTATCTGTGCCATGCCCTTGCATTTGATGAAACTGACAAAATGCTTTAGTGTCGAAATTAGGTGGGAGAGGGTTAGGCAAAGGGCAAGGATTTAAGGGTTGTAGCAATCCTTTTCTTTGAAGTTTATTGAGAACCCAAGACATCGATTTCCCCAATTCAAAAAATTATCTCCTTGTTCCTTGGTTTGTAGAATTAACACTGACTGCCTTTTGCATACTTTAGCTACCAGACTGATAGTTCCCTTTCTCATTCCTTCTTGTTGAAAAACGGTTCTTCTCTCTTTCACATTCTTCAATTTGTAAACTAGCTTGGAGAAGGTCTTTGAAATCATGGATGAGTGTATGAGACATCCTTTCACGTAGACTAGGCAACACCCCTCTCACAATCATCCTTATTTGATTGGATTCATCGGGCCTCTTCTTGAGCAAAGCGGCCTTGTTTCTCCATCTCTTCACATAATCTACAAAATTCTCATTCGACCTTTGCCTAATGGACTCCACTTCCATTAAGGTAACATCCATCTCGACATTATATCCATATTATTAGATGAAGGCTTTGTAAAGCAGATCCCAACTCTTTTGTGTTCCATCATCTAAGGTATTGAACCAATTTTGTACAACAAGGTCCAATGAAAGAATAAAGTACCTTAGAGTTTGAGCCTTAGCTCGGGCAGACTGCATGGCAGTGATAAGCTGCTTCATATGGAGATGAGGATTTCCAGTTCCATCAAACTTCGCGAAAGATGGCATCTTGAACTTGTACGGGACTTCTTCATCTAACTCAAATAGTTTGTCAACTTCGGACATTTCCTCAGTTTTCAATTTCTTCTCAAATTTCTTTTCTAAATCATCAATCATTTTTTCAAAATCAGAACTTTTAGTCTTTTCAATAGTTGCCTTCTCAACAACCTTTGGCTCCTTTTTGTCTTGAAGATCTTGGTAGTATTGAGCCCAATCATCAATGATCACCTTTTCCAATGATCACCTTTTCATTATCAAAAACCACTTCAACAACTTTAGTCTTCCCTTTGTCATTTGGCTTCTTAGTGCTAGCAGATGCTTCGGCATGATTTTCTAAAATTGTAGTTAATTTGTTCTTCATGGTCTCAGCTAGGGCCTCTTTTATTTCTTCCATCTTGACATTGAGGGAATCATCCACCATTCTTTGAATTTGCTCGAGATCCATTGTTTTTGGTGAGCAAGTGATTGAGTCATTGCTAGATACTTCATCTCCGGCGTAGATCGGATTGTTATAAGCTTTTGAACTGTCATAATCCATGACTGTGAGCCAGAGAGGATCAATGATATGAGATGCAAATGTATGCATGTATGCACAAACAATAGACAAACAAGGATAATTAGGACGCTCCTTCCAACCTTATAACATCGACACACGAATGGTGAGTCTCTTTTCCTAGGTAAATGGTTAACAAAATACTAACATGGGGTATCTTGTTTTTGAATATTTCCCTCGGACGTTTCAACCAATAGTTATATTTTCAAAAATGGAAATCAACTTATGATAATTCCCATTAATTAGATTTTGATCCATTTAACCAACTAATTGGATTAAAATGAAATTAAGAGGTTTATTATAAATAGATTTCTCACTTGAAAAAGGTAACTAATGGTTCACGCGAAAAACAAGCCCATGATTAATTATTCTTAGTATAAAATAGGTTCACAAATGATTTTAGGTATTTCTTAATTGACCTAAATAATTTGCAAGCTCTTTACGAGAAAAGGTTGGATGAAAATAATTTTGTTTCTACGCCCATTGTAAAAATATTTTAGAAAAAATGAATTTTGGGCTTAGTATTTGGGCCATGAGCAAAAGAATTTTTGATTTATTTTTAGAAAAGTCTTATGTCCAAAGACCATCTTGAAAAATTTTGAAAATAGCTTTGGTCTTTTGGATTTTAAAGAAAAATTTATTTTGAGCTTACAATATACTTAGGTCATATTAGAAAAAGAACAAACCAAATAAGCCATGATTTAAGCCAAGATAAATTTACCATAGTCAAACAACATGCATTTGGGGTAAAAACCTAAGGAAAGTAACTAGGCCAATTACATGAGCTTTAGTCTTTGGGTTAAAAGGCTTAGGTCCCCATAGCAAGTATATGCCAAATGGTACGAGGCTATGAGTGGTTATGCCATGCTCTATCTCCATACCTTGAGTGAAAGTATGGTATCCCTTACATAACATAACACGGGTAACACAAGCGTCCTAACTCACGCACACGATGCAATCTAAGATGATGCAATGGATAATATCATTACAAAAAAGAATAGAATAATATAAAGAACAACGGATTCAACTTCTCTTTTCCCCATTGGAGTCGCCACTGTGAGGGGAGATTTTTGCCCCCACTCTCGATGGAATGGTTCTTGCGACTTCGGCACTGTTTAGGCTCGGAGCCTTAGAGAAGACGGACCTAAGTCCGGAGAAAATGGAGTCGCCACCCGGACGGGCAGAAAAAAAGGAAGGGGTTGATGACTCGATTCCTAAGAAATCCCCAACCCCCTAATGGGTTCAGAATGTTGGGTATGTGTGAGGAAGGTGAGAAATGGCCCAACACCCCCACAATGCCTGATTCATTGGAACCGGCCTCCTTACAGGTCTTAATATTATAAAATTCTTAAATATAACAATATTATCCATATTACACACAATAATTAAAATAAAGCATCGATATATTGAAAATCAAAACAATGTCCAATCAAAACAAATAAATGGACACCCATCCGAAGATGGAAACATGCCCTTACATAATCCATGCCTAAATAGGACACCCACCGAAAGGTAGAAACATGTCCTTTACATTGGTTCTAAAATAGAAAATCAATTTAAATTACATGATATTTAACTAATGAGATACCCACCAAGTGGAAACATACCTCTTACAACATTTGGAAATCTAAATAAATCGATAAAAGTAAATAACCATTCATCATAAATAAATCATTCATCAAAGATATTAAACATTAAAAGAATGTAAACATCCACCCACGATAAATTAAATAAATCAAGCATTGGAAATAAATCAAAGCATAATCAAATATAAAATTGAATAAAGCAAATAAAGATTCAAATTAGGGCTACTGTTTCTATTTAAGATTCTTTATTTAATGTGTTTAGGGTTTTGGAATTTATGAGTTTAATCTACTGTGGGTTTTAAAAGAATTGAAATGGATTAAAGTTTTATAATTTAAGAGGTTGATAAAGTTCTTTGATTAACCAAATTAGTGTTTGAGAAGTGAAATCATGAAACTAGGGTTTGGACACTTTAAAACATTTAGATTTATGATTTACATTTCCTGAATTATGGTTTTTAAGCTTATTGTGTTTGAATATGTTTATAGGGTTTTAAGGTTTAAAGGATTAGGGTTTAAAAAACTTTAGGGTTTAAGGTTTTAAGGGAGTTAGGGTTTAGGTTAGCTAGTTTAGGATTTACTGTTTTGGATTTTGGAGTTGAATTAGGGTTTTAGAATTTTAGAATTAGGGTTTCGGAGAATGCATTAGGTTTTAGAATTTGCAAAAACAATTGATAATTTTATGAAGCTTTATGAAAATAAACAAAATGATTTAAGGTTTATAGAAACAAAAAAGATATTTTTTTAGGGTTTGTGGAAAGAAACAGATTCAATTTAGGGTTTTGAAAATTCGGAAATCAAATTAGGGTTTTAAGATTTTGAAGAAACAAAAATAACAATTTTAAGATTTTTGGAAAATAAATAAACGAATTAAGGTTTTTAAGCTTTAGAAAAGGTAAATTAAAGTTCTAGGGTTTTTGAATCAAAAGAGACAATTAGATGGTTTAAGCTACTGTGAAGAAATTAGACATTCATACCTCCGTTTGTTGGTTCCACCAAAAATTACTTCTTGGATGAACAAGAACAAGGACAAGGTTTGCTGCCTTTGATGGATTGAATTGCTTGTTTGCTCTCCCAAAAGTCCCCCTTGATTTCACTGCCAGAAGGAACTTTTAAAATCTGATTTCCTTTCAAGGTTTTCCTCCTCAATTTCGGTCTCAATATTTCCTCTAAAATCCGATCCCCTTTTTGTGTTGTTATTGTCCTTATTTATAGAAGAATTTTATGATTAATTTTAGTTATTCAAGGAATCTAACATTAATTAAGAAAAGGAAACCGAAACCTAATTGTATTAGGTTTTGAAAAAATTTGCGTCGGAAAAATTTCGCTGGCGAAAAAAACTGTTGCGGAAAAATTACGCTGGAAAAAAAAACTGCTGTGGAAAAAATGCACTGGCAAAAAAAACTGCCGCAGTTGCTCTGGGCTGCGGGCGAGAATTGGCCTGCGGGCCATTTCGCCTGCAACAAGTTTTTCCTGCGAGCGAAATGGCCAAGCCATTTCATCGCAACTCTTTTCGGAGACGAAATTTTTCATCGCCGATTTTTCGTCGCCATTTTTTTTATTTATTTGTTTATTTATTTATTTATTTTTTTAATTATAAAAATTAAATACTAAAGCAAATATTATTTAATTAAAATAATAAAAATTATTTTGGACTAATTAAAATATATTGGATAACATAAAAATTATTTTGGACTAATTAAAATATATTGGACTGAACTGGGTCAAAAATTAAGGATCTACACCTAGGTCTGGAGAAAATGGAGTCACCATCCGGACGGGCCGGGAAAAAGAAAGGGGTGGATGACTCAATTCCTATGGAATCCCTAACCCCCTAATGGGTTCGGAAAGTTGGGTACGTGTGGGGAAGGTGAGAAATGGCCCAGCACCCGCACAACGCCCTGTTCATTGGAACCGGCCTCCTTTACAGGTCTTAATATTATAAAATTCTTAAATATAACAATATTATCCATATTACATGCAACAATTGAAATAAAGCATCGTTATATTAAAATCAAAACAATATCCAAGCAAAATAAATAAAAGGACACCCAACCAAGGATGGAAACATGTTCTTACATCATCCATGTCTAAGCTAAATAAGACACCCACCAAAAGGTAGAAACATGCCCTTTACATTGGTCTAAAATATAAAAGCAATTTAAATTACATAGAACTTAATTAATGAGGTACCCACAAAGTGGAAACATACCTCTTACAACATTTGGAAATCAAAATAAATAGATAAACGTAAATAACCACTCATCATAAATAAATCATTCATCAAAGATATTAAACATCAATCAAAATAGAAAGTAAACGTCCATCCATGATAAATTAAATAAATCAAGTATTGAACTTAAATAAATCAAAGATATAATAAACTACATAATTAAATCTAAAATTAAATAAATATATAATTTAGGGTTCGCATCTTAAAAAAAGATTTTAGAATTTTAATTACTAAATTAGGGCTTTGGAAAAAGGAAAGTTAAATACACGGAGACATAATACACAAATGAATATTGACCCCTTCGACGAGCCCATACGGCGGTCCCGCTAGCCGGATAGCGGGCAGGGGGTCAAGGGGGCAACGCCCCATAAATTTTTAAAACTGGCTTCTAGGATTGTAGGTTTTAGTGTTGAAAATTAAGATTTTAGGGTTTAGAATTTAGAAAATAGGGTTTTGGAATTTTGAGTAACTAATATTATTTTTTAAATGAATAATGCTACTGGACGTTTTAAAGATTCAGGGTTTTGGATGTTTTATGAAAATAATACTACTGTGATTTAAAAAAGAATAGGTTTGGTAACAGAATATTATTTTGATTTTTAGGGCTTAAGGAATTTTTCAAAACGATTTAAGATTTTTGGAAACAAAAGAAACAAATTAGGGTTTTTAAGGATTTGAAGAAATAGATTAGGGTTCTTAAGTTTTAGAAGAAACAGAAAAGTAATTTTAGGGTTTTTGAAAATAGAAGAGACGATTTAAGGTTCTAAGGTTTAGAAGAAATAAATTAGGGTTCTAAGGTTTTAGAATCAAAAGAAACAATTTAGTGATTGAAGCTACTGTAAGAGAAAAGAAAAAGAAATTAGATATTCAAACCTTCGTTTGTTGGTTCCACTAAAAATTGCTTCTTGGATGAATAAGGACAAAGGCAAGGTTGCTGCCTTTGATAGCTTGATTCTTTGCTTGCTTATTCATCTCCTCTCTAAAAAAATCCGATTGTTTCACTGTAAAAAATTTTTAAAGTCCAATCGTTCCAAAGTTTAAGTCCTCTGTCCAAAGTTCGATTTCTCTCCAAAAATTCCTCCCCTTTTTTGTGTTTTTTAGTCTTATTTATAGGAAATTTAGATGATTAATTTTAATTATTTAAGGAAACTGTATTTAATTAGGAAAAGAAAATCGAAACCAAATAGAATTTGGTTTCAGAAAAAATTGTGATGGAAAACTTTCCTTAAATAATTGCAGGCCAGAATTGCCGTGGAAACTTGCTAGCTGGGCGGCCAAAAGCCACTTCGCCTGCAGGATTTTTCTATTATTATTATTACTATAATTATAAAAAATAAATACTAAAACAAATATTATTTAATTAAGATAACACAAAAATTATTTTTGACTAAATAAAATATATTGTATTGGACTGGATAAAAAATTAAGGGTCTACAATATCATATAAATATATATATACAGAAAATAAAAAAAAGATTTTGAAAAGTCAAAGTTACAAAAACTTGTTATTGTTACCATTATTATTATTATTATTATTATTATTATTATTATTATTATTATTATTATTACTATTACTACTACTACTACTGCTACTACTATTGTAATAATGGTATAATGTAAATTAAATACAAGTTTTGATCAAAATCTTTACAAGTTGATCACTAGGAAGGGGAAGTTGGTCTAAAATCGTATAAAGCCCTAAAAAAGTCATCGCTTGATAGAGGAGGAGATATATAATTCGGCTGAAATCCACTCAAGGAAGAAACATCTGAATCCCTATCACCCTGAAAGTAAGGTCTGTAATAGTCATCAGCCGAAAAAGAAGGAGGCACATCATGGTCATCAGTCTGGGGCCCCTTAAAGAAGAAGCACTAGGATCCCTCATGCCTTGAAATTGGAAGTCTCAAAAATTTTGTTCCTCCTGACGATATAATTCTTCAAATTGTGTAGCATGTTGACGACTGGCATTTAATTCTTCCTACAACTTTTTATTTTTTTCCTCAAGCATTCGCTGTGTGCCAGACAAGGAAAAAGGTAAGTCCATTCGTTTTCATGCATACATACAAACATATATCATTATGAAATAGGATAATAGACTAGGCAACTCATATCAAATCCCTGAGGATAAGATGGCAAATCTGCAGCAAACGGAGATAATTTTCTTTGTATTAGAGTAGCATACAGTGGAACAACTACCTGACTAGGACCACCTACTTGCTCGGCCAACTGCACAAATTTAAGTTAGACAAAGGCAAATGAACAGCCTTCCTAGACAAACACAAGAACATACTCGATCAACCTGCACGGAGACAACCATGGCATCATCATCCCCTTCTTCATCCTCATCTTTACCTTCCTCTACATCCTCACTTTCACCCTCCTCATCATCCTGCTCATCATCTTCACCTCCCTCTTCCCCTCTTCTTCTTCTTCTTCTTCCTCATTCGATTCTTTAATACCTTCAACCCTGATAGCGAAAACTTTAAAATTCTATGATACATCTGGTGAAAACAACAGGGGTCAATATGTTATCCATTTCATGCATGCCTCTAAGAATCACTTGGCATGGTAGTGATGTCTACCCTATATCTCAGAATATTCACAGGAACTCTCCACTGATTTAGACTAACGAACCAATTGTACACTCGTTCACCGAAGAACCAACAGCTAGAAATTGGCCCTGCAATGACTCAACATGAGTTTTATGAACGCAGTGTAACACTCATGACCGAAATCCATTCAGCCCTTTCATTGTCCCTCCACCAAGCAATGTCCACCTACACATTTATCTAAGAGGTAAGTTATCCTTTCCATAAAATTTTACAGACCAATTCCATCTTTTACCTTGTCCCAGGTTAGACAACTCAAGTGATATCATTAGGTATGCACATGGTGACTGCCAGGCACCTCCTTACAGCCTGATAGTAAAACATTCAACCTCGAATATTCGACATGGTCCATCAAGTAAAGGTGTGAGCGGGGATTTTCGCCCCCACTCCCGGTGGAATGATTCTTGCGACATCGGCACTATTTAGGCTCGGGGCCTTAGAGAACATTGACCCAAGTCAGGAGAAAATGGAGTCACCACTCGGATGGGCCGGGAAAAAGAAAGGGTTGGATGACTCAATTCCTAAGGAATCCTCAACCCCTTAATGGGTTCAGAAAGTTGGGTACGTATGGGGAAGGTGAGAAATGGCCCAGCACCCCCACAACGCCCGATTCATTGGAACTGGCCTCCTTTTACAGGTCTTAATATTATAAAATTCTTAAATATAACAACATTATCCATATTACACACAATAATTAAAAGAAAACATCAATATATTAAAATCAAAGCAAGGTCCAAGCAAAACAAATAAATGGACATCCATCCAAGGATGGAAACATGTCCTTACATCACATGCCTAAATAGGACACCCACCAAAAGGTAGAAACATGCCCTTTACATTGGTTCTAAAATAGAAAAGCAAATTAAATTACATGATGTTTAACTAATGAGGTACCCACCAAGTGGAAACATACCTCTTACAACTTTTAGAAATCTAAATTAATTGATAAAAGTAAATAATCTTTCATCATAAATAAATCATTCATCAAAGGTATTAAATATCAAAAGAAGGTAAACATCCATCCATGATAAATAAAATAAACCAAGCATTGAACTTAAAGCATATAAAATAAATGAAAACATAATCAAATATGGAATTGAATAAGGTAAATAAAAATCCAAATTATGGCTATTGTTTCCATTTAGGATCCTTTATTTCATATGTTTAGGGTTTTGGATTTTTGAATTTAAGCTACTGTGACTTTTTAAAGAATTAAAATAAATTAAGGATTTTATGTTTTAAAAGGTTGATAAGACACTTTGATTAAACGAATTAAGGTTTGAATGGCGAAATCATGAAACTAGGGTTTTGGACACTTCAAAATTTTTTTGATTTGTGGTTTTAAATGATGATTTCAAGCTTATTGTGTAAAATTAAAATATTTATGGTTTTATGGTTTTTAAAGTTTTAAAGGATTAAAGTTTAGAAAAAGTTAGGGTTTAAGGTTTTAAAGGGGTTAGAGTTCACTATTTTAGATTTAAAAAATAAAATTTCATAGTTTATGCTACTGTGAAAAAATAAATAAAAGGAATTTAATACATACCTCCTTTTGTTGATTCCTCCAAAAATAATTCTTCTTGGATGAATTAAAATAAAGACAGTTGCTGCCTTTTGAATTCCTTAAATCGTGTCCCTGCTGTTCGAGAAAAAATAAATTGAATTGCTCCTTTTCCTTCACTGATTTGGTTTCAACTCTTTCAAGTTATTGCCCCTTTTTTGATTTTTGGCCTCCCCTCAATTTGATTGCCTTTGGTTCTTATTTATAGAGTTTTCATATGGTTTATTCCTAATTAATCACGGCAAGTAATATTGATAAGAAAAGGAAACCAAAACCTAATTGAATTAGGCCTCAAAAAATTTGCGTCGGAAAAATTGCGCTGCTGAAAAAAATTATCGCAGGAAAAAATGCTCTGGCAAAAAAATCTACCACAGGAAATTGCGGCAGGGGGCAAGGAGTGGCCATCGCCCATAGGATTTTCCTGCGGGAGAAATGCCCACGTGCCCGTGCGACAATTTTTTCGTCACCGATTTTTTCGACTTCGATTTTTATTTTTATTTTTTTGAATTTTAATTGTTTATTTTTATTTTTTATTAATAAAAAATTAGATACTAAAGAAAAAATTATTTTGGACCAATTAGACAACAAAAATTATTTAGGACTAAATAAAACATATTGGACCGGACTAGGTCAAAAATTAAGGGTCTACAGTTTGCCCCCTGCTTGAAAAATTTGAAACTTTAGTGAAAGAGAGTAAAAAGCAATAAGACTTAATTTTTGAGATGGTTGAGGTTTTGGGTTCTGGACCCAGTTCGAGTTCTAGACTCATGGATAAATTCTAGGTTCTAGACCTAAGGAAAATTTAGATTATGGACCCGGTTCGAGTTCTGGACTCAAGGATAATTCCAGGCTCTCGACCTAAGGAAAATTTGTGTTCTGGACCCGGTTCGATTTCCGGACTCAAGGATGATTCTAGGTTCTGGACTTAAGAAAAATTTGGGTTCTGGACCTGGTTCGAGTTCTGGACTCAAGGATAATTCTAGGTTCTCGACCTAAGGAAAATTTGGGTTCTGACCCGGTTCGAGTTTTGGACTCAAGGATGATTCTAGGTTCGGGACCTAAGGAAAATTTGGGTTCTGGACCCTATTCGAGTTCTGGAATCAAGGATGATTCTAGGTTCTGGACCTAAGGAAAGTTTTGGTTCTAGACCCGGTTCGAGTTCTAGACTCAAGGACAATTCTAGGTTCTCGACCTAAGAAAAATTGGGGTTCTGGACTCGGTTCGAGTTCTTGACTCAAGGATAATTCTAGGTTCTTGACCTAAGGAAAATTTAGGTTTTGGACCCGGTTCGAGCTCTGGACTCAAGGATAATTCTAGGTTCTCGATCTAAGGAAAATTTGGGTTCTGGATCCGAGCTAAGTTATGGACATAGAAATAATTCTATGTTCTGGACCTAAAGGTAAATTTGGGTTCTGGACCCGAGCTAAGTTCTGGACATAGAAATAATTCTAGGTTCTGGACCTAAAGGTAAATTTGGGTTCTGGACCCGAGACATTTGGATACTCGATCCTAAACTAGACCCGGATACTCGATCCTAACTGGATTCAGATACTCGATCCTAACTAGATCTTGATTGGGATACTCGATCCTAAATTGGCTTTGTATACTCGATCCTAAATTGGCTTTGGATACTCGATCCTAACTGGATTTGGACACTCGATTCTAAACTGGATTTGGATACTCAATCCTAACTGGATTTGGATACTCGATCCTAAACTAGATTGGGATACTCAATCCTAAATTGTCTTTGGATACACGATCCTAAACTGGATCGGGATACTCTATCCTAATAGGTTTTGGATACTCGAGCCTAACTGGATTTGGGTCGGATACTCGATCCTAAATTGGGTTCAGATATGTTGCGCTCTAATTAACTCTACTATAAGCGTCACTCGCAAGTATACGAGGTAGCTGTAGCAAAGGTGATCGCCCCAAGGTCGTCTCTCAAGGAAGCTAGATAAGCTAATTTATTATCAGATTATAAATAACAAGTGATTAATAAATTTAAATCACTAACAACTAATGAAAACAGATTGATTGGAGTTTAAAACAATAAAAGTAAACTGAGCTGATGTATTGATTCACTTAATAGAATGGTCTAGGGTTTGCACTTCTCTACTACTTATATGTATGAACGGTTATTCCTCTCAACCAATTTAATTTCAAAGATTAAATCTCAAGCAACTTAATTAATTGAATCAAGGAAATAAGCTCTCGCATTCAAATCTCTCAAATAATCTTGTTACAATTGAAATAATCTTTTTCTTAGGTTATATCTCTAATTCACCTAAGTCCCTAATTGAATTATTCCAGCATTAGACATCATCTCTCAATCCTTCATCTAATACCTTAAAACACATAATTGGTGGCCAATCAATTATATATTAACAATAATTCCATTCAATCAATGCTAAAGAAATAATTAGTTAAGAGCAATAACCAATTCATACAATCATAGCAGATCCATACAAACCCTAGACTAGATCAAATTAGTTCATATTAATGTTATCAAACATACTCATCTCATTAATATTCAAGGAAATCAATTTAGACATGATAATATTCATAAATACAATTCCAATGAAATTAAAGCGATAAAGTTTGAGAACAAAAGCAAATTACAAACTTCTTAGCTCTTGAAGAATCTCTTGTTCAGAACTTGCTCGAAGAATGTATCAATGGCAAGAACAAATCTAATCTAGGCTAGTTTAATCCAAGTGTAATAAAAATATCAAAGAAAACAAATATGAAACCCTAACTTCTTCTTTGACGGCTGATCTCAACTCAAAACTCTCAACAACCACTTTAAAAACCCTAATCTTAATATTTATACGAAACCTCCGCTCCAAAAATCCGCGTCTTCATTAATCCATGAGTGACACGGCCAGGCTCAAGTGAACTTGGCCGTGTCTGAGGTTCTTGGAGGGACACGGCCATAAGCTTGGTCGTGTCCCCTGAAGGTGTCTTCTACTGCTTGATTTTCATCTTTCTTTTGCTTTGGACTTGAGTGTGACACGTACAAGCTTAAACAACTTGGCTGTGTTGGACAATTTTGGAGGGACAGGGCCACAAGCTTGGCTATGTCCCTTGCTTGTGTCACCTTCTGTGTCTTGGTCTTCTTCCTTAGCTTGGTATGGGACATGGCCAGTGGCTTGGCCGTGTCCTCTGAGTGTGTCAGTCACTGCCCAATTTTTCCTGTTAAAGTACAACCTGTTTTCCATCCTACTCTGGTGAGGCAAAACCCTAACTTTTCATCACAAACACAAATGTTCAAAAACAAAATACAATATATAAAATAAAGTATCCAAAATATAAAATGTTAACATCAAAAACAAAAATAAAAAATAACAAAAATATGCAATAACTAAACACAAGAAAGTAAGGGAAGTCTCTCCAAAGATTAGAGCCAATGCGATATACGGTGAAGGAGGAAGTGAAGATGATGCAGTCGAGGGATGAAGACTCAAAATCTTTGCAAGGTTGCTATTAATTTGATCCAACTATTGTAAGACCGCAGCATGGTTACGGTCCACCTTGCTCTCCAGGGCCTCAATCCTATTAAGTATCTCTTGATTATCCGAGGCCGGAGCATCTTCATCTAAATCAAGAGAATCCAAATCGGACTCCTCTTGAACTCGAGTTCTCTTTTGTCTGTCCCCCGGTACTTCTGGCTCAACTGAAGCCATCATATAAGCCCCTCTCCTATGCACCACCATATGCATCTTCTCTAGTGTATCTAAATCCAATGAATCATTACCCGTAATTCTAGTCATGCGACAGGTACTCGGGTCAAAATCATCAAGGAGGGCTGTTGCTAATGTGGTAACCAATCCTCCAATACAGATAGCCCCCCTATTTTTGTTTGCCACACTATCAAAAACATCGGCTAACCAATAGCCAGAACTAATAGGCACTGCATTAACCACACAATCTAAGAAAAATAGTTCACTCAGTTCAACTGCACCCGGGCTTTCCTTCCTAGCAAAGAATCCGCAAGATATAAAATGATGCAAATACCTCAAAGCGGGATTGCTCAATTTAGTTGCTTTGGCCGATTTGGCCACATAAGTCCCCGAGCCCAATGTTCCCCAAGAAAATTGTTGTTTAAATTCCTTAGGTACCGACCTTTCACCATGTTGATGGAAACCAAATATACCATTTAATTGTTCAATACTAATCATAAATGATTTTCCAAACAACTTAAAACTCAACCTAGAGTAAATTTTCTGCGCATCTCTTTCAACATTAAGAGATATTAAGAACTCCAAAGTAAGCTCTTGAAATTACAAAGGTCGCAAGGAGACTAGGTTCTCCCACCCAAGGATTTGAACATAATAATAAAAATTATTCCTAATATTAAGAGCATTAAGGGATTCATCATTGACATACCTCGTCGGGAAGAAACCTCAAGCCAAAAGATTTGCTCTCTTCAAAGATGAAACCGATGAAGATGAAGATGCACCTTCAGTTGTAGGTCTCTTCTTCTTGTGGTGGGAAACCATCTTAGTTCTTGGCATCTTGTAAGATCTGAAAATTTTGAAATGAAAACTGATTAAAGTGATCTTTTGTGAGAGAAGAAGAAGATTTAATGAATTAATTTTAGTTTTGGTGAAGAAAATTGAGATTTAATGGAGTTTTGGGAGAGAGAAGTCGAGAGAGAGAGAGAGAAATCAAAATAGATCTAAGGATTGGAATGAGCAAACAGTGCAAAAATCGTGTTTTTAAAGAGTAAAAGTGAAGGGACACGGCCAAGTTTGGATGGACAAGGCCGTGTCTGGTGTGTTTTGAGGGACACGGCTAGTGACTTGGCCATGTCCCATGGGTGTGTCACTTACTATACGAAGAGAAGCAAAAATAAAAACAAAGAAAATTTTGGTGAAGCTTGGCCGTGTCCCATGTGACAAGGCCAAGCTCCTTGGTCGTGTCACCTACTGTGAAAAACTTTGCAAAAATTAAAAAAAAAGCAATTTTTTTTAATTGAAGCTTGGCCGTGTCCCATGTGACACTGCCAAGGACACGGCCAAGCTCCTTGGTCGTGTCTCCTTCTGCCAATTTTAACTTTTTTTCCACCACATTTTAAAGGAATTTCAAACCTCTTTTTTAATCAACCCTGAAACACATTAGAAAAATAAAAACTAATCAAAGCACCCAATCCATTTATTTAAACGAACATAAAATCAAAATTGCTAAATTTAAAATTATAACTATGAAAAAGAAATGCAAACCGATGGGTTGCCTCCCATTTAGCGCTTCTTTAATGTCATATGGCTGGACATCACTGCAAGACTTAGGGATCATGGATCAAAGTGCTTTCAATGATCCTTACTTCTTGAAATCCTTCTTTATATGGTTTAATTCTCTGTCCATTTACTTTAAAAGTCTTATTGGTTCGAGAGTTAAGCAATTCAATGGCACCAGAAGGACCTACCTGAGTTATCTCGAAAGGACCACTCCATCGAGACTTGAGTTTACCTGGAAACAAACGGAGTCGAGAATTAAAAAGTAAAACTTTCATACCTAGACTCAATGTCTTTTGCACTATAATTATGTCATGAAGTGCTTTAGTGCGATCCTTATAAATCCTCGAGCTCTCATATGCCTTTGGGTTAAGGCACCTTTGAGTCTCCCTCACTAGTTTAGCCCCCTCTTCTAAGGTCAGTGTCAGCTCCAATTTATCTGAGGAACCTTTCTGCAAGAAAACATCTAAAACAACTGCATCAATACAATCAATTAAAGAACAATCCTTATATAAAGCAGTTGTAGGAATAGGAGAGGTGTTAAAAATAGAAAATTCGACAGTTTGTCCTAAGACAGTCATTGACAATTTACCATTTTTAACATCTATTAAGGTGTTGGTAGTAGCCATAAAAGGCCTACCCAGCAAAATAGTGTATGCTGATGGTGTAGGGTTACTTCCTTCCATATCAAGAACTATAAAATCCACAGGTACTATCAACCCTCCAACCTTAACTAACACATCTTCTATAACCGCTTTCAGGAATGTAAGAGATCTATCAGCTAATTGCAACACCATTTTGGTTGGTTTAAGTTCCCCTAGTTCTAATTTTTGATACACAGAATAAGGCATCAAATTTACACTAGCTCCTAGATCACACATGCCATCAGTCCCCTTTCCATTCCCCACAGTAATTTGAATTATAAAGCTACCAGGATCCTTTAACTTGGGAGGTAGTTTGTAATATCCCAAAGTGTGCCCTAGAAGTTTTGATATAATTATTGTTGAATTTTGGATTAAGTGTATATGTTTAATTGGAAAGAGAAAAGAAGTGAAGAGAGTGTATATGTTGTATATATGGAAATATATACAACATATACACAAGTCAAAGTATAGATAGTCAAAGAAGATATTTATTTGTTTTAAATTAATTAAGTAATTAAAGGGAATTTAAAATAAGTGGAAGAGAGAAAATTTGATTATTTGATTATTTAAAATTCTTGGTGGAGATTTAATTGGAGGTTGACTAATTGACTTGGTTTCTTTTTACTCTTCATTTTCTTCTTTTCCATTTGTTGGCCAGCTCACCTAAGACAAAAGAGAGCAAGAGAGGGTTTTTGATTTCTAAGAGTAAATTGAAGGAAGATACAAGTGATTAAGTTGGAAAATTGTAAAGTTTCATCAACTTTGGTAAGTTCTCTCTTGATTTCCCTTGTTTTATTTGAGTTGTGATTGAGTTTGCTTGTTGATATTTGATAGTATGATTAGGTTTGATTGTGGTGTGTTTGAAAGTGTTGGAAATGAATTAAAGGTAAGAAGTTAGGTTGGTGTTGGTGTAGGAAGTGTGTAAGTTGTGTTTGTGTTAGGGTTTTGTATTTGTGATTGTTGTAGATGTTGAGTTTGGTTAATTATTTTTGTAAATCTTCATGATATTTGTGTTGGATGAAGTTAGAAGCATAGAATATGTGATCTTGGTCCGAAACAGAAACATCTTGGATGCCACGCCCGTGGCCCTTGGCCGCCACGACCGTGGCCATTGGAAGCCATGGTTGAAATCCCCCTAGAGCATTGACTTGCTCAGCTTCATTCCCATAAGTCTCATATGCAGAGAGGCAAATATTTGCTCCATGCCCGAAAGTTCCACAAATTCCACAAATGTCTTGAGTGGATGAAGGAGAATTGTTCTTCATGTTCAGCATCTGCACTTGTCTTGTCAATTCAGCTATCTGATTGACCATCTCACTATTGGCTTCCAATTGATTCACCCCTTTACTTCTTCCCCTTACACTTTTCTGTTGAGAATTAGCTCCCAACATCTCAAAAATATCATAAGTTTCAGCTGCTGTCTTTTCTCCCATGGCTCCCCCAACTACATTATCAACTGTATTCTGAAATTGTTGGGTTAAACCATCGTAGAAAAACTGATTTAGAAGTTGAAGTGGGTAGTGATGATGTGGACACTGGATCAATAACATCTTAAATCTGTCCCAAGCCTCATGAAATGGTTCTCTTTCAAATTGAGAGAATGTAGCAAACTTCCCTCTCAATTCAGCTGTCTTCTGATGTGAGTAAAACTTGCCCATAAATTTATTATAAACTTGCTCCCAAGTTGTCAAAGAATTTTCGGGCAACATCATAAGCCAGCTCTTTGCCCTATCCTTCAATGTATACTGGAAACATATCATCCTCAACTGATCTTCTGTTAGTCCTCCCAATGAAAAAGTGTTGAGGGTGGAATAGAAATCTCGAATAAAGTTCAAAGGATCTTCATTTGGAACTCCATAGAATGATGGCAGCATGTTGTAATGGATGTTCTTCAATTCATAGTTTCTTGCTGCATCCGTCAATCTTATACAAGATGTGGAAGTTCCAATGATAGGTCTAGAAAAGTCCCTCATAGTTCTTTGCCTTTCTTCTCCCATGTTGGTAGATTGTGCAGATTCCGACTCAAAATCAGAAGTGTCCTCCTCTGTAGTATCAAATCCGGTGTACAGTTCAAACTCTTCCCTGCTCCTTTTCACTCTCTGAATTTTTGGAATGACGGGGTATAGCTCTCCTCCAAGTGATCTCCTGCCTTGCATAAACAAAATTACTAGAAAAAAGAATTATTAAAAGCAAAAGACAAATAAAATCAAAAGTAAACAATGAAAAATAATCTAAAGTATCTATGACTAATAAACAATTACGGCAACTAGCTTCCCCGGCAACGGCGCCAAAAACTTGTTGCGCTATAATTAACTCTACTATAAGCGTCACTCACAAGTATACGAGGTAGCTGTAGCAAAGGAGATCGCCCCAAGGTCGTCTCTCAAGGAAGCTAGATAAGCTAATTGATTATCAGATTATAAATAACAAGTGATTAATAAATTTAAATCGCTAACAACTAATGAAAACAGATTGATTGGAGTTTAAAACAATAAAAGTAAACTGAGCTAATGTGTTGATTCACTTAATAGAATGGTCTAGGGTTTGCACTTCTCTACTACTTATATGTATGAACAGTTATTCCTCTCAACCAATTTAATTTCAAAGATTAAATCTCAAGCAACTTAATTAATTGAATCAAGGAAATAAGCTCTCGCATTCAAACCTCTCTCAAATAATCTTGTTACAATTGAAATAATCCTTTTCTTAGGTTATATCTCTAATTCACCTAAGTCCCTAATTGAATTATTCCAGCATTAGACTTCATCTCTTAATCCTTCATCTAATACCTTAAAACACATAATTGGTGGCCAATCAATTATATATTAACAATAATTCCATTCAATCAAGGCTAAAGAAATAATTAGTTAAGAGCAATAACCAATTCATACAATCATAGCAGATCCATACAAACCCTATACTAGATCAAATTAGTTCATATTAATGTTATCAAACATACTCATCTCATTAATATTCAAGGAAATCAATTTAGACATGATAATATTCATAAATACAATTCCAATGAAATTAAAGAGATAAAGTTTGAGAACAAAACCAAATTACAAACTTCTTAGCTCTTGAAGAATCTCTTATTCAGAACTTGCTCAAAGAATGTATCAATGGCAAGAACAAATCTAATCTAGGCTAGTTTAATCCAAGTGTAATAAAAAATATTAAAGAAAACAAATATGAAACCCTAACTTCTTCTTTGATGGCTGATCTCAACTCAAAACTCTCAACAACCACTTTAAAAACCCTAATCTTAATATTTATATGAAACCTCCGCTCCAAAAATCTGCGTCTTCATTAATCCATGAGTGACACGGCCAGGCTCAAGTGAACTTGGCCGTGTCTGAGGTTCTTGGAGGGACACGGCCACAAGCTTGGTCGTGTCCCCTGAAGGTGTCTTCTACTGCTTGATTTTCATCTTTCTTTTACTTTGGACTTGAGTGTGACACGGACAAGCTTAAACAACTTGGCCGTGTTGGACAATTTTGGAGGGACACGGCCACAAGCTTGGCCGTGTCCCTTGCTTGTGTCACCTTCAGTGTCTTGGTCTTCTTCCTTAGCTTGGTATGGGACACGGCCAGTGGCTTGGCTGTGTCCTCTGAGTGTGTCAGTCACTGCCCAATTTTTCCTTCTTCTTGGTTCCTTGGCTTTTTAACCTAAAACAAAACATGGAACAAACTTAAAACAAGAATTAAATGAACATTAACCAACAAAACATAAACACCACACTAAAAATTTGGATAAAAATGATAAAAAACTGAAATAAATATAAACTACCAAAATTAATGAAAACACTAAATAAACCGATTGAAACTACCAAAATACCTAAAGAAAACAATAATTATCATAATAAATAAGATACAAATCTATAACAAAAACTAATAAAACAGGATACTCGATCCTAACTTGATTTGGATACTCGATCCTAAATTGGCTTTCGATACTCGATCCTAAACTGGATTGGGATTTGATTTGGCACCTGAGATTGGGTACTTGAACCTGAGATTGAATTGATTTTGATTTAATTTGGGTACTTGGACCCGAGAATGAATTTGACTAATCTTTTATCAGTTGAGAATTCTGACTGCTCCGGCTGTTTTATGACTGCTCCGGCTGTTCTATGCATTGTGATTCTTCACCCTTAGAATGGATCTTCATCCTTGGAGATTGGGGTCTTCACCCTTGTAAATGGATCTTCATCATTGGAGATCGGATCTTCACCCTTGAAAATTGATCTTCATCCTTGGGGATCGGGTTTTCACCCTTGAAAATGGATCTTCATCCTTTGAGATCAGGTCTTTACCCTTGAAACATGGATCTTCATCCTTTAAGATTGGGTCCTCACCCTTGTAAATGAATCTTCATCCTTGGAGATTGGGTCTTCTTTGTTCTTTGAACATGGGAGTGACACGGCCAGTGGCTTGGTCGTGTCTCCTGGGTGTGTCAGCTTCTGTGTCTTTTCTTTGGTTCTTCTTTATTCTTGGCTTAGGATGGGACATGGCTAGTGGCTTGGCCATGTTGCCTGCTAGTGTCACCTACTGTTTCTTTTCTTTCTTTGCTTGGTCCTTCTTAACTTTGTCCTTTAGGTGAGACACAGCCAGTGGCTTGGCCGTGTCTCCTGCCCGTGTCATGTTCTCCCAAGATTTCCTTTGAGGTGACATGGCCAAGCTTGATTTGGCTTGGCCATGTCTTGCTTGATTCATGCTCTTCTTTCCTTATTTTTAATTTCCAAGGGAGTTTTTGCACTTTAACCACTTTTCCCTTGCAACTGTTTTTTCCTTTTTTCTTCAATTTTGATTGGATCTTATATCCTCTCCTTGCCCCCCCCCCCAAGGATTTTTTTCTTTCATGCAAGCTTTGATTGATGTTTTTCTTGTCTAGTTCTTTGCATAAGCACGCATTTCTTCTCTTTGCAAAGTGATTGGGGCTTCCACAAGTGAATAGGCTTTCCATGCCCCCTTGATTCAATATCTTCTTTTGATTCTTTAATTTGCAGGGTGTTTGCTGTTCATTAAGACAAGAAAGTGCGATGCAATATGCTCATGTATGCATGATATGCATGAATGATACTTATAATCGTTCCATTGACTCACGACCGAGGTGATTAGCAGAAGTGTTCTCATTGGTTCCTTTTTGATGCTTTTTCAAGTCTTGCATTGGAATGATCGAAATCTTTGCATTTGTGGCTTTTATCTTCAAGATGATGAAAACATGAGTGGTGGAGACCCTAAGCAGTAGAATCAAGGATGCATCCATTTCCATCTATATTTCAGTATGACCTTGCCAATAATCATTTCCTTTACCTAATGTGTCCTTTGAAGGTTCAACATACTTCCCTTAACTTGAAGGCTTTGTATGACAAAACACTTTTTTGATTTTATTTTTTATATATATTTTTTCGAACTTTGATTTTAAAATCAAATGTTGGCTTTGACAAATTAATGTCAATGTACCTCAGGACTTGATTTTTCCAAATTAACATATCTATAACATGACAACCCTAGTTACCGTACTAAACTCAGGAATTATTTATATTTAAGCAAGAACTGTTGCACTTTAGATAGACACATACACATTACTTGGTCAAAGGTCTCATTTGAGTTTAAATATTGTCTATCTCATATGCATGCTTATCCAAACTATCTCCACTAATAGACTCTACCTATCAAGAGAGATCAACAGGTCTTTGATAGGCTTGAAATGGGGTCTATGAGGGACATGGGTTAAATGAAGGCCATTTTGAGATAGGAGCTGATGTGACACAATGGACAAACCCTCACACTATAAATTTCTTGTTTGAATTTTAGGTATCTTGGAGGCAATCTTGCTAGACTCCAAATTCCTTCTATCTTTTTGGTATTAATCTGGATCTTGATTAGGACAGTTTTTGGCCTTGCAAAAAATTTAAGACCCAAATCTATTTCTTTTCTTCTTCTCCCTTTTCTTTCTTTTTATTTTTCTTACTCCTCCCTTTTTTTTTCTCTTTATTTTCCTTACTCTTCCCTTTCTTTGTAGGACTGTCAAGTACAGAACTTTCAAGAACTGAATGGTCTTTCTCTTTTTTCTCCAATTTTGATTGAATCTTTGGTTGGGTTGGACCAATTCACGTCAATCCGTCCTTGTAAATCAAATGGAAGCCTTTTGTTGTCTTAAGTAAAACAGAACTCGGTTGGCTTTCTGAACTGGCTTTATATATATATATATATTGTTTTTTTTTCTTCTTTTGTTTTCTTCTTTTTCTTTTCTTTTCTTTTATTTTCTTTCTCTTTTTTCTTTCTCTCTTTTTTTCTTTTTTTGGTTCTAGCTCAAATAGAGTTGTCTTGTTTGTACCAACTTGGGCTTCCAATAATGGATGAGTGGAGTAACATAAATCTTCTTTAACAAGGATAAATCATTTGTTGCTCTGATGTTGTCTTAATATATTGGAGATATTAGAAAAACTTCAACTACCCTTATGGTCTTTAAAAACATCAACTACCCTTATGGTCTTGAGAACTTCAACTATCTTCATGGTATTCATTTCTTTCTTTGATCTTTTTGCCTCTTCATCTTAGTGATCATAAAACTTGTCAAAAGTATCACAATAGCTCAGGGTAGATTATTGGGGTTTTCAAGCCAATGAAAAGAAATCTAAAATTTTATGAAGCCTCAAAGGGACAACTAGGGATGATATTTAATAAGGTGGATACTAGTTGTTGGCTAACCAAACAATGCCTAGATCATTTATCTCTTAAATAAGTAGAGTTCAATTTCACCTCGAAAGTTTGTCAAAGCATGTTCTAAGACTGACTAGGACCTAGACAAAGGTAATTATGCAGGAGCCCTCTCTAAGTGAGCATACACAACTCAATGCTATAGACCAATTCCCTCACCTAGTAAAGTCATTCAAGTCATGATGCATAGACACATTAATTTATAAACATCAAGCTAAATTCCTCATCGGTTGAGCACCAAAATGAACAAAGACCAATAAAAATTTTAAAAAAAGTAATTTATTCAAGCAACTTTAAATTTGAAAAACACAATAGTTCCAAAATATTAAAGAAAGTAAGATTGAAAAGAAGCATTCAAGCTAAGGAAAGTTCATTGAGTTTAAGCTTCTTTTCCTTTCACATCTTCAATATCCCCATCTTGAAAGGACGATAAAACAAAATCTTCTTCCAATCCTTTTTCCACCATGAAGGTTGCCGGTGGAGGTACTCTATTGAACCTTGGTAATGGATTATCTTTGGTGTTGGGCTTATCCGGCTCGGGTAGCTTGCCACTATTGATTAGGTCTTGGATCTCATGCCTTAGACGAGCACATTTATCTGTTTCATGTCCTCGCATTTGATGAAATTGACAGAAGGCCTCAGCATTGAAGTTTGGTGGCAATGGATTATGTAAAGGTCGAGGAGCTAACGGTTGTAACAACCCTTTCTTTTGTAGCTTGCTAAAAACCCAAGAAAGAGGTTTCCCCAATTCTGAGAATTGTCTTTTATTTCCTTGACTAGCCACATTAACATCAACTTCTTTTTCCGTGCTTTGATTACTAGGTTGGTTGTTCCCTTTCTCATTCCTTCTTATTGAAAAGTGATTCGTCTCCCTTTCCCACTCTTCAATTTGTGGACCAGCTTGGAGAAGATCGTTGAAATCCCTTATAAGGGTGTGAGACATCCTTTCATGGAGATTAGGCAACACCCCTCTCACAATCATCCTTATTTGATCGGATTCATCGGGCCTCTTCTTGAGCAAAGCGGCCTTGTTTCTCTATCGCTTCACATAGTCCACAAAATTCTCATTTGACCTTTGCCTTATGGACTCCACTTCCATTAAGGTAACCTCCAACTCGATATTATATTCATATTGTTTGATGAAGGCTTTGTAAAGTAGATCCCAACTCTTTTGTGTTCCATCTTCTAGGTATTGAACCAATTTTGGACAACAGGATCCAATGAGAGCATGAAGTACCTTAGAGTTTGAGCCTTAGTAGCTCGGGCAGACTGCATGGCTATGATGTATTGCTTCACGTGAAGATGAGGATTTCCAGTGCCATTGTACTTAGCAAAGGAAGGCATCTTGAATTTATAAGGGACCTCTTCATCTTGTTCAAATAGTTTGTCGATCTCAGACATCTCTTCGGTTTTCAGCTTCTTCTCAAATTTCTTTTCTTAATCAGCAATCATCTTTTCAACATCGGATGTCTCGGTCTTTTCAATAGTTGCTTTCTCACCAACCTTGGTTCTTTCTTCTTCTCTTGAACATCTTGGTAGTATTGAGCCCAATCATCATCATCATCATCAATGATCACCTTTTCATCATCAAAAGCTACTTCACTAACTTTAGCCTTCCCATTATCCTTTGGCTTCTTGGAGCTAGCAGACGCTTCGGCATTATTTCATAAAATTGCAGCTAGTTGATTCTTTATGGTCTCGGCCATGGCCTCTTCTATTTCTTCCATTTTGGCATTGAGAGCTTCATCCACCATTCTTTGAATTTTTTCGGGCTCCATTTTTTTTTGTGAGCAAGTGATTGAGTCGTTGCTAGATACTTGTCTCTGGTGTAGGTCGGATTGTTGTAAGCTTTAGAACTATCATAATCTAGGGCTGTGAGCTAGAAAGGATCAATGATATGAAATGCAAATGGATGCATGTATGCATGTATGCACAAACAATAAACAAATAAGGATAAATAGGACGTTCCTTCCAACCTTATAACATCCACACATGAATGGCGAGTCTCTTTTCCTAGGTATATGGTTAACAAAATACCAACATGGGGTATCTTGTTTTTGAATAATTCCCTCGGACATTTCAACCAATAGTTATATTTTCGAAAATGGAAATCAATCCATGATAATTCCCATTAATTAGGTTTTAATCCATTCAACCAACTAAAGTAGCTTTTATGCTATGTTGGATTAAAATGAAATTAAGAGGTTTATTATAAATAGATTTCTCACTTGAACAAGTTAACTAATGGTTCATGCCAAAAACAAGCCATGGTTAATTTATTCTTAATGTAAACTAGGCCCACAATTGATTTTTGGTATTTCATAATTGATCTTAATATTTTGCAAGCTCTTTTTAAGAAAATATTAGGTGAAAATAGTTTTGTTTCTAAGCCCATTGTAAAAGATTTTAGAAAAATTGATTTTGGGCTTAGTATTTGAGCCATGGACTAAAAGATTTGTTTTTAGAAAAGTCTTATATCCAAATACCATCTTGAAAAAATTTTGAAAATAGCTTTGGTCTTTTGGACTTTAAAAAAAGTTTATTTTGAGCTCACAATATACTTAGGTCATATTAGAAAAAGAACAAACCAAATAAGCCATGATTTAGACTAAGATAAACTAACCATAGTCAAACAACATGCATTTGGGGTAAAACCTAAGGAAAGTAACTAGGCTAATTACATGAGCTTTAGTCTTTGGGTTAAAAGGCTTAGGTTCCCATAGCAAGTATATACCAAACGGTACGAGGCTATGAGTAGTTATGCCATGCTCAATCTCCATACCTTGAGTGAAAGTATGGTATCCCTTACATAACATAACATGGGTAACACGGGCATCCTAACTCACGCACACGATGCAATCTAGGATGATGCAATGGATAATATCATTATAAGAAAGAATAGAATAATATAAAGACCAATGGAATCAACTTCTCTTATTCCCAGTGGAGTCGCCACTGTGAGCGGGGATTTTCGCCCCCACTCCCGGTGGAATGGTTCTTGCGACTTCGGCACTGTTTAGGCTCGGGGCCTTAAAGAACATGGACCTAAGTACGGAGAAAATGGAGTCTTCACCCGGACGGGCCGAGAAAAAGAAAGGGGTGGATGACTCGATTCCTAAGGAATCCCCAACCCCTTAATGGGTTCGGAAAGTTGGGTACGTATGGGGAAGGTGAGAAATGGCCCAACACCCCCACAATGCCTGGTTCATTGGAACTGGCCTCCTTTTACAGGTCTTAATATTATAAAATTCTTAAATATAACAACATTATCCATATTACACACAATAATTAAAAGAAAACATTAATATATTAAAATCAAAGCAAGGTCCAAGCAAAACAAATAAATGGACATCCATCCAAGGATGGAAATGTCACATCCCAAAGTTTAGGTAGTCGAGTATTAGGCAAGAAGGACATAAATAAGTGGTCAAATAGAGGCTCGAGATAGTCAAAAACAAAATTAGTGTGCAAAGGAGGCCCGTGAAGTCGACGGGACCTAAAGGTAATTTTTCGAAAGGCCGAGGACCTAAGAGTAATTTTCTGAAAAGTTGTGTCGGTTCTTAATAGTGACCCTAACGGATGCCATAAATGTGTTATCGGGATTAATCGGGTCGTAATGGTGGCGCACGATTTTTCTAGAAAATGCACGGTTTGTAAGTTACGGGTGATTTTCCGACAAGGGCATTTTGATAAACACATGTAAAGGATCAAAAAACACCACCATCACCACTTTTCTTCTTCCTTAGGTCGTGCTCCCCCCCTCCCTTCCATTTTCAAGGAAAAAATTTTCAAGTTTAAGCCATTTTTCAAGTGACATTCAATAGGAAATAAGGTAAGATACCATCCTAAGTCTTATTCTTTCATTAGAATTAGGAATTAGGCTATGTTTAGGAAGATTTGATAATATGTTCATGTTGGGAAAGTATTAGTAAGTTGATGATTATGGTGAAAAAATGATAAACTACTTAAAGGAAATGATGAAAATGGTGATTATTAGTAAGAATAAGTAAAGGATTGTTAGGAAATCATAAGGTAGCATCATGTTCATATCTCGGGTTTGTTCTTACATATGTGACATGTTAAATTAATAGGAAATCAAGGAGATTGGAGAGAAAAAGAAATTAAATAGATAAGAAGAGCAAGGAAAAGCAAGGTTTGGTACTTTAACTAATTGTTTGTTCATTTTCTTGAAATTTTTCTGTTTTAGAATTAGTGAAATGCTGTGACTTGTATGATTTTTAATTAAATATAGAAAAATGTTTTTGAAGTGAATTTTTGATATGTTGTGCCTCAATGCGTATAGAATGACTGAAAAATATTTTGAGTTGAATTTGGAATGGTTATGATTATTAAAAAATTATTTCTCTTAGACCTGCTCTAGGAGGTGCCTTGACTGAGACAGTCATGTTTCCGGATTTTTAATAAACTTTAGAAACATAATCTTCAATTGAATTTTGGATATGTTGTTGTTTAGTGAGTCTGGTATTTGGGAAAAATAATTTGGAACCACATTAATTGAATTTAATTTACGAAATTTACAAAATTCAGAACTGCTGCCAGGATGCAGGGCAACTAGAGCAATCTGGTTGGGTGAACTACTTGACCACGATTTTGAGTCCAGTTTGATCTGAACTTTTAAAGGAATGATTTTAAGATCTAAAACTAAATTCTGTAAAAATTTAGGGTTTTTAGTCAAGTAGATTATTTTATACAATTTTTCAAAATAGGGATCAAGTTGAGTCCAAAACCAGAATTTACTATTCATATGGTCATTTTGCTAATATTCATTTGGTCATTTTTCAAAAGTAATCCAATTGATTCCTTATGCATATAAATGAGCATAATATGTTATTAAAATGACAAAATATGATATTTCATGTTGAAATAATATAAGAAACATAAGTCGATAATTGTATAATGCATATTCGATTAAGAAATGGCATGAAAATTTTGGCTCCACTGGGTATCTGGGATAGTACTGAGTAGGGTAAGGGTATGATATGTTATACTATATGCAGTGCTGCTTTAATATAGGACTTCGGTCCCAGTTGTATAGGGTGATGACCCGAGCTATATAGGACTTCGGTCCGAGTTATATAGGGCAATCGCTCGAGTTATATAAGACTCCGGTCCGAGTGCTTCGGCCACAGATTCCATAGGGCTTGGTCCAAAATTTTTTTAGGGCCACAGCCATAGAATATATATACAGTTGTTTCAGTTAGTTCCTTACCATACGTTAGTCTAACAAATTACCTTGTGGAGCAAATTAATAAAATGATAATAACTGAATATATGACATGTATGGATTGTTTTTATTGTGATATTATTTTTCAATACGACTCATTGCTTTTAAAAGTGCATTATGCTTTTATTATTTATTTTCTGTAATTAGTTAAAGTACCCACTAAGCAATGCTTAGCGAGTGTAGTTTCTTCTAAACTCGTAGGCTATTAGCAAGGAGCCAGTAGCGAGCAGAGGAGTCCTGCGATCTGTCGGTCATCAACAAACTTAGGTGGTGCTCTTCATTTTGTATTTTGGTATTAGAAACTGGCATGTACTTATTTGAATAATACAAAGAGATAACTTGATGTAGCATGTAAATCTAGTAATGTATAATAACTGTATGGTTTTAAATTGAGTTGGGTTGTGAATATAGAAGTGTAAATTCTTCTTGTAGGATTGTAGTTGAGGTTATAAGGGTGGATTATTGGGAGTGTGCTTGAGTTGAATTGTGAAACAAAATGTTTTTCAAAAATAAAAAAAAATCAGTTTTGTTGACACTTGGGACCTAGAATTTTAAGGGAGACTCCATCAAAATTTTTGGAAATTTTTTATAAGGAACATTAAGTAAGCTGACATAACCAGAGCTCATATCCCGATGTAGCATTCCTCCTCGGCTTATTCATAGGTCGGGAAGGAGTGTTATAGGAAATATGTCCATACATCACATGCCTAAATAGGACACCCACCGAAAGGTAGAAACATGCCCTTTACATAGGTTCTAAAATAGAAAAAGCAAATTAAATTACATGATGTTTAACTAATGAGGTACCCACCAAGTGGAAACATACCTCTTACAACTTTTGGTAATCTAAATTAATTGATAAAAGTAAATAATCTTTCATCATAAATAAATCATTCATCAAAGGTATTAAATATCAATAGAAAGTAAACATCCATCCATGATAAATAAAATAAACCAAGCATTGAACTTAAAGCATATAAAATAAATCAAAACATAATCAAATATGGAATTGAATAAGGTAAATAAAAATCCAAATTATGGCTACTGTTTCCATTTAGGATCCTTTATTTCATATGTTTAGGGTTTTGGATTTTTGAATTTAAACTACTGTGACTTTTTAAAGAATTAAAATAAATTAAGGATTTTATGTTTTAAAAGGTTGATAAGACACTTTGATAAAACGAATTAAGGTTTGAATGGTGAAATCATGAAACTAGGGTTTTGGACACTTTAAAAAACTTTTGATTTGTGGTTTTAAATGATGATTTCAAGCTTACTGTGTAAAATTAAAATATTTGTGGTTTTATGGTTTTTAAAGTTTTAAAGGATTAAAGTTTAGAAAAAGATAGGGTTTAAAGTTTTAAAGGGGTTAGAGTTCACTATTTTAGGTTTTGGAGTTGAATTTGGGTTTAATGTTTTAGAATTTAGGGTTTCGGTGGATGTTTAGGCTTTTAGGGCTTGAAAATCAATTTGATACTTTAATGAGATTTTATGATAGTAAACCAAATGAATTAAAGTTTTTATAAATAGAAAAGATGTTTTTTAAGGCTTTTTGAAAGAAACAGAACCAAGTTTAAAGTTTTGAAAGAAACAGAATCAAATTTTGGTTTTGTTGAAAAACACGTTCAATTAGGGTTTTAAGATTTTGAAGAAGTAAAAATTAAAAATTTTAAGCCTTTTTGGCAAATAAAGCAACGGATTAGTGTTTTTAACTTTAGAAAAGCTAAATTAAAGTTCTAAGGTTTTTGATTTAAAAAATAAAATTTCATAGTTTATGCTACTGTGAAAAAATAAAACAAAAAGAATTTAATACATACCTCCTTTTTTTTATTCCTCCAAAAATAATTCTTCTTGGATGAATTAAAATAAAGACAGTTGTTGCCTTTTGAATTCCTTAAATCGTGTCCCTTCTGTTCCAGAAAAAATAAATTGAATTGGTCATTTTCATTCACTGATTTGGTTTCAACTCTTTCAAGCTACTGCCCCTTTTTTAATTTTCGGCCTCCCCTCAATTTGATTGCCTTTGGTCCTTATTTATAGAGTTTTCATATGGTTTATTCCTAATTAATCATGGCAATTAATATTGATAAGAAAAGGAAACCGAAACCTAATTGAATTAGGTTTCGAAAAATTTGCATCGAAAAAAATGCGCTGCCGAAAAAAATTGCCGTAGGAAAAAATGCGCTGGCAAAAAAATTTGCCGAGGGAAATTGCGGCAGGGGGCGGGGAGCGGGCGTCTCCCGCAGGAAATTCCTGCGGGTGACCATTTCGCCGCAGAATTTTTCTGCTGGCAAAATGGCTTGTGCCATTTCGCCCGCAGGAAATTCCTGCGGGCGAAATGCCCACGGGCCCACGCGACGATTTTTTTGTCACCGTTTTTTTCGACTCTGATTTTTTTTTATTTTTATTTTTACTTTTATTTGTTTATTTTTATTTTTTATTAATAAAAATTAGATACTAAAGCAAAAATTATTTAACAAAAATTATTTTGGACCAATTAGACGGTCAATGACACGCCTATGTCTTTAGGCATGTCAGTTGAAGGATTTTGCCCAAAATAGCCCTTTTCCTTGTCTTTCATTCATGATTCATGACTTGCATAGCTATATCTTTATATATTTTGAATTAAAAATGCATATGTGATTAGAAAGTGAATAATTATGATAAAATATGTTGATTATGCAAAATGTTGGTATGTTGATGAGTCATATGGTGAGTGTAGCTCATGCTTGCATGATGAAAATATTAAATGGGAAATGGGGTTGGATGTCAAGTGTAACACCCCTACATCCTGTACACGCACACTACAAAACACCTCAATGTAATATACGTACACTGAATATAGGGATGCTATGGTTATCTTTAACATTTAAATCATTTTAAAGTATAAGATATTCTTTCTCATTATACATTATAGAAAATAAAGTAATTAACTTGTAATATAAGCAAAATAGATATATACGTTTACTTAATACGCAGCGGAACTTATAAAATATTTACATATATGAATACATTCAAATCCATATTTACAATTATACATATGTTTACATTAGAATCAATACTTTACAAAATATAAAGAAGTTATACACAATTGACAGCCCTTCTCTGATCTTTAAGTCCCATAAATAAAATCTTCAATGCCTAGTCTCACTCGGTCTCAAGGAACTCTCGGGTTCAACCCTATCACCTGCGCGATCAACCACTATCGCGCTAAGCCAACGGCTTAGTAGTACATAGTTTACTAACAATATGCTTTAATGCAATGCAATGTCACACATTTTCATAATAAAGACAACATCATAGGTGGAAAGCCTTTATATTTCATAAACCATACACATATAAACATATCACATTTCAAAGTCCTTCCATTGATCTCATTATTCAATTATTTTACCATTAATAAATCACATTTAAACAAAGACAAGCATGGGCCCAAAAGACACTAATATGCCATTCAATTTTCAGAGTTAATGTTTTTGTTCAATTATCACATTCACCATTATCATAATCCCAACTAGGCTTCAAGGATTAGGTTCAACCAAGCTTCAAGGGGAACAAAGCATGCTAAGTATCAACCCAACTTGGCTTCAAGAACCAACCCAACCTAGCTTCAAGGGTTGTAACATCTCAATTAGGCTTCAAGGACTAGACCCAACTAAGCTTCAAGGGGAGTAAAACATGTTAAACTTCAACCCAACTTGGCTTCAAGGATCAATTCCAACCTAACTTCAAGAGATTGTTACTAATAGGCATGCCACCAATCAACAAAACTCTGAAAATGGAATAACACATTAGACACACAATTCATTCATTATTTCATTATCAATTCCATTCTCAATCTTCATTATCAATTAGGCAAACATGCCTCATTAAAGTCATTATAGTCAATCACAATGGTTTTATATTCCATCACATCTCAATCCACATTATAGCAATTCATCTTTCAAATGCACAATCAATTACATCATCATATCCTTCACATTATACATAAAGCATCATTGATATAAACATAACAAAGTACATTATTCATATAATTCAACAATGTAATAATGCAATATTTGTACTTACCTCAATAACAATTCACACAACTCTAAACACTTCCTTTTCCAAGATTCTTTTACTTCTTAGATCAATGACAAATCACTTTCTTCAAGACCTAATCCAAAAATAATAACATACACTTGCTTAGGGATACTCATGAGATAATCAAGTTAAGAGTTAACTAGGGCAACTCTAAACATGACACGCTCAACCACACGGGCGTGTCCCTGACCGTGCCCTAACTCCACAACACAGAAGCTTTTACATGCTCGGAACCACGGGCGTGTTACTGGGCGTGTAATACATTCTGCCTCTCAGAGAAACATCGACACATCCAATGACGTGAGCGTGCTCATGGCCGTGTCAATTCTCTAATCTCACAGTAGCTATGACACGCTCAATAACACGGGCGTGTTACGAGTCGTGTCAATCCTACTGCCACCAACACAATTGACACGCCTAAGAATCTGAACGTGCTCATGAGCGTGTCAGGCCAAAAACCCAGATTCCGGCCAAAACAACAAAACACCCAACAAAACACTTCTTTTCACCAACATCCACTTCAAACAAACTTAACAAAACATACCCAAAAACCATCTTAAACTTACAAAAACACCTAAACAACTCCACACCTACATCAAACACAAATCACAAATATCATCACAAACCCTAAACACAAATACAACACCATCTCTTCCAACCAACTTACTCTTTTCTTCAATCCATCCTTAAAATCCATAATCAATTTAATCAAACACTCTTAAACATATCACAATCAAACAACACACCCTTAAATAATCTATCAAACTCAAATACAACTTCAAATAAGCAAAGAAATCAAAAGAGGACTTACCAAAGTAATGAAACTTCTTGAATCACCAACTTGATCACTTAGATCTTCCTTCAATTTGAGCTTCGAACATTAAAATCCTCTCTTGCTCTCTTGTTTTCTCTTGTCTTTGGATGAGCCGGCCAACACAATGGAAAAGAAGAAAAGAACATAAAGAAACAAAGTCAAACTTCTCTTTAAATCTCCACCAAGTATTCCAAAACAAGGAATTACCTAAACACCCTCTTTTAATTTGTTTTAACATCCTTCTTAATCACTTGCCCTCTTTAGTAAATTCACAATCAACAAATAAAATATCTTCTTCCCTTGACCACCCATTTGACTTGCATATATGTTATATATATTACCATATATACAACATATACATTCCCTCTAAACAATCTTTTCCTTCCAAAACACATATACATTTGATTCAAATCAAACAACAATTATATCAAAACTTCTAGGGTACACTTTGGGATACTACAATTCTCCCCCTCTAAAAAGAAATTTCGTCCTCAAAATTTACCTGATATCAAGTCTGAAATAGTTGAGGATACTGATCTCGCATTTTTTGTTCACTTTCCCAAGTTGCCTCTTCCTTTGCATGATTCTTCCACAAAATCTTCACAAGTGGCACTTTCTTATTTCTCAATTCTTTCACTTCACGTGCCAAAACAGCAACTGGTTCTTCTTCAAATGTCAGATCCGGACTCACTTCAATAGATTCAATTGGCAAAACATGAGATGGATCCGACCTGTACCTCCTCAACATAGAAACATGGAATACATTATGGATCCTATCCAACTCAGGTGGCAAAGCAAGCCGATAAGCAACTGGTCCAATTCTTTCCAATACTTCATAAGGTCCAATGAAACGAGGACTCAGCTTCCCTTTTCGACCAAATCTCAATATATTTTTCCAAGGAGACACTTTCAAAAATACTTTATCTCCCACATTATACTCAATGTCTCTCCTCTTCAAATCTGAATAAGATTTCTGCCGATCTGAAGCTGCTTTTAACCTATCCCGAATCATTTTCACTTTCTCTTCAGTTTCTTTAACCAAATCAGGACCAATTAACTTCCCTTCTCCAGTTTCATTCCAACATAGAGGCGTCCTACATCTTCTACCATAAAATGCCTCAAATGGTGCCATCCCAATGCTAGATTGATGACTGTTATTGTATGCAAATTCCACAAGGGGCAAGAATCTATCCCAACTCCCAGAGAAATCAATGACACAGCTTCTCAACATGTCCTCGATAATTTGTATCACTCTCTCTGATTGCCCATCTGTCTGCGGATGAAAAGCAGTGCTAAAATGCAATCGAGAACCCAAAGCACCATGTAAACTCTTCCAAAATCTTGAAGTAAACCGGGGATCTCGATCAGACACTAAAGAAATTGGGACACCATGCAACTTCACAATCTCATGAATATACAGCTCAGCTAACCTCTCCAGAGAATAATCCATCCGAACCGGAAGAAAATGAGCTGTCTTAGTCAACCTATCAACAATCACCCAAATAGCATCATGCTTTCTTTGTGTTAATGGTAGACTAGACATAAAATCCATGGTTACTCTTTCCCATTTCCATTCAGGCACTGATAAAGGTTGAAGTAACCCTGTTGGAACTTGATGCTCAGCTTTTACCCTCTGACATGTGAGACATTTGGATACAAACTCCGCTATGTCTCGCTTCATACTGGACCACCAGTAATACTACTTCAAATCATGATACATCTTTGTATTGCCCGGATGCATAGCAAATACTGACTGATGTGCTTCTTCTAAAATAATCCTTCTCAAATTAGCATCATCAGGTACACACAATCTGTTCTTAAACCAAAGACTCCCATCACTTCTCACAATAAATTCTCGACTCTTTCCATTCTGGCAATTTGAAACAATCTTTTGAATCTTCTCATCAGCCAATTGAGTCTCTTTAATCAGATCCAACAATACCGGTTTCAATTGCAACTGTGCCAACAATGCACCATCATCACAAGATACAAAGCTAGCATGCAACACTCTCAACTCAACAAGCAACGAAAGTGAATAAATAGTCAAACCTGCTAAAGACTTTCGACTCAAGGCATCAGCAACAACATTTGCCTTACCAGGATGATAATCAATCAGACAGTCGTAGTCTTTGATCAACTCCAACCATCGTCTCTGCCGAAGATTGAGCTCTCTCTGAACCCCCAAATATTTCAAACTTTTATGGTCTGTATAGATAAAACACTTCTCCCCATACAAATAGTGTTGCCAAATCTTCAATGCAAACACAATAGCTGCTAGCTCTAAATCATGGGTTGGATAATTGAGCTCATGCGGTTTCAACTGTCAAGAAGCATAAGCTATAACTTTACCTTCTTGCATCAAAACACAACCCAAACCATTATGTGAAGCATCACTATAAATCACATATGGTTTATCTTCCACAGGTAAAGTAAGAACAGGCGCTTGAGTCAGCATTTCTCTCAACTGTTCAAAGCTAGCCTGACACTGATCTGTCCACACAAATCTAACTCCCTTTCGAAGTAATCTGGTAAGTGGAGTAGCTGTCAAAGAAAATCCTTTCACAAACCGTCGGTAATAGCCTGCCAAACCCAGAAAACTTCTAACTTCAGTCACAGACTTTGGTAGACTCCAATTCAAAGTAGCTTCAACTTTACTCGAATCAACTCTAATACCCTATGCTGAAACTATATGACCGAGAAAAGTTACTTGGTCAAGCCAAAACTCACATTTCGACAGTTTAGCAAACAATTGTTTCTCTCTCAAAATTTGCAGCACAATCTGCAGATGCTTGTCATGCTCCTCCTTATTACGCGAATACACTAAGATATCATCGATAAAAACTACCACAAACTGATCCAAATAGGGCCTAAACACCCTATTCTTCAAGTCCATAAAAGCTGCAGGTGCATTCGTCAAACCAAAAGGCATAACTAGAAACTCATAATGCCCATACCTTGTGCGAAAGGCTGTCTTAGGAACATCTTCAGCTCTAACCCTCAACTGATGGTACCCTGATCTCAAATCAATCTTGGAAAACACTGCTGCACCCTTCAATTGATCAAAGAGATCATCAATTCTAGGTAACGGATATTTATTTTCAACAGTCACCTTGTTCAATTGCCTATAATCGATACATAATCTCATAGTACCGTCCTTCTTCTTCACAAACAAAACAGGAGCTCCCCACGGTGAAACACTAGGGCGAACAAACCCTTTATCCAACAACTCTTGCAACTGTACCTTCAATTCTTTCAATTCAGCAGGTGCCATTCTATAAGGAGTAATAAAGATAGGAGTAGTACCAGGCAGTAATTCAATACCAAACTCCACATCTCTCTCAGGAGGCAACCCTGGCAACTCCTCTGGAAACACATCTGAAAACTCTGCAACTGTGGGTATACTATCAAGTTGAGAACTCACTACTCTAGTATCCAAAATATGAGCTAGATAAGCATCACACCCTTTTCTAATCAACCTCCTAGCTGCAACAGCTAAAACAAACAAGGATGCTAGCTGTCCCTGCTCACTAGATACTATCACATCTCTACCATCACTGGTTCTCAAGGTAACAAGTTTCTTTTGACAATCTACCACAGCTCCATGTCTAGATAACTAGTCCATGCCTAGGATCAAATCATATTCCTTAAAAGGCATTTCAATCAAATCTCCACGAAACTCCTCACCTTGCACCACTACTGCACTATCTCGGTGCACCTTGCTAACAATCACACTATGCCCTAAAGGATTTGTCACCAATGCATCAAATCCTAGGGATTCAGCATACAATTCAGACATAGGCAAAACAAATGCACTAATATATGAATAAGTAGATCCTGGATCAATCAAAGCAAGTACTGAAATACCAAATAAAGAGAAAGTACCCGCTATGACTGCTGAAGCATCTGGCTGCCTCTGCATCACATATACCCTCTGAGAAGATCCGGCTTCCTCTAATCTACTATCCCTGGATGTAGAGCCTCCTCTCTGACTGAACCCAGATCTGCCTCCTCTGCTGACACTTCTGCCTCCTCGACCTCCCCTCACACTAGGTCGAGAAGCTGCAGAATCTACCGACATATGCTCCTGCCTCTCAGGACACTCTCTAACAAAATGATCAGGCGACCCACATCTGAAACATACCCCTGCTACACCTGTCTTCCAACAAGTACCACCATGTGGCCTACCACAATGAATACTTATGGGTAGAGTGGATCTCTAATTCACTGGGGTCGGAGCACTCGCCACTGAAACTGTAGGTCTCAATCTCTGCCTCTGAAACTATACTGATCTACCAGCTGGCCTCTGACTCCTACTACCCCGAGGAATAAAACTTCCTTTACCTCTCTTCACAGATGAAGACCCTGCTTCAAACTGGGGTCTCCTAACCCTGATCTCTTCCTCAGACGCAGCTGCTGCAATGCCCTGAGCTCTCTCCACACTCCTAGCTGCTGCAACAAGCTGGGAAAAATCATGATATCTAGATCCGGCCACAAGACACATAATAGAGGGCCTCAATCCCTCCTCAAATCTCCTGCACCTATCAATCTCATCATATATAATACCCCCAGCATAATGGCTCAACCGGATGAACTCAACTTCATATTCTGTTACTGTCCGGTTGTCTTGTTTCAAACTCAAAAACTCCATCTTCTTCACATCTTTATACTCCCTTGGAGTATACTTCAATTCAAACTCTCTTAGAAAATCAGTATAGGACAATGTAGGTGGATCATCCATAGCATGGGGCACTGTCTTCCACCAATCATATGCATCCTTCTGCAACAATGATCTTGCATAATCAAATTTTTCTTCTAGAGTGGCTTGCAACTGAATGAATATTCTCTGTACTTTATCTAGCCACTGCTCAGCTACAGCTGGATCAATAGTACCCAAAAAATCTTCAGCTCCATACTTCCTTAATTTATCGTAATGTCTCACTGATAGCAAAGGCTGTGGGGGTGGTGGCGGTGGTTGCACTGGTGCTTGCCTCAATATCTCTACCACATGCCTAAGCAAAACTGGCGGAACCTCCTCACCAGCTGGTCTCCCCGACACAGAAGCAGGTACCTCTCCAGCACTATCCACTCTAACTCCATCCCTAACCTCATCCGGAGCTACACTCTTAGCACTACTCTCTACTGACCGACGTAAGTGAGAATCCATCACAACCTATATCTGCAAACACAGCAGAATACATCTCATTAAAGATCAGAGACTACCGATACCAAACATGTATGTTATTCAAAAACTAACTTTTAAAGTCAAAATATTCTTTTTCTTACATTTTACCTAGGTTGAGAATCTCAAACCTAGGCTCTGATACCAAAACAATTGTAACACCCCTACATCCTGTACACGCACACTACAAAACACCTCAATGTAATATACGTACACTGAATATAGGGATGCTACGGTTATCTTTAACATTTAAATCATTTTAAAGGATAAGATATTCTTTCTCATTATACATTATAGAAAATAAAGTAATTAACTTGTAATATAAGCAAAATAGATATATACGTTTACTTAATACGCAGCGGAACTGTAACACCCCCATATCCAATGCACACACACTACAACCACAACAATGTAGCATAAGTGCACCAAACATAGGGATGCTACGGTTTTCTTAATATTCAAAACACTTTAAACTTGATACAATACCTTTATCATTATACATTATAGAAAAGTAAATCATTTACTGATAAAACAAAACATATTAGTTATATATATATATACATTTAAATATTACACAGTGGAAGTTATAAAATATGTACATATTTACACATTAAACATTTCTTTACAAAATATACAGAAGTATACATGATTGGCAATTCTCTTCTGATCTTTAAGTTCCCAAAATCAACTCTTCAAGGTCTACTCTCACTTGGTCTTGATGAACTCTCGGGTTCAACTCTATCAACTCTATTACCTGCGCGATTAAACACTATCGCGCTAAGCCAACGGCTTAGTAAGATAAAACATGCTAATGGTATGCTTTAATGTAATGCAATTTCACATATGTTAATGATAAGATCAACATCATACATATAAAGTTAACCACATAATTATGCATTTCACAAATCATAGTCATATGAGCATACCACATTTCAACATCTTTCCACATTCAACATTAATCAATCATACTCAATAAACAACATCCCATTTCATTAGCTCATAACATTATTTAGGACATTTATATAACCTTGACACCTATGGGCCCAACAAGTATTTAATACGATATTCAGAGTTCAGAGTTACTGATTTGGTTCATAGTCACAATAATCACGCCCGTAGGCAATGTATATACATGTATCTCTATCCATGGATAGTGTAACAGACCCAGTCTCTTGGACCATCACTCAACACATATGAGGAGATCCTCAACCCGGCAAGACTGTTACAAATCATATATCTTATATTCACAATTCTCATAGTGTAACAGACCCAGTCTCTTGGACCATCAACTCAACACATATGAGGAGATCCTCAACCCGGCAAGACTGTTACCTTTCATCATTTCTTAGGCATGCCACCCAAATCCAGAACTCTGAAACTGAATAACATATTAAACAAACAATACATTTATTATATAGTTACCATTTCCATTCTCAAATTCTCATCATCATAGCCAATCACAATGGCATTGTCTGATATCATATCTTATTTGAATTATCATTGCATCTTTGATATACATTTCAATTTCAAGGTATATTACTCATGAAACACATTACCATTCACAATGCATAACATAACATTGTTCAATCTCAACAATGCAATTAGGGCAAAGAACAATTGATATGATTCATAGTTTTAGGACCTTACACATGCATTTGACTATATCATTCACAACCTAATCCAAAAGGAATATTAGCAAAATGACCATATGAATAGTACATTCTGGTTTTAGACTCCATTTTATCCTTATTTTGAAAAATTGTATAAAATAATCTACTTGACTAAAAATTCTAAAATTTTTACAGAATTTAGTTTTGTATCTTAAAATCATTCCTTTAAAATTTCAGATCAAACTGAACACAAAATCTTGGTCAAATAGTTCACCTAACCAGACTGCCCCAATTGCCCTGCATCCTGGCAGCAGTTCTGAACTTTGTGAATTCCATAAATCAAATTCAATCAACGTGGTTCCAAATTATTTTTCTCAAATACTAGACTCACTAAGAAACAACATATCCAAAATTCAATTGGATATGATGTTTCTACATTTTATTAAAAATCCCGAAATATAGCTGTCTCAGTTAAGGTACCTGCTGGAACAGGTCTAATAAAAATAATCTTCCTAAACTCATAACCATTCCAAAATCGAATCAACATATTTTTCAGTCATTCTAGACTCATAGAGGCACAACATATCAAAAATTCACTTCAAGAACATTTTTCTATAATTAATTAAAAATCATACAAGTCACAGCCTTTACTAATTGTAAAACAGAAAGAAATTTCACTAAACACAACTCTTACTCAACACAATCACTTCCAACACCTTCACCAACTCAACTTCTCATCTATCAAGCAAAATCAATACTTAAAATCACACCCTAAGCAACTTAATCATACCATCATCAAATCACAACTCAACTCAAGCATAACTTCAAAAATAACAAGGGTAAACAAGAGAAAACTTACCAAATAATGAAATTCCTTGAAACTCCAACTTGTAACTTTGAAAACTTCCTTCACTTTGAGCTTGAAATCATCAAAACCATCACTTGTTCTCTTGCTCTCTTGTCTCTTTGGTGAGCCGGCCACACAACAACTAGAAGAAGAAGAAATGATGAAGAAACACAAAGTCAATAGGCATTAAATACCCATCCAAAAGAAAATTACTATAATACCCTCATCCATTTAACTAAGCTTTTGTCATATCTATACCCATTTAAGTAATTTCACAACCAACACAAAAATATCCTCTTTCCTTGACTTTCCATTTTGACCACTTTATATGTTATATATATCACCATATAAGCAACATATACAATTATCTCTAAACCCTCTTTTCTTTCCCAACCACCAAACTAAAACATTCTCTTCCAATTTCTTATCAACTTATCATATATACATAATTCAAGTGCAACAACAATAACACCAAGACTATTAGGGCATAATTAGGGATATTACAGGAACTTATAAAATATTTACATATATGAATACATTCAAATCCATATTTACAATTATACATATGTTTACATTAGAATCAATACTTTACAAAATATAAAGAAGTTATACATGATTGATAGCACTTCTCTGATCTTTAAGTCCCAAAAATAAAATCTTTAATGCCTAGTCTCACTCATTCTCGAGGAACTCTCGGGTTCAACCCTGTCACCTGCGCAATCAACCACTATCGCGCTAAGCCAACGGCTTAGTAGTACATAGTATACTAACAATATGCTTTAATGCAATGCAATGTCACACATTTTCATAATAAAGACAACATCATAGGTGGAAAGCTAATATCACACCTTTATATTTCATAAACCATACATATATAAACATTTCACATTTCAAAGTCCTTCCATAGATCTCATTATTCAATTATTTTACCATTAATAAATCACATTTAAACAAAGACAAGCATGGGCCCAAAAGACACTAATATGCCATTCAATTTTCAGAGTTAATGTTTTGGTTCAATTATCACATTCATCATTATCATAATCCCAACTAGGCTTCAAGGATTAGGTTCAACCAAGCTTCAAGGGGAACAAAGCATGCTAAGTATCAACCCAACTTGGCTTCAAGAACCAACCCAACCTAGCTTCAAGGGTTGTAACATCTCAATTAGGCTTCAAGGACTAGACCCAACCAAGCTTCAAGGGGAGTAAAACATGTTAAACTTCAACCCAACTTGGCTTCAAGGATCAATTCCAACCTAACTTCAAGAGATTGTTACTAATAGGCATGCCACCAATCAACAAAACTCTAAAAATGGAATAACACATTAGACACACAATTCATTCATTATTTCATTATCAATTCCATTCTCAATCTTCATTATCAATTAGGCAAACATGCCTCATTAAAGTCATTATAGTCAATCACAATGGCTTTATATTCCATCACATCTCAATCCACATTATAGCAATTCATCTTTCAAATACACAATCAATTACATCATCATATCCTTCACATTATACATAAAGCATCATTGATATAAACATAACAAAGTACATTATTCATATAATTCAACAATGTAATAATGCAATATTTGTACTTACCTCAATAACAATTCACACAACTCTAAACACTTCCTTTTCCAAGATTCTTTTACTTCTTAGATCAATGACAAATCACTTTCTTCAAGACATAATCCAAAAATAATAACATACACTTGCTTAGGGATACTCATGAGATAATCAAGTTAAGAGTTAACTAGGGCAAACTCTAAACATGACACGCTCAACCACACGGGCGTGTCCCTGACCGTGCCCTAACTCCACAACACAGAAGCTTTTACACGCTCGGAACCACGGGCGTGTTACTGGGCGTGTAATACATTCTGTCTCTCAGAGAAACATCGACACGTCCAACGACGTGAGCGTGCTCATGGCCGTGTCAATTCTCCAATCTCACAGTAGCTATGACACGCTCAATAACACGGGCGTGTTACGGGTCGTGTAAATCCTACTGCCACCAACACAATTGACATGCCTAAGAATCTGAATGTGCTCATGGGCGTGTCAGGCCAAAAACCCATATTCCGCCCAAAACAACAAAACACCCAACAAAACACTTCTTTTCACCAACATCCACTTCAAACAAACTTAACAAAACATACCCAAAAACCATCTTAAACTTACAAATACACCAAAACAACTCCATACCTACATCAAACACAAATCACAAATATCATCACAAACCGTAAACACAAATACAACACCATCTCTTCCAACCAACTTACTATTTTCTTCAATCCATCCTTAAAATCCATAATCAATTTAATCAAACACTCTTAAACATATCACAATCAAACAACACACCCTTAAATAATCTATCAAACTCAAATACAACTTCAAATAAAGCAAAGAAATCAAAAGAGGACTTACCAAAGTAATGAAACTTCTTGAATCACCAACTTGATCACTTAGATCTTCCTTCAATTTGAGCTTAGAACATTAAAATCCTCTCTTGCTCTCTTGTTTTCTCTTGTCTTTGGATGAGCCGGCCAACCCAATGGAAAAGAAGAAAAGAACATAAAGAAACAAAGTCAAACTTCTCTTTAAATCTCCACCAAGTGTTCCAAAATAAGGAATTACCTAAACACCCTCTTTTAATTTGTTTTAACATCCTTCTTAGTCACTTGACCTCTTTAGTAAATTCACAATCAACAAATAAAATATCTTCTTCCCTTGACCACCCATTTGACTTGCATATATGTTATATATATTACCATATATACAACATATACATTCCCTCTAAACAATCTTTTCCATTCCAAAACACATATACATTTGATTCAAATCAAACAACAATTATATCAAAACTTCTAGGGTACACTTTGGGATATTACATCAAGAGTGAATTATAAATGAATAATGAATATGATAAAGATGAGATGAATATGATATTACTGTTAGTTTGGAAACTTAATATAATCTTAGTTAATGAGAAACTCCAAAGTATGGAGTATTGAATTAAGTGTTATGAGCTGAGAAAGAAAGAAAGGATTTTAGTTGTATAAATGAGATAAACAGATTAATGTTATTAATATCTTGGTATAAAACATGCCTTGATGATATTGAAATACTTTATACTTATAAGTTATACTACAATATTAGCAATTTAATGTGAAATATGTGCGTGAAGTGTTGTGCAATGTGAGTGAGCTATAGAATTATGGCAAGTAATAATGTTATATGAAGATTGAAAAGCCATGAAATGTGTATTGATAATTATTTTGCATTTCGTATGAGGCATGGTCTTGGCTTTAGAGAAGACGTGCTATTGTTGTGATAGTCATGTATTGTAAAATGTGGATGTGATATTTGTTAAAGATATGAGAAGTGCAATTTGTGCACAAAAATGTGGATGTAAGCCACATTGGCATTATATATGATGATGGTTGATGGAAACAATGATATGAGTTGATATGTGAAAATATGTTGAAAATAAATGTGTATTGTGTATACCTTATACAATATCTAGTTGCTAGAAGATTGCGCTTGGTAATTGGCATGCCTTACATGATGGGGTGGAGTCACTGGGTGCCACAGAGATGTTACTACTCTCCTAAGTTAGACATTTATGTGTCATTACTGTCGAGATACATTGTGGATGAGACACTGGGTGTCACATATATTGTTATGTCCACTAGCAAGACACATTGGTGTCATTATGAGGTAGGCCAAGGTAATGGTTCTAGAACTAGTTTATTGTATAAGGATAATTGGGCCAAGTGTAAGTGTTTGTGGTAGACAAGAATGATATTATGAATTATGGATAATATATAAAAATATATATTTAAGTATAAATATAAAGCTAATAATAATAAAGATAATACAAAGAATATGATGATAAATGATGTTAGTGTTATGACTGTGATTTTCTGTAATGTATGTATATGCTTTTTATATGTACTACTAAGATTTCGACCTTAGTGCGCTTGTCTGAATCATGTAGGTGAGTAGATTATTGATCTGGGAGTCAGACGATTATGCCACGGGAAGAGTAAGAGTGTTTTGAGACCAACTAAAAGGTGGTGCATGCATGTATAATTTTATTATGTTATATTTTGACAAAAATGTATATGTACATAAGTAGATAATGTAAACTTATATATATATAATATAATGAAAAGTATAATGCTTTTGTAAATGTTACTTTTTAAAGAATGAGATTTGATAATGAAAAATGTTCTTTTATTAAATATATAATTGATGTGGAAATAAGGTAAGGGATTAAACAATACTGTAATGTGACATCCTTATATTTTATATATGCATTTTGTATATACGGGTTATATGTATGGTATGTATATAGGGTATAGGAGTATTACATCAAATCACCTCTTTGCTAACAATGGAGGTTAGCCACGTAGAAAAGCAAAAGAAAGAAGAAGAAAGGAAAATTCTGGAAAATATTTTACTGTCTCATATTTTTTCACTGAGTATATATGTATTATTTAATTAAGATATTTTATATAAAATATTATTATTTTATATTTTAATTTTTAACTTTTCTTCTTTACTACTTATATTTAGCCTTTATATATTATTTATATATAATTTATATTTAACTTTTTATATGTGAAATATATGTTGTTTATACTTCTATCTCTTTTATCTAGACCATCCTTAATCTCTCACCAATTATTGTATAAATAGATTCAATAAAAATCAGGGCATTACAATTCTTTCCCCTTAAATAATTTTATCCTCGAAATTACCTGATGTTAGTTCTGAAAAGTTGTGGATATTGACTTTGTATTGCTTGTTCACTTTCCCATGTAGCCTCTTCCGTTGAGTGATTCCTCGACAAAATCTTCACTAAAGGTAGTTTCTTATTCCTTGATTTCTTTACTTCTCATGCCAAAATTGCTATAGGTTCTTCTTAGTAACTTAGGTTTGGATTCACCTCAATAGATTCAACTGACAATACATGAGATGGATTTGACCTATATCTTCGTACCATAGAAACATGGAATACATTGTGAATTCTATCTAGCGCCGATAATAATGCTAATCTATAGGCAACTGGTCCAACTCTTTCTAACACTTCATATGGCCCAATAAAATATGGACTCAATTTTCCCTTCTTTCCAAATCTCAACACCTTCTTCCATGGAGACACTTTTAAAAACACCTTGTTACCTACATTATATTCTATATCTTTTCTTTTAAAATCAGCATAGGATTTCTATCGGTCTAAAGTTATTTTCAACTGATTCCGAATTATCTTTACTTTCTCTTCTGTTACTTTAATCAATTCAGGACCTACTAATTTCCCTTCTCCAACTTCAACCCAACTTAAAGGTGTTCTGCATTTTCTCCCATATAAAGCTTCATACAGTGCCATACCAATAATAGATTGGTAGCTATTATTATATCCAAACTCAACCAATAGCAAGTGTTTATCCCAACTGCCAACAAAATTAATAACGCAACTTCTCAACATATCCTCCAACACTAATATCACCCTTTCAGATTGTCCAATAGTATGGGGATGGAAAGCAATACTGAAATTTAATCGAGTACCTAATGCATCTTATAAACTATTCTAAAATCTTGAAGTGAATCTACGATCTCAATCTGGCACCAATGAAATTGGAATCCCATATAGTCTTACAATTTCACTGATATAGATTTTTGCTAATTTGTCAAGGGAATAATCCATCCTCACAAGTATGAAATGAGATAACTTTGTCATTCTATCCATAACTAACCAAATTGTATCATGCTTTCTTTGAGTCAGAGATAATCCAGTAACAAAATCCATAGTTACTCTATCCCACTTCCATTCTGGCACCGATAAAGGCTATAACAACTCTGAAGGAACTTCATGTTCAACCTTTATCTTCTGACAAGTGAGACACTTGGATACAAATTCTGCTATATTCTTTTTCATACTCTTTCCCCAGTAATGTTGTTTTAAATCTTGATACATTTTAGTACTCCCAGGGTGCATAGCAAAAGCCGATTGATGTGCCTCTTCTAAAATCTTTTTCTTCAATTTTGCATCTTCTGGTACACACAATCTTGCTCTATACCTCAAACAACCATCATTTCCAATATGAAAATCTCCACTCTCCCCCTTTTGACACTCTTGCATAATTTTCTCAATCTTCACATCTACCTTTTGTGCTTCTTTAATGTATTCTAAAAGTAATGGCTTAGTTTGCAATTGTGCCATAAGTGCACCATTATCATCAATTTCAAATCTAGCATTAAGGCTCTCAATTCAACTAACAACATAAAAGAATAGGCAATTAACCCAATGATTTTCAACTCAGAGCATCAGCAACTACATTAGCCTTGCCAATATGGTAATCAATCAAACAATCATAATCTTTGATCAACTCTAACCATTGCCTTTGTAAAAGATTCAACTCTCTTTGCACACCCAAATACTTCAAACTTTTATGATCTATATAGATAAAACATTTCTCCCCATATAGATAATGTCGCCAAATCTTTAATGCAAACACTATAGCGGCCAACTCTAGATCATGAATCGAGTAATTCAACTCATGTGGTTTCAATTGTCTAGAAGCATAAGCAATGACTCTACCTTCTTGCATCAATACACATCCCAAACCATTATGTGAAGCATCACTATATATCACATATGGTTTGTTTTCTACAGGTAGAGTAAGAATAGGAGCTTGAGTCAACTTATCTGTTAACTGTTCAAAACTCATTTGGCATCTGTCTGTCCATACAAATTTCACTCCTTTCCGAAGTAATTTGGTGAGTGGCATGGCTATCATAGAAAACCCTTTTACAAAATGATGGTAATAACCTACCAATCCCAGAAAACTTCTCATTTCTATAACATTTTTAGGTGGACTCAAATTCAAGATTTCCTCAACTTTACTTGGGTCTACTCTAATCCCTTCTGCTGAAACAACATGTCCAAGAAATGTTACTTGATCTAACTAAAACTCACACTTTGATAATTGTACAAACCATTGCTTTTCCCTTAATGTCTATAATACAATCTGTAAATGTCTATCATGATCTTTCTTACAACGTGAATACACCCAAAATATCATCAATAAACACCACTAAAAATTGATCTAAATAGGGTCAAAAAATTTGATTCATTAAATCCATGAAAACTACTAGTGCATTCGTCAACCCAAAAGGCATCATAAGAAATTCATAGTGTCCATACCTTGTATGAAAAGCAGTCTTAGGTACATCTACCTCTTTGACTGTCAACTAATGATATCCTGATCTCAAATCAATTTTAGAAAACACAAATACTCCCTTTAATTGGTCAAGGAGATCATCAATATGAGATAATGGATATTTATTCTTGATGGTCACATTATTCAACTATCGATAATCAATATATAATCTCAAGGTACCATTCTTCTTTTTAACAAACAAGACTGGTGATCCCCATGGTGAAACACTAAGGGGTATAAATCTCTTATCTAGCAATTCTTGTAACTGCACCTTCAACTCCATCAACTCGGCTGGTGCCATTTGATAAGGGGTATAGAGATAGGAGTGGTACCTGGCATTACATCGATACCAAACTCTACTTCTCTCATTGGAGGTAACCCTGGTATCTCATCTAGGAATACATCTAAAAATTTAGACATTGTAGGAATACTATCAAGCTTAGACTTCTCTACTCTAGCATCAACTACATGTTCCAAATAGGCCTCACACACCTTCATTATCATCCTTCTAGCAGCCATTGTAGAAATAAAAGTAGACAAAAGGTGCCTTGACTCCCCTCTCACTACTACTTCTTTCCCCTCAAGTGTTCCTAAAGTAGCATTCTTCTGCTGACAGTTGACTACAGCTCTATGCCTCAATAACTAGTCGATACCTAAAATAATATCATACTCCCTAAATGGCATCTCAATCAAATCACCGAGAAATTCTTCTTCTTATACCATAATCAAACTATCTTAGTAAACTCTACTAATTATCACACTATGCCTTAAGGGATTAGTCACCAATACATCAAATCCTAAAGATTTATAATGCACATCACTCATAGGCAAAATTGATTCACTAATATATGAATGAGTAGATCCAGGATCTATCAATGCATGCATAGAGGTACCGAATAAAGAAAAAGTACCAGCTATGACATCTGAAGCATCTAGCTTCTTCTGCATCACATAAACTCTCTAAATAGCTCTAGTCTCCTTCAGCCTACTAACAGATGTCGAATCCCCTCTCTAACTAACTCCAAATCTACCACCTCTGCCACCACCTTGACTTCCCCTACCTCCTCTACTGCTCTATTTAGATACTGTTTTATCAACTGATCTCTCATCTGGTGGCTCTAGATAATCTCTAATAAAATGACCTAAAGATCCACACCTAAAACTGCCTCTAAAATCTGCTCCCCAACAAACCCCTCTATGCATTCAACCACACTGGGCATAAGTGGGTGGGGGAGATCTCTGTGCAATTGGGATCAGAGTACTGGCCACTAAAATAGCAGGTCCTTGTCTCTGCCCCTGCTGCTTAAATCCTCTATCAAATTGCCCCTAGCCTCTACCAAACCTTTGTGAAAAACTCCTCGACTCCTCTTAGATGATGAAGACCCTGCCTCTGACTGAGGTCTTCTGTCTCTACTCTTTGGTTTGGCAGTTGCTGCAAGTCCTTGTGCCTTCTCTACACTCCTGGCAGCTGCAACTAACTTGGAGAAATCCTCATACCATGAACCTGCTACCAAACACATGATAGTCAGCCTCAATCTTTGGCACCTATCTATCTCATCAATCAGAATCCTTTATGTATATTTGCTCAGCCCAATAAAATCCTTTTCATACTGTGTCACTGTCTTTATATCTTGCTTTAGACTCAAAAACTCCTTCTTCTTTGCATCTTTATACTCTCAAGGAGTATATTTATTATCGAACTCCTATAGAAAATTGGTATAAGTCAACACCAAAGGATCATCAGTTGCATGGGGAACTATCTTCCACCAATCATAAGCATCCCCCTACAGAAGAGGCATGGTATAGTCAAACTTCTCTTCTGCACTAGCTTATAACTGGATAAATATTCTTTGAACTTTATCCAGCCACTACTCTGCCATAACTAGATTTGTAGTGCCAAAGAAATTAGTAGCTCTGAACTTCCTTAGCTTATCATACTTTCTGGTCGGTAGTTGATGTTGCTGCGGCGGTGGTTGTTGTTATGGCTGCACCAGAACCTGTTGCAATAATTTCACCATATGGAGCACTCATCCTAGTGGAACCGCTTTAACTGCTGGTCTAGCTGGAGCTGATGGCTCCCCAACAGATCATGTATTTGCTCTAGCCATACCATCCCCTAGATCGAAGATCTCTGCACTACCCTCACCTGATCTATCAGATCCAGTCATCTCTACTACCTATATCTGTTACAAAATCAAGGGTTGCCACATTAAAGATCAATTCAAATGCCTATGCATATGCATGTACAACACATTTTTTTAAAATCAACTTTGAAATTCCCCTTTTTCTCTCATACCTAGGTTGAGAATTTCAAACTTATGCTCTGATACCATAATAAATGTAACACCATTACAAACTACCCACACATAGTACGCATCCCCTCAAATATGTAGTATGCACAGATAGGACATAAGAGCATTACTAAAACACATTAAATCGTACCTTATCAGTTTACATTATTTAGTTGATAGTTTATCTTATTATATAGATAAATAAATAGGTATAAGAAAGATAAATCATTTTATAGAAATTTTGCCAGAGTTTCATTTAAAATACGAGTATTACCAAATTCAATCAATTCAACATGTATATAAATATAATAATTCTCAAAATATTCTCTGTCACATCCGCCTACTGCATTTATGCAGTGTAGACACGTGCATAGCGAGAGTAGGGAAAAGGAGAAGATAATTCTTGATAACAGCCCTAGATAAGGTTGTATGACAAAAGGGACATAATTGTAATTTTTAATAAAGTTGGGGACGTAGATGTAATTTCAAAGAAAGTTGCACCGGATGTTCTTAATAGTGCATATAATAGATTTCAAAAATGGAATGTAGAGAAAAACCGGATCGCAACGACGTGTAACGGTTTTTCCAGGAAATGTCCCGTTAAAGAAAAATGAAGAAATGTTGCCTAAGGGCATTTTGGTCATTATCAATTCAAGTTATACATGAATTTAGGGTATGAAATAAAGACGTGAGTACGTAGAGAATGGCGAGAGGTTAAATATGAAACGATCGTCAGTGGAAACGAAGCCGGAGAAAACCCGAGCAAAAATAGGACCTAAAAGGAATTTTGTAAAAAGTTGAGAGCTTATCGGTAATTTTTCAAAATGACTTGGAAACCTAAAATAGACCATATAAATAGAAAGTAGAGGTCGAGAGGATCAAAACTATATATAGTTTGACTCATGGAACTATACGGTTTAAAAGATATGATCGATTAATCGCCGGAACGTAATGTGGCTCGGTTTCGTGTCGGGACCGGATGGGTAACCCGGGACAACTTTATGAGATCCAATGGGAAGAGAGACAAGTGGAAAGAAGTAAAGGAAAAAGGAAGTTATAAAAATCAAAGGTTGGCCAATCAAAAGAAAACATTTAGCATGTGTAATAAATGTGTAATAAATGAAGAAAGAGAAAAAGTGGACAAGTGGGCAAGGTGATCATCATTTCCTTTGTCTATAAATATATGTGATATGAAGAGCAAATTCTCTCTTTTTCCACTCACCAAATTCGGCCAACAAAAGAAAATACCAAGGGACTTCCAAGTTTCTTCAAACTTTGATTTTTAAGGTAAGTTCTAAGGTTTTTAAGTGTGTAGACTTTAATTTTAGTATTAGTTTTAGGTAGTTATATATTTATTGGAAGATTGGGAATTAGAGTCTTATATGGAATTGAAAAACATAATAATAATATTAAGTAAGTGATGAGATTAATTGATTAAATGGAAGAATCAAGATGTAGAAAGATTAATAAGGTTGGATTAGGGGTTTCGGTTGGAAAAGAAATAGAGGATAATTTATTATTTTGAAATTCTAAGGTTTATGTTGTATCTTGAATTGATTGAAGGAGAAATAAAGAATTAAAGAAGGAGAAGAAAGAAAAGTCAAGAGGAATTAAAGAAATAAGGTTTGGTACTCTACCTTTGAATAATTAGTTTGGTACTTTACCTTTGAATAATTAATTTTGGTTTGATGCTTTACAAACTTTGGTTTATGAAAGTTTTGTTGTTGATGCTTAAATATATTGATTTGAGTTAAACATGTAAAAGTTGTCAAAGGGAAGTGTTTGAATCTTCACATTACCATTAAAGAAGCCTTAATATTGATTTGCAAAAGAAAAATAAACTATCCTATGCATTTTATGTGTTTGGGCCGAAATGGTCCCAAAAAGACAGCTTTCTGGACCTTTTTGTGGAAATTGTTTGAGGCAGCAAACGAAGGAATTTTTCAACGAAATTTTACATGCAATTAGTCAACATATGAAATAAGTTTTCTGTAAAATTTCAGCCAAAAATAAGATCATTTACTTGGTCAAATGCATAACTGAAGTGGACTGAAATTTTGACGAAAATCCAGATTTTACTATTCATTTGGTCATGCCATTTTGCGTTGCCGATTTTTCTCGCCGCAATACTATTCATTTGGTCAATTTGGGATATTTTGAGGAATGCTTTGAAATGTTTAATATGTTTATTGTGGATATTAAATATGCGAAAAAGGGGAATGGTTTGACTAAAGAATGTGTTGCGCGGCATAAATGGCAAAGTACAATGGGAATTTAAAATGATTTCGCTAGTCATTCTAAAATGAGGTTTGAGACTTAAATTGAATCATTTTAACCTTTTTGCTCTACTGGATAGTGGGAGTGGTAGATAAGGGTATGGTGCACTATACTAACGCATGCAGTACTGCTCATTATTGTGATATGATATGTTATTCAGTGGTGAGGCCACTGAAGCCAATGGGGAGGCCCATTGGTTATAACCAGGATGGTGAGGGCCATTCCTGTGATCTGATATTGGTGGTGAGGGCCACCTATGTTACAGTGGTGAGGGTCACTGCCTTATCACTATGGTTCCCTATATACCAGTAGAGCCTGAATCAAAGACATATTATTTTTCGTTAAACTATATAATGCCAATGAGTTTGAATTATGATTTTACATTATTGAAAGCATATTACCCTGAATGTACAATAATTTCTATTGGTTTAAGGTTGGTTAAATTATGATTTCATTATTTCCTTTGATTTTGAATACTTTCATATACTACTTTTATTTTTATTGGTAAAGTACCCACTGAGCGACAATGCTCAGTGAGTTAAGTTTTCCTTGACTCGTAGGTTCGGAGCAGTAGATAAATCTTGGGGAAGCAACGACCAGAACACAACAAATCTCAGGGGTAGATCTTTTAGTTCCATTATGAGTTGATAGTTGTGGCATGTATATGAATAAATATAAAAGAGATTTTCTATGTTATAATTGTATGTTAGTAGTATGTAATAATCATAAATCTTTACTTTATGTTATATTAGAAGTGTGAACTCTTCGTGCAGGTTTGTAGTTGAGGGTATAAGGTGGATTCATTGGGAGTGCATTAAATTTGATGGTATTCTTATTCACATTGGTATGTGTAAAATGTTTTCAAAAATCAGAAAAATAAGTTTTGACGACACTTGGGATCCAAATTTCTAGGCGGAACTATGGCAAAATTTCTGTAAAAATCAGAACTAAAATTTGACTAAGTAAATTGGTAGCAACAATTAGGATAGTGTGGCACCTCTACTCAGCTTACACATGTAGGTTGGGAAGGGGTGTTACAATTAGTGGTATCAGAGCTAAGGTTTAGCCGCTTCTGGGTAATCCAACATAGGAGGATGTACGTTTTATGTCGGGAGTGGCCATTACCGACGTAAAACGAGATATCCTGTAGTAAATAAGAGATTGCACGATTTCGTGGAGTCCTAAATTTTGCAATGTATATAAGGGCTTCCTAATATTGTAAAACTTTGTGTTTGGAAATAAATAAAAGTTGTGTTGTATATGTGTTAATTAAGAATTTTATATTTATATACATGCCACCTAGGGTAAGATAATGCTGTTGGTCTGGGTCGTTAATAATGATGGGATGGTATATGTTTACTCTTTAGATGTCGCAAGCAGCGCAGCGTGATATAGAGGAGGAGGTCGAGTCTCAGGCCTCCCGAGTTGTAGAAATGCGTGTATCTGAGACATCAGCGTCGGAGCAACCACCCACTGATGCTCCTATTCCCAATGATATGTTGCAACAAATGGCTACCGTATTTCGGCAGATAGCCGGTGTTGCCCCAGCACCACCCCCAGCGCCAGCACCCGTACCAGTACCTGCTGTAGGAGGGGAAAGGAAACCCCCAATAGAAAAGATAAGAAAGTATGGTGCGAAGGAGTTTAAGGCTCGAAGGGACGATGATTCTTCAACAGCCGAGTATTGGCTGGAAGGAACAATACGAGCCTTAGATCAGTTACAGTGTACGCCAGAAGAGCGAGTGATATGTGCTACTTCCTTATTAGTGGAAGAATCATATATATGGTGGGACACAGTTCACCAACGAGTTTCACCGGAACAGAGAACATGGGATTTCTTTGTTAATGAGTTCAAGAGGAAGTTTATATCGGAGGGATACCTAGATGCCAAGAAAAAGGAGTTTCTACACTTAAAGCAAGGTCGACTGACCGTTGCTGAGTACGAGAGGGAATTTACTAGGCTGAGTAGGTATGCCAAGAAGACAATTGAAGACGAACATGATAGATGTAAGCAGTTCCAGGATGGATTGAATAATGAGATTAGGATGCAGCTAATTGCTGCTAATATCAAAGAATTTTCCGAGTTGGTCAATAGGGCTCTAGAAGTAGAGCAATGCCAGTCTGATAAACAGAATAGACGACAGAAGATGAAACAGAAGAGAGGTACCCAGAACTATTCGGGAAACTACCAATCATCAAGGAAACGATTCCGCGGCAGTGGTTCCACGGGAGGCGGTCAACGTCGAGGTTACAGTCAGGGATCAATTCGCGGTGGCTTAAGTCAAACTACCTCAGTTGCTAGTACGGGACGATCCGGAAGAGGACAAGGAAGAGGATTCAGCCGAAGCGGAGGTAACTTCTTTATCGGTCCGAGAGGTAATGAAGGCGAAAATAATAATCCACGCTGTGATCAATGCGGACGCCGTCACACGGGAGAATGTTGGGGTCGGACATTTGCATGTTATATATGTGGATCTTTAGACCACCTTATGCGAGAGTGTCCCCAACGAATACAGAATCTACCTAGGGATACTGAGAGATCGCAAGCGGCAGCAGGTCGAGGCCGAGGCAGAGGAAGGAGCGAAAATCCGTCGCGTGTGCAATCTGAAACAGTGAATCGACCAGAAGCAAGGGCTCCTGCTAGAATGTATGCTATGAGGGGGCGAGAAGACGAAGAAGCGCTAGACGTGATTGCAGGTCAGTTGTCTATGTTTGGGGTTCCGCTTTACGTTTTAATAGATCCAGGTTCTTCACACTCATATATATGCACGAAAAATGAAAAACTTGAGGACCTAAAGGTAGAACTAGAGAAAGAGGGAATATTAGTTACTAACCCATTAGGAAATGAGGTGATTACTAGGAAGGTAGTGAAAGATTGCCCCGTAGAGATACACGGACATATCTTTTGGGGAGATTTATTTGAACTACCATTTCAAGAATTCGATGCTATTCTTGGGATGGATTGGTTGGCCAAGCACGATGCACTAGTTGACTGTAAACGGAAGAGAGTTACCTTGTATACTGCAGACGGTGACGAAGTGACCCTAGTAGGAAAAAGGAAGGACTATCTAACTAACATTATTTCTGCCATGACGGCTAAGAGGTTAGTGCAAAAAGGTTGCGAGGCATACCTGGTATGTGCATTAGTAGAGAAAGAAGAGGCACCAAAGTTACAAGATATACCTACTGTATGCGATTTTCCCGACGTATTTCCTGATGATTTACCCGGATTACCACCTAAACGAGAGGTGGAATTCATCATAGACGTGTACTCGGGAGCTGCACCAGTATCCATCGCACCTTACCGAATGGCGCCAGCGGAGCTAAAAGAATTAAAGGTACAGCTACAAGAACTTTTAGACAAGGGGTTCATAAGGCCAAGTGTGTCACCATGGGGAGCACCAGTATTGTTCGTGAAAAAGAAAGACGGATCCTTAAGGTTGTGTGTAGATTACCGTCAACTTAATAAGCTGACCATCAAAAACAAGTATCCGTTACCTCGCATAGATGATCTGTTTGATCAACTCAAAGGTGCTGGAGTCTTTTCAAAAATTGATCTACGATCGGGTTATCATCAATTGAGAATTAAAGATGAAGACATATCAAAAACCGCATTCAGAACTCACTATGGACATTATGAATTCATTGTTATACCTTTCGGATTAACGAACGCACCTACAGTATTCATGGATCTGATGAATAGAATCTTCCAAACGTATTTGGATCAGTTCGTGGTGGTATTTATTGACGACATATTGGTGTATTCAAAGAATCGAGAGGATCATGATCGTCACCTTAGAATTGTTTTGCAAACCCTGCGTGAGAAGCAGTTATACGCTAAGTTTAGCAAATGCGAATTTTGGTTGGAAGAAGTAGCTTTCTTGGGACATATTGTATCGGCAGAAGGAATAAGGGTCGATCCCAAGAAAATAGAAGCAGTATTGGAATGGAAGTCACCTAAGACAGTAACGGAAGTCCGTAGTTTCTTGGGATTAGCAGGATATTATCGGAGATTCGTTAAAGGGTTTTCCATGATCGCCGTACCTATGACCAAGCTACTTCAGAAGAATGCCAAATTCCAGTGGACCGACGCTTGTCAAAGGAGCTTTGAAAAGCTGAAACAAAAACTTACTGAAGCACCTATTCTTACACAACCAGAATCAGGAAAATATTTTGTGATTTATAGCGATGCATCCCATATCGGGTTAGGTTGTGTATTGATGCAGGAAGGCAAAGTCATTGCGTATGTCTCTCGATAGCTCAAGCCACATGAAAAGAATTATCCTACGCATGACTTAGAGCTAGCAGCGATTGTTTTGGCTTTCAAGACGTGGAGGCATTACTTATACGGGGAAAAATGTTACATCTTTATGGATCATCAAAGCCTGAAATATTTGCCCACGCAGAAAGATTTAAACCTGCGACAGCGAAAATGGATGCAATGGTTAGCCAACTACGACTATATGATTAATTATCACCCGGGCAAAGCGAATGTCGTAGCAGATGCACTTAGTAGGAAGTCAATGCAAGCGCTAAGTGCTATGAGGGTAACGTTAAAACCTACAGAAGATGGAGCTATCTTTGCAGAAATGCACGTGCGACCTAATTTACATCAACAAATACGTGAGGCTCAGAAGGAAGATGAACAAGTGAAGAAGTGGAGTCAACAGGCACAGGAGAACTGTTCAGGAGACTATCAAATTCGTCCTGATGGTATTCTCTACTACAAGAAGAGAATGGTGGTACCTAAGTCCAAGGAGCTGAAGAAACAGATTTTGCAAGAAGCTCATAACAGTTCTTATACAATGCATCCAGGAGTAACGAAAATGTATCGGGACTTGAAGGAGTATTATTGGTGGCCAGGAATGAAAAGGGATATCGTTGATCATGTAACGAAGTGTCTAACCTGTCAGCAAGTGAAGGCGGAACATCAACTACCCTCAGGGCTACTACAACCTATTACGATTCCAACCTGGAAATGGGATCGTATTACTATGGATTTTGTCACAGGATTGCCTATGACAAGGGACAAACATGACGCGATTTGGGTAATCGTAGACCGGCTTACTAAGTCCGCTCATTTCATACCAGTACGTGTGGATTACTCGCTAGACAAGTTGGCAGACTTGTATATCAAAGAGATTATACGTCTCCACGGAGTTCCAACTTCGATCATATCCGATTGAGACCCACGTTTTACTTCAAATTTTTGGCAGAAGTTACAAACAGCCCTTGGAACTCGAACTTACCACAGCACAACATTTCATCCCCAGACAGACGGACAGTCAGAAAGAGTGATTCAAATTTTAGAAGATATGCTGAGGGCGTGCGTTTTAGAATTTAAAGGTAGTTGGGACAAACACCTAAGCTTAATGGAATTCGCGTACAACAACAGTTATCAATCCAGCATACAAATGGCACCTTACGAAGCACTGTATGGTCGAAAATGCAGAACTCCAGTTTGCTGGACAGAATTGAGTGAGGAAAAGATGTTGGGGCCAGACATAGTTAAGGAAACTGAAGAGAAGGTAGAAATCATTCGAGACCGATTAAAAGCAGCAGCGGACCGACAAAAATCATACGCGGATCTAAAAAGGAAAGACATACAGTTTGAGGTAGGTGACAGAATGTTCCTCAAAGTCTCTCCTTGGAAGAAAGTGTTACGATTTAAACAAAAAGGCAAGCTAAGCCCTAGATTCATCGGACCATATGAAATTATTAAACGGGTAGGTCCGGTAGCTTACCAGTTGGCGTTACCACCTGAATTAAGTAAAATACATGATGTTTTCCATGTTTCGATGCTAAGGAGGTATCGTTCAGATCCAACCCACGTCATACAAGTTCAAGATATTGAGATTCAGCCTGAAATGACATATGAAGAAGAGCCGGTAGAGATCCTAGCACGTGAAATCAAAGAGTTGCGAAATAAGAAGATTCCATTGGTCAAAGTGCTTTGGAGGAATCACAAAGTAGAAGAAGCTACATGGGAACGCGAAGAAACTATGAAGAAGTAATACCCATATTTGTTTTCACTTGATGAGCTTCGGGACGAAGCTTAAATTAACGAGGAAGGAACTGTCACATCCGCCTACTGCATTTATGCAGTGTAGACACGTGCATAGCGAGAGTAGGGAAAAGGAGAAGATAATTCTTGATAACAGCCCTAGATAAGGTTGTATGACAAAAGGGACATAATTGTAATTTTTAATAAAGTTGGGGACGTAGATGTAATTTCAAAGAAAGTTGCACCGGATGTTCTTAATAGTGCATATAATAGATTTCAAAAATGGAATGTAGAGAAAAACCGGATCGCAACGACGTGTAACGGTTTTTCCAGGAAATGTCCCGTTAAAGAAAAATGAAGAAATGTTGCCTAAGGGCATTTTGGTCATTATCAATTAAAGTTATACATGAATTTAGGGTAGGAAATAAAGACGTGAGTATGTAGAGAATGGCGAGAGGTTAAATATGAAACGATCGTCAGTGGAAACGAAGCCGGAGAAAACCCGAGCAAAAATAGGACCTAAAGGGAATTTTGTAAAAAGTTGAGGGCTTATCGGTAATTTTTCAAAATGACTTGGAAACCTAAAATAGACCTTATAAATAGAAAGTAGAGGTCGAGAGGATCAAAACTATATATAGTTTGACTCATGGAACTATACGGTTTAAAAGATATGATCGATTAATCGCCGGAACGTAATGTGGCTCGGTTTCGTGTCGGGACCGGATGGGTAACCCGGGACAACTTTATGAGATCCAATGGGAAGAGAGACAAGTGGAAAGAAGTAAAGGAAAAAGGAAGTTATAAAAATCAAAGGTTGGCCAATCAAAAGAAAACATTTAGCATGTGTAATAAATGTGTAATAAATGAAGAAAGAGAAAAAGTGGACAAGTGGGCAAGGTGATCATCATTTCCTTTGTCTATAAATATATGTGATATGAAGAGCAAATTCTCTCTTTTTCCACTCACCAAATTCGGCCAACAAAAGAAAATACCAAGGGACTTCCAAGTTTCTTCAAACTTTGATTTTTAAGGTAAGTTCTAAGGTTTTTAAGTGTGTAGACTTTAATTTTAGTATTAGTTTTAGGTAGTTATATATTTATTGGAAGATTGGGAATTAGAGTCTTATATGGAATTGAAAAACATAATAATAATATTAAGTAAGTGATGAGATTAATTGATTAAATGGAAGAATCAAGATGTAGAAAGATTAATAAGGTTGGATTAGGGGTTTCGGTTGGAAAAGAAATAGAGGATAATTTATTATTTTGAAATTCTAAGGTTTATGTTGTATCTTGAATTGATTGAAGGAGAAATAAAGAATTAAAGAAGGAGAAGAAAGAAAAGTCAAGAGGAATTAAAGAAATAAGGTTTGGTACTCTACCTTTGAATAATTAGTTTGGTACTTTACCTTTGAATAATTAATTTTGGTTTGATGCTTTACAAACTTTGGTTTATGAAAGTTTTGTTGTTGATGCTTAAATATATTGATTTGAGTTAAACATGTAAAAGTTGTCAAAGGGAAGTGTTTGAATCTTCACTTTACCATTAAAGAAGCCTTAATATTGATTTGCAAAAGAAAAATAAACTATCCTATGCATTTTATGTGTTTGGGCCGAAATGGTCCCAAAAAGACAGCTTTCTGGACCTTTTTGTGGAAATTGTTTGAGGCAGCAAACGAAGGAGTTTTTCAACGAAATTTTACATGCAATTAGTCAACATATGAAATAAGTTTTCTGTAAAATTTCAGCCAAAAATAAGATCATTTACTTGGTCAAATGCATAACTGAAGTGGACTGAAATTTTGACGAAAATCCAGATTTTACTATTCATTTGGTCATGCCATTTTGCGTTGCCGATTTTTCTCGCCGCAACACTATTCATTTGGTCAATTTGGGATATTTTGAGGAATGCTTTGAAATGTTTAATATGTTTATTGTGGATATTAAATATGCGAAAAAGGGGAATGGTTTGACTAAAGAATGTGTTGCGCGGCATAAATGGCAAAGTACAATGGGAATTTAAAATGATTTCGCTAGTCATTCTAAAATGAGGTTTGAGACTTAAATTGAATCATTTTAACCTTTTTGCTCTACTGGATAGTGGGAGTGATAGATAAGGGTATGGTGCACTATACTAACGCATGCAGTACTGCTCATTATTGTGATATGATATGTTATTCAGTGGTGAGGCCACTGAAGCCAATGGGGAGGCCCATTGGTTATAACCAGGATGGTGAGGGCCATTCCTGTGATCTGATATCGGTGGTGAGGGCCACCTATGTTACAGTGGTGAGGGCCACTGCCTTATCACTATGGTTCCCTATATACCAGTAGAGCCTGAATCAAAGACATATTATTTTTCGTTAAACTATATAATGCCAATGAGTTTGAATTATGATTTTACATTATTGAAAGCATATTACCCTGAATGTACAATAATTTCTATTGGTTTAAGGTTGGTTAAATTATGATTTCATTATTTCCTTTGATTTTGAATACTTTCATATACTACTTTTATTTTTATTGGTAAAGTACCCACTGAGCGACAACGCTCAGCGAGTTAAGTTTTCCTTGACTCGTAGGTTCGGAGCAGTAGATAAATCTTGGGGAAGCAACGACCAGACCACAGCAAATCTCAGGGGTAGATCTTTTAGTTCCATTATGAGTTGATAGTTGTGGCATGTATATGAATAAATATAAAAGAGATTTTCTATGTTATAATTGTATGTTAGTAGTATGTAATAATCATAAATCTTTACTTTATGTTATATTAGAAGTGTGAACTCTTCATGCAGGTTTGTAGTTGAGGGTATAAGGTGGATTCATTGGGAGTGCATTAAATTTGATGGTATTCTTATTCACATTGGTATGTGTAAAATGTTTTCAAAAATCAGAAAAACAAGTTTTGACGACACTTGGGATCCAAATTTCTAGGCGGAACTATGGCAAAATTTCTGTAAAAATCAGAACTAAAATTTGACTAAGTAAATTGGTAGCAACAATTAGGATAGTGTGGCACCTCTACTCAGCTTACACATGTAGGTTGGGAAGGGGTGTTACATTCTCTTTCACTAACATCCCAAAATTTCATATCTTACATACATAAATGTATAGAAATTTGAATATGATATTACTTATTTAAAAAATATCTTTTAGTCAAAATACAATTCATTATATTTTACAAAATAGATATTACATCCACAACACCTCAAAAGAAATATTTACATGTTATGCTTAGGCTTGACCTGTGTCAGCCAACGGTTCTAGTGTCCAATCTATATCTAAGCCTAACCTAGCTTAGAGGGACTCCTTACTTCTATTTTGTCACCTACGCAATAAATAACTCATGTTGAGCTACAAACTCAGTGGTATATACTTGATAATGCAACATTAATATGACAACATAATTGAAAGATACATCAAACTTTAATTAAAAACAATTGTATAAATATATACATATCATGCATCGTGCAATGGGCCCATAATCCTTATATAATAAATTACAATGACATCAATGTGTCTCGCTAGTGGATGTAGCAATATCTGTGACACCCAATGTCTCATTCACATCATATATCAACAGTAGTGACATCAACTTGTCTAACTCAGGGGTGTAGCAATATTTGTGACACCTAGTGTCTCACCCCATACATATATGGCATGCCAACTACTAAACACAATGTTCTGGCAACTATTTATAATATAATGGAACAAACAACATTTCACATTGTGTATATATATGACATTCACCATATGGTTTATCAACATCTTAACGTTTATCATAATCATCATATTTTATCATTGTTCTTCACGTTATAACCATATGTACATTCTTAATACAACATATATAAAGATATAACAATGCAATCCATGAATCACAAATGAAAGTCAAGAAAAGAACTATTTTGGGCAAAATTCTTTATTTGACACGCCTAAAGACATGAGCATGCTATTGACCTATCATTTATCCACTTTATAGAAGCTTTGACACTCCCAGTGACTTGGGCGTGTCACTGTACCTATAATTTATCTCACCTTATAGAAGTTGTGACACGCCCAGTGACATGGGCGTGCCAATGCCCCTATCAGGCTAAATTTCTGATTATAAAATCTTAACTGATGTACGAATTAGGCACTTAATAGCCATACCCATGGCATCTCAAATCCCCTTTTCATACCATATTTATCAACAAAACACATTCTTATCAACTTAGAAAGGTGCAAACCAAAGACAAGAGCATGATCCAAGTATATACTTACCTTTTTGAAGCTCAAATTGGAAAAATAACTTCTTTGCACAATAATTTCTCTAAATCCTTCACTTCCCTATATTAGTTTCTTCACTCAATTCAATCAACCTCTAATCAATTTATAAATTCAAAATAATATTTGCAACTCATATAAGTACTTTTAAGCTCTTTAATCTACCTCCAACTCATGATTAGCCAAATCCCTTATAAAACCTTATTTTTTATCTTTACCACTCCAAACTCTAACCAAATATATTCCATCACTCATCCAAGTTTTAATTTCATCATTTCTATATTAATTAACTTCATTTTAACCATTTAAATAATCATTCAATTTATTAGAAATTCTACTAAAAAAATTAATCAAAAGTTAGAGAAACTTGTTACTTGAATTAAAATTCAAGCATCTTTCAATCCTTGTGACAAACTAACTAAACTTGATGAATTGAAGAATTCAAATCACCTCTTTGCTAACAATGGAGGTCAGCCACGTAGAAAAGGAAAAGAAAGAAAAATAAAGGTGTGAACGAGGATTTTTGCCCCAACTCCCAGTGGAATGTTCTTGAGACTTCGGCACTGTTTAGGCTCGGGGCCTTAGAGAACATGGGCCTAAGCCCAAAAAAATGGAGTCACCACTGGGACGGGCCGAGAGAAAGAAAGAGGTGGATGACTCGATTCCTAAGGAATCCCCAACCCCCTAATGGGTTCAAAAAGTTGGGTACGTGTGGGGAAGGTGAGAAATGGCCCAGCACTCCCACAATGCCCTGTTGATTAGAACTGGCCTCCTTTGTAGGTATTAATATTATAAAATTCTTAAATATAATAATATTATCCATATTACATGCAATAATTAAAATAAAGCATCATTATATTAAAAATAAAGTAATGTCCAAACAAAGCAAATAAATGAAAACCCATCCGAGGATGGAAACATGTCCTTACATCATCCATGTCTAAAACTAAATAGGACACCCACCAAAAGATGGAAACATGTCGTTTACCTTGGTCCAAAATATAAAAGCAATTTAAATTACATAAAATTTAACTAATGAGGTACTCAAAAAGTAGAAACACGCCTCTTACAATTTTAATACAAAAACAAACAAATAGTAATCATAATAATAAAGAGAATATCCATCCATGATAAATTAAATAAATCAAGCATTGAAACTAAATAAATCAAAATATATAATAAACTACGTAATCAAATCTAAAATTTAATAAAGCAAATAAAGATAAAAATTTAGGTTTATGTCTCAATTTAGGGTTCTTTAATTAAATTTTAGGGCTTTGGAATTTTGGAATTAATATTATTATTATTTAGGCTACTGTAAGGTTTTTGGAAAATAGAATTGATTAGGGTTTTATAATTTTAAGAAAGTAGTAAGGTTTATGGTTATTCAAATTAGGGTTTAGGGCTAACATCATGAATTTAGGGTTTTGGATCCTTAAGATATTAGGGTTCTAGGATTTAAGGTTTAAGGAAATAAGGTTTTAGGATTTTTTGAAAAATAAAGCACTTTAGGGTTTGTTTGAAGAATAATTTATGGTTCTGGAAGAAGAACTTAAGAATTTGGGATCTAAGGTTTGATAGTTAATTTTTAGTGTTATTGGATATTTGGGAAACAAATTAGGATTCAATAAAGCAACTTTGAATATTTATCATCATTCATTATATATATATATACAAAATATAAACTTGCATTGAACATCTAGCTTAAAATGTAGAGGAAAAGAATAAGTGACTCCTAGTCAAATACAATGTGCACAGTATGCATTTCAACCCCAAATAGCAATACCATTTTTTTTTATATTTGCTTACCCCACACTTTGAAATAAACCACCCTATTGTCATATCATAAGAACTCCATTCCTTAATGTAGGTATGATGATAATAAGAGAAAGTTGAGTTGTTAATTGTGTTGATCAAACAAGAAAAGGTCAAAGGCTCAACTTGGCTCACTAAGGAATTCAATATTAAGGGAGGTCTTTTTAAGCTAAAGGGCTAGCCTAATTTGCCTTCATCATTTAAAAACTTGAGATTAAATCATAATGTGAGTTCAATCAGTATGCAAAAGCAAGCTCTAGAGATGTAAAATCATGAAGGTTCACACTTAAGAAAAGAAAATCAATTGACAATAACATTTAATCTATAAGGCTCAAAACTCACAAAGGTAGGTTCACAAAGATTTATATGTCATGAATTGCAAAATGCAAAAATTGATCCTGAATGAATTCAAATGCCCATTTCTATGCTGATACTAAAGTCTCAACTATAATGCTAGAATCACAGAAAATATCAATAAATTTTCAACAATTATACCATGCATAACACAATAAAACACACCACGACAAACAAAACAAGAATTAAGGAAAAGCTAAAAGATTACCCCACACTTTAGAATTTACATTGTCCTTAATGGAAAACAAGAATAATAAAGAGAAAGAGTTAAGTACAACCTGTCTTCCATCGTACCCTGGTGAGGCAAAACCTAACTTTCCATCACAAACACAAATGTTCAAAAACAAACAAAATGCAATATATAAAATGAAATATCCAAAATATAAAATGTTAACATTAAAAACAAAAATGAAAAATAATAACAAAAATAGCTAAACACAATAAAGCAAGGAACTCAAAATCTACGGTGAAGGCGGGTGTGAAGATGATGCAGCCGAGGGATGGAGACTCAAAATCTTTGCAAGGTTGCTATTAATCTATTCCAACTGCTGCAAAACCTCAGCATGGTTACGGTCCACCTTGCCATCCAGTCGATCTACTTTTCCCTGCACGGCCTCAATCCTATTAAGTACCTCTTGATTAGCCGAGACCGGAGCATCCTCATCTAGATCAAGAGAATCTGAGTCGGACTCTTCTTGAACCCGTGCTCTCTTCTGCCTGTCCCCCGGTGCTTCTGGCTCAGTTGAAGCCATCATATAAGCCCCTCTCCTGTGCTCCACCATATGCATCTTTTCTAATGTGGCCAAATCCAATGAGTCATTACTCAAAATTCTAGTCATGCGACTGGTACTCGGGTCAAAATCCTCAAGAAGGGCTACTGCTAATGTGGTAATCAACCCTCCAATACAAATTGCCCCCCTCCTTTTATTGGCCACACTATCAAAAACATCAGCTAACCAATAGCCGAAACTAACAGGCACTGCATTACAAGCACAATCCAGAAAAAATAGCTCACTCAATTCCACCACACCCGGGCTCTCCTTCCTAGCAAAGAATTCGCAGGACATAAAACGATGCAAATACCTCAAAGTGAGATTTCTCAATTTAGATGCTTTGGCCGATTTGGCCACATAAGTTCCCGAGCCTAATGCTCCCCAAGCAAATTGCTGTTTAAACTCTTTAGATACCGACCTTTCCCCATGTTGATGGAAACCATATATAGCATTCAATTGTTCAATATTCACCACAAATGATTTCCCAAGCAATTTAAAACTCATCCTAGAGCAAATTTTTTGTTCATCTCTTTCAACCTTAAGAGATGTCAAAAATTCCAAACTCAGCTCTTGAAACTGCAAAGGTCGCAAGGAGGCTAGGTTCTCCCACCCAAGAATTTGCACATAACGATAAAAATTAGTCCTAATTTACAGAGCATCAAGGGAGTCATCATTAACATACCTCGTCGGGAAGAAACCCCGAGCCAAAAGATTTGCTCTCTTCAAAGATGAAACCGATGAAGATGAAGAAGCCCCTTCAGTTGTAGGTCTCTTCTTCTTGTGGTGTGAAACTATCTTTGTTCTTGGCATCTTGAGAAATCTGAAAAATTCAACACCAAAACTTGATTAAATCGATCTTTAGTGAGAGAAAGAGAAGTTTTAACAGATTAATTCTAGTTTTGGTGAAGAAAGATGAGCTTTAATGGAGGTTTTGGAGCTTGTAAGCACAAGTAATGGAGTTTTTGAGGGAGAGAAGTTGAGAGAGCGAGAGAGACCAAAACAGAAAATTAGGGATTGAATGAGAAAAAAGTGCAAAAATCGTGTTTTTTAAAGAGCAAAAGTGAAGGGACACGGCCGTGTGGGGGTGAACTTGGCCGTGTTGGGGTGAACTTGGCCGTGTCTGGTGTGTGAAATTGAAGAGACACGGCCAAGTCTTGGTGGACACGGCCGTGTCTGGTACTCTTGGAGGGACACGGCCTGTGACTTGGCCATGTCCCACGGGTGTGTCCTCTACTGTAAGAAAATTTGCAAAATCGAAAGAAAGTTGATTTTTGGTGAAGCTTGGCCGTGTCCCATGTGACACGGCCAAGGGACACGGCCAAGGTCCTTGGCAGTGTCACCTACTGCCCCTTTTTAACTTCTTTTTTTTTAATTTCAATTCTTAAAGATTTTGCAAACCTTCTTCTTCAAAAACCCCCTAAAACACAAAATAAAAACCGATCAAAGCACCATTCCATTTATTTAAACAAACATAAAATCAAAATTGCTTAATTAAAAATTACAACTATGAAAAAGAAATGCAAACCGATGGGTTGCCTCCCAATAAGCGCTTCTTTAATGTCATAAAGCTGGACATCACTGCAAGGTCTAGGGATCATGGATCAAAGTGCTGTCAATGATCCTCACTTCATGAAATCCTTCTTTATATGGTTTAACTCTCTGTCCATTTACTTTAAAAGTCTTATTGGTTCAAGAGTTAAGCAATTCAATGGCACCAGAAGGATATACCTGAGTTATCTCAAAAGGACCACTCCATCGAGACTTGAATTTACCTGGAAACAGACGGAGTCAATAATTAAAAAGTAAAACTTTCATACCTGGACTCAATGTCTTTCGCACAATAAATCTGTCATGAAGTGCTTTTGTGTGATCCTTGTAAATCCTCAAGCTCTCATATGCCTTTGGGTCTCCCTCACTAGTTTAGCCCCCTCTTCTAAGGTCAGTGTCAGCCCCAATTTATCCGAGGAACCTATATGCAAGAAATCATCTGAAACAACTGCTTCAACACAATTAATTAAAGAACATTCCTCATATAAAGCAGTTGTAGGAATGGGAGAAGTGTTAAAAATAGAAAATTCAACAGTTTTTCCTAAGACAGTCATTGACAACTTACCATTTTTAACATCTATTAAGTTGTTGGTAGTAGCCATGAAAGGCCTACCCAGCAAAATAGTGTGTGCTGATGGTGCAGGGTTACTTCCTTCCATGTCAAGAATAATGAAATCCACAGGTACTATCAACCCTCCAACCTTAACTAACACATCTTATATAACCCCTTTCAGGAATCTAAGAGATCTATCAGCTAATTGCAACATCATTTTCGTTGGTTTAAGTGCCCCTAGTTCTAATTCTAGATACACAGAATAAGGCATCAAATTCACACTAGCTCCTAGATCACACATGCCGTCAGTCCCCTTTCCATTCCCCATAGTAAGTTGAATTTTAAAGTTACCAGGTTCCTTTAGCTTGGGAGGTAGTTTATGCTGCAGAACAACACTAGCTACCTCTGAAACTATTACCTTTTCATTCGGCTCATACCTCTTTTTCTTGGTGATTAGCTCTTTGAAGAATTTGGCATAAGCCGACATGTTCTTTATTGCTTCCAGTAAGGGTAAGTTAATACTTACCTTAGACAGCATGTTGAAGATGTTAGAAAATTGCTTATCTGGCTTATCATCCTTCAACCTGCTGGGGAATGGTATAGGTGGCCGGTATGGATTGCTTGCTTTGTGTAAATCTGCTGAAGTGGACTTCTCCATTGAACTTTTTCCAGCACCTTTGTTCTCTGTTTCTCCTTCCTTCTTGTTCTCTTGGTCTCCTGCATTCACAGAATCATTTTCAACATTCTTGTTAATTAACTTACCACTTCTAAGAACAGTCACTGATTGTGCCTGCTCAGGTTGACTTGGGAATTTCCCCTTTTATTGAATCTGCATCTGTTGTGCAAGTTGCCCTACTTGAGTCTCCACTTTCTTAAAAGATGCTTCTAATGAGTCCAGCCTCTTGTTGGTCATCTCTTGATTTTTAGCGCTGACTTGGATAAAAGCTTGTAAACTTTCCTCCAAACTCTCTATATTAGACTGCCCTTGATTTGAGGATTGGCCCTGTTGTTGGTTCTGTCTCTGGAGCAAGTGGAAGGGCTGCTGAGAATTATTTGTTGCCCAAGAAAAATTTGGGTGATTCCTCCAACCAGGGTTGTATCAATTTGAATAAGGATCATTTCTGGTCCTTGGTTGAAATCCCCCCATGGCATTGACTTGCTTAGCTTCATTCCCATATGATTCATATGCAGAGGGGCAAATGTTTGCTCCATGCCCGAAAGTTCCACAGATTGCACACGCTTCTTGAGTAGATGAAGAAATATTGTTCTTCATGTTCAGCATCTACACTTGCCTTGTCAACTCACCTATCTAATTTACCATCTCACTATTGGCTTCCAGTTGATTCACCCCTTTACTTCTTCCCCTTACACTTTTTTGTGGAGAATTAGCTCCCAACATCTCAAAGATCTCATAAGTTTTATCAGCTGTCTTTTCTCCCATGGCTCCCCCAACTGCATTATTAACAGTGTTCTGAAATTGCTGGGTTAAACCATTGTAGAAAAACTGATTAAGAAGTTGAAACGGGTAGTGATGATGTGGACACTGGATCAATAGCATCTTAAATCTGTCTCAAGCCTCATGAAATGGTTCTCCTTCAAATTGAGAGAACGTAGCAATCTTCCCTCTCAATTCAGCTATCTTTTGATGTGAATAAAACTTGCCCATGAACTTGTTATAAACTTGCTCCAAAGTTGTCAAAGAGTTTTCAGGCAACATCATTAACCAGCTCTTAGCTCTATCCTTCAATTTATACGGGAAACATCTCATCCTCAACTGATCTTCTGTTAGTCCTCCAAAAGGAAAAGTGTTGAGGGTAGAATAAAAATCCCGAATAAAGTTCAAATGATCTTCATTTGGAATTCTATAGAATGATGGCAGCATGTTGTAATGAATGTTCTTCAACTCATAATTCCTTGCTGCATCTGTCAGTCTTTTGCAAGAGGTGGAAGTTCCAATGACAGGTCCAGTAAAGTCTCTCATAGTTCTTTGTCTTTCTTCTGCCATTTTAACAAATTGTGCAGATTTCGACTCAAAATCAGAAGTGTCCTCCTCTATAGTATCAAATCCGGTGTAAAGTTCAAACTCTTCCCTGCTCCTTTTCACTCTCTGAATTTCTGAAATAAATGGATACAGCTCTCCTTCGAGTGATCTCCTACCTTGCATAAACAAAATTTCTAGAAAAAGAAATTATTAAAAGCAAAAGACAAATAAAATAAAAAGTAAACAATGAAAAATAATCTAAAATATTTATGACTAATAAACAATTACGCCAATTAGCTTCCCCAAAAGAGGCGCCAAAAACTTGTTGCGCTCAAATTAACTCTACCACAAAGCGTCACTCGCAAGTATACGAGGTAGCTGTAGCAAAGGTGATCGCCCCAAGGTCGTCTCTCAAGGAAGCTAAAGTAGCTAATTGATTATTAGATTATAAATAACAAGTAATGAAGAAATTTAAATTGCTAACAATTAATAAAGACAGACTGATCAAAGTTTAAAACAATAAAAGTAAATTGAGCTGATCTTTTGATTCACTTAATAGAAAAGTCTAGGGTTTGCACTTCTCTACTACTTATATGTATGAACGGTTATTCCTCTTAACCAATTTAATTTCAAAGATTAAATCTCAAGCAACTTAATTAATTGAATAAAGGAAATAAGCTCTCGCATTCAAAACTCTCTCAAATAATCTTGTTCCAATTGAAATAATCTTTTCCTAGGTTATATCTCTAATTCACCTAAGTCCTTAATTGAATTGTTCCAGCATTAGATTTCATCTCTCAATCCATCATCTAATACCTAAAACACATAATTGGTGGCCAATCAATTATATATTAACAATAATCCATTCAATAAAGGCTAAAGAAACAATTAAGTCAAGAGTAATAACCAATTCATACAATCATAGCAGATCCATACAAACCCTAGACTAGATCAAATTAGTTCATAATGCTATCAAACATACTCATCTCATTAATATTCAAAGAAATCAATTTAGACATGATAATATCCATAAATACAATTCCAATAAAATTAAAGAGATAAAATTAAAGAACAAAACCAAGTTACAAACTCCTTGAAGCTTTTGAAGAATCTCTTGTTCAAATCTTGCAAGAAGGATGTATCAATGGCTAAAACAATCTAATATAAGCTAGATTAATCAAAGTGTAATCAAAATCAAAGAAAACAAGATATCAAAACCCTAAAACTTTCTTTGACGGCTAAAACAGCTCTCAAACTCTCAACAACCCATTAAGAAAATGTAATATCCTCATTTATGCCCTAGAAGTTTTGAGTATGTTGTTGTTATTGTGGTTGTTGATATATATATTGGGAAGTGAATGTTTGTGCATATATGTGTTAAATTGTAAGAGAAAAGAAATGGGAAGAGAATGTATATGTATATGTGTTTTGGAGAAGAAATTTAGGGTTTAGAGACAAATGTATATGTTGTTTATATGATGATATAATTAACATATACATTGGTCAAATGAAGAGTCAAGGTGATGGTTAAGTGGAAGAAGATATTTTTGGTTGTTAATGAAATTACTATAAAGGGCTTATATGAGACAAAGAGTTAGTTATATGGTTAAGGGTGTTTTGGTAATTTTCCTTGTAAGATGCATGGTGGAGATTAAAAGAAGAAAAGGTGTTTGACTTGTGCATTTTCTTCTTTCTTTCTTGAAGTGGCCGGATTCTCCATAGACAAAGAGAGAAAGAGAGGTGATCTTGAGGTTTGAAGCATTTTGAAGAAAGAAACAAGGGTTTTAGTTAAAGATTTGTGGATTTCTTCATTTGAGGTAAGATCTTTTCTTTAATTTCTTCAATTCTTTTGAAGTGGTGTGAGAAAGGAATTAGGGTTTGTTGGTTTGATGATGAGAAGTTGAGTTGGTGAAGGTGTTGGAAGTGATTGTGTTGAGTAAGAGTTGTGTTTAGTGAAATTGTTTCTGTTTTACAATTAGTAAAGGCTGTGATTTGTATGATTTTTAATTAATTATAGAAAAATGTTCTTGAAGTAAATTTTTGATATGTTGTGCCTCTATGAGTCTAGAATGACTGAAAAATATGTTGATTCGATTGTGGAATGGTTATGAGTTTAGAAAAATTATTTTCATTAGACCTGTTCCAGCAGGTACCTTAACTGGGACAGCTATATTTCGTGATTTTTAATAAAATGTAGAAAAATCATATTCAATTGAATTTTGGATATGTTGTTGCTTAGTGAGTCTAGTATTTGAGAAAAATAATTTGGAATCACATTGATTGAATTTGATTTATGGAATTCACAAAGTTCAGAACTGCTGCCAGGATGCAGGGCAATTGGGGCAGTCTGGTTAGGTGAACTATTTGACCAAGATTTTGTGTTCAGTTTGATCTGAAATTTTAAAGGGATGATTTTAAGATACAAAACTAAATTCTGTAAAAATTTTAGAATTTTTAGTCAAGTAGATTATTTTATACAATTTTTCAAAATAAGGATAAAATGGAGTTTAAAACCAGAATGTACTATTTATGGTTAGGGTTTTAATTCTTTGTTCTTCTTGCATTGCTTTGGTTCTCCAAAGGTAGGTTGGTCCTTAAACCTAACCCTAAACACTTTAAACACACTTGAATCAATGAATGTTATAATCAATTGTTCTTTGCCCTAATTGCATTGTTGAGATTGAACAATGTTATGTTGTGCATTGTGAATGGTAATGTGTTTCATGAGTAATGTGGAATGAAATGTTAATATTTATGAATGATGCTATGTGAGATATAATGTGATCATGGATGAGATATATATATATATATACTTGAATAATGAGATGTTATATTGTGAAATGAAATGTGAAGCCATTGTTATTGGCTAAGATGATGTAATTGAAAGAAAGAAGGCATGTTTGCCTAAATGTGATGAGAATTGAGAATGGAAATGAATTGTTTGTTTAATATGTTATTCAGTTTCAGAGTTCTGGATTTGGGTGGCATGCCTAAGAAATGATAAAAGGTAACAGTCTTGCCGGGTTGAGGATCTCCTCATATGTGTTGAGTTGATGATCCAAGAGACTGGGTCTGTTACACTATGAGATATATGATTTGTAACAGTCTTGCCGGGTTGAGGATCTCCTCATATGTGTTGAGTTGATGATCCAAGAGACTGGGTCTGTTACACTATCCATGGATAGAGATACATGTATATACATTGCCTACGGGCGTGATTATTGTGACTATGAACCAAAGCAGTAACTCTGAACTCTGAATATCATATTAAATACTTGTTGGGCCCATAGGTGTCAGGGTTATATGAATGTCCTAAATAATGTTATGAGTTAATGAAATGAGATGTTGGTTATTGAGTATGATTGATTAATGTTGAATGTGGCATTGCATTACATTAAAGCATACCATTAGCATGTTTTATCTTACTAAGCCGTTGGCTTAGCGCGAATGTGATTCTTCGCGCAGGTGACAAGGAAGAACCAGAGAGTTCCTCTAGGCCGAGTCGAGCCTAGATTTTGAAGATTGAATAGTGGGCTTTAAGATCGAAGACTGACTGCCAAACATGTATAAATTTTATGTGTTGTAAAACTTGAGTTTTGATGTATATGAATTTGTAAATATTGTTACTTTCCGTTACATAGTGAACAAAGATTTTATCTGCTGTATTTCATAATAAACCTTTACTTTATTTTGTACTAGAAGTGTAAATCCTTTTTGCAGGTTGTAGTTGAGGTTATAAGGGGGATTTATTGGAAGTGTACTGAGAATGATTTTGTTTGCATTGGTTTGTGTAAAAATGTTTTCAAAAATTAGAAAAAAACCAGTTTTGTCGACACTTGGGATTGAATTTTTAGGCAAAACTATGGCAAAATTTCTATAAAAATCGGAACAAAAATTTGACTAAGTAAAAGTGGTAGCAACATTAGGATAGGGTGGCGCCTCTACTCAGCTTACACACGTAGGTCGGGAAGGGGTGTTACAATTTTTGGTATCAGAGCCTAGGTTTGAGATTCTCAACCTAGATCAATTGTAAGAAAAAGAATATTTTGATTTTTAAAGTGGGTTTTTGAGTAAAATACATGTTTTGGTATGGCAGTCTTTGATCTTTAATGAGGAATATTCTGCTGTGTTTGCAGATATAGGTAGAGATGGCATCTCATTCGCGACAATCTGTTGAGGGTAGTGCCGAGAGTATTGCTCCTGCTGAGGGAGCTAGGGTTGATAGTGTTGAGGAGGCACCTGCTTCGGTGTCGGGTAGACCAGCTGGGGAGGAGGTTCCGCCAGCCTGGTTTAGGCCTATGTTGGAAGCTATGAGACAAGCACCTGTGCAACCACAGCCACCGCCACCACCCCCTCAGCCTTCAGTACCAGTAAGGCACTATGATAAGCTAAGGAAATATGGAGCAGAGGATTTCTTTGGTACAGTTGATCCGGCTGTAGCAGAACAGTGGCTTGATAGAGTTCAGAGGGTATTTGTGCAGTTGCAAGCCACTTCAGAGGAGAAGTTTGACTATGCAAGATCTTTGCTACAGAAGGATGCCTACGACTGGTGGAAGACAGTGCCCCATTCTATGGATGATCCACCAACCTTGTCTTATGCGGATTTTCTGAGAGAATTTGAGTTGAAGTATACTCCTAGGGAGTATAAAGATGGGAAGAAAAGAGAGTTTCTAGATTTGAAGCAAGATCATCGGACCGTAACTGAGTATGAAGTTGAGTTTATTCGACTGAGTCAGTATGCTGGGGGTATCATTACTGATGAGATTGATAGATGTCGGCGATTTGAGGAGGGATTGAGGCCCTCGATCATGTGCTTAGTGGCTGGATCCAGATATCAGGATTTCTCACAGCTTGTGGCAGCAGCTCGAAGTGTAGAGCGAGCTCAAGTTATTGCAGCTGCTTCAGAGGAAGAGGTTAGGGTTAGAAGGCCCCAGTTCGAGGCAGGGTCTTCTTCTGCGAAGAGGGGTAGAGGAAGTTTTGTTCCTCGGAGTAGTAGGAGCCAGAGACCAGTGGGTAGGTCAGTGCAGTTCCAGAGGCAGAGATTTAGACCTGCAGCTTCAGTAGCGAGTGCTCCTACTCCTGGAGTTCAGAGATCCACCTTACCTATGTGTAACCAGTGTGGTGGAAGACATGGGGGCGTTTGTTGGAGGCATAGTAGATCAGGGGTATGCTTCAGGTGTGGATCACCTGACCACTTTGTGAGAGACTGTCCTGAGAGGCAGGATCAGATGCCAGTTGATTCTGCTGCTTCTCGAGCTAGTGTGAGGGGAGGCAGAGGAGGCAGAGGTGCCAGCCGGGGAGGTAGACCAGGATTCAGTTCTAGAAGAGGTGCTACATCCAGGGAGGGTAGACCAGAGGAGGTTGGATCTTCCCAGAGGATGTATGTTATGCAGAGACAGCCAGATACATCGGCAGTCATAGCTGGTACTTTTTCTTTATTTAATACTCCAGTACTTGCTTTGATTGATCCGGGTTCCACACATTCATATATTAGTGCATCTGTTTTGCCTGTATCTGATTTGCATGCTGAGTCCCTAGGATTTGATGTGTTGGTAACAAATCCGTTAGGGCATAGTGTGGTTGTGAGTAAGGTGCATAGAGATAGTGCAGTAGTGGTGCAGGGTGAGGAGTTCCTTGGGGATTTGATTGAGATGCCATTTAAGGAATATGACGTGATCTTAGGTATGGATTGGCTATCTCGACATGAAGCTGTGGTGGATTGTAAAAAGAAAATTGTTTCTTTGAGAACGGGTGATGGTAGAGAGGTGATAGTATCTAATGAGCAGGAACAACTAGCCTCCTTATTTGTTTCAGCTGTTGCAGCCAGGAGGTTGATTAGAAAGGGGTGTGAAGCCTATCTTGCTCATGTGGTGGATACTAGAGTGAAGGGTTCCCCTATTGATAGCATTGCCACAGTTGCTGAGTTCCCGGATGTGTTTCCAGAGGAGTTGCCAGGGTTGCCTCCTGAGAGAGAGGTGGAGTTCGGTATTGAATTGTTGCCTGGTACCACTCCTATCTCTATTACTCCTTATAGAATGGCACCAGCAGAATTGAGGGAGTTGAAAGTGCAATTACAGGAGTTGTTGGACAAAGGATTCATTCGCCCCAGTGTTTCTCCTTGGGGAGCTCCTGTGCTATTTGTGAAGAAGAAAGATGGTACTATGAGGTTGTGTATCGATTATAGGCAATTGAACAAGGTGACTATTAAAAATAAATATCCTTTGCCTAGAATCGATGATCTCTTTGATCAGTTGAAGGGAGCGTCAGTGTTCTCCAAAATTGATTTGAGATCTGGGTACCATCAGCTGAGGGTAAGAAGTGAAGATGTTCCTAAGACTGCTTTTCGGACCAGGTATGGGCATTATGAGTTTTTAGTTATGCCTTTTGGTCTAACGAATGCACCTGCAGCTTTTATGGATTTGATGAATAGGGTGTTTAGGCCCTATTTGGATCAGTTTGTAGTGGTCTTCATTGATGATATACTGGTGTATTCGCGGAATGAAGAGGAGCATGATATGCATCTGCGGATTGTGTTGCAGATTTTGAGAGAGAATCAGTTATTTGCCAAATTGTCGAAGTGTGAGTTCTGGTTGGATCAAGTTGCTTTTCTCGGACATATTGTTTCTGCAGAAGGCATCAGAGTTGATCCGAGCAAAGTTGAAGCCATTTTAAATTGGAGTCCACCCAAGTCTGTGACAGAGATTAGAAGTTTTCTGGGTTTGGCAGGCTATTACCGACGGTTTGTGAAAGGGTTTTCTTTGATAGCTACTCCACTCACCAGATTACTTCGAAAGGGAGTGAGATTTGTGTGGACAGATCAGTGTCAGGCTAGTTTTGAGCAGTTGAGAGAGTTGTTGACTCAAGCGCCTGTTCTTACTTTACCTGTTGAAGGCAAACCATATGTGATCTACAGTGATGCTTCACATAGAGGTTTGGGGTGTGTATTGATGCAGGAAGGGAAAGTTATAGCTTATGCATCTCGACAGTTGAAACCGCATGAGCTTAACTATCCGACCCATGATTTAGAATTGGCTGCCATTGTGTTTGCATTAAAGATTTGGCGCCACTATCTGTTTGGGGAGAAATGTTTCATCTACACTGATCACAAGAGTTTGAAGTATTTGGGTGTCCAGAAAGAACTCAATCTTCGTCAGAGGAGATGGTTAGAATTGATTAAAGACTACGACTGCTTAATTGACTATCATCCAGGTAAAGCAAATGTTGTTGCTGATGCCTTGAGTCGGAAGTCTTTAGCTGGTTTAACTGTTTACTCGCTCTCGTTGCTTGTTGAGTTGAGAGCATTGCATGCCAGTTTTGTACCTTGTGTTGATGGTGCATTATTGGCACAGTTGCAATTAAAGCCGATTTTGTTAGATCAGATCAAAGAAGCTCAGTTGGCCGATAAGAAGATTCAGAAGATTTTTTCAGATTGCAAGAATGGGAAGACTAGAGATTTTGTTGTGAAAGATGATGGGAGTCTCTGGTTTAAGAACCGATTGTGTGTACCCGATGATGCTGATTTGAAAAGAGTCATTTTAGAAGAAGCTCATCAGTCAATGTTTGCTATGCATCCGGGTAATACGAAGATGTATCATGATTTGAGACAGCATTATTGGTGGATTGGTTTGAAGAGAGACATTGCTGAGTTTGTATCGAAATGTCTCACTTGTCAGAAGGTTAAAGCAGAGCATCAAGTTCCAACCGGGTTGCTTCAACCATTGTCAGTGCCAGAATGGAAGTGGGAAAGAGTGACAATGGATTTTGTGTCTGGTTTGCCATTGACACAAAAGAAGCATGATGCTATATGGGTGATTGTGGATAGATTGACTAAAACAGCTCATTTCCTTCCGGTTCGAATGGATTACTCTTTGGAGAGATTGGCTGAGCTGTATATCCATGAGATTGTGAAACTGCATGGTGTTCCAACTTCTTTAGTGTCTGATCGAGATCCCAGGTTTACTTCCAGATTTTGGAAGAGTTTGCATAGTGCTTTAGGTTCTCGACTGCACTTCAGCACTGCTTTTCATCCACAGACGGATGGACAGTCAGAGAGGGTGATACAGATTATTGAGGACATGTTGAGAAGCTGTGTCATCGATTTCTCTGGAAGTTGGGATAGGTTTTTACCTCTTGTGGAGTTTGCTTACAACAACAGTCACCAATCCAGCATTGGTATGGCACCGTTTGAAGCATTGTATGGCAGACGGTGTAGGACACCTCTTTGTTGGAATGAGCTTGGAGATAATAAGTTGGTTGGTCCTGATTTGATTCAAGAAACTGAAGATAAAGTAAAGTTGATTCGAGGCAGGTTAAAAGCAGCTTCAGACCGACAGAAGTCTTATGCAGATCTAAAAAGGAGAGATATAGAGTTTGATGTTGGAGATAAGGTATTTCTGAAAGTGTCTCCTTGGAAGAAAATTTTGAGGTTCGGTCGGAAAGGAAAATTGAGTCCTCGTTTCATTGGGCCGTATGAAGTGTTAGAAAGAGTTGGGCCAGTGGCGTATCGACTTGCTTTGCCACCTGAGTTGGATCGTATTCATAATGTATTCCATGTTTCTATGTTGAGGAGATATAGGTCGGATCCATCTCATGTGTTGCCATTTGAGTCTATTGAAGTGAGCCCAGATTTGACATTTGAAGAGGAACCAGTTGCTATCTTGGCACGAGAAGTGAAAGAGTTAAGGAACAAGAGAGTGCCATTGGTGAAGATTCTTTGGAAGAATCATGCAAAAGAAGAAGCGACTTGGGAAAGTGAGCATACCATGCGAGAGCAGTATCCGCAATTGTTTCAGCTTTGATATCAGGTAATTTCGAGGACGAAATTTTCTTTTTAGAGGGGGAGAATTGTAATATCCTCATTTATGCCCTAGAAGTTTTGAGTATGTTGTTGTTATTGTGGTTGTTGATATATATATTGGGAAGTGAATGTTTGTGCATATATGTGTTAAATTGTAAGAGAAAAGAAATGGGAAGAGAATGTATATGTATATGTGTTTTGGAGAAGAAATTTAGGGTTTAGAGACAAATGTATATGTTGTTTATATGATGATATAATTAACATATACATTGGTCAAATGAAGAGTCAAGGTGATGGTTAAGTGGAAGAAGATATTTTTGGTTGTTAATGAAATTACTATAAAGGGCTTATATGAGACAAAGAGTTAGTTATATGGTTAAGGGTGTTTTGGTAATTTTCCTTGTAAGATGCATGGTGGAGATTAAAAGAAGAAAAGGTGTTTGACTTGTGCATTTTCTTCTTTCTTTCTTGAAGTGGCCGGATTCTCCATAGACAAAGAGAGAAAGAGAGGTGATCTTGAGGTTTGAAGCATTTTGAAGAAAGAAACAAGGGTTTTGGTTAAAGATTTGTGGATTTCTTCATTTGAGGTAAGATCTTTTCTTTAATTTCTTCAATTCTTTTGAAGTGGTGTGAGAAAGGAATTAGGGTTTGTTGGTTTGATGATGAGAAGTTGAGTTGGTGAAGGTGTTGGAAGTGATTGTGTTGAGTAAGAGTTGTGTTTAGTGAAATTGTTTCTGTTTTACAATTAGTAAAGGCTGTGATTTGTATGATTTTTAATTAATTATAGAAAAATGTTCTTGAAGTAAATTTTTGATATGTTGTGCCTCTATGAGTCTAGAATGACTGAAAAATATGTTGATTCGATTTTGGAATGGTTATGAGTTTAGAAAAATTATTTTCATTAGACCTGTTCCAGCAGGTACCTTAACTGGGACAGCTATATTTCGTGATTTTTAATAAAATGTAGAAAAATCATATTCAATTGAATTTTGGATATGTTGTTGCTTAGTGAGTCTAGTATTTGAGAAAAATAATTTGGAATCACATTGATTGAATTTGATTTATGGAATTCACAAAGTTCAGAACTGCTGCCAGGATGCAGGGCAATTGGGGCAGTCTGGTTAGGTGAACTATTTGACCAAGATTTTGTGTTCAGTTTGATCTGAAATTTTAAAGGGATGATTTTAAGATACAAAACTAAATTCTGTAAAAATTTTAGAATTTTTAGTCAAGTAGATTATTTTATACAATTTTTCAAAATAAGGATAAAATGGAGTTTAAAACCAGAATGTACTATTTATGGTTAGGGTTTTAATTCTTTGTTCTTCTTGCATTGCTTTGGTTCTCCAAAGGTAGGTTGGTCCTTAAACCTAACCCTAAACACTTTAAACACACTTGAATCAATGAATGTTATAATCAATTGTTCTTTGCCCTAATTGCATTGTTGAGATTGAACAATGTTATGTTGTGCATTGTGAATGGTAATGTGTTTCATGAGTAATGTGGAATGAAATGTTAATATTTATGAATGATGCTATGTGAGATATAATGTGATCATGGATGAGATATATATATATATATATACTTGAATAATGAGATGTTATATTGTGAAATGAAATGTGAAGCCATTGTTATTGGCTAAGATGATGTAATTGAAAGAAAGAAGGCATGTTTGCCTAAATGTGATGAGAATTGAGAATGGAAATGAATTGTTTGTTTAATATGTTATTCAGTTTCAGAGTTCTGGATTTGGGTGGCATGCCTAAGAAATGATAAAAGGTAACAGTCTTGCCGGGTTGAGGATCTCCTCATATGTGTTGAGTTGATGATCCAAGAGACTGGGTCTGTTACACTATGAGATATATGATTTGTAACAGTCTTGCCGGGTTGAGGATCTCCTCATATGTGTTGAGTTGATGATCCAAGAGACTGGGTCTGTTACACTATCCATGGATAGAGATACATGTATATACATTGCCTACGGGCGTGATTATTGTGACTATGAACCAAAGCAGTAACTCTGAACTCTGAATATCATATTAAATACTTGTTGGGCCCATAGGTGTCAGGGTTATATGAATGTCCTAAATAATGTTATGAGTTAATGAAATGAGATGTTGGTTATTGAGTATGATTGATTAATGTTGAATGTGGCATTGCATTACATTAAAGCATACCATTAGCATGTTTTATCTTACTAAGCCGTTGGCTTAGCGCGAATGTGATTCTTCGCGCAGGTGACAAGGAAGAACCAGAGAGTTCCTCTAGGCCGAGTCGAGCCTAGATTTCGAAGATTGAATAGTGGGCTTTAAGATCGAAGACTGACTGCCAAACATGTATAAATTTTATGTGTTGTAAAACTTGAGTTTTGATGTATATGAATTTGTAAATATTGTTACTTTCCGTTACATAGTGAACAAAGATTTTATCTGCTGTATTTCATAATAAACCTTTACTTTATTTTGTACTAGAAGTGTAAATCCTTTTTGCAGGTTGTAGTTGAGGTTATAAGGGGGATTTATTGGAAGTGTACTGAGAATGATTTTGTTTGCATTGGTTTGTGTAAAAATGTTTTCAAAAATTAGAAAAAAACCAGTTTTGTCGACACTTGGGATTGAATTTTTAGGCAAAACTATGGCAAAATTTCTATAAAAATCGGAACAAAAATTTGACTAAGTAAAAGTGGTAGCAACATTAGGATAGGGTGGCGCCTCTACTCAGCTTACACACGTAGGTCGGGAAGGGGTGTTACAGAAAACCCTAACTTTAATATTTATACGAAACCTCCGCGCGTCTTCATTAATCCATGAGTGACACGGCCAAGTTGGAGTGAACTTGGCCGTGTTGGAGGTGAATTGGAGGGACACAGCCAGTGACTTGGCCGTGTCCCATGCTTGTGTTCACTACTGCTTGCTTTTGATCTTTCCTTTGGACTTGAGTGAGACACGGCCAGGTTGGATGAGACACGACCGTGTTGGATGTCTTTGGAGGGACATGGCCAGTGACTTGGCCGTGTCCCTTGCTTGTGTTTGCTTCTGTGAGAGTTTCTTCTTCTTTGTTTTGGATTTAAGTGAGACACAGCCAGGCTTAAGCAACTTGGCCGTGTCTGAGCATCTTTGGAGGGATACGGCCACAAGCTTGGCCGTGTCCCTTGCTTGTGTCCCTCTCTGTGTCTTGATCTTCTCGTTAACTTGGTATGGGACACGACCACAAGCTTGGCCGTGTCCTCTGCCTGTGTCAGCTACTGTCCCTTTTTTCCTTCAATTTGGTTCCTTGGCTTTTTAACCTAAAACAAAACTTGAAACAAACTTTAAACAAGAATTAAATGAACATTAACCAACAAAATGTAAACACACACTTAAAACTAGGACAAAAACAACATAAACAATGAAATAAACTAAAACTACCAAAATTAATGAAAATACTAAATAAACATATTAAAACTAACAAAATACCTAAAGAACACAATAATTATCATAACAAATAAGACACAAAACTATAACAAAAACTAATAAAACAATAATAAAATAGCCACTGTGAAAGTTTGGAAACGAAATTAATTAAGATTTAGGGTTTTAATAACTTAGGGTTTATGAATTAGATTTGTGTTGAAAGATTATATTATTTACTTTAATTAAGATCTTAAGTATTGTATGAATTAATTCATGCTATTGTCTAAACTAAATTGAAGGAAGAATTAAATAACTAAGGCAGTGTGATGAGGGCTGTTGTGCTCGAATTAACTCTACCACAAAGCGTCACTCGCAAGTATACGAGGTAGCTGTAGCAAAGGTGATCGCCCCAAGGTCGTCTCACAAGGAAGCTAAAGTAGCTAATTGATTATCAGATTAAAAGTAACAAGTAATGAATAAATTTAAATTGCTAACTAATGAAAAAGTTTAATTGAAGTTTAAAACAATAAAAGTAAACAAGAGCTGATGTTTTGATTCACTTGATAAAAGGGTCTAGGGTTTGCACTTCTCTACTACTGATATGTATGAACAGTTATTCCTCTTAACTAATTTAATTTCAAAGATTAAATCTCAAACAACTTAATTATTTGAGTCAAGGAAATAAGCTCTCGCATTCAAACCTCTTATAACTAATCTTGTTATAATTGAAAAAATCTTTTTAATAGGATATATCTCTAATTCACCTAAGTCCCTAATTGAATTGTTCAAGTATTAGACTTCATCTCTCAATCCATCATCTAATACCTAAAACACATAATTGGTGGCCAGTCAATTATATATTAACAATTTTCCATTCAATCAAGGCTAAAGAAATTATTAGCTGAGAGAATAACCAATTCATACAATCATAGCAGATCCATACAAACCCTAGACTAGATCAAATTAGTTCATGATGCAATCAAACATACTCATCTCATTAATATTCAAAGAAATCAAGTTAGACATGATAATATCCATTAATACAATTTCAATGAAAATAAAGAGAATAAGTTCGAAAACAAAACCAAGTTACACACTCATTGAAGCTCTAAAGAATCTCTTGATCAAATCTTGCAACAAGGATGAATCAATGGCTAGAACAATCTAATCTAATCTAAAGTAATCAAAAGTGTAATCAAAATTAGAGAAAAAAAATTGTCAAAACCCTAAGCTCACTCTCAGACGGCTGAAACTCTTCTCCAAATCGTCAACAGTATTTTCAACCCTAGCTTCTTTTTTCCTTTTATATGAATCGTCCGTTTAAAATCCGCTGCGTGTTTGGTTCATGAGGGACACGGACAAGTTGCATGTGACTTGGCCGTGTGAGTGCTCTTTGGAGGGACACGGCCACTGACTTGGCCGTGTCCCTTGCCTGTGTTCGCTTCTGCTTGCTTCTCTTCTTTTTCTTCTTTAGGCTGTGTTGCACCATTTTGGAGGGACACAGCCACAAGACTTGGTCGTGTCCCTTGCCTGTGTCTACCTCTGTGAATTTTAAGTCTTCTTTGCTTTGGATGCAGGTGAGACACGGCCAGGTTGGAGTGACTTGGCCGTGTCTGGGCTTCTTTGGAGGGACACGGCCACTGACTTGGCCGTGTCCCTTGCTTGTGTCGTCTACTGTGACCTGCTCTTCCTTTTTAGCTTGGTATAGGACAAGGCCAGTGACTTGGCCGTGTCCTCTGCCTGTGTCAGCTACTGCCCTTTTCTCCTTCCATTTGCTTCCTTGCCTTTTTTAAACTAACACAAAACTCAAAACAAACTTTAAACAAGAAGTAAATAGACAATAACCAACAAAACATAAACACAATCCTAAAAACTAGAACAAAAATGACATAAACACTGAAATAGACTAAAACTACCAAAATTAATGAAAACACTAAACAAACCGATAAAAACTAACAAAATACCTAAATAAAACAATAATTATCATAATAAACAAGACACAAAACTATAACAAAAACTAATAAAACAACTACCCCACACTTAAAACTTTACTTGTCCTCAAGCAAATTCACATGGCATAAATTAAAAACTCAAACAACCTTAACTATAATTCCAGCATATAAGATGAAATACTTTAAGACTCAACCATAAATATTTGCAATTTACTTCAATCAAGGATTTTCTTAACTCATTCATTAATCCAGACATACAAATCCCATCTCTCATCTAAGTGTTTCACTCGATTTCAAAGGTTAATCACTCAAACCACTCATAACTGCATACTACCATAAACTTGCTTAATTATCCAATCTCTCTCACTGATTTTCTCAAGAAATAATCTGAAGGTCTTTCATTTGGATGTAATGGGGCTAAGGTAAAGGTGTGAGAAAAGGCATTTAGGCTGGAGCATCAAGAAATGGAGTATCTAAATTAGACAATACTCTTGCTAAGAAATTCATAACTCCCTCAAATGGCATACTCACAATCCTTGATAATCTTATATACTTGCATAAAAATACATGAGTCAACATTCCTCTTTTGATAACCAATGCTAGAACATATATGAATTTTGTATATATATATATATAACTTTTCTTTTATTTTCTTTCTCTTTTTTTTAAATATATATATATATACAAAATTAAGAATTGCATGGAACATCTAGCTTAAAATGTAGAGGAAAAGAATAATGGCTCTTAATCAAATACAATGTGCAATGTATGCATTTCAACCCCAAATAGCAATACCATATTTTTTTTTACTTACCCCACACTTTGAAATAAACTACCCTATTGACAAATCATAAAACTCCATTCCTTAATGCATAGGTATGATGATAATAAGAACATGTTAAGTTGAGAATTGTGTTGATCAAACAAGAAACGGTCAATGGCTCAACTTGGCTCACTAAGGAAATCAATATTAAGGGAAGTCTTTTTAAGCTAAAGGGGCTAGCCTAATTTGCCTTCATCATTTTAAAACTTGAGATTAAATCATAATGTGAGTTCAATTAGTATGCAAAAGAAAACTCTAGAGATGCAAAATCATGAAGGTGCACACTTAAGAAAAGAAAATCAACTGATAATAATATCAAATTATGAGGCTCAAAACTCACACAGGTGGGTTCATAAAGATTTATATGTCATGAATTGCAGAATGTGAAAATTGATCGTGAATGAATTCAAATGCTAATTTCTATGCTGATACTAAAGTCTCAACTACAATGCTAGAATCACAGAAAAGATCAATAAATTTTCAACAATTATGCCATGCACAACACAATAAAACACACCAAGACAAACAAAACAAGAATTAAGGAACAGCTGAAAGATTACCCCACACTTTAGAATTTCCATTGTCCTCAATGGAAAATAAGAATAATAAAGAGAAAGAGAAAGTACAACCTGTCTTCCATCGTACCCTGGTGAGGTAAAACCCTAACTTTTCATCACAAACACAAATGGTCAAAAACAAGATACAAGAGAGCTTAAGGGTTTCCATTTATTTAAACTAAACATAAAATCAAAATTGCTAAATATAAAATTATAACGATGAAAAAAAAAATTCAAACTAATGGGTTGCCTCCCATTAAGCGCTTCTTTAATGTCATAAAGCTGGACATCATGCAAGACTAGGAATCGTGGATCAAAGTACTGTCAATGATCCTCACTGTAGGAAATCCTTCTTTATATGGTTTAACTCTATGTCTATTTGCTTTAAAAATCTTATTAGTTCTAGAGTTAAGCAATTCAATGGCACCAGAAGGACATACCTTAGTTACCTCGAAGGGACCACTCCATCGAGATTTGAGTTTACCTTGAAACAGACTGAGTCGAGAATTAAAAAGTAAAACTTTCATACCTGGACTTAATGTCTGTCACACAATAAATCTGTCATGAATTGCCTTAGTGCGATCCTTGTAAACTCTCGAGCTCTCATATGCCTTCGGGTTAAAGCACCTTTGGGTCTCCCTCACTAATTTAGCCCCCTCTTCTAAAGTCAGTGTCAGCTCCAATTTATATGGGGAGTCTGTCTGTAACACAACATCTGAAACAACTGCTTCAACACAATTAATTAAAGAACATTCCTCATATAAAGCAGTTGTAGGAATGGGAGAAGTGTTAAAAATAGAAAAATCAACAGTTTGACCCAAGACAGTCATTGATAGTTTACCATTTTTAACATCTATTAAGGTGTTGGTAGTAACCATGAAAGGCCTACCCAGCAAAATAGTATGTGCTGATGGTGCAGGGTTACTCCCTTCCATATCAAGTACTATGAAATCCACAGGTACTATCAACCCTCCAACTTTAACTAACACATCTTCTATAACCCCTTTCGGGAATCTAAAGGACCTATCAGCTAATTGCAACACCATTTTTGTCGGTTTAAGCTCCCCTAGTTCTAATTCTTTAAACACAGAATAAGGCATTAAATTTGCACTAGCTCCTATATCACACATGCCTTCAGTCCCCTTTCCATTCCCCACAGTAATTTGAATTATAAAACTTCCAAGATCCTTTAGTTTGGGAGGTAGTTTATGCTGTAGAACAGCACTAGCTACCTCTGAAACTATCACCTTTTCATTCGTCTCATACCTCTTTTTCTTGGTGATCAGTTCTTTGAAGAACTTGGCATAAGCTGGTATGTTCTTTATTGCCTCAAGTAAAGGTAAGTTAATACTTACCTTAGACAGCATGTTGAAGATGTTAGAAAATTGCTTATCTGGTTTATCATCCTTCAACCTGCTGGGGAATTGTATAGGTGGCCGGTATGGGTTGCTTGCCTTATGTAAATCTTCTGAAAGGGATTTCTCCCTTGATTTATCTCCATCACCTTGGTCCTCTGATTCTCCTTCCTTCTTGTTCCCTTGGTCACCTGCATTCACAGATTCATTTTCAACATTAGTGTTAATTACCTTACCACTTCTAAGAACAGTCACTGAATGTGCCTGCTCAGGTTGACTTAGAAATTTCCCCTTCTGTTGAATTTGCATCTGTTGTGCAAGTTGTCCTACTTGAGTCTCCACCTTTTTAAAAGATGCTTCTAATGAATCCAGCCTCTTATTAGTCATCTCTTGATTTTGAGCACTAACTTTGATGAAAGCTTCTAAACTTTCCTCCAAGCTCTCTATCCTATACTGCCCTTGATTTGAGGATTGACTCTGCTCTTGGTTCTGTCTTTGGAGCAAATGGAAAGGCTGCTGAGAATTATTTGTTGCCCAAGAAAAATTTGGGTGATTCTTCCAACCAGGGTTGTAAGTGTTGGAGTAAGGATCATTTCTGGCCCTTGGTTGGAATCCTCCCATAACATTGACTTGCTCAGCATTACCAAAAGACTCATATGCAGAGGGACAAATATTTGCTCCATGCTCGAAAGTCCCACAGATTCCACACACTTCTTGAGTAGATGAAGAAATATTGTTCTTCATATTCAGCATCTGCACTTGCTTTGTCAATTCAGCTATCTGATTGACCATCTCACTATTGGCTTCTAATTGATTCACCCCTTTACTTCTTCCCCTTACACTCTTTTGTTGAGAATTAGCTCCCAACATCTCAAAGATCTCATAAGTCTCATCAGCTGTCTTTTCTCCCATGGCTCCCCCAGCTGCATTGTCAACAGTGTTCTGAAATTGCTGGGTTAGTGTTAGAAAATCGAGAAGAATCTTCAACCCTTTTGCTGCAGCGGAAAACAAAAATTATCTTTTGATTTATTCCCAGGATCCATGTGATCCATTCAGTTCGATAAAAGAGATTCGAAACTAACCTTTTGTGTAGCTTCAAATCGATTAACAGATGCTGCCTTCTGAAGACGAACACCCTCTAGCGAAGTCCAAATGAACGTACGCCGGTCTGAGTACTAGCTCACCAACGGCAGTGGCTGAACCTTTTTCAAAAATGAAACTAGGGTTTTTAGGTTTTTCTCTTCTTCCATTTTCTTTCAAAATGAATAATGATCAGATCATCATCCCTCTAGCCCTTTTAAAACTGTTTAAAAGACTTTCCTTGTCAAAACCCTAACTGTCCATATCCTATATGGACCCACATTTTTAATAATTATTATCTAATAATAATTATTATAACAATATTATTATTAATATCTAATAATAATAATAATACTAGCAACAATAATAAAAATATAATAATTATTATTTAAGTACAGCCTACGTTCTATGTGTGTGACCCGATAGGCTCATATTAACTAGCAGTGTATTTCAATCTCTATTGAAATGCACAAATCATAATTGGCCTCTAGCAAGACATTAAGACTACCCAATTAATCATGAGAATCATTATAAATGAAAACATGAAATAGTACATGCATTAATCCCTTTGTCACACGATATCTAGTTTGAACATAAGTCATAGTAAATGTCATACTTATATTGTCCAAACTTATGATTACTCGATCTCCAAGTTAACTGATAAACAAATAAGATTGATCTTATATCAACTTATTTGAGCACGGCCATGCATTTCTCAGTTATACTTATTGAGGGGCCCAGAAGATATCTCTCTCATAGAGAGGGACAAATTCCATCTTGATTGTTCATTTTCCTCTACATAATTTATACCATGTTCAAGCATAACCTTTATAATTATCTAGTTACAGATAACGTTTGATCATGTCAAAACATAATATTCCTTATGTTGGAAACTATGACAATCTCAAGTCAAAGGATTAAATGAAAACTATTATGAGATACACTTATGACATTAAACCATGAAGTGATATCTATGTGGGTCGATCCAATACACTGTTCTCTAACATGTATCCATAATATTGATTTGTATCTTCATACCTATAATCATCTTATGATTATCAAATCAATATTACACTAGTTATATTTATTATTATCTCCATAACAATAATAAACCAGGGATATAATCATTATTATATATAACATGCAAACATAACAATGATAATAAAAACTTCTTTATTAATAACAAAATGAATAACATTAAGGTCCAAATCAATGGCCTAGGGCATATACACTAACAGTCTCCCACTTGCACTAGGCCTAGTCTAACAAATATCTCATGCCCATAGACCTAGTGTGCTGATCATGCTTGACCCGCGACAGAGGCTTTGTCAATGGATCTGCTATGTTGTCATTTGTGTCAACTTTGCATATCTTGATATCACCTCTATCAATGATGTCTCGAATGAGGTGAAATCGCTTGAGTATATGCTTAGATTTCTGATGGGACCTTGGCTCTTTTGCTTGCGCTATGGCACCGTTGTTGTCACAATAGATAGCCATAGGATTAGCAATGCTAGGCACCACTCCAAGCTCAGTGATGAATTTCTTCAGCCAAACTGCTTCCTTAGTTGCATCTGATGCTGCTATATTGTCACATCCGCCTACTGCATTTATGCAGTGTAGACACGTGCATAGCGAGAGTAGGGAAAAGGAGAAGATAATTCTTGATAACAGCCCTAGATAAGGTTGTATGACAAAAGGGACCTAATTGTAATTTTTAATAAAGTTGGGGACGTAGATGTAATTTCAAAGAAAGTTGCACCGGATGTTCTTAATAGTGCATATAACAGATTCCAAAAATGGAATGTAGAGAAAAACCGGATCGCAACGACGTGTAACGGTTTTTCCAGGAAATGTCCCGTTAAAGAAAAATGAAGAAATGTTGACTAAGGGCATTTTGGTCATTATCAATTAAAGTCATACATGAATTTAGGGTAGGAAATAAAGACGTGAGTACGTAGAGAATGGCGAGAGGTTAAATATGAAACGATCGTCAGTGGAAACGAAGCCGGAGAAAACCCGAGCAAAAATAGGACCTAAAGGGAATTTTGTAAAAAGTTGAGGGCTTATCGGTAATTTTTCAAAATGACTTGGAAACCTAAAATAGACCTTATAAATAGAAAGTAGAGGTCGAGAGGATCAAAACCATATATAGTTTGACTCGTGGAGCTATATGGTTTAAAAGATATGATCGATTAATCGCCGGAACGTAATGTGGCTCGGTTTTGTGTCGGGACCGGATGGGTAACCCGGGACAACTTTATGAGATCCAATGGGAAGAGAGACAAGTGGAAAGAAGTAAAGGAAAAAGGAAGTTATAAAAATCAAAGGTTGGCCAATCAAAAGAAAACATTTAGCATGTGTAATAAATGTGTAATAAATGAAGAAAGAGAAAAAGTGGACAAGTGGGCAAGGTGATCATCATTTCCTTTGTCTATAAATATATGTGATATGAAGAGCAAATTCTCTCTTTTTCCACTCACCAAATTCGGCCAACAAAAGAAAATACCAAGGGACTTCCAAGTTTCTTCAAACTTTGATTTTTAAGGTAAGTTCTAAGGTTTTTAAGTGTGTAGACTTTAATTTTAGTATTAGTTTTAGGTAGTTATATATTTATTGGAAGATTGGGAATTAGAGTCTTATATGGAATTGAAAAACATAATAATAATATTAAGTAAGTGATGAGATTAATTGATTAAATGGAAGAATCAAGATGTAGAAAGATTAATAAGGTTGGATTAGGGGTTTCGGTTGGAAAAGAAATAGAGGATAATTTATTATTTTGAAATTCTAAGGTTTATGTTGTATCTTGAATTGATTGAAGGAGAAATAAAGAATTAAAGAAGGAGAAGAAGGAAAAGCCAAGAGGAGTTAAAGAAATAAGGTTTGGTACTTTACTTTTGAATAATAAATTTTGGTTTGATGCTTTACAAACTTTGGTTTATGAAAGTTTTGTTGTTGATGCTTAAATATATTGATTTGAGTTAAACATGTAAAAGTTGTCAAAGGGAAGTGTTTGAATCTTCACTTTACCATTAAAGAAGCCTTAATATTGATTTGCAAAAGAAAAATAAACTATCCTATGCATTTCATGTGTTTGGGCCGAAATGGTCCCAAAAAGACAGCTTTCTGGACCTTTTTGTGGAAATTGTTTGAGGCAGCAAACGAATGAATTTTTCAACGAAATTTTACATGCAATTAGTCAACATATGAAATAAGTTTTCTGTAAAATTTCAGCCAAAAATAAGATCATTTACTTGGTCAAATGCATGACTGAAGTGGACTGAAATTTTGACAAAAACCCAAATTTTACTATTCATTTGGTCATGCCATTTTGTGTTGCCGATTTTCTTGCCGCAACACTATTCATTTGGTCAATTTGTGATTTTTTGAGGAATACTTTGAAATGTTGGATGTTTTTATTGTGGATGTTAAATATGTGAAAAAGAGTAACGGTTTGACCAAAGAAACTGGTGCGCGGCATAAATGGCAAAGCGCAGTGAGAATTTAAATTGATTTCTTGAATCATTCTAAAATGAAGTTGGGACTTAAATTGAATCATTTTAATCTTTTTGCTCTACTGGACAGTGGGAGTGGTAGATAAGGGTATGGTGCACTATACTAACGCATGCAGTACTGCTCATTATTGTGATATGATATTTTATTCAGTGGTGAGGCCACTGAAGCCAATGGGGAGGCCCATTGGTTAACCAGGATGGGGAGGCCCATTCCTGTGATATGATATTGGTGGTGAGGGCCACCTATGTTACAGTGGGGAGGCCCACTGCCTTATCACTATGGTTCCCTATATACCAGTAGAGCCTGAATCAAAGACATATTATTTTTCGTTAAACTATATAATGCCAATGAGTTTGAATTATGATTTTACATTATTGAAAGCATATTACCCTGAATGTACAATAATTTCTATTGGTTTAAGGTTGGTTAAATTATGATTTCATTATTTCCTTTGATTTTGAATACTTTCATATACTACTTTTATTTTTATTGGTAAAGTACCCACTGAGCGACAACGCTCAGCGAGTTAAGTTTTCCTTGACTCGTAGGTTCGGAGCAGTAGATAAATCTTGGGGAAGCAGCGACCAGACCACAGCAAATCTCAGGGGTAGATCTTTTAGTTCCATTATGAGTCGATAGTTGTGGCATGTATATGAATAAATATAAAAGAGATTTTCTATGTTATAATTGTATGTTAGTAGTATGTAATAATCATAAATCTTTATTTTATGTTATATTAGAAGTGTGAACTCTTCGTGCAGGTTTGTAGTTGAGGGTATAAGGTGGATTCATTGGGAGTGCATTAAATTTGATGGTATTCTTATTCACATTGGTATGTGTAAAATGTTTTCAAAAATCAGAAAAACAAGTTTTGACGACACTTGGGATCCAAGTTTCTAGGCGGAACTATGGCAAAATTTCTGTAAAAATCAGAACTAAAATTTGACTAAGTAAATTGGTAGCAACAATTAGGATAGTGTGGCACCTCTACTCAGCTTACACATGTAGGTTGGGAAGGGGTGTTACATATATACTCAGCTTCTGTTGTAGAATTTGCTAGTGTGTTCTGCTTGGAACTTTTCCAAGTAATGGCTCCACCATTCAATGTGAATACAAAACCTGACTGCGATTTGTAATCATCTATATCAGTTTGGAAACTAGCATCTGTGTAACCATTTGCAACTAGCTCATCTTCCAAACCTCCATAAACCAAGAAAGCATCCTTAGTTCTTCTTAGATACTTAAGAATGTTCTTAACAGCTGTCCAGTGACCCTCACCAGGATTAGCTTGATATCTACTTGTCATGCTCAAAGAATATGAGACATCAGGTCTAGTACATAGCATGGCATACATAATAGATCCAATAGCAGAAGCATAAGGGATCTTATTCATTCTATCTCGCTCATCAGATGTCTTAGGACATTGATTCTTGCTAAGATGAATACCATGTGACATAGGCAAAAATCCCTTCTTGGAATCTTGCATGCTGAACCTCTTCAACACTTTGTAAATGTATGTACTTTGACTTAAGCCAATTATCCTTCTAGATTTATCTCTATAGATCCTTATACCAAGGATATATGCAGCCTCACCCAAGTCCTTGATTGAAAAAGAATTCCCTAACCAATCTTTAACCTTTTGTTAAGTGGGGACATCATTTCCAATGATCAATATGTCATCTACATATAGGACTAAGAACACGATAGCACTCCCACTAACCATCTTGTAAACACATGGTTCATCTTCATTTTGAATGAAACCAAAGTTTTTAACTGTTTCATCAAAACAAAGATTCCAGCTTCGAGATGCTTGCTTCAATCCATAAATGGACCTTTGAAGCTTGCAAACCTTCCCAGAATTCTTAGGATTTACAAAACCCTCAGGTTGTGTCATGTACACATCCTCGAGTAAATTTCCATTAAGGAAAGCAGTTTTGACATCCATTTGCCATATCACATAATCATAGTATGCAGCAATGGCAAGGAAAATCCTAATAGATTTAATCATAGCAACTGGAGAAAAGGTTTCATCATAGTCTATACCATGAGTTTGTTTGAAACCTTTAGCAACCAACCTTGCTTTATAGGTTTGTACATTTCCATCCATGTCAATTTTCTTCTTGAAAACCCATTTGCAACCAATAGTCTTAATACCTTCGGGAGGATCAATTAAGGCCCAAACTTGGTTGTCAAAAATGGACTGCATCTCAGAGTTCATGGCTCCAAGCCATTTCTCTGAATCTAGACCTGACACAGCTTCAAGATAGGTAGTTGGCTCATCTTGATCTATGAGAAAAACTTCATGACTTTCAGTCATGAGAAATCCATATCTCTCAGGCTGATGACGTGGTCTATCAGATCTACGCAGAACTTGTGTAACATTTTCAGTTTCCACAATGGCTTGTGGTTCTGAAACTGTTTCTATAGGCAGTTCAATATCTTCTTGTGGTTCTATAAATTCATCTAATTGAACTGTACTCCCACTAGTTCTTTTAGAAATGAATTCCTTTTCCAAAAAGGTTCCATTTCGAGCAACAAACACTTTGTTCTCAGATGGAATATAGAAATAATATCCTTTAGTTTCCTTAGGATATCCCACAAAGATACATTTAGCAGATTTTGGAGCTAACTTATCTGAAACTGGTCTTTTCACATAAGCTTCACAACCCCAAATCTTAAGAAAAGACAAACTAGGTGTTTTGCCAGTCCATATCTCATATGGCGTCTTTTCAACCGCTTTAGATGGTACACGGTTTAAAACAAAAGCAGCTGTCTCCAAGGCATAACCCCAAAACGATAATGGAAGATCTGCTTGACTCATCATATATCGAACCATATCTAATAAAGTTTGATTTCTTCTTTCAGAAACACCATTCCACTGTGGAGTTCCTGGAGGAGTTAATTGTGAAACAATTCCATAATTTCTTAGATGTTCGTCAAACTCTTGGCTCAAAAATTCACCACCTCGATCAGATCGAAGTGCCTTAATAGTTTTACCAAGTTGATTTTGTACTTCATTTTGAAAAGTTTTGAACATTTCAAAAGCCTCATGCTTATGTTTCATCAGGTAGAAATAGCCATACCTACTGAAATCATCAGTAAAAGTAATGAAGTAATTATATCCTCCTCTGGCACTAATGCTTAACGGGCCACATACATCTGTATGTACTAGTCCTAGCAAGTCATTAGCCCTTTCACCTTGTCCGATGAAAGGATTCTTTGTCATTTTGCCAAGTAAACAAGATTCACATTTATCAAATGATTCAAAATCAAATGAATCTAATAATCCATCTTGATGGAGTTTAGAAATGCGTTTCTCATTTATATGGCTAAGACAACAATGCCATAAAAATGTAGGGTTTAGGTCATTTTGCTTAATTCTCTTAGAGTTTATGTTATAAATATGATTCTCCCTAGAATCATCTAAGTCAAGGACATAAAGGCATTAAAAGATCTTGCAATACCACAAAGCAAATCATCTTTATCAAAAATAGAACAGGTCTTATTTTTAATTAAAAATGAAAAACCTTCATCATCCAAAACTGAAACTGAAATAAGATTCCTACTCAGAGTAGGAACATAATAGCAATTGTTCAAATTTAACAAAAAGCCATTAGGCATATGAAGTTCATAAGATCCTACAGCTAGTGCAGCAACTCTTGCTTTATTCCCAACTCGTAGGTCAACTTCGCCCCTTTTCAGTGATCTACTCCTTTTGAGTCCCTGCACATTTGTACGAATCTGAGAACTACATGCCGTATCCAATACCCATGAAGTAGAAGCAGATAAGTTAATTTCTATAACATATATACCTGAAGATGTAGTCGCACTACCCTTCGATTTCTTCAATTCAGCCAAATAAAGTGGGCAATTTCTTTTCCAATGCCCAGGCTCCTTGCAATGGTGACAAGTTCCTTCCTTAGGAACAGGTGCCTTGGGTTCTTTTGGCTTGGGCTATCCCTTAGGCTTTGTAGCAACTGTTGCTTTACCCTTTGCCTTGCCTTTCTTCTTCATAGGCTTACCCTAATTGACATTCAATACATGGGTAGCCTTAGTGGGCTTTTGGATATTCCCTTCAGCAGTTTTGAGCATACCATGTAGCTCAGGAATGGACTTTTCCATGTTGTTCATATTATAGTTCATAACAAAATGTGAAAAACTGCTGGGCAAAGAATGAAGGATCAAATCCATGGAGAGTTCTAAACTCAAGGGATATCCAAGTCGGGCAAGGTGATCAATGTAGCCCTTCATTTTCAAAACATGAGCACTAACCGATTCGCCCTCTGACATCTTGCAGTCAAATAATGCAACAGCAGTGTCGAATATATCCTGCCTAGCTTGCTGTTGGAAAGCTTGTTTGAGATGGACACTCATCTCATAAGCCTCCAAGTGTTCCAGATCCTTCTGAAGTTATGGACACATAGTAGCAAGCATAAGACATCCAATGTCATTGGAATCATCCATATGCTTCTTATGCTTGTTCTTATCAACATTAGAAGCATTAGCAGGAGGTGGCTCAGGGACAGCTTCATCAAGCACATAGGACTTCTTTTCTTGTTTGAGAACAATTCTCAGGTTCCTAAACCAATCAACAAAATTAGTCCCATTCTCTTTCAGTTTTTCCTTCTCAAGGATGGATCGCAGTGATAAAGTGGAGTTATTGTTGGTAGCCATTTCAATCTACAAAATATGCAAATTTTAATTAATAAAAGGTGATAAGTAATTAAAATCCCACTAAAATATAACCCTCAATCATCACAATGACATTTTAGTGGGCTAAGATCCAATTTTTACTTAATATTAAGTCAGCTTTGGCATGACACTTAAAATCAAGTTATTATGGTAGGTAACCCCTTACCAATTACATCACATGTAACTCTTAGATAATATGGGATCATGACATCATATGTCATAGCATGTTATACCCCATCTAATGCCTTAGGCCCAAAACCATTTTGATAGCCTAATTAAGTCTAACCAATTTTAAACGCATGAGCAGCACCATTACTCATCATATCTTACTAGGATAACCTAAAGTACTTTGCTTTGGCAAAATCTACATTTAGGTGATCTTAGCCTTGATAAGTGTTTAAGATATGGATGTCATTAAAACTTAAATTAATAGTGAGGGTTCATTCCATTTAATTTTGAAAACATGTTAAAATTAACATTTATATATCACATCCTATATGCATATATAAACTATCAAACATGACATCTCATACATATTCGATAAAAATAAACGTGACATAGTATGGGCAAACTAGATATGATCTTCATGAGACCAAATGAAGATCATATAGGCAACCCTAGGTGAAAAACCTATCTATTACAACATTTGCAATAGTACATTTCTTCATATCTTGAAAGGCAACTTCATCTCCATGGAATTTTTCATCTTCTTCTCCAGGCTTGAGTCTTCATTATTACATTAATAATAAAAACTAAATACTAAACTAGTAATAATAAAGTTACAAAAATAAACGACACGCAGGCCGTATTTATAATCCATAGATATGAATAAACAATCACATAGATCATAAAGCCATACTATGCACCATGCCAAGACATCAAATAATCATAGCATATTTCATATAAACATCTTAAAATAACCAAATAAGTTGACATTCATAATGTCACCGGAACGAACTATAAGGCGCTGAGCACACGGCGGTCCCGCTGGCCGGTCAATGGGCGGGGTTCTGAAGGGGCAGCGCCCCTGGGCGGGGTCGAGGGGCAGCGCCCCTCGAAGCTAAATAGAATCATTAATCCAATTAATTATTTTCTGTCAAAACCCTTATTCTGTCAATCATATTAAACAAAATATAATAGCAATCTATTAATCATATTAACAGAGAACTATTACAAGAAACCTTAGAAAACGATTTACTCAATAATCATATTAATCGAAATCGAAATCTATGTATACATTCAATATGAATAAACGAATTGAATTAATCATATTAACCCAAATTCGAAACCATAACAGATTGTATACCAACCCTAATTCGACTTCACAGAATTGTATCTTATACAATTGGTCATCTTTGACATCATATATCAACAACAATTTAGGTTATATCTCATATAACAGATTTGAATCATCATCAAATGATAAAATGAATCCAATCATGCCATTCGAAAAACAATAGATCACATCAACACATCAACATGGCATATTTCGAATTAAATGGAATCAACAAGGGGCTCTGATACCACTGTTAGAAAATTGAGAAGAATCTGCAACCCTTTTGCCGCAGCGGAAAACAAAAATTATCTTTCGATTTATTCCCAGGATCCATGTGATCCATTCAGTTCGATAAAAGAGATTCGAAACTAACCTTTTGTGTAGCTTCAAATTGATTAACAGATGTTGCCTTCTGAAGACGAACACCCTCTAGCGAAGTCCACACGAACGTACGCCGGTCTGAGTGCTAGCTCACCAACGACAGTGGCTGAACCTTTTTCAAAAATCAAACTAGGGTTTTTAGGTTTTTCTCTTCTTCTGTTTTCTTTCAAAATGAATAATGATCAGATCATCATCCCTCTAGCCCTTTTAAACCGTTTAAAAGACTTTCCTTGTCAAAACCCTAACTGTCCATATCCTATATGGACCCACGTTTTAATAATTATTATCTAATAATAATTATTATAACAATATTATTATTAATATCCAATAATAATAATAATACTAGCAACAATAATAAAAATATAATAATTATTATTTAAGTACAGCCTACGTTCTATGTGTGTGACCCGATAGGCTCATATTAACTGGTAGTGTATTTCAATCTCTATTGAAATGCACAAATCATAATTGGCCTCTAGCAAGACATTACGACTACCTAATTAATCATGAGAATCATTATAAATGAAAACCTGAAATAGTACATGCATTAATCCCTTTGTCACACGATATCTAGTTTGAACATAAGTCATAGTAAATGTCATACTTATATTGTCCAAACTTATGATTACTCGATCTCCAAGTTAACTGATAAACAAATAAGATTAATCTTATATCAACTTATTTAAGCACGGCTATGCATTTCTCAGTTATACTTATCGAGGGGCCCAGAAGATATCTTTCTCATAGAGAGGGACAAATTTCATCTTGATTGTTCATTTTCCTCTACATAATTTATACCATGTTCAAGCATAACCTTTATAATTATCTAGTTACAGATAACGTTTGATCATGTCAAAACATAATATTCCTTATGTTGGAAACTATGACAATCTCAAGTCAAAGGATTAAATGAAAACTATTATGAGATACACTTATGACATTAAACCATGAAGTGATATCTATGTGGGTCTATCCAATACACTGTTCTCTAACATGTATCCATAATATTGATTTGTATCTTCATACCTATAATCATCTTATGATTATCAAATCAATATTACACTAGTTATATTTATTATTATCTCCATAACAATAATAAACCAGGGATATAATCATTATTATATATAACATGCAAACATAACAATGATAATAAAAACTTCTTTATTAATAACAAAATGAATAACATTAAGGTCCAAATCAATGGCCTAGGGCATATACACTAACAGTTAGACCATCATAGAAAAACTGATTAAGGAGTTGATGTGGGTAGTGATGATGTGGACACTGGATCAATAGCATCTTGAATCTGTCCCAAGCCTCATGAAATGGCTCTCCTTCAAATTGAGAGAATGTAGCAATCTTCCTTCTCAATTCAGCTGTCTTTTGATGTGAGTAGAACTTGCCCATGAATTTATTGTAAACTTGCTCCCAAGTTGTCAGTGAGTTCTCGGGCAACATCATAAGCCAACTCTTTGCCCTATCCTTCAAAGTATATGGAAAACACCTCATCCTCAACTGATCCTCTGTTAATCCTCCCAATGGAAAAGTGTTGAGGGTGGAGTAGAAATCCCTAATAAAGTTCAAAGGATCTTCATTTGGAACTCCATAGAATGATGGCAGCATGTTGTACTGAATGTTCTTCAACTCATAATTTCTTGCTGCATCTGTCAGTCTTATGCAAGAGGTGGAAGTCCCAATGATAGGTCTAGCAAAATCTCTCATGGTTCTTTGTCTTTCTTCAGCAATTTTAACTGATTGTGCAGAATCTGACTCAAATTCAGAAGTGTCCTCCTCTGTATCAAATCCGGTGTGGAGCTCAAAATTTTCCCTGCTCCTTTTCACTCTCTGAATTTCTGGAATGAATGGATGTAGCTCTCCTTCGAGTGATCTCCTGCCTTGCATAAACAAAAATTTTCTAGAAAAAGAAACAATTAAAAGCAAAAGACAAAATAAAATAAAATAAAAATAGTGAAAATAATCTAAAATATTTTTTTTAATAAACAATTACGCCAATTAGCCTCCCCGGCAATGGCGCCAAAAACTTGTTGCTCTCGAATTAACTCTACCACAAAGCGTCACTCGCAAGTATACGAGGTACCTGTAGCAAAGGTGATCACCCCAAGGTTGTCTCACAAGGAAGCTAAAGTAGCTAATTGATTATCAGATTAAAAGTAACAAGTAATGAATAAATTTAAATTGCTAACTAATGAAAAAGTTTAATTGAAGTTTAAAACAATAAAAGTAAACAAGAGCTGATGTTTTGATTCACTTGATAAAAGGGTCTAGGGTTTGTACTTCTCTACTACTGATATGTATGAACTGTTATTCCTCTTAATTAATTTAATTTCAAAGATTAAATCTCAAACAACTTAATTAATTGAGTCAAGGAAATAAGCTCTCGCATTCAAACCTCTTACAACTAATCTTGTTATAATTTAAACAATCTTTTTAATAGGATATATCTCTAATTCACCTAAGTCCCTAATTGAATTGTTCAAGTATTAGACTTCATCTCTCAATCCATCATCTAATACCTAAAACACATAATTGGTGGCCAGTCAATTATATATTTGTAACACCCCGATACCCTATATAAGTACTATGCGTATACCTAGTATACATACAGTAAATATATATAGTATAAGGATGTCACTTTTCGTTACCTTTTAAAAAACCTGTAACAGAGTTCAAACCATAATACATTAATTTAAATAACATTTACAAAATCATTATCTTTATCAAAAACTTCATTTATACATATAAATACTCTCTCGTCAGAAATACATCATAATTAAAGTTTATACATGTATGCATTACCCTCTAGTTGGTCTCGACAAACTTTACTCTTCTTGTGGCATAACAAAAGACTTCATATCTTCCATCTATATACCTGCGCGAATAAACACCCGCGCTAAGCCCGAGAGCTTAGTAGTCCAACTATAAAATATAAACATATAGTATAGAAGTATTGACATATAATGATACATCAATTCAATATATAATTAGTTCTTATCATATCTTCTTTTCTTTTTAATTTCATCTTTAATATATCCTAGCTAATTTCAAATATGATGTACATATATACATAATATTATCACCAACCCCAATGCATCACCAATACTCAAAACCAATATATTAATACCCCTACATTATATATACCATACCAATCATTATTGCAATACACAAATTACATATCATACAAATCATAAATCACATTTACAATAAAGACAACCTTTATCATCAACCACAATTCATTTACATATTACACTTAATAACATTATATTATTCACAATTCACCAAGCATAATTCATTATTAATACTCACAATCAATATTTCAATACTTGCAATTCACATTGACAATAAAGACAGACTCGGGCCCAAAACACTAATATGTTATTCAAAGTTCAGAGTTACTGCTTTGGTTCATAGTCACAATCATCACGCCCGTAGGCAATGTATATACATGTATCTCTATCCATGGATAGTGTAACAGACCCAGTCTCTTGGACCATCAACTCAACACATATGAGGAGATCCTCAACCCGGCAAGACTGTTACAAATCATATATCTCATATTCACAATTCTCATAGTGTAACAGACCCAGTCTCTTGGACCATCAACTCAACACATATGAGGAGATCCTCAACCTGGCAAGACTGTTACCTTTCATCATTTCTTAGGCATGCCACCCAAATCCAGAACTCTGAAACTGAATAACATATTAAACAAACAATTCATTTATTATTTCATTATCAATCTCATCATCAATTAGGCCAACATGCCTTATCTCTTTCAATTGAATTATCATAGCCAATCACAATGGCTTCATATCATATCATATCTCAATCCATATGATACATATAGCATCATTGATATCACATTTCAAAGTATATTATTCATATAATACATTGCCATACACAAGATTCACAATGCATATAACATAACATTTTCTCACTTCTCAAAACACATTAACATCATTCATTACTAGAGCATTTATCATAACAAATTGCACACCTTAAGAATGATCCTCATTTCTTCCTACCTTTCCCATTTCATATTTCATCCTTTATATATATTCTTCATTTACATTCACAATATAATAGCTTTTTTAACACTTTCATCCCAATGTGTTAATGTTCAAAGACATATAAGGATATACAATCAAATAGGGTTTATGCTTACCTGGTTAATGATCTTCACATCCTTCACATCATTCAATCATCACCTTAGTCCAATTATGTTAACAATATAATAGATCACTTAACACATTTGCAAACAAATGTGTTAAGCCTCAAATTATGTAATTAAATACAATCATATGTATTGGTACTTACCTCAAGAACTAGTCCCATCAATCTATACATTTCTTTTCTTTCCAAGAATTCTCCACATTTAGGTTAATGCAACCCAATCTCTTCAAAACCTAATCCAAAGGAATATTAGCAAAATGACCATATGAATAGTACATTCTGGTTTAAGACTCCATTTTATCCTTATTTTGAAAAATTGTATAAAATAATCTACTTGACTAAAAATTCTAAAATTTTTACAGAATTTAGTTTTGTATCTTAAAATCATTCCTTTAAAATTTCAGATCAAACTGAACACAAAATCTTGGTCAAATAGTTCACCTAACCAGACTGCCCCAATTGCCCTGCATCGTGGCAGCAGTTCTGAACTTTGTGAATTCCATAAATCAAATTCAATCAACGTGGTTCCAAATTATTTTTCTCAAATACTAGACTCACTAAGCAACAACATATCCAAAATTCAATTGGATATGATATTTGTACATTTTATTAAAAATCCCGAAATATAGCTGTCTCAGTTAAGGTACCTGCTGGAACAGGTCTAATAAAAATAATCTTTCTAAACTCATAATCATTCCAAAATCGAATCAACATATTTTTCAGTCATTCTAGACTCATAGAGGCACAACATATCAAAAATTCACTTCAAGAACATTTTTCTATAATTAATTAAAAATCATACAAGTCACAGCCTTTACTAATTGTAAAACAGAAAAAAATTCACTAAACACAACTCTTACTCTTCCATCACCAACACCAACCTAGCTTCTTATCTTTAATTCCATTTCAACACTTTTACACACACCATACACAAACACACTCCATCAACCATCCATATCAACTCACCAATCCCAAACACAATTTCAAAAGAACAAAGGAAAATCAAGAGAAAGAACTTACCTAAGTTGTTGAATTCCACAAATCTTCAATTAAATCCTTTGATTCTCCCTTCAATTTGATGTTAGAATTAAACAAATCTCACTTTGCTCTCTCTTGTCTAAGGAGGAGCCAACCAACGTGGAGAAGAGAAGAAGAAGAAGAAGGAAATGAAGAAAAGACAAAATATCACCTCTTTAAATCTCCACCAAGTGATTCAACAAAAGTAATTACCTAAACACCCTTATACCATTTGTCTTGATTACCATTCATTACATGCCCTTTATAGTAACTTCACACTTAACAAAAATAAATATCTTCTTTCCTTGACTCTTCATTTTGACCAACTTATATGTTATATATATCATCATATACACAACATATACCATTCTCTCTAAACCCTAAATTCTTTCCCAAATCACATATACATAAACATTCTTTTCTCTATTTCTTTTCTCTTGTAATTTAACACATATATTCATTCCAATTATATAACAACAACAACAACATAATCACAACTTCTAGGGCATATATGAGGATATTACAATTCTCTCCCCCTTAAATAATTTCGTCCTCGAAATTATCAGTACCATAACAATTTATTCTTAACAAAATACTATCTTAACTCCCATATGAAGTTAATTATACGCTTAAGTCATTATATCATCAAATCATATAACTCCAACTCTCCTCTTTAGAATCAACCACCTTCTTTAAATTCTATAACTCATCATTCTATATGTTTATACATCTAGTTACTTTCTTAATCAAACATTCAAAAGATCACATTACATTTCCTATTAATATCTTTATACCAGAATCAGATCATCATATAGCACAATAATACTTTGTCAAATCTTTATATTTAATATATTTTGTTATTTCACCTCTGTATAATTACTCTCTTAACTTTAACATTAAAAACCATTGACTTATATCTGAACATTAATTATCCCTTCATTACAATCACTGTCTAAATAGACATTTATCACTCTCAATAGATAACAAAATCCTGATTTTTCATAAATGGAGTTATTTCTTTAGCATGCTTTTCACTTAACTTACATATTAATACATTATCTTTCAACTTATTTTATAGATAACCAATCTTTTTCTCTTCTTATCATGATTAACAATTACTATACTCCACTCATTCATGTCCAATCATACTTTAAAATTTACATCATATACATTATCATGTAAATACCTATTTTCTTAATACAACTATACACATTAAATTTATTAATGATCCATAATCTTAGCCAAATCCAGATCAATTAATCTATCTGTCACAATATACCCACGTTCCAATCTTGTTCAATTCCAACCAACGATTAAGTAATCTAACTTATCATGAAATTTCACAATTTTCATATAAGTATAAATATAACTTAATTCCATAAGAGCAAACTTATATTCAATTTCTGCTCTCTTTCAATCTATTTTCAGTCAAATCATCATGATAACAAATCACTTCTAATATCTTTTAATATACACATAATTTATTCTTTATTATCTTAGTATAATTTCCACCAATTCTCATAAAAATGTTATATCATACTTAATATCTATAATTCATTCACTCAAACTTTGAGTTCATTCCCTTAAACCTCAAGTTACATACCATAAACATATTCAGTATAACTTTCATTCATATAATATAATTTCTCCCTTTTACTAACTCTTCACATTTCCTATCATTGGTATATTTATTTTGATTACCTTTTTGTCATATTATCCATAACTCAACACATTTCAAAATTTTTTAAAATTTTTTTTTTCACAGTTATAACCAAATTCTTAACATAAAAAAAAATAATAATAATAAGGTACAACTTTAACCATCATAATTTTTAACTATACTTCTCAAACAAAATTGTCAACCTCACCAAATCCGTATTACAATCATTATATCTAAGATCCAAATCCATGGACAACAAATTAACCGATCCAAAATACTGAACAAAACACATGACTTTAAGAGATTAATATTCAAACCTAGAACTTTCAATTCAATACTGTTCTTTTATAATTCTATTCTCAATCTTAACATTTTTAGTATAACAGAAGTTAACACATTCCAACTTCGTTTCAACCAATTTGTATTCGCTTATATGATCCTTATCAACTTAACTCATGCTTTAACAATATTACTATATACATATTCAATCATATACAGTTCTTATACAATTTCTATTCATCACTTCATTTCTAATCCATCTACAATCTCTTATAATATAATTACATAGAACTTTTCATATGTGAATACTTTGAAACTCTAAATATAATATAATCATCAAGTTCAATACTCATTATAACAATTTCCACTGTCCAATATTACTCAAGTTCTTTCCATTCTCACTTCCATCACATAATCCATCTAGCTTTACACAGTTCAAGACCTAATCTCTCTTAGGTCCACTAATACATATAACATTGTTTTTCCATATCACTAATTCTATAATTATACCACATATATCTTCATAAGCCATCCTCATAATGTGATTCACAAATGTGTTTATATATCATAATTTCATTCATATTGGAAAACTCAATTCACATATCATATACATGTATACACTTAATTATATGCTCTTATAGTATTTTCCTTTTTCATACATTCAATACAAATTTAGTGTTTATCATTTTCTTTTAAACACTATCCTTCTCATTCTTCCAATATGATATAAAGTATTTATTCACACTACAAACATATATATTCCGACTATAGTAACACTTCATATTCATCTCAGTCACATTCCCAATGTGACATCTCTTTCACTTTCGTCTTTAAAAATATTTAGTACACTCCCATATTCATTCTTACCCTGTTCAGTAAAATGACTTAAAATAACTCATTTCTATTTACTTATCCACTTCCTTGATTATTTCAAAACAAATTCTCATACTATCAATCACATTACTCAATTCATAATACTTCCATATGCAATACTAGTCATTTCACTTAGCTCATGCATTGCATATACAGTTAACTATCAATATCCCAATAATCTTTATCAAATTCCACTAAAACTTTAACTTCTCAATTTACTACTTCGTTTAAGCTTCAATTTGCCAAACTCATCTTTTCTATCATCACTTTAAAAACATCTTACAAATATATATCACAAAGCAATATTAAAACATATAATTTCCACAATCTTAAAGCTCACTTCAAAAATCTCAAATATCACATATTATCACCATTACCATGAGCTTTCACAATATCCAAGCATCTCACATTTCTAACATTGAATTTACTATGCTCGCATTATAGTAACAATACTAAGTTATATTCTTACTTAACCACTATCATCTCTTTTTCCTTTAAACACAACCTTAACTGTATACACATCCCAACTTTACATAATCACACTTTGTCTCTACTAAACAACTCATTCAACATTCCACCATACTCTCCTCATTTAAATAACATAACTTTCAATTTTAACAATTCGATATCATTTCCGCTGTCTAGTAAATTCAACATTAGCAAAACCAACATAAACTTTATTATAAAGAGGTTCAAAGTATAGAAGAAAAAGTACATACTCTTATCTTGATTTGATTTTCAACTCATTTTCAAATTTATTCTCCTTTTCATTTCTTTATGTTTCAATTCATATTATGTCCTACATAATATTGCTCATAAACATCAACATTACATTCCATGTTGCACACAACATGACATTTTCATATGCATCATCAATATACATATATCATATTACATTTCACAATTAGTTTCTCATAATCAATTAGGCACTATGCCTCAATTATAATTCATTTCCAACATCATTGTCAACAATCATAATTTCTCATCACATCAAAATAGTATACACATATATCATCAACTATATTGAACATCTCATATAACACAAATATTCTATAATTCATATAATGCCACATCCGAGACCAACCTAGGTGTCAATGCATATGCATGTATTACAAATTTCATTTCAAAACTTTTCCTTTTTACTTTTATTTAAACTTTTCAAAAAAAATTTTTTTTCTCACTTAGGCCGAGAATCTCGAACCTAAGCTCTGATACCAAAATAATTGTAACACCCCGATACCCTATATAAGTACTATGCGTATACCTAGTATACATACAGTAAATATATATAGTATAAGGATGTCACTTTTCGTTACCTTTTAAAAAACCTGTAACAGAGTTCAAACCATAATACATTAATTTAAATAACATTTACAAAATCATTATCTTTATCAAAAACTTCATTTATACATATAAATACTCTCTCGTCAGAAATACATCATAATTAAAGTTTATACATGTATGCATTACCCTCTAGTTGGTCTCGACAAACTTTACTCTTCTTGTGGCATAACAAAAGACTTCATATCTTTCATCTATATACCTGCGCGAATAAACACCCGCGCTAAGCCCGAGAGCTTAGTAGTCCAACTATAAAATATAAACATATAGTATAGAAGTATTGACATATAATGATACATCAATTCAATATATAATTAGTTCTTATCATATCTTCTTTTCTTTTTAATTTCATCTTTAATATATCCTAGCTAATTTCAAATATGATGTACATATATACATAATATTATCACCAACCCCAATGCATCACCAATACTCAAAACCAATATATTAATACCCCTACATTATATATACCATACCAATCATTATTGCAATACACAAATTACATATCATACAAATCATAAATCACATTTACAATAAAGACAACCTTTATCATCAACCACAATTCATTTACATATTACACTTAATAACATTATATTATTCACAATTCACCAAGCATAATTCATTATTAATACTCACAATCAATATTTCAATACTTGCAATTCACATTGACAATAAAGACAGACTCGGGCCCAAAACACTAATATGTTATTCAAAGTTCAGAGTTACTGCTTTGGTTCATAGTCACAATCATCACGCCCGTAGGCAATGTATATACATGTATCTCTATCCATGGATAGTGTAACAGACCCAGTCTCTTGGACCATCAACTCAACACATATGAGGAGATCCTCAACCCGGCAAGACTGTTACAAATCATATATCTCATATTCACAATTCTCATAGTGTAACAGACCCAGTCTCTTGGACCATCAACTCAACACATATGAGGAGATCCTCAACCCGGCAAGATTGTTACCTTTCATCATTTCTTAGGCATGCCACCCAAATCCAGAACTCTGAAACTGAATAACATATTAAACAAACAATTCATTTATTATTTCATTATCAATCTCATCATCAATTAGGCCAACATGCCTTATCTCTTTCAATTGAATTATCATAGCCAATCACAATGGCTTCATATCATATCATATCTCAATCCATATGATACATATAGCATCATTGATATCACATTTCAAAGTATATTATTCATATAATACATTGCCATACACAAGATTCACAATGCATATAACATAACATTTTCTCACTTCTCAAAACACATTAACATCATTCATTACTAGAGCATTTATCATAACAAATTGCACACCTTAAGAATGATCCTCATTTCTTCCTACCTTTCCCATTTCATATTTCATCCTTTATATATATTCTTCATTTACATTCACAATATAATAGCTTATTTAACACTTTCATCCCAATGTGTTAATGTTCAAAGACATATAAGGATATACAATCAAATAGGGTTTATGCTTACCTGGTTAATGATCTTCACATCCTTCACATCATTCAATCATCACCTTAGTCCAATTATGTTAACAATATAATAGATCACTTAACACATTTGCAAACAAATGTGTTAAGCCTCAAATTATGTAATTAAATACAATCATATGTATTGGTACTTACCTCCAGAACTAGTCCCATCAATCTATACATTTCTTTTCTTTCCAAGAATTCTCCACATTTAGGTTAATGCAACCCAATCTCTTCAAAACCTAATCCAAAGGAATATTAGCAAAATGACCATATGAATAGTACATTCTGGTTTAAGACTCCATTTTATCCTTATTTTGAAAAATTGTATAAAATAATCTACTTGACTAAAAATTCTAAACTTTTTACAGAATTTAGTTTTGTATCTTAAAATCATTCCTTTAAAATTTCAGATCAAACTGAACACAAAATCTTGGTCAAATAGTTCACCTAACCAGACTGCCCCAATTGCCCTGCATCGTGGCAGCAGTTCTGAACTTTGTGAATTCCATAAATCAAATTCAATCAACGTGGTTCCAAATTATTTTTCTCAAATACTAGACTCACTAAGAAACAACATATCCAAAATTCAATTGGATATGATATTTGTACATTTTATTAAAAATCCCGAAATATAGCTGTCTCAGTTAAGGTACCTGCTGGAACAGGTCTAATAAAAATAATCTTTCTAAACTCATAACCATTCCAAAATCGAATATATTTTTCAGTCATTCTAGACTCATAGAGTCACAACATATCAAAAATTCACTTCAAGAACATTTTTCTATAATTAATTAAAAATCATACAAGTCACAGCCTTTACTAATTGTAAAACAGAAAAAAATTCACTAAACACAACTCTTACTCTTCCATCACCAACACCAACCTAGCTTCTTATCTTTAATTCCATTTCAACACTTTTACACACACCATACACAAACACACTCCATCAACCATCCATATCAACTCACCAATCCCAAACACAATTTCAAAAGAACAAAGGAAAATCAAGAGAAAGAACTTACCTAAGTTGTTGAATTCCACAAATCTTCAATTAAATCCTTTGATTCTCCCTTCAATTTGATGTTAGAATTAAACAAATCTCACTTTGCTCTCTCTTGTCTAAGGAGGAGCCAACCAACGTGGAGAAGAGAAGAAGAAGAAGAAGGAAATGAAGAAAAGACAAAATATCACCTCTTTAAATCTCCACCAAGTGATTCAACAAAAGTAATTACCTAAACACCCTTATACCATTTGTCTTGATTACCATTCATTACATGCCCTTTATAGTAACTTCACACTTAACAAAAATAAATATCTTCTTTCCTTGACTCTTCATTTTGACCAACTTATATGTTATATATATCATCATATACACAACATATACCATTCTCTCTAAACCCTAAATTCTTTCCCAAATCACATATACATAAACATTCTTTTCTCTATTTCTTTTCTCTTGTAATTTAACACATATATTCAATCCAATTATATAACAACAACAACAACATAATCACAACTTCTAGGGCATATATGAGGATATTACAATATTAACAATTTTCCATTCAATCAAGGCTAAAGAAATTATTAGCTGAGAGAATAACCAATTCATACAATCATAGCAGATCCATACAAACCCTAGACTAGATCAAATTAGTTCATGATGCAATCAAACATACTCATCTCATTAATATTCAAAGAAATCAAGTTAGACATGATAATATCCATTAATACAATTTCAATGAAAATAAAGAGAATAAGTTCAAAAACAAAACCAAGTTACACACTCCTTAAAGCTCTCAAGAATCTCTTGATCAAACCTTGCAAGAAGGATGAATCAATGGCTAGAACAATCTAATCTAAGCTAAAGTAATCAAAAGTGTAATCAAAATTAGAGAAAACAATTGTCAAAACCCTAAGCTCACTCTCAGACGGCTGAAACTCTTCTCCAAATCGTCAACAGTTTTTTCAACCCTAGCTTCTTTTTTCCTTTTATATGAATCGTCCGTTTAAAATGTGCTGCATGTTTGGTTCATGAGATACACGGCCAAGTTGCATGTGACTTGGCCGTGTGAGTTCTCTTTGGAGGGACACGGCCACTGACTTGGCCGTGTCCGTTGCCTGTGTTCGCTTCTGCTTGCTTCTCTTCTTTTTCTTCTTTAGTTGAGTGACACGGCCAAGTCAGAGGTGACTTGGCCGTGTTGCACCATTTTGGAGGGACACGGCCACAAGACTTGGCCATGTCCCTTGCCTGTGTCTGCCTCTATGAATTTTAAGTCTTCTTTGCTTTGGATGCAGGTGAGACACGGCCAGGTTGGAGTGACTTGGCCGTGTCTAGGCTTCTTTGGAGGGGCACAGCCACTGATTGCTTGTGTCATCTACTGTGACCTGCTCTTCCTTTTTAGCTTGGTATGGGACACGGCCAGTGACTTGGCTGTGTCCTCTACTTGTGTCAGCTACTGCCCTTTTCTCCTTCAATTTGCTTCCTTGCCTTTTTTAACCTAACACAAAACTCAAAACAAACTTTAAACAAGAAGTAAATAGACAATAACCAACAAAACATAAACAAAATCCTAAAAACTAGAACAAAAACGACATAAACACTGAAATAGACTAAAACTACCAAAATTAATGAAAACACTAAACAAACCGATAAAAACTAACAAAATACCTAAATAAAACAATAATTATCATAATAAACAAGACACAAAACTATAACAAAAACTAATAAAACAAAGGCTTAAAAGATGAAGATGATTAATGATTCAATAAACTAAAGTTAGGGCAATTTACCTACGTTTGAAGGCTCCACCAAATATTGAAGAGATTGAACCAAGCTATTGCCTGCTTCAGATTTGATTTTGGTTGAGCAAAGCAATCTGGAGATTATTGCTTCCTTTGGTTGTTGTCTCTTGAATTTCTCCTTGCTTGCTAGGATTTTCTTTTGGCCGAAAGCATTTAAAGGTCCCAAGTTTTGTTCAAAATTTCTTTTGATTTTGAAAGATCTAAGTTTCATCTTCCAAAGTCCATATACAAAGTCCCGATCCCCTTCTGGAGTGTTTTAATGTGGTATTTCTAGGAAAAAAATCCAAACCTAATTCTAATTGTCTAAGGAAATTAAAATCATTTAGAAAAAGAAATCAAAACCAAATAGAATTTGATTTTGGAAAAAACTGCGCTAGAAAAAAATTGCGCTGGAAAAAAATTGTGCTGGTGAAAAATTACTGCGGGCTATGAAAATTGCTAGACTGATTTTTCGGTCACCGATTTTTATTTATTTAACTTTACTAATATTACTTTTTTTATTTTTATTAAAAATTATAAATAATAAATATTAAAATAAATATTATTTAATTAAAATACCACAAAAATTATTTTGGACTATAAAAAAAATATCGGACCAGACTGGGTAAAAAATTAAGGGTCTACAGTTTGCCCCCTGCTTGAGCGATCTGAGACTATGGCAAAAGAAAGTGAAAAGCAATGTGATTTTGACTGGTTTTGGAGCCATGCTAGACTCTCTAGACTCAAAAATAATTTGGGTTCTGGACCGGAGCTAGATTTAGGATTTGGGTTCTAGACCCATGATAAGTTCTGGACTTAAGGGTAATTTGGGTTCTAGACCCAAGCTAAGTTTTGGACTTAAAGGTAATTTGGGTTCTGGATCCGAGCTAAGTTCTGGACTTAAGAGAGGTTTGGATTCTGGACGCGAGCTAAGTTCTGGACTTAAAAATAATTTGGGTCCTGGACCAGAGGTAAGTTTTGGACTTAAGAGAGAATTTAGGTTCTGGACCTAAGCTAAGTTATAGACTTAAAAATAATTTGGGTTCTGGACCCGAGCTAAGTTCTAGACTTAAGAGAGAATTTAGGTTCTGGACCTAAACTAAGTTCTGGACTTAAGAGAGAATTTAAGTTCAGGATCTAAGCTAAGTGAGATTTGATTATCTGCAAAAAATAATTGCAGTCAGTAGGATACTAAAGGAATTTGCAAAAAATTAACTAATTTTTACCATGCCCATATCTTCTTACCCCCTGCGTTTAAAAATATTTTAAAAATGCAAAAATATTTATATACACGTAAGTATCTGAATGATTGAATTGAATAATTGAGTTTCTATTTATTCACTGTGTAGTTACTATTTATACACTATTTACCAACTATTCATTTACTATTTGTAAATAGTAACATTTACTTTTTTTTTCTTTTTTTCCTTTCACAAAAATACTGTTTTTCTCTTTTTATTTTTGTCTTTTTTCCTTGCAATTTTTCTATATAAAACTATGCTCATTTCTTCATTTCATCCATACTCATATATATTTTGAAATCAGAGGGTTTAAAGAGTTTAGCATAGAGTTGAGGAGAAAATGCATGCTTCAAGATCAGGAACTTGATCTAATGATGAGTTATTGAAGTTTATTCGACAGCATGAAAATGGAAATATAAGTCTACTAGCCAGGATGCAGCTTCATCGCAGTTCAAATCAAAAGACCAAGGTAATAATTCAATTATTTATTTTAATAGCAAATCATTTTTTTTTGTGCTTTTATTTTTTTTTCTTTTATTTTTTTGTTTTTGTTTTTTTAAGATTTAGGAAAAATAAATTAATTAGATGAATATATTTAAGAATTTAATAAACAAGTAAATATATGGACTAAAAATAGAACATAAATAAATTTAGCCTAAAAATCAGTGGTATTGATATGATGATATACTTACCTTGTGTTAACTTACCTGGCTAGCGTGATCGTTGCATTATCCGGGATGGATGGTGTGTCTATAAAGCCTAACAATGGTATAATGTAGAACTTTCTCGGGTAAAATGGATTATCTGAGATTGCGGTTTTTGAAAGCTTTATCTTGCAATTACCATCCGAGGAGTGTCCGATAGAATGGAGTGTAGTTCAAGCAATGTCAGAACGGTGGATGGACACGACCCATACTTTTCACCTACCTATAGGAGAAATTACCATTGGCCCGGTCGATTATACAGCCATAACAGGTATCCGGTACTATTGCCTTCCGGTCCCTCTTACCAATGGTATTCTAACATTCAAAGAAGTCCAACAGTTAATCGATATGGAACCATCATTTAAAAGGCCTTTCAAGATAAAAATTGAGCCAATTCAGTGTTATTGGATGAATTACGAAGGACGGGTTCATAGGGAAACAACCACACAATATGCTTGAGGATTTTTACTGTATTTGCTCGGGTTGACCATTTTAGGTAGCACCGAATCTGCCATCCATTTGTCAGTATTGAGGGGCCTTACTGATATGAGTATGGTACTGCTTTACGGCTGGGATAAAGCTGGTCTTGCTTGTCTTTACCATGGAATTGATAAGATTTGCAGAAATAAGAAGTCTTTTGTTGGCTTTATAGTGGTTGTCGAGGTACTCTTCTTCCACCAATGTCAATTCCATTCTTATTCTTGCATGAATTTGATTTTTTATTATTATTGTCGATATGGGCATATGAGCATAATCTTATGAGGGTGCCTGCCATTTTCCGAGAGAGAGTCAGGTATCCGAGATTGAATTTTTGGTTGTCTGATCATATAGAAGTTCCCGGCTCTCACCATGTGCACACCCAACGCTATCTCTTGAGTTGCTTAACATGGGGCTAGGAAAAATTGCATTAGTATACTTTAAAATTTATATAAAAGTTCTCTTATCTTATGTCATTTTATAGGTCAAATTGGCTTGGTGGAACATAGAAGAGCGGACGAACTGGACTTCCTCCATGAATATCGCATTGCCTTTTCAACATACTTGCCGAGTCATTGTCGGCCCCGTGTCTAGTGGCTGGTTTCTCGGGGAGAGAGTATATGAGTGATTTCTTAGTCTCGAGTAGCGGAGGATCCTGATGCGTTGCCTGGAGTATTCTTTAAATATCACATTAATGCCGGAGAATGCATGGTGATTGGCTTGGTACAGTTGTGATATTGAAACCTTTCTCTATCCACCGAGTGCATCTTATATCCAGTTTATTCAAGTAGGACTTTTGAACTTTGATGTATCCCCTGTTGGTTTATGAGAGATTCCCGAGGAAAATGAGGATAGAGATGATGAGGAGTATCATGGAGAGGGAAGAGAGTCTGTCTCACATCTCGGGGCTAGCACTTCTTAGGTAAACTTTTACAATTTTTCCACTGCAATCACTTCTTTCTTAACTTGTTTTGATTGTTTTAATGATTGTTGCAGGTTGCTGGCTTGTTTGGTCATGAGGTGGGACCTTCTTTTACTGCTCCTCCATTTGCTCATTCTAATAAACTGGAGATGCCATCTCATTCACAGGGCGTTGATATGAATTACATGGTAGGTTTTCTTGTTCCATGATAATTTATGCTATATGTATGCATTATTATGTATGCTCTTAGTCTTTTTGTAATACCCCAATGTATGCCCTAGAAGTTTTAAATATAATTGTTGCTTGATTTGGATAAATGTATATATGTTTTTGCAAAGGAAATGATGGTGTAAAGGGAAGGTATATGTTGTATATATGTTAATATAAATAACATATACATAAGTCAATATGAGGAGTCAATGAGAGAATATATTTTTAGGTGATATGTGTGTAATTACTATAATGGGCAAACAAGTGACAAAAGTTAAGTTAAATGAAATAGGGTATTAAGGTAATTTTCTTTTGGGAATTGCTTGGTGTAGGTTTAAAGAGAGGAAGAGGTTGACTTTGCTTCTTCAATTTCTTTTCTTCTTCTTTGATGGCCGAACCTTGTCAAGAGAAGAGGAGCAAGAGGAAAGTTTGATTTCTAGAATCAAATTGAAGGAGAAATCAAAGGAGTGAATTGAAGATTTGTGAAATTTCTTCATTTAAGGTTAGTACTCTCTTGTTTTCTTTTGTTAATCTTGAAGTTGTGTTTAAGATGAATTGTGATTTGTTGATGTGATGATTTGGTGTGTTTGAGTTGTGTTTATAAGTGTTAGAATTGATTGTAAATTAAAAGATTGAATTGGTGATTGGTTTGGTCTTGAATATGGTAAGTTATGTGGAGGTTGATAGTGAAGGATCAAGAGTGAATTTGGTTTAGGGTTTTGATGTGATGAATGATTAAATGTATGGTTAATTGTGATTATTGTGTTAAACATGCAAAATAATTGTTAATGGCTTTGATTACATCCATTTGAATGAGTATATGTTGTGTATCATGTGTTTAAATGCAATTAGAAGTGTTTTGACCACAAATAGGGTTTTGTTCTTGAGTGACACGGCCAAAAGCAAGGAGAGACACGGCCAATTAATGAGAGACACAGCCAAGTCAAGGAAAATTGAGCCGTGTTGGAGTGATTTTGGAGGGACATGGCCGTGTCTTATGCATGTGTTTGCTACTGGAAATTGGTTTTGAGAGACACGGCCACAAGCTTGGCCGTGTCCCATGAAGGTGTTTGTTACTGTGATGGTTCTTGACTTTTCTCACTTTGTTTTGATTCTTCAAAGGTTTTGTTGTTCCTAAACCTAAACATAAACACTCTAAACACTTTGAAAACAAAGAATGATCTAAATAAATATATGTAGAACATACATTCATATGATGTTGAGATTATAGCACACATTTGATGAGATTGATGAAGCATATTAACAATGTTAGGCTATATGTATTGTGAATGGTAATGTGATATGTACTTTGAAATATTGTATCAATGATGCTATATGAATAATATGAATTGAGATATTGTATGATTTAAAGCCATTGTGATTGGCTATGATGATTCCATTGAAAGAACATAAGGCATGTTTGCCTAATTGATGATGAGAATTGAGAATGAAACAATAAATGAATTGTGTGTCTAATGTGTTATTCATTTTCAGAGTTTTGTTGTTGGTGGCATGCCTATTGGTAACATTCTCTTGAAGTTAGGTTGGCTAAGTCCTTGAAGCCTAATTGAGATGTTACAACCCTTGAAGCTAGGTTGGATTGGTTCTTGAAGCCAAGTTGGGTTGATGCTTAGCATGCTTTGCTCCCCTTGAAGCTTGGTTGAACCTAAATCCTTGAAGCCTAGTTGGGATTTTGATAATGATAAATGTAATAACAAAACCAAAGCATTAACTCTGAAAATTGAATGGCATATTAGTGTGTCTTGGGCCCAATGCTTGTCTTTGTTTACATGTGATTCATTAATAGTAAATTAATTGAATAATGAGATTCATGAAAGAACTTTGAAATGTGATATGCTTATGTGAATGTCTTTTGTGAAAGGTAAAGGTATAATGTTAGTGTTTCAACTATAATGTTGCTCTATTATTGATGTGTATAGTATGGCATGGCATTAAAGCATAGCATAAGCATATTTTTGTACTACTAAGCCGTTGGCTTAGCGCGATAGTGTTGATCGCGCAGGTAACAGAGTTGAACCTGAGAGCTCCTCGAGACTGAGTGAGAGTAGAAATTGAAGAGGTTATTTTGGGACTTAAAGATCAGAGAAAGCTGCCAATCATGTATAACTTCTTTATATTTTATAAAGTATTGTTTATAATGTGAATAAATGTATAGTTGTAAATATGGATTTAAAAGCTTTCATATATGTAATTATTTTATAAATTCCACTGCGTATTAATTAAATGTATCTATATCTACTTTGTTTTGTATTACAAGTTAACTACTTATTTTCTATCATATACAATTATAAAGGTTATAGTATCTTTTAAAATGATTTGATTATTAAGAAGAGCCGTAGCATCCCTATGTTCAGTGCATGTACATTATTTGGTGGTGAATGTAGTGTGCATGTATCGGATGTAGGGGTGTTACACTTTTCCTTTCTGGCTCACAGCGGATGCTTAAGGAACAAAACAAGAAACTTTAAGAAGAGTTGGCTGCTAGTCATCAACAGGTTTCCCATTTTGAAAAATTGTATCACCAATCAGAGCAAGATTTTTAAGACTTTCGATTTTAGGGGATGAAAGATCCTGGTGCTACGTCATCTAGAGGCCCCCAAGCTGATGACCATGAGATCCTTTCGTCTACTTCGGATGAGGACCGTTACAGATCTGAATTCTAGGGTAATAGAGATTCAGGTGCTCCTACTTCGGGCGGACTCGGGATGGGTGATATGACTCATTCTTCAATAGGCGATGACTTTTTTAAAGCTTTGTTTGATCATGATCCACCACCTCATTCTTAGTGATGTATGAGTATTGTATCAATTGAGAAAATATTGTATAATAAGTATAATTATAAAAATAATAATGATGATACATAATTTTTATTTTTACTGCAACTCTCTTTATTTTCTATCATCGTTATTATTGATACGATACAATTCTTCACATTTCCACAGTATCACTAATTTACAAAATCATATGCAATGTGGCAATTCAAGATCCTTTCATCACCAATTCCCTATCACCGGGCATCTCAGTCTCACACTTTTCCTTATCAATTTTGGAATAGCACAATCATCCCATATAAATCTCTTTTCACGCCATAATTTCATACAGAATCCAAGAGATTTTCTACTTCAACGTAAAAATTCCTTTTAACAATTCCAATTTTCCTTCAGTCGTCAACAATGACCGAACTCCATTTGAAGAAAATAAAAGTTCTATTTAAAAATATGAATGTCATTCATTGGAAACAAATATCTTGGTCAAAAATCGATACTTTGAAGTATTTTCAAAATATTAAATTAGACCATTCTTTTTTACATGCCATGGCTTCTTTTTGGAATGTAAATTCTAGGACATTTAAAATTAATGGCTTTGAAATATGTCCCTTGATTGAAGAATTTGAGGCCATCCTTGGATATCCAAGCAATTAACAAATGGCATTACCTATATTGATTTCCAAGACTCAACAAAAGATGTAGATGTTATTTCAACTTTCAAAGCCCGAAGTTATAAAGTTGATGAGAGGTGAGAAAATTCTGCGCGGTCCCTTAATTGATGTTTGCCTTTCTTATTTGGCTCCTACAAAGGCATGGGGACATACGCTTTGTCTACGCTTACTTGGCTAATTCTTGCATGTTTCTTTAGATGGCAATATTGATCCATGAGTATTGGATATCATGGACCAAATGGAAGGAGGTTTGTCGGCGATATTCGTGATCTTAGCTGAGACTTTAGTTGGACTAGACTAGCTTAAATTGGGATTATCAAAGAAATTGACCGGGAGTCCATTGTTACTTCAGGTAATTACCTAAACTGCCCTTTCGAGTTTTCAATTTAGGCTTTTCTTTTTTTTTCTTGAATATATATATTTTATTACTCTAATTTTTTCCTAGTCCGCCCAAGTGGGTTTTCAGAACTAGTGAGTTGTCCTAGTTTTTGTCTAAGCTGCCCTTGCTGGTTTTCAACTTAGCAGACCCCTTTTTTATTATATTTTATATTACTCTAATTTTTGCCTAGTATGCCCGTGTGGGTTTTTGCCTAAGCTACCCTTGCGGGTTTTCAACTTAGCGGACCTCTTTTTTTATTTTATTTTATATTGCTCTAATTTTTGCCTAGTCCACCCGTGTGGGTTTTCAGAACTAGCGAGCTGTCCTAATTTTTGCCTAAGCCGCCCTTGCGAGTTTTCAACTTAGCGGACCTCCCTTTTTTTAATTTTTAATTTTTCCTCACAGATTTGTCTTCAGGAGCGTCTTTGCTTGCTTGATACTCCATCTATGGATTTTGCCAAATATCTGCCACGACATCATTCTGTTTGGAAACTACTCCATCCCACTTCTTCGTATGTTGACTGGGTTGACTGGATTTACTCTCGCACTGAAGTCAACATCCGTTGGTTAGTACCTTGGTGGAAGATTTCTCATATCACCATGCGGACATACTTGATGTATGTTCCTCTTGCTGTACTTCATCGAGGTACTTGCTATGATCCTCGCTGGCTTGACCGTTAGTATGGAGTTGAGCCTTAAGGTTCTAAATTCACTCCTGATTTAGACATGCCTTGTCTAATTGAAGCCTACTTGGATCGGCTGAAGCAAAGTTGGCCTGCACGTTACACTTATCGTCTTCCATAGATTTTACATTTGTCAATTTCTTTAGAAAGTGTATTGTTAGGACGAAAAAATAATAAAAGTAATAAGAGATGCTTCTTTTCCTTTTATAATTTGTCATGACCTTTTGCTATTGTGTTTATTTATTTCATCCATATCTGGTCAAATACTTATAACAGTGCACATAGAACAATTTTAATATTAATTCTGTTTTATTAAATTGGGGAACAACCAAACATAAAGCCATCATACACAAGATCACTTCTGTTGCCAACTAGCCCTTTTAGGGTTTTTAATTGACGATTTTCTCGCATTTAGCCCTAATTATTGCCTAGTCTGCCCTTTCAGATTTTTGAAACTAACGAACTGCTCTGACTTTTGCCTAGATCGCCCTTTTTGAGTTTTCAACCTAGCGAGCTCCTTTTTTTTAATACATAAAACTTCTTCAACCTGTCAATGTTCACTGGCTCACTAAACTCATTCCCATCCATGTCTGATAACTTCACTGCACCCTTGTTCATGACTTGTTTCACAGCATATGGCCCTTCCCAACTAGGCCTAACTTTTCCACTTGGATCAAATACATTGGGCTTACATTGTCTCAGCACAAAATCCCCGACTCTGAGTTTTCTGATCTTAACTCTTCTATTGTAAGCCCGAACTATCCTCCTTTGATACTGTTGATGATGATACAGTGCTTTTAACCTTCTCTCCTCTAGTAAAGCTAACTATGTATATCTGCTTACTGCCCATTCCATTTCAGGCAGTTCTGTAACACCCCTTCCCGACCTACATATGTAAGCCGAGTAGAGGTGCCACACTATCCTAATGTTGCTACCAATTTTACTCAGTCAATTTTTTTTAGTTCCGATTTTTACAGAAATTTTGCCATAATTTTGCCTAAAAATTGAGTCCCAAGTGTCGACAAAACTGGTTTTTTTCTGATTTTTAAAACATTTACACAAAACCAATGCAAACAAAATCATTCTCAGTACACTCCCAATAAATCCCCCTTATAACCTCAACTACAACCTACAAAAAGGATTTACACTTCTAGTACAACATAAAGTAAAAGTTTATTATGAAATACAGTAAATAAAATATTTGTTCACTATGCAGCGAAAAATAACAATATTTACAAATTCATATATATCCAAACTCAAGTTTTACAACCCATAAAATTTATACATTTCTTTGGCAGTCAGTCTTTGATCTTTAAGCACACTATCAACACCTCAAAATCTATACTCGACTCGGCCTAGAGGAACTCTCTGGTTCTTCCCTGTCACCTGCGCGAAGAATCACATTCGCGCTAAGCCAACGGCTTAGTGGTACAAATTACAGTGCTATGATGCTTTAATGCCATGCTAATGTCACGCAATCAAGATTCAAGATCAATTCAAGAGAATATTATATTTCAAATCTTACCGGTTTCAATAATGTATGTATAGTAGTCATCTCATTATTCATTTGTTTCATCATTCAATAGTCACATTTAAACAAACACAAGCATGGGCCCAAAAATAATCTAATATGCTATTCAAAGTTCAGAGTTACTGTTTTGGTCTATAATCATAATCATCAATACATTTATCCATGGATATTCAACTAGATTTGAGTTTACGACCCAGTCATTTCACCCAATCTAGTTTTAATAATTTGTTTTTGAGGTTTACGACCCGGTCATTTCACCCCAAAAACATCACATTTCACATTTTTCAACTGGAATCGGCTTATGACCCGGTCATTTCACCTATCCAGTGATTTATAGGCATGCCGCCAAAACCAGAACTCTGAAAATTGAATAAACATATTAGGCACACAATGAATTCATTTATCTCATTATCAATTTCTTTTCATTTCATTTCTCATAATTAATTAGGCAACCATGCCTCCATTATATATTTCATTTGCATTATCATAGCCAACAACCATGGCCTCATATCTCATATGATCTCAAATCACAATAGGGCAATTCTTCATAATATCATATCTTTCACATTTCATTTCATCATCACATCTTTTACATTTCATATTCCATATTTCATTTCATCATTCAAATGGATATAATCAATGGCATTAACACATATTTTACATACTCATCACAACATTCACATCATACCAAACATACATTATTAATATGCATTAACAATGTATTAGATTTCTTAACACATTTACAATCAAATGTATGTTAAATCTCAACATCATATGAATGTATGAAATAATGTAATTTGTACTTACCTTAAAACCAACTCACACCAATCTATACACTTACACTTCCAAGAATCCTCAACACTTAGGTTAGGGCAATTCAACCTCTTCACAACCTAATCCAAAAGGAGTATTAGCAAAATGACCATATGAATAGTACATTCTGGTTTTAGACTCCACTCTATCCTTAATTTGAAAAATTGTATAAAATAATCTACTTGACTAAAAATTCTAAAATTTTTACAGAACTAAATTTTACATCTTAAAATCATTCCTTTAAAATTTCAGATCAAACTGAACACAAAATCTTTGTCAAATAGTTCACCCAACCAGACTGCCCCAATTGCCCTGCATCCTGGCAGCAGTTCTGAACTTTGTGAATTCCATAAATTAAATTCAATCAACGTGGTTCCAAATTATTTTTCTCAAATACTAGACTCACCAAGAAACAACATATCCAAAATTCAATTGAATATGATTTTTCTAAATTTTATTAAAAATCCCGAAATATAGCTGTCTCAGTTCAGGTACTTGCTGGAACAGGTTTAGTAAAAATAATCTTTCCAAAATCATAACCATTCCAAAATCGAATCAACATATTTTTCAGTCATTCTAGACTCATAGAGGCACAACATATCAAAAATTCACTTCAAGAAAATTTTTCTATATTTAATTAAAAATCATAAAAGTCACAGCCTTTACTAATTGTAAAACAGAAAAAATTTCACTAAACACAACTCTTACTCTTCCATCACCAACACCAACCTAACTTCTTATCTTTAATTCCATTTCAACACTTTTACACACACCATACACAAACACACTCCAACCATCAACAACACTCCATCAAACTCAAACAAAATTCCAAATAGAACAAGAGAAAACTTACCAAAAATGATGAACTTCTTGAATTTCTAACTTGTTTTTTTCTTTCAATTAGCTCTTATGTAACACCCCACACTCTATATAAGCACTATATATATACTTGGTATACATACAATGCGTATATAAAGTATAAGAATGTCACTTTTAGTTTCTATTTAAAAATCTTTATCCAAGGTCAAGCAATATTATATTAATTTAAGAAACATTTATAAGAATCATTATTGTTATCAAAAATAAAACATAATTAAAATCATACATGTATGCATCACCTTCTAGTTGGTCTCGAGACACTCTTACCCTTCTCGTGGCATAGCAGCTAGGCATTCAGATCATCCACATAAATACCTGCACGATTACATAACCGCACTAAGCTTGAAAGCTTAGTAAGACAAATAAACATTAAAATATACTTTACAAAATATTCATACCTCATGTTTTTAGCATTATGTTCTATTATTCGCTTATCCCATTTTTCCTTTCTCAAAACATTCTTCATATATTCCTACTAATCTCAGAAATTATACACATATTTATATAAAACATTCACAACATAATACCTACCATTTTTATCTCATATACATATGCATAAACATCATTTCAACAAATCACCCTTATTTGGCATATCCAAACTTCCATTGAAACAATTATCACAAATTCCACATTCACATACACTTTACATATCACACAACATTTTCATAAGCTCATATCCCAACAAAACTCCTCAAGCCATATTCACTTTCAATATATCAATACACCTATTACATCATAACATCATTTTATTCACAATTCATTAATCATGAAATACCTTTCCATCAAAAGCATTCATAGATCTCATTTATCAATCATGTTACAATTCATGACTCACATTACACAAAGACAAGCATAGATCTCATTGCTCATATATTTCATCATTTGCATATCACATTGAAAACAAAGACAGACTCGGGCCAAAAAGACACTAATATGTTATTCAAAGTTCAGAGTTACTGCTTTGGTCTCTAATCATAATCATCAAGCCCTTAGGCATCATATATATATCTCTATCCATGGATAGCGTAACAGACCCAGTCTCTTGGACCATCAACTCAACATGCTTGAGGAGATCCTCAACCCGGCAAGACTGTTACCATTCATATATCTCATATTCACAATTTCCATAACGTAACAGACCCAGTCTCTTGGACTTCAATTCAATTCAAATTGAAGAGATCCTCAACCCGGCAAGACTGTTACTATAATTCATAGGCATGCCGCCAAATGCAGAACTCTGAAACTTGAATCAACTTATTAGACACAACATCATTTCATTTATAACTTTATACATTTCTTTCTCAATTCATTTCATTCTCATCATTATAGCCAACACTCATGGCTTCATATTTCACAATCATAATAGGCAACCTTGCCTCAATCATCTCATTAGTATCATCATAGCCAATCACAATGGCTTCATGTCTCATTTAAATCATCATATCATGTCTCAAATCATGTTATATGATTTCATTATTCAACTATACATAATCAATTACTTCATCATATCCTTCACATTATATATATAGCATCATTGATATAACATCACAATTTACATTATTCACATACCACATTACAATTCACAAGGTTCACAATGCATAAGACATAACATGGTTCATATAGTATTAACACTATCATCAAATCATATTGATCAATATATCTTCCACATTTCCTATATTATCATTGATATATTCATACATAACCATTTACCTTATTCAAGGACTTAGAATCTTCCATATACATTTGGTTGAATCATTATTGTTTTAAGTGTGTTTAGATACTAAAGACATTTGAAGATCCAACAATGTTTGAAGACCAAATAACAAACACAATTGCAAACACCCTCAAGGGACACGGCCAAGCTTGTGGCCGTGTCTCTCGACACAAACATCCAGTATCAAACACGCCCAAGGGACACGGCCAAGCTTGTGGCCGTGTCACTCAACACCAATTCAAGTAGTAACAAACACGGGCAATGGACACAGCCAAGCCAGTGGCCGTGTCTCTCAACACCAAAATCCAGTACCAGACACGGGCAAGGGACACGGCCGTGTCTCTCAACACAAATCAGACAGTAGCAAACACAGGCAAGGGACACGGCCAAGCCAGTGGCCGTGTCTCTCCAAAACTCATCCAACACGACCAATTTTGCCCTAACTTGGCCGTGTCTCCCATAACTTGGCCGTGTCCTTCAATAATTCAAAGACCAAACACTTCGAAATTCATCTTAACCAAACTCTAATTCAACATTTCATCATTTTCCTCACAATTTTCTCAACTCATCATCACTTAGATCTCAATTCCACACATTTACATACTTCAATCTCTTGTTATCATCACTTTACACACCAATCATACCCAACATAACCTCAATCCAAAAGAAAACCACACAAGAAGGTATATACTTATATATATGTATAATCAATAAAATTCATTCAAGAAATGTGTACTTACCTGTATAGCTTGCCAAATCTTCATCTCCATCTTCAATACTCTTAAAATCCTTAAGAAATTTGATGAAGATCAATCTCTCTCTCTCTCTCGTGCTCTCTCTCTCTCTCTCGTGCTCTCTTGTCCACGAAGAAGAAACAGAAGAAGAGAAAGAAGGAAGGTTCTCCATCCTTCCTTCGTTCTTATCTTATATATATATATATATATATATAATAATAATAATAATAATAATAACAATAATAATAATAATAATAATAATAACAATAACAATAACAATAACAATAATAACAATTATACCATTAAATCTCCACCACACACAATTCCTTTTGACTTTCTTCTTCTTTTCTCTTTCCTTCAATACACACATTGAATCCAAATACAACAGTAACCCCAACACTTTTAGGGTATACTTTAGGATATTACAATTCTCTCCCCCTTAAATAATTTCGTCCTCGAAATTATCCAGTATAATAACAACCCATTCAGAATAATTCACCATCTTAATTTTCATATGAAGATAATCGTATCTTACAATATAGTTTTATCAACTCTCATATCTTCTACTCTCCCCCTTAGAGATAATCATCTTCTCTGAAATTCATAATTCATCATTGTATAGGTATATATATATATCTTTACATCTTATTACTTTCTCAACAAAGCAATCAAGATAATTCATAACATCTCCAATAAATTTTATCTTGTACTAGAGTCAGATTATCACTTTAACTCTTTATAGATATTCTCTTAACTTTAGCCTCAAAAATTATTAATCAATATCTTAGCATTGTTTATTCCATTCTTACCATCACTTTCAAAATAAACATTTACCAAACCTCAATGGATAACTAAATCCTTACTCTCTTAAGCTTGTTTCTCACCATGTACAATTAATATACTTCAATTTATTTATGTTCATTCATAAATCAAAATATTACATCATACACCTTACCATTAAATCTCAATATTGTCTTGCAACTTTAGCAAAACCTAGATTAATCGATTTATCTATCACAATATACTAACATTTCAACTTTATTTGATTCAAACCAACAGTTAACTTATTGAAATTTATCATTGGATTTCACCATATATACATATATATAACCTAAGTTCATTAGGTCAAACATATATTCAAATTCTAATCTTTCCAAATTCATATATTCAATCAATATGAATCATGCTTATACATATACATTTCCTTATTTCAATAATTATATTATCATTTCCTATACTCATTCAAAGTTTATCAATATAGCCAACAACTATATCTTCATAAATGTACTTTTCCCCCAACCAAAATTGGTAATCCAAGTTCGATTGCCCAACGCATTGGGTCAGCATGGTTCCGCAGGAGGCAGGTACGTCCGTTCATTTATCTTTTCACAATTCATTTTTCATAATCAATTAGGTACTCTACCTCCATTATAATTCATTTCTAGCACCATTGCCAACAATTATGATTTCTCATCATATCAAAATAGTATACTTATATATCATCAACTATTTTGAACACCTCATTATTCAATCATATCATTTCCAACATTATTGATATATATACATATTAATTTACATTATTCATACTCCCATAAATTTTAAGTTTAATCACTTAATCACTTTATACTGTAAATATATTCAGTATAACTTTCAATCATGATTACAATTTCTTTCCTTTTATTATTTCTTCACCCAATATTACTATATTTATATAATTATTGTTCTATTACACAATTCATAACTTAAAACATTATCACAATTCTCTTCCCTTGCTTTACTTCTCATAAGTATAATTAACTTTTTAACATCGAAATTATAAAATATAACTTCCCCAATCATATCTTTTAACCATGTTTCTAGAAACATAGTTATCAATCTCAGTTCTAAATCTGAAGATAATAAAATTAATCAACTAATCACACTAACCAAATCATATGACAATGATATATTAACAATCACACTTAGGGGTTGTAAATCAATATTGTTCTTCTATTATTCAATTTCCAACCTTTACAATTATAATACTAACTTGTATCACATAAATTATATATATTCTCCAAGCTTTTATTACATCAAGAATTAACACATTTTAACTCCATCTCCAAAACAATTTGCTTTTGTTGAATTGATCATTATTAACCCAACTCATGTTCAATAATATTATCTTTAACATATCCTATGCCCAACCTTCAATTAGATACCAATCTTACACAAGTATCTTTCATTACTCCATTTCCAATCCATCTCTTCTAGAAATTTTCAAATACATAATTCCTTCCTTACAATTCTTATTATACATTTATACATAAAACATTTTCGCACTCAAATACTTTGAGTTCCAAAACATCTTATAATAACCTCATTTAATTTTTGCCATAACAATTTCACTGTTCAATATTACCCAGGTCCATTCTTACTTCTAATACCATTAAACATTTAATGGTATAAAATAATAAACATATTATATACACCTTCATAGGTCACATTCATATCGAAAAGTTCATTTCACAATCCTCTTTATACAAACACATAATTATGCAATTTACTGAATTTCCCTTCTGCATATAATTTATACGAATTTAATATTTATCACTTTCCTTTAACTATTATCAGTCTCATTTGTTTACCATAACTTAAGTTATTCATTAACTTCAATAAATATACATACTCTACTTATAATATTATTTCACAAGGAACTTAATCACATTTCCAATGTGATATCTCTCTTACATTTGTTTATAAATATCTTTAACACATCTTTTATAGTCATTTTTCATCCTTCCCAATCAAATTACTTAAAGTAACTCATTTTCTTTTGCTCAATTCCTTTTTTTTTTTTCATTTCACACCAAATTTTCCTACTATCAATCACATCTCCCAATTCATAATACTTTCATGAGCACTAATATTCATTTCATATATCTCATGTATTAAATACATTAAACTATCAATATTTCATTTATCTTCATCCACATTCCATGAAAACTATAAATTTCCAACTTACTAATTTACTCAAACTTCAATTTATTCATCTCATACTCTTCATATTAACTTTAAAACATCTTATATGCATATACCACAAAGTAACATCAAAACATATAAGTTTCACAATTATTAAACTCATTCCAAAGAAAATCTAAATATCTCATATCTCCACTATTAACATAAGCTTTCATAATATTCAAACATATCATATTTCTAACATTAAAATCACCATGTTTGCATTAAAATAACAATACAAACAACACCCATATCACTTCGTACTTAACTAACATCATCTCTTTTTCTTTTTTTAATCAACCTTAACTTTACCGACCCACCCTTTAAATTATCACACCTAATCTATATCAATCAACTCATTCAATAGTTCACTGTACTCTTTGCATTTACATAACATATCTTTTCATATTACCCATCCAACAATATTTCCTCTTTCTATAAATCTAAACATAAAGTTTATTGGAATTAGATTCAAATATTAGAGGAAAGATTACACACTTAAATCTTAATTTGTTTCTAACTCATTTCCAACTTTATTCTTTTAGCCATTTCTTTAAATATCATACACATGTCAATAATCAAACTTTTTACTTATACCTTCCATATCATTACTTTGTATCACACTCATCTCTTAATTATCAACATTTCAAAATTTTCTTTTATATGAAACCTCATTTATACACTATCATTTATTTCATGTAATTCAAATACATCACAATTCACATAATGCCACGTTCGAGACCAACCTAGATGTGAATGCATATGCATGTCTTACCAATTGCATTTCAAAAATCTTCTTTTCACTTCTTATTTAAATTCTTCAAAAAATTTTCTTTTAAATTTCACTTAGGCCGAGAATCTCGAACCTAAGCTCTGATACCAAAATAACTGTAACACCCCACACTCTATATAAGCACTATACATATACTTGGTATACATACAATGTGTATATAAAGTATAAGAATGTCACTTTTAGTTTCTATTTAAAAATCTTTATCCAAGGTCAAGCAATATTATATTAATTTAAGAAACATTTATAAGAATCATTATTGTTATCAAAAATAAAACATAATTAAAATCATACATGTATGCATCACCTTCTAGTTGGTCTCGAGACACTCTTACCCTTCTCGTGGCATAGCAGCTAGGCATTCAGATCATCCACATAAATACCTGCACGATTACATAACCGCACTAAGCTTGAAAGCTTAGTAAGACAAATAAACATTAAAATATACTTTACAAAATATTCATACCTCATGTTTTTAGCATTATGTTCTATTATTCGCTTATCCAATTTTTCCTTTCTCAAAACATTCTTCATATATTCCTACTAATCTCAGAAATTATACACATATTTATATAAAACATTCACAACATAATACCTACCATTTTTATCTCATATACATATGCATAAACATCATTTCAACAAATCACCCTTATTTGGCATATCCAAACTTCCATTGAAACAATTATCACAAATTCCACATTCACATACACTTTACATATCACACAACATTTTCATAAGCTCATATCTCAACAAAACTCCTCAAGCCATATTCACTTTCAATATATCAATACACCTATTACATCATAACATCATTTTATTCACAATTCATTAATCATGAAATACCTTTCCATCAAAAGCATTCATAGATCTCATTTATCAATCATGTTACAATTCATGACTCACATTACACAAAGACAAGCATAGATCTCATTGCTCATATTTTTCATCATTTGCATATCACATTGAAAACAAAGACAGACTCAGGCCCAAGAGACACTAATATGTTATTCAAAGTTCAGAGTTACTGCTTTGGTCTCTAATCATAATCATCAAGCCCTTAGGCATCATATATATATCTCTATCCATGGATAGCGTAACAGACCCAGTCTCTTGGACCATCAACTCAACATGCTTGAGGAGATCCTCAACCCGGCAAGACTGTTACCATTCATATATCTCATATTCACAATTTCCATAACGTAACAGACCCAGTCTCTTGGACCTCAATTCAATTCAAATTGAAGAGATCCTCAACCCGGCAAGACTGTTACTATAATTCATAGGCATGCCGCCAAATGCAGAACTCTGAAACTTGAATCAACATATTAGACACAACATCATTTCATTTATAAATTTATACATTTCTTTCTCAATTCATTTCATTCTCATCATTATAGCCAACACTCATGGCTTCATATTTCACAATCATAATAGGCAACCATGCCTCAATCATCTCATTAGTATCATCACAGCCAATCACAATGGCTTCATGTCTCATTTAAATCATCATATCATGTCTCAAATCATGTTATATGATTTCATTATTCAACTATACATAATCAATTACTTCATCATATCCTTCACATTATATATATATATAGCATCATTGATATAACATCACAATTTACATTATTCACATACCACATTACAATTCACAAGGTTCACAATGCATAAGACATAACATGGTTCATATAGTATTAACACTATCATCAAATCATATTGATCAATATATCTTCCACATTTCCTATATTATCATTGATATATTCATACATAACCATTTACCTTATTCAAGGACTTAGAATCTTCCATATACATTTGGTTGAATCATTATTGTTTTAAGTGTGTTTAGATACTAAAGACATTTGAAGATCCAACAATGTTTGAAGACCAAATAACAAACACAATTGCAAACACCCTCAAGGGACACGGCCAAGCTTGTGGCCGTGTCTCTTGACACAAACATATAGTAGCAAACACGCCCAAGGGACACGGCCAAGCTTGTGGCCGTGTCACTCAACACCAATTCAAGTAGTAACAAACACGGGCAATGGACACAGCCAAGCCAGTGGCCGTGTCTCTCAACACCAAAATCCAGTACCAGACACGGGCAAGGGACACGGCCGTGTCTCTCAACACAAATCAGACAGTAGCAAACACAGGCAAGGGACACGGCCAAGCCAGTGGCCGTGTCTCTCCAAAACTCATCCAACACGACCAATTTTGCCCTAACTTGGCCGTGTCTCCCATAACTTGGCCGTGTCCTTCAATAATTCAAAGACCAAATACTTCGAAATTCATCTAAACCAAATTCTAATTCAACATTTCATCAATTTCCTCACAATTTTCTCAACTCATCATCACTTAGATCTCAATTCCACACATTTACATTCTTCAATCTCTTGTTATCATCACTTTACACACCAATCATACCCAACATAACCTCAATCCAAAAGAAAACCACACAAGAAGGTATATACTTATATATATGTATAATCAATAAAATTCATTCAAGAAATGTGTACTTACCTGTATAACTTGCCAAATCTTCATCTCCATCTTCAATACTCTTAAAATCCTTAAGAAATTTGATGAAGATCAATCTCTCTCTCTCTCTCATGCTCTCTCTCTGTCTCTCGTGCTCTCTTGTCCACGAAGAAGAAACAGAAGAAGAGAAAGAAGGAAGGTTCTCCATCCTTCCTTCGTTCTTATCTTATATATATATATAATAATAATAATAATAATAACAATAACAATAATAATAATAACAATAATAACAATAACAATAATAACAATTATACCATTAAATCTCCACCACACACAATTCCTTTTGACTTTCTTCTTCTTTTCTCTTTCCTTCAATACACACATTGAATCCAAATACAATAGTAACCCCAACACTTTTAGGGTATACTTTAGGATATTACATCTTAAACTTCAAAAACCCTCACTTGCTCTCTTGTTTCCTTGAGGTCCGGCCAACACAAAGAGAAAAGAAAAAAAAATGACAAAGTGAAGAGACAAAGTCAAATTTCCCCTCTCTTTAAACCTCCACCAAGCAATTTAAAAAGAATATTACCTAAATACCCTCTTCTATACAATTAAACTCCCTTTCACTTACTTGCCCTTTTTAGTAATTTCATACATAACCAAAATAAATATCCTCTTCCTTTGACCATCCATTTGACTTGTGTATATGTTATATATATGTCCATATATACAACATATACACTCCTCTTTAAATTATTTTCTCTTTCCAATAACATATACATTTTAATTCAAATAAAACAACAATTATACTAAAACTTCTAGGGCACATTTTGGGATATTACAATTCTCCCCCTCTAAAAAGAAATTTCGTCCTCAAAATTACCTGATATCAAGTCTGAAACAGTTGAGGATACTGATCTCGCATCGCTTGCTCACTGTCCCAAGTTGCCTCTTCTTTACCATGATTCTTCCAAAGAACTTTTACAAGTGGCACTTTCTTATTTCTCAACTCTTTCACTTCATGTGCCAAAATAGCAATTGGTTCTTCTTCAAAAGTTAGATCTGGACTGACCTCAATAGATTCAACTGGTAAAACATGAGATGGGTCAGATCTATACCTTCGCAACATAGAAACATGGAAGACATTATGGATTCTATCCAACTCAGGCGCCAAAGCAAGACGATAAGCAACTGGTCCAACTCTTTCTAATATCTCATACGGTCCAATGAATCGAGGACTCAACTTCCCTTTTCGACCAAATCTCAATATCTTTTTCCAAGGAGACACTTTCAAAAATACTTTATCTCCAACATCAAACTCTATGTCTCTCCTCTTCAAATCTGAATAAGACTTCTGTCGGTCTGAAGCTGCTTTCAACCTATCCCGAATCATCTTCACTTTTTCTTCAGTCTCTTTAATCAGATCAGGACCAACCAATTTGCCTTCCCCAATTTCATTCCAACATAAAGGCGTTCTACATCTTCTTCCATACAATGCCTCAAATGGTGCCATTCTAATACTGGATTGATGACTGTTGTTGTAAGCAAATTCTACAAGTGGCAAAAATCTGTCCCAACTTCCAGAGAAATCAATGACACAGCTTCTCAACATATGCTCAATAATCTGTATCACTCTCTCTGACTGCCCATCTGTCTGCGGATGAAAAGCAGTGCTAAAATGCAATCGAGAACCCAAAGCACCATGTAAACTCTTCCAAAATCTTGAAGTAAATCTAGGATCTCGATCAGACACTAAAGAAATTAGGACTCCATGCAACTTTACTATCTCATTGATGTACAATTCAGCTAACTTCTCAAGTGAAAAGTCCATCCGAACCGGAAGAAAATGAGCAGTCTTTGTCAACCTATCAACAATCACCCAAATGGCATCATGCTTCCTCTGTGTCATAGGCAAACCAGACACAAAATCCATTGTGATTCTCTCCCATTTCCATTCATGCACCGTTAAAGGTTGAAGCAACCCTGTTGGAACTTGATGTTCAGCTTTCACCCTCTGACATGTGAGACATTTGGACACAAATTCTGCTATGTCTCTCTTAATACCAGACCACCAATAATGCTGTCTCAATTCATGGTACATCTTTGTACTTCCCGGATGCATAGCAAAAACTGATTGGTGTGCTTCCTCCAAAATAACCTTTTTCAAACTATCATTATTAGGAACACACAATCTATCCTTAAACCAAAGGCTACCATCACTTCTCACAAAGAAATCTCGGCTCTCCCCATTTTGGCAATCTGAAACAATCTTCTGAATTTTCTCATCTGTCAATTGAGCCTCCTTAATCTGATCCAATAATACTGGTCTCAATTGCAACTGAGTCAACAATGCACCATCATCACATGCTTCAAAACTAGCATGTAACGCTCTCAACTCAACAAGCAACGAGAGCGAATAAACAGCCAAACCTGCCAGAGACTTCCGACTCAAGGCGTCAGCAACTACATTTGCCTTACCAGGATGATAATCAATCAAACAGTCATAGTCTTTGATCAGCTCTAACCATCGCCTTTGCCGAAGATTCAGCTCTCTCTGGACACCCAAATATTTCAAACTTTTATGATCCGTATAGATAAAACATTTCTCCCCATACAAGTAGTGTCGCCAAATCTTCAAAGCAAATACTATAGCTGCCAATTCCAGATCATGTGTCGGATAATTAAGCTCATGCGGCTTCAACTGCCGAGAAGCATAAGCTACAACTTTACCCTCTTGCATCAAGACACATCCTAAACCATTATGTGAAGCATCACTGTAAATCACATATGGTTTATCTTCCATGGGTAAAGTAAGAACAGGTGCTTGAGTCAACATTTCTTTCAACTGATCAAAACTAGCTTGACATTGATCTGTCCACACAAATCTAACTCCCTTTCGAAGCAATCTGGTGAGTGGAGTAGCTATCAAAGAAAAACCTTTCACAAACCTTCGATAATAGCCTGCCAAACCCAGAAAACTTCTAACTTCAGTCACTGACTTTGGTGGACTCCAATTCAAAATGGCCTCAACTTTACTTGGATCAACTCTTATACCATCTGCTGAAACTATATGACCGAGAAAAGTTACTTGGTCAAGCCAAAACTCACACTTTGACAGCTTAGCATACAACTGTTTCTCTCTCAAGATCTGTAACAGAATTCGCAGATGCTTGTCATGTTCTTCCTCATTACGTGAATACACCAAAATATCATCGATGAAAACCACCACAAACTGATCTAGATAGGGCCGAAACACCCTATTCATCAAATCCATGAAAGCTGCAGGTGCATTCGTCAATCCAAAAGGCATTACAAAAAACTCATAATGCCCATATCTTGTGCGGAAAGCTGTCTTAGAAACATCTTCAGCTCTAACCCTCAATTGATGGTACCCTGATCTCAAATCAATTTTGGAAAACACCGCTGCTCCCTTCAACTGATCAAAGAGATCATCAATTCGAGGCAAAGGATACTTATTCTTGATAGTTACTTTGTTCAATTGCCTATAATCGATGCACAACCTCAAAGTACCATCCTTTTTCTTTACAAACAACACAGGAGCTCCCCACGGAGAAACACTAGGGCGAATAAACCCTTTATCCAACAACTCCTGCAACTGTACCTTCAACTCTCTCAATTCAGCAGGTGCCATTCGATAAGGAGTGATAGAGATGGGAGTAGTACCAGGCAACAAATCGATACCAAACTCAACCTCTCTCTCAGGGGGTAACCCTGGCAACTCCTCTGGAAATACATCTGAAAACTCAGCAACTGTGGGTATACTATCAAGTTGAGAACCCATTACTCTGGTATCCAAAACATTAGCAAGACAAGCATCACACCCTTTTCTAATCAACTTTCTGGCTGAAACAGCTGAAACCAACAAGGATGCAAGTTGTCTCTGCTCACTAGATACCAATATACTTCTACCATCACCAGTTCTCAAAGTAACACATTTCTTTTGACAATCCACCACGGCTCCATGCTTAGACAACCAATCCATGCCTAAGATCAAATCATATTCTTTAAAAGGCATTTCAATTAAATCACCAAGAAACTCCTCACCTTGAACCACAACAGCACTCTCACGATGCACCCTACTCACCACAACACTATGTCCTAAAGGATTGGTCACTAAGACATCAAATCCTAAGGACTCTGAATGCAATTCAGACACAGGCAAGATAGATGCACTTATGTATGAATGAGTAGATCCTGGATCAATCAAAGCAAGAACTGAAATGCCAAATAAAGAGAATGTACCAGCTATAACTGCTGAAGCATATGGCTGCCTCTGCATCACATATACTCTCTGAGAAGATCCGGCCTCATCTGGCCTGCTGCCCCTGGATGAAGATCCTCCTCTCTGACTAAACCCAGGTCTACCACCTCTACTGAAACCTCTGCCCCCTCGACCACCTCTGCTGACACTAGGTCGAGAAGCTGCAGTATCAGCCTGCCTATACTCCTGCATCTCAGGACAATCTCTAACAAAATGAGCTGGTGATCCACATCTAAAACACCCTGCTAATCCACCAATCTTCCAACAAACACCCCCATGGGTCTTACCACAATGCTCACATATAGGTGGAATAGACCTTTGAATCACTGGAGTCGGGGCACTAGCTACAGAAACTGTCGGTCTCGGCCTCTGCCTCTGATACTGAACTGATCTGCCCGACTGTCTCTGGGTTCTACTGGTTCTCGGAACAAAACCTCCTCGACCCCTCTTCATAGATGAAGACCCTGCCTCAAACTGGGGTCTCCTTACCCTGGTCTCTTCCTCAGTAGCAGCTGCTGCAATACCCTGGGCTCTCTCCACACTCCTAGCTGCTGCAACAAGCTGGGAAAAATCCTGGTATCTAGAACCAGCCACATGACACATAATAGAGGGCCTCAATCTCCCTCAAATCTTATGCACCTGTCTATCTCGTCTGAAATAATACCTCCAGCATAGTGACTCAACTGGATGAACTCGATCTCATATTCTGTCACAGTCCTGCTGTCCTGCTTCAAATTCAGAAATTCCATCTTCTTAACATCTTTATACTCCCTCGGAGTATATTTCAGCTCAAACTCCCATAGAAAATCACTGTAGGACAATGTAGGTGGATCATCCAAAGCATGAGGAACTGTCTTCCACCAATCATAGGCATCTTTCTGCAGGAGGGATCTGGCATAGTCAAATTTCTCATCCGAAGTGGCTTGCAACTGTATGAATATTCTCTGTACCTTATCCAACCACTGCTCAGCCACTGCAGGATCGGTAGTGCCCAAGAAATCTTCAGCCCCATATTTTCTTAACTTGTCATAATGTCTTACCGGCATCTGAGGCTGTGGTGGTGGTGGTGGTCGTGGTGGTGATCGTGGCTGCACTGGAGCTCCCCTCAATAGTTCTACCATATGCCTTAACCAACTCGGCGGAGCCTCCTCTGCAGCTGATCTCTCTGGCATAGAAACAGGTGCCTCACTAACCCTCTCAAATCTAGCTCCATCTCTACTCTCTTCAGGAGCTACACTTTCCGCACTACCCTCAACAGACTGTCGTGAATGAGATGCCATCTCTATCTATATCTGCAAACACAGCAAAATATTCCTCATTAAAGATCAAAGACTGCCATACCAAAACATGTATTTTACTCAAAAACCCACTTTAAAAAATCAAAATATTCTTTTTCTTACAATTGACCTAGGTTGAGAATCTCAAACCTAGGCTCTGATACCAAAAATTGTAACACCCCTTCCCGACCTACATATGTAAGCCGAGTAGAGGTGCCACACTATCCTAATGTTGCTACCAATTTTACTCAGTCAATTTTTTTTTTAGTTCCGATTTTTACAGAAATTTTGCCATAATTTTGCCTAAAAATTGAGTCCCAAGTGTCGACAAAACTGGTTTTTTTCTGATTTTTAAAACATTTACACAAACCAATGCAAACAAAATCATTCTTAGTACACTCCCAATAAATCCCCCTTATAACCTCAACTACAACCTGCAAAAAGGATTTACACTTCTAGTACAACATAAAGTAAAAGTTTATTATGAAATACAGTAAATAAAATATTTGTTCACTATGCAGCGAAAAATAACAATATTTACAAATTCATATATATCCAAACTCAAGTTTTACAACCCATAAAATTTATACATTTCTTTGGCAGTCAGTCTTTGATCTTTAAGCCCACTATCAACACCTCAAAATCTATACTCGACTCGGCCTAGAGGAACTCTCTGGTTCTTCCCTGTCACCTGCGCGAAGAATCACATTCGCGCTAAGCCAACGGCTTAGTGGTACAAATTACAGTGCTATGATGCTTTAATGCCATGCTAATGTCACGCAATCAAGATTCAAGATCAATTCAAGAGAATATTATATTTCAAATCTTACCGGTTTCAATAATGTATGTATAGTAGTCATCTCATTATTCATTTGTTTCACCATTCAATAGTCACATTTAAACAAACACAAGCATGGGCCCAAAAATAATCTAATATGCTATTCAAAGTTCAGAGTTACTGTTTTGGTCTATAATCATAATCATCAATACATTTATCCATGGATATTCAACTAGATTTGAGTTTACGACCCAGTCATTTCACCCAATCTAATTTTAATAATTTGTTTTTGAGGTTTACGACCCGGTCATTTCACCCGAAAAACATCACATTTCACATTTTTCAACTGGAATCGGCTTACGACCCGGTCATTTCACCTATCCAGTGATTTATAGGCATGCCGCCAAAACCAGAACTCTGAAAATTGAATAAACATATTAGGCACACAATGAATTCATTTATCTCATTATCAATTTCTTTTCATTTCATTTCTCATAATTAATTAGGCAACCATGCCTCCATTATATATTTCATTTGCATTATCATAGCCAACAACCATGGCCTCATATCTCATATGATCTCAAATCACAATAGGGCAATTCTTCATAATATCATATCTTTCACATTTCATTTCATCATCACATCTTTTACATTTCATATTCCATATTTCATTTCATCATTCAAATGGATATAATCAATGGCATTAACACATATTTTACATACTCATCACAACATTCACATCATACCAAACATACATTATTAATATGCATTAACAATGTATTAGATTTCTTAACACATTTACAATCAAATGTATGTTAAATCTCAACATCACATGAATGTATGAAATAATGTAATTTGTACTTACCTTAAAACCAACTCACACCAATCTATACACTTACTCTTCCAAGAATCCTCAACACTTAGGTTAGGGCAATTCAACCTCTTCACAACCTAATCCAAAAGGAGTATTAGCAAAATGACCATATGAATAGTACATTCTGGTTTTAGACTCCACTCTATCCTTATTTTGAAAAATTGTATAAAATAATCTACTTGACTAAAAATTCTAAAATTTTACAGAACTAAATTTTACATCTTAAAATCATTCCTTTAAAATTTCAGATCAAACTGAACACAAAATCTTGGTCAAATAGTTCACCCAACCAGACTGCCCCAATTGCCCTGCATCCTGGCAGCAGTTCTGAACTTTGTGAATTCCATAAATTAAATTCAATCAACGTGGTTCCAAATTATTTTTCTCAAATACTAGACTCACTAAGAAACAACATATCCAAAATTCAATTGAATATGATTTTTCTACATTTTATTAAAAATCCCGAAATATAGCTGTCTCAGTTAAGGTACCTGCTGGAACAGGTTTAGTAAAAATAATCTTTCCAAAATCATAACCATTCCAAAATTGAATCAACATATTTTTCAGTCATTCTAGACTCATAGAGGCACAACATATCAAAAATTCACTTCAAGAACATTTTTCTATATTTAATTAAAAATCATACAAGTCACAGCCTTTACTAATTGTAAAACAGAAAAAATTTCACTAAACACAACTCTTACTCTTCCATCACCAACACCAACCTAAATTCTTATCTTTAATTCCATTTCAACACTTTTACACACACCATACACAAACACACTCCAACCATCAACAACACTCCATCAAACTCAAACAAAATTCCAAATAGAACAAGAGAAAACTTACCAAAAATGATGAACTTCTTGAATTTCTAACTTGTTTTCTTCTTTCAATTAGCTCTTAAACTTCAAAAACCCTCACTTGCTCTCTTGTTTCCTTGAGGTCCAGCCAACACAAAGAGAAAAGGAAAAAAAATGACAAAGTGAAGAGACAAAGTCAAATTTCCCCTCTCTTTAAACCTCCACCAAGCAATTTAAAAAGAAAATTACCTAAATACCCTCTTCTATACAATTAAACTCCCTTTCACTTACTTGCCCTTTTTAGTAATTTCATAGATAACCAAAATAAATATCCTCTTCCTTTGACCATCCATTTGACTTGTGTATATGTTTTATATATGTCCATATATACAACATATACACTCCTCTTTAAATTATTTTCTCTTTCCAATAACATATACATTTTAATTCAAATAAAACAACAATTATACTAAAACTTCTAGGGCACATTTTGGGATATTACAAGTTCAGCTTCCAAGACCACTCTTAATGACTTGATTTCAATTTCAATTGGCAACACTGCTTCCATCCCATAAACCAAAGAGAACGGTGTCATTCCAGTCGATGTTCACACACTTGTCTTGTATCCCTGTAAAGCAAAAGGAAGCATCTCTGACCAATCCCTGTATGTCTTTGTCATTTTGGACAAAATTTGCTTAATTGTCTTGTTTGTTCTTCTACTACACCATTAGCCTTTGGTCTATAAGGAGAGGATCATTGATGATAGATTTGGTACTTCGAGAATAAGTCCTTAACTGCTCCTTGAAACTGTACCTCATTGAGTGATATTAAACTATGTAGGACCCCATACCTGTAGATGAGGTTCTTTTCAATAAATCTAGCCCTTTGACTTGCCCCTAGTTTGTTGAAGGATTCAGCTTTGACCCATTTTGAAAAATAATCTACCACTACTACAATGAAATGGTGACCGTTTGAGGCTGTCGGATGTATCTCTTTTATAATGTCGATCCCCCAAGTGGCAAATGGCCAGGGTGAAGACATAGAATGCAATTCTTCAGGAGGCATATGATACAAGTTACCATATATTTGACATTGTTGGAACTTCTTTGCAAACTCAATACAATCTCTCTCCATTGTCAACCAGTAACAACCTTGTCAAATTATCTTCTTAACTAAGGCTAAACCACTCATGTGTGGACCGCAACTTCGCACGTGCATTTTTGACATGATATGCTCCACTTCAAGCTTCCTTAAACATCTCAAGTGCACCCCATCAGGCCATCTTTGATATAACTCTCCATGGAAGGTGATGTATTGCAAGGACCACTACCTTATGGCTCTTCTTTCTTTCTTTGTTGCCCCCAACGAGTATTCCCTTTCCTCCAAAAATCATCTTATAATATCATACCACGCATCATGGTCTGTATCAGTTTCCATGATTGTCTCATATTCAAAGCAAGGAGTTGATGAACTTGTCAAAATCAAAGGCTTGAGGAATAAGTTGACAAGATTTTCCCATACTAAAGCTGGTGCGCGCGAGCTACGCTATAGCAATACCGCAAGTGCACGGGTCAACCAAGTAATAAAGTAGTGAGTGAGTTATCGCTCCACTGAGGACAAGGTCAAGTACTAGTGCAACTCTTAATTGTTGTTTAGGAAATCAATAGGTTTGTGATGTGGTGTAATTAAAAACAATTAATTTAATGACTAAAAGTAAAGGGAAATTAAATGTTGAGCAAAAAGGATTGATGGTAATAAAACTATCCAAATATTGAATCCCCCTAGCCTCAATGATATTTATGAACATCAATTCAGTTAAATCATTTAATAGAGTTGAGTTGGCATTCCTCTAACTTAGACTAAAACCTATCTCGAGTGAATTAATCCCTAATCACTAAGTAGAGTGCCGGAATCTCTTCTCAAACACAATTAATTGGATCTTGCATTAAGAACAAGGAACTATAGACCAAAGGATCTTGTAAGTCTATCTCTAGTACTCCAATCAATCCTCAACCCTTATGAGTATTCAATTCATATCAAGCTTTCTCAAGTCAATAATATGAAAATTGCAACCAATCAATAAGCATGCTATTATCAATTGGAGATAGATCATTAAGTATCTTAAGAATAAAACAACTTAATCAAATGATTCAACTAAATATAATTATTCAATCCATACAAATAAGCTAGGGTTCATCAATATCTGGATAGAGAATGAATTAGTTCATATTCAAAACCAGAAAAACAGAACAAGAGAAATGAATATAAGAAACCAAACAATCCATGGCGAATAATTTGTATTTCTTCACTTCAATCCTTGATTCCTGATTTAGATCTTGTTTAGAGTATGTCTTCACCCTCAATCTCAGCTCCAAAACTCTCCTCTTTGCTTTAAAAGTCAGCTCTAGGTTATAAAATATGAAATTTGGATCCTTAATTTGTGCTTCAGCGCAGCTTTTATAGTGTAGATAATTTCGCCTGACACGCCCTGTAATATCCCAAAGTAGGCCGTAAAAGTTTTGGAGTAATTATTGTTGTATTTGGATTTAAGGTAAATATTGAATTGGAAAGAGAAAAGAATCTAAGAAAGAGTGTATATGTTGTATATATGGTAATATATACAACATATGCAAGTCAATATGGGAAAGTCAAAAGAAGAAGATATTTATTTATTTTAAAGTAATTAATTAATTAAATGGGAAATTAAGTAGTGGAAGAAGATATTTTAGAATATTTTAATACTATTTTTGCTTGGTGGAGGTTTAAAGAGAAGAGTCGACTTTGTTTTTGCCATTCATTTTGTTCTTCTTTTCTTTTCCTTGGGTTGGCCGGCCATCAAAGAAACAAGAGAGCAAGAGAGAGATTTGATCTTCCAAACACAAGATTGAAGGAAGTTTTCAAGTGATCAAGTTGGAAATTTACTTGGTAAGTTTTCCACTTGATTCTTTGATTTTCTTTGAGTTTGTGAGTTGAGGTTGTGGTTGATATGAGTTTGTTTGATTGTGGTGTGTTTAAGAGTGTTTGGTTCAATTGATTTTGGATTTTGGGGTTGGATTGAAGGAAAGAGTAAGTTTGTTGGAAGAGAAAGTGTTGTGGTTGTGTTTTGGGTTTATGGTGATGATTATGATTTGTGTTTGATGTATGTTTTGTATTGTTTTGGTGTTTTTGCAAGTTATTATGGTTTTTGGGTGCGTTTAGTTAAGTTTGTTTAAAGTGGATAATGGTGGAAGAAAGTGGTTTGTTGGATGTAGTGTTGATGTTGCCGAAATCTGTATTTTTGGCCTGACACGCCCATGAGCACGGCCAGGTCTTTGGGCGTGTCAATGGTTCTGTGTTCTTGGATGGGAGACACGAGCAGTGACATGCCCATGTCACTGAGCGTGTCATAACTACTGTGATGTTGGTGGATTGACACGGCCATGAACACACCCGTGTTGTTGGACGTGTCAATGTTTCAGTGAGACAGAATGTATTTCACGTTCAGTGACATGCCCGTAGTTCTAAGCGTGTCAAAGCTTCTGTGTTGTGGAGTTAGGGCACGGTCAGGGACACACCCGTGTTGTTGAGCGTGTCATGTTTAGAGTTTGCCCTAGTTGGTTCTTAGCTTTATTATCTTATGAGTATCATTCTTTTTGAATTAGGTTGTGAAGAGGTTGAGTTGACCTAATTCAAGTGGTGAAGGATTCTTGGAAGAGAAAGTGTATAGATTGGTGTGAGTTGGTTTTGAGGTAAGTACAAACTTACATGGTTGCATACATTTACATGATTTTGATAATACATTTGGTTGTAAATGTGCTAAGTGATCTATTGCATTGTTGATATACTTGATAAATTTTATGATTTGTATAATGTGAATGATATGATGAGCATTTAAAATGTATGTTAATGTAATTGGTTATGTACAGTTGAATGATGAATTGAGTTAATGTGATATGAGACATGATGAGAAATGGAACCCTTGTTGTTGGCTATGATAGTGCAAATGAAATAATTGGGGCATGGTTGCCTATTTGATTATGGAATATGAAATGAGAAATGAATTGAGAAAGAGATTGATAAAGAGATAAATGAAATAATTGTATGCTTAATATGTTATTCAATTTTTAGAGTTCTGGATTTGGCGGCATGCCTATGAATCACTGGATAGGTGAAAAGACCGGGTCATAAGCCTATTCCAGTTGAAAAATGTGAAATATGTGAAATGTGATTTTTTTGGGGTGAAAAGACTGGGTCGTAAGCCGATTCCAGTTGAAAAATGTGAAAAATGTGAAATGTGATTTTTTTGGGGTGAAAAGACTGGGTCGTAAGCCTCAAAAATAGTAACAGTCTAGTCGGGTTGAGGATCTCCTCGAGTTTAGCCGGGTTGAGGTCCAAGAGACTGGGTCTGTTACACTATCCATGGATAGAGATATATATATTGCCTATGGGCTTGATGATTGTGATTATGGACCAAAGCAGTAACTCTGAACTTTGAATAACATATTAGTGTATTTTGGGCCCATGCTTGTTTTTGCTTTAATATGAAACTATGAAGATACAACATGAATGTTTTGGTAAGTTATTGAATATTGTAAGGTTTTGAAATATAATATTCTTTTGAATTGTTGATGAAACTTGATTGTGTGACATTGGCTTTGCATTGAAGCATAATATTATTGTAGTTTGTACCACTAAGCTGTTGGCTTAGCGCGATTGTGGTTCATGGCGCAGGTGACAGGGTCGAACCGGAGAGTTCCTCTAGACCGAGTAGAGTTTAGATTCTGAAGTGTGGATAGTGAGCTTAAAGATCAAAGACTGACTGCCAAACATGTATAAACTATATGTTTTGTAAAACTTAAGTTTTGATGTATATGTATTTGTAAATACTGCTACATTTTTGCTGTGTATTAAATAAAAGTTTTATCTATGGTATTTTATAGTATAACTTAAATGTTTTAAATTTGCTCATATTATTGTAAAGGAATGATTTGTGTATTTAGTAGACCGTAGCATTTCTATATTCAGTATACATATATTACGATTGTGATGGTATGTAGCGTGCGTATACAGGGTATAGGGGTGTTATAATTGTTTTGGTATCAGAGCCTAGGTTTGAGATTCTCAACCTAGGTAAAATGTAAGAAAAAGAACATTTTGATTTTAAAAGTTGGTTTTTAAATAAGATACATGTTTTGGTATTGGCAGTCTCTGATCTTTAATGAAGTATATTCTGCTATGTTTGCAGATATAGGTAGTGACGGCGTCTTAGTCACGTCAGTCCGTAGAAGGTAGTTCTGAGAGTGTAGCTCCTAAAGAGGGTAGAGATGGAGCTAGGGTTGAGAGAGCTAGTGAGGCACCTGCTCTTGTGCCAAAGAGATCAACTGCTGATGAGGTTCCGCCAGTGTGGCTAAGACATGTGGTAGAATAGATGAGGCAAGCTCAAGTGCAGCAGCCACTGCCACCACAGCCACAAGTGCCGGTGAGGCACTATGATAAATTGAGGAAATATGGGGCTGAGGATTTTCTTGGCACTACAGATCTTGTAGTAGCTGAGCAGTGGTTGGATAAAGTGCAGAGGATATTTATCCAGTTGCAAGCCACTCCCGATGAGAAATTTGATTATGCTAGATCTCTTTTTCAGAAAGATGCTTATGATTGGTGGAAGACGGTTCCTCATGCCATGGATGATCCACCGACTCTGCTTTATAGTGATTTTCTGTGGGAGTTTGAGCAAAAATATACTCCGAGGGAGTATAAGGATGCTAAGAAGATGGAATTTTTGAATCTGAGATAGGAGAACCGGACTGTGACAGAGTATGAGGTAGAGTTCATCCGGTTGAGTCACTATGCCTGTGAGATTATTTCTGATGAGATTGACCGGTGCAGGAGATTTGAGGAGGGGTTGAGGCCCTCTATTATGTGTATTGTGGCTGGTTCTCGGTACCAGGATTTTTCTCAGTTGGTTGCAGTAGCTAGAAGTGTTGAGAGAGCACAGGGTATTGCAGCAGTTGCTACCGAGGAGGAGACCAGAGTTAGGAGACCCCAGTTTGAGGCAGGGTCTTCGTCTATGAAGAGAGGCAGAGGAAGTTTTATTCCAAGAGTCAGTAGGAGCCAGAGGCAGTCTGGTAGGTCAATTCAATATCAGAGGCAGAGACCGAGACCTACAGTTTCGATAGCTAGTGCTCCGACTCCAGTGGTTCAGGGATCTACTCCACCTGTATGTGTTCATTGTGGTAGGATACATGGGGGTGTTTGTTGGAAGATTGGTGGATCAACTGTGTGTTTCAGATGTGGATCGCCTGACCATTTCATTAGAGAGTGCCCTGAGATGCAGGAGCATAGGCAGGCTGATTCTGCAGTTTCTCGACCTAGTGTGAGAGGAGGTCGAAGTGGCAGAGGTGTTAGTAGAGGTGGTCGACCCGGGATTAGTCAGAGAGGAGGCTCTACATCCGGAGGCAGTAGGCCAGATGAGGCTGGGTCTTCCCAGAGAGTATATGTGATGCAGAGGCAGCCGGATGCTTCAGCAGTTATAGCGGGTACATTTTCTTTATTTGTCATTTCAGTTCTTGCTTTGATTGATCCAGTATCTACTCATTCATACATACATGCATTTATCTTGCCTGTGTCTGAATTGCATTCAGAGTCCTTAGGATTTGATGTCTTGGTGACAAATCCTTTAGGACATAGTGTTGTGGTGAACAAGGTGCACCGAGATAGTTCAGTTGTGGTGCAAGGTGAGGAATTTTTGGGTGATTTGATTGAAATGCCTTTTAAGGAATATGATTTGATCTTAGGCATGGATTGGTTGTCTAAGCATGGAGCTGTGGTAGATTGTCAAAAGAAGTGTGTTACCCTGAGAACCGGTGATTGTAATATCCTCATATATGCCCTAGAAGTTTCGATTATGTTGTTGATGTTGTTGTTATTGTTGTTGTTGATATATATTGGAAAGTGAATGCTTGTGTATATGTGTTCTGGGGAAAGAAATAGGGTTTAGAGACAAATGTATATGTTGTGTATATGATGATATATATAACATATAAATTGGTCAAATATAGAGTCAATGCAAGAGGATATTTTATGTGGAATGTGCAATTGCATACTAGGGCTTATATGAGACAAAAGGTTAGTTATATGATTGAGGGCATTTTGGTAATTGCTTGGATAAGATCACTTGGTGGAGATTAAAAGCAAAGTTTGACTTTGTGTCTTCATGATTTTCTTCTTTCTTTCAAGAAGTGGCCGGCTCTCCAAAAACCAAAGGGAAAGAGAAGTGTTCTTGATGCTAGAACTAAATTGAAGAGGCAATCAAAGGGTTTGGTTAAAGATTTGTGGAATTTCTTCATTTGAGGTAAGTAATTTCTTGTTTTCCTTTATTAATTTTGAAGTTGTGGTTAAGGTGTATTGTGAATTGTTGAGATGATGATTTGGTGTGTTTGATATATGTTTACAAGTGTTAAGGTTGATTGTTAGTTAAAAGATTGAATTGGTGTTGGTTTGGTGGTGAAGGTTGTAAGTTTAAGTGGATATTGATAGTGGAAGTTCAAGTATAAAGTTGGTTTTAGGGTTTTGAGATAGTATGTGTTTAAATGTTTTGGTTGATGTGTTTTTAATGAGGAATATTGTGATAAACATGTAGAATTTGTGTTTAGAACATTGTTTCCATTCATTTGAAACATGCTATTTTGTGTTTGGTGAGTTTGAGTGCAATTGGAGGAGAATTGTGTATATGAGGGTTTGTGATTTTGGGAGACACGGCCAAAAGCAATGTGAGACACGGCCAAGCCAGGATATTTTGGGCGTGTTGGATTAGTTTTTGAGAGACACGGCCGTGTTCCCAAGCCGTGTTAGCTACTGTGAGTTTTGTTTTGAGAGACACGGCCACAAGCTTGGCCGTGTCCCTTGCCCATGTTGCTTACTGTCCAATTGGTTTGAGTGACACGGCCACAAGCTTGGCCGTGTCCCTCAAGTGGCTGCCCGTGTCCCTCAATTGTGTGGGTTAGGGTTTTTATTCTTTGTTCTAATTGCATTGTTTTGATTCTTCAAAGGTATCTTGGTACTTAAAACTAAACATAAACACTTTAAACATACTTCAAATAAGGAATGCCCTAATCAAATGAATGTGGAAGACCCTAAAGCTATGAATGACATAAATTTTCCTTTGCCCTAATTGCATTGTTGAGATTGAACAATGTTATGTTATGCATTGTGAATGGTAATGTGTTTCATGAGTAATGTATATTGAAATGTTATATCGAAGATGCTATGATGATTCAAATAAGAGATGAAATGTGATGCAAAGCCATTGCGATTGGCTATGATGTTGATATTGAAAGAAAGAAGGCATGTTTGCCTAAATGTTGATGAGAATTGAGAATGGAAATGATAACTAAATAATAAATGAATTGTGTGACTAATGTGTTATTCCATTTTCAGAGTTTGTTGTTGGTGGCATGCCTAATGATAGTAACAATCTCTTGAAGTTAGGTTGGATTGAATCCTTGAAGCCTAATTGAGATGTTACAACCCTTGAAGCTAGGTTGGGTTGGTTCTTGAAGCCAAGTTGGGTTGATGCTTAGCATGCTTTGCTCCCCTTGAAGCTTGGTTGAACCTAATCCTTGAAGCCTAGTTGGGTATATGATATTGATAAATGTGATAACAAAACCAAAGCATTAACTCTGAAAATTGAATGGCATATTAGTGTGTCTTGGGCCCAATGCTTGTCTTTGTTTAATGTGAGTCATGAATGATAACTTGATTGATTAATGAAGAATGTGGTATGCTTATATGATTATGATTGGTGAAATGCAAAAGTATGTTGTTAACTTTATATCTATGATGTTGATCTTATCAATAACATATGTGGCATTGCATTACATTAAAGCATACCATTAGCATGATTTATCTTACTAAGCCCTTGGCTTAGCGCGATAGTGTTTAATCGTGCAGGTAATAGAATTGAACCTGAGAGCTCTTCGAGACCAAGTGAGAGTAGACATTGAAGTGTTGATTTGGAACTTAAAGATCAAAGAAGACTTGCCAATCATGTATATTTCTTGTATATTTTGTAAAGTATTGATTTTAATGTAAATATGTGTATAACTATAAACATGGATTTGGAAGGGTTTTTATATGTAAATATTTTATAAAATTCCGCTGCATATTAACTAAATGTATATATATATATCTATTTGGTTTTGTATTACAATTTGACTACTTATTATCTATAATGTATATTGAGAAAGATGATGATATTATATAAAATGTTTTTGAATGTTAATAAAATCCGTAGCATCCCTATGTTCAATGCATGTATGCTACATTGTGGTGATTATAGTATGCATGTATTTGATGTAGGGGTGTTACAGTGATGGTAGAAGTGCGATGGTGTCTAGTGAGCAGAGACAAATTGCATCCTTGTTTGTGTCAGCAGTTGCAGCTAGAAAGTTGATTAGAAAAGGGTGTGATGCTTATCTTGCTCATGTTGTGGATACCATAGTAGTGGGTTTTCAACTTGATAGTATACCCACAGTTGCGGAATTTTTGGATGTTTTTCCTGAGGAGTTGCCAGGGTTACCCTCTGAGAGAGAGGTTGAGTTTGGTATTGACTTGTTGCCTGGTACCACTCCTATCTCTATTACTCCTTATCAAATGGCACCTACTGAATTGAGAGAGTTGAAGGTGCAGTTGCAGGAGTTGTTGGATAAAGGGTTTGTTTGCCCTAGTGTTTCTCCATGGGGAGCTCCTGTTTTGTTTATGAAGAAGAAGGATGGTACTTTGAGGTTGTTTTGTGCATCGATTATAGGCAATTTAACAAAGTGACTATCAAGAATAAGTATCCTTTGCCTAGGATTGATGATCTCTTTGATCAGTTGAAGGGAGCAGCAGTGTTTTCTAAGATTGATTTGAGATCAGGATACCATCAGTTTAGGGTTAGAGCTGAAGATATTTCTAAGACAACTTTTCGCATAAGGTATGGGCATTATGAGTTTTTGGTGATGCCTTTTGGATTGACGAATGCACCTGCAGCTTTCATGGATTTGATGAATAGGGTGTTTAGGTCCTACCTAGATCAGTTTGTGGTGGTTTTCATTGATGATATTTTGGTGTATTTGCGTAATGAAGAGGAACATGACAAGCATATGTTGGATGTATTGCAGGCTTTGAGAGAGAAGCAATTGTATGCTAAGCTATCGAAGTGTGAGTTTTGGCTGGATCAAGTAACTTTTCTCGGTCATATAGTTTCAGCAGATGGTATTAGAGTTGATCCGAGTAAAGTTGAAGCTATTTTGAATTGGAGTCCACCGAAGTCAGTGACTGAAGTTAGAAGTTTTCTGGGTTTGGCAGGCTATTATCGACGCTTTGTGAAAGGTTTTTCTTTGATAGCTACCCCACTCACCCGATTGCTTCGGAAGGGAATTAGATTTGTGTGGACAGATTAGTGTCAAGCAAGCTTTGAGCAGTTGAAGGAGATGTTGACTCAAGCTTCTGTTCTTACTTTGCCTGTGGAAGATAAACCATATGTGATTTACAGTGATGCTTCACATAATGGTTTAGGTTGTGTTTTGATGCAAGAGGGTAAAGTTGTAGCTTATGCTTCTCGGCAATTGAAGCCACATGAGCTTAATTATCCGACGCATGATTTGGAGTTGGCAGCTATAGTGTTTGCTTTGAAGATTTGGCGACACTACTTGTATGGGGAAAAGTGTTTTATCTACACAGATCATAAAAGTTTGAAATATTTGGGTGTTCAAAGAGAGCTGAATCTTCGACAGAGACGATGGTTGGAGCTTATCAAAGACTACGACTGTTTAATTGATTATCATCCTGGTAAGGCAAATGTTGTTGCTGATGCCTTAAGTTGGAAGTCTTTGGCAGGTTTGGTTATCTATTCGCTCTCGTTGCTTGTTGAGTTGAGAGCGTTGCATGTTAGTTTTGAATCATGTGATGATGGTGCATTGATGGCTCAGCCGCATTTGAGACCGGTGTTGCTAGATCAGATTAAAGAGGCTCAATTGGCTGATGAGAAAATTTAGAAGATTGTGTCAGATTGCCAAAATGGGGAGAACCGAGATTTTCATGTGAGAAATGATGGTAGCCTTTGGTTTAAAGATAGGTTGTGTATTCCTGATGATGCTAGTTTGTGAAAGATTATTTTGGAGGAAGCACATCAGTCAGTTTTTGCTATGCACCCTGGGAGTACAAAGATGTATCAGGATATGAAGCAACATTATTGGTGGTCAGGTATGAAGAGGGACATAGCGGAGTTTGTATCCAAGTGTCTCACTTGTCAGAGGGTGAAAGCTGAGCATCAAGTTCCAACAGGGTTGCTTCAGCCTTTAACAGTGCCCGAATGAAAATGGGAGAGAGTGACAATGGATTTTGTAACTGGTTTGCCATTGACGCAGAAGAAGCATGATGCCATTTGGGTGATTATTGATCGGTTGACGAAGACAGCTCATTTTCTTCCAGTTAGAATGGACTATTCTCTTGAGAAGTTGGCTGAGTTGTATATCAGTGAGATAGTGAAGTTGCATGGAGTCCCAATTTCTTTAGTGTCTGATCGAGATCCTAGGTTCACTTTGAGGTTTTGGAAGAGTTTACATGGTGCTTTGGGTTCTCGATTACACTTTAGCACTGCTTTTCATCCACAGACAGATGGGCAGTCAGAGAGAGTGATACAGATTATAGAGGATATGTTGAGAAGCTGTGTCATTGATTTCTCTGGAAGTTGGGACAGATTTTTGCCACTTGTGGAATTTGCTTACAACAACAGTCATGAATCCAGTATTGGAATGGCACCATTTGAGGCATTGTATGGTAGAAGATGTAGGACACCTCTATGTTGGAATGAAGTTGGAGAGGGCAAATTGGTTGGTCCTGATTTGATTAAAGAAACGAAAGAGAAAGTGAAGATAATTCAGGATCGGTTGAAAGCAGCTTCAGACCGACAGAAATCTTATTTAGATTTGAAGAGGAGAGACATAGAATTTGATGCTGGAGATAAAGTATTTTTTAAAGTGTCTCCTTGGAAAAAGATTTTAAGATTTGGTCGAAGAGGGAAGCTGAGTCCTTGTTTTATTGGACCATATGAGATATTAGAAAGAGTTGGACCAGTTGCTTATCGTCTTGCTTTGCCACCTGAGTTGGATAGAATTCACAATGTCTTCCATGTTTCTATGCTGAGGAGGTACATATCAAACCCATCTCATGTTCTGCCAGTTGAATCTATTAAGGTGAGTTCGGATCTGATTTTTGAAGAAGAACCAATTGCTATTTTGGCACATGAAGTAAAAGAGTTGAGAAATAAGAGAGTGACACTTGTAAAAGTTCTTTGGAAGAATCATGCAAAGAAAGAAGCAACTTGGGAAAGTGAGCAAGCGATGCGAGAACAATATCCTCAGTTGTTTCAGAATTAATATCAGGTAATTTCGAAGACGAAATTTCTTTTTAGAGGGGGAGAATTGTAATATCCCAAAGTAGGCCCTAAAAGTTTTGGAGTAATTATTGTTGTATTTGGATTTAAGGTAAATATTGAATTGGAAAGAGAAAAGAATCTAAGAAAGTGTGTATATGTTGTATATATGGTAATATATACAACATATGCAAGTCAATATGGGAAAGTCAAAAGAAGAAGATATTTATTTATTTTAAAGTAATTAATTAATTAAATGGGAAATTAAGTAGTGGAAGAAGATATTTTAGAATATTTTAATACTATTTTTGCTTAGTGGAGGTTTAAAGAGAAGAGTTGACTTTGTTTTGGCCATTCATTTTGTTCTTCTTTTCTTTTCCTTGGGTTGGTCGGCCATCAAAGAAACAAGAGAGCAAGAGAGAGATTTGATCTTCAAAACTCAAGATTGAAGGAAGTTTTCAAGTGATCAAGTTGGAAATTTAAGAGTTTCTTCATCCTTGGTAAGTTTTCCACTTGATTCTTTGATTTTCTTTGAGTTTGTGAGTTGAGGTTGTGGTTGATATGAGTTTGTTTGATTGTGGTGTGTTTAAGAGTGTTTGGTTCAATTGATTTTGGATTTTGGGATTGGATTGAAGGAAAGAGTAAGTTTGTTGGAAGAGAAAGTGTTGTGGTTGTGTTTTGGGTTTGTGGTGATGATTATGATTTGTGTTTGATGTATGTTTTGTATTGTTTTCGTGTTTTTGAAAGTTATTATGGTTTTTGGGTGTGTTTAGTTAAGTTTGTTTGAAGTGGATAATGGTGGAAGAAAGTGGTTTGTTGGATGTAGTGTTGATGTTGCCAGAATCTGTATTTTTGGCCTGACACGCCCATGAGCACGGCCAGGTCTTTGGGCGTGTCAATGGTTCTGTGTTCTTGGATGAGTGACACGAGCAGTGACACGCCCATGTCACAGAGCATGTCATAGCTACTGTGATGTTGGTGGATTGACATGGACATGAACACGCCCGTGTTGTTCGACGTGTCAATGTTTCTGTGAGACAGAATGTATTACACGTTCAGTGACACGCCCGTGGTTCTAAGCGTGTCAAAGCTTCGGTGTTGTGGAGTTAGGGCACGGTCAGGGACACGCCCGTGTTGTTGAGCATGTCATGTTTAGAGTTTGCCCTAGTTGGTTCTTAGCTTTATTATCTTATGAGTATCATTCTTTTCGAATTAGGTTGTAAAGAGGTTGAGTTAACCTAATTCAAGTGGTGAAGGATTCTTGGAAGAGAAAGTGTATAGATTGGTGTGATTTGGTTTTAAGGTAAGTACAAACTTACATGGTTGCATACATTTACATAATGTTGATACTTAATACATTTGGTTGTAAATGTGTTAAGTGATCTATTGCATTGTTGATATACTTGATAAATGTTATGATTTGTATAATGTGAATGATATGATGAGCATTTAAAATGTATGTTAATGAAATTGGTTATGTATAATTGAATGATGAATTGAGTTAATGTGATATGAGACATGATGAGAAATGGAACCCTTGTTGTTGGCTATGATAGTGCAAATGAAATAATTGGGGCATGGTTGCCTATTTGATTATGGAATATGAAATGAGAAATGAAATGAGAAATTAATTGAGAAAGAGATTGATAAAGAAATAAATGAAATAATCGTGTCCTTAATATGTTATTCAATTTTCAGAGTTCTGGATTTGGCGGCATGCCTATGAATCACTGGATAGGTGAAAAGACCGGGTCGTAAGCTAATTCCAGTTGAAAAATGTGAAATATGTGAAATGTGATGTTTTTGGGGTGAAAAGACTGGTTCGTAAGCCTCAAAAATAGTAACAGTCTAGCCGGGTTGAGGATCTCCTCGAGTTTAGCTGGGTTGAGGTCCAAGAGACTAGGTCTGTTACACTATCCATGGATAGAGATATATATATCGCCTATGGGCTTGATGATTGTGATTATGGACCAAAGCAGTAACTCTGAACTTTGAATAACATATTAGTGTATTTTGGGCCCATGCTTGTTTTTGTTTTAATATGAAACTATGAAGATACAACATGAATGTTTTGGTAAGTTATTGAATATTGTAAGCTTTTGAAATATAATATTCTTTTGAATTGTTTATGAAACTTGATTGTGTGACATTGGCATTACATTGAAGCATAATATTATTGTAGTTTGTACCACTAAGCCGTTGGCTTAGCGCGATTGTGGTTCATCGCGCAGGTGACAGGGTCGAACCGTAGAGTTCCTCTAGACCAAGTAAAGTTTAGATTATGAAGTGTGGATAGTGGGCTTAAAGATCAAAGACTGACTGCCAAACATGTATAAACTTTATGTTTTGTAAAACTTAAGTTTTGATGTATACGTATTTGTAAATATCGCTACATTTCCGCTGTGTATTAAATAAAATTTTTATCTATGGTACTTTATAGTATAACTTAAATGTTTTAAATTTGCTCATATTATTGTAAAGGAATGATTTGTGTATTTAGTAGACCGTAGCATTTCTATATTCAGTATACATATATTACGATTGTGATGGTATGTAGTGTGCATATACAGGGCATAGGGGTGTTACACGCCCATTGACATGCCCATGTCACTGGGCGTGTCATTGCCACTGAGATTTTGAACATAAGGCACGTCCAGTGACAATCCCATGTCACTGGGCGTGTCATAACTACTGTGAAACATTGCAAAAGGCATGCTTGGTGACATGCCCATGTCACTGGGTCTGTCAATGCTTCTGTATGCAGCATCAAGCGCACGTCCATTGACACGCCCATGTCCATGGGTGAGTCCATTGATGAATTTTGCTCTTTTCTTCTACTTTCATCCGTAATTCCTCCGAAATGACCATAAGCCTCAAAATACAGAGAATTCCTGAAATTAACCCTAAAATACACTTTGAACAAATAAATTAAACGCAATTGGATAATAATCATATTAATAAATAGGAATAAAATATCATCAATTGTGCACTTATCAAATTCCCCCACACTTGAGTTTTTGCTTGTCCTCAAGCAAACTAAATCACTGTAATAAGTAGAAATGATGAAACCCCTCTATATTCAAAAGGAAAAGTAAAGTTTTGACAGTACTCGAATCAGAAAACCTCACTCTCTCAACCAAAAACTGATTCACAATCATAACAGCTGAATCAAGAAGTTTCAAAACAAAAAGATATCACAGACCTAAAACCTAAAAATCCAGAGTTAAAAGATTGAGCATAAAATTCTAGAAAATAAGAAAGCCATGAGCAAAGTACAAAAAAATGTAAATTTTCTCTTAAGTTCTCTAACCCTCAAATTTTTATTTATTTATTTAATTTTTTTTTCAAATGTATATACACATGTATATATATTTTAAGGAGCCCGACTTGTTTAAACTGATACTAACCTTTTGACGCGAAGGTAAACATTTGTGATGCCGACCCCCGGTTACTCAGCCAGAATCTTCGTTCAAATGGCTACTAGCACTATTCATGATTCCAACTCATTTGTTTTAATTCAAGAGTAAAAATCAGCGGAACAAGGATAAATTTTCAAAGCTCCTTTAATTAGAATTATTTATTTATTATTATTATTATTTTATATTTATTTTTAAAACTCAAGGGTCAGAAACTTAAGTGTCATACTAAGTCCGACTCAAGAATCTAAGGAATTATAACATGCTCAAAAATGTAACTAAGGTTTTAAACTTTAGATGTGTCCAATTTCCATCAATCCACAACCCAACTATAGCTATTACAATCGATCCTCAGCAATTGATCAAGATCACTAAGTTAACCTCAACAAGAAATTGTCATTTAGGAAATCTCAAATTAGTTCAACATATAAAGGGAAACCACATCAATTTACACTTATTACAACAATCTAGCTTACTTAAATCCAAAAAGAAAAACAATTTGCAGAAATTAATTGAGACAAATGAATCAAATAGAGAATGAAATAATAAAAATTCAATCAAGAAAGTATACCTCTCCCCCACACTTAAAACGCACATTGTCCTCAATGTGTGTGCAAAACAAGAAATAATGAAGAGAGAGAAAAACTGCCCTTTTCATGTCCATGAATGGATAAATATGAGTATGGTGCCAAGAGTATGGTGAACGAGGATTTGCCTCAAAACAAAAATCTAAAATGTAAAAAGAAGAAAAAAAAACAAGGTTAAGACAAATAAATAAAATAAACAAACAAAAGAAACAGTTCTTAAAGAAAATAACAATAGTCCAAAAGCAATGAAAAAGGAAGAAAACTAAAAAGAATATTAAACAAGCAAAGAAATGAAAATAAAATAAAAACAAAATAAAAATGTGGGCTAGTCAAAAATTGGTGCATTGTCGAAATCGTCACTGCCAGTCTCGTCATCGGAAACATCAACTTGAGGTGCAGGTGCAGGTGCAGGGGCAAGTGGCCGGTATGGTGGAGGTGGTGGTTGCGAAGGGTGAAACCCTTGATACCGCCAGAACTCCAACATGGATTGCTCCAGCCATTGCCGTCTCAAGATCTCGTGATCCAGTTGGGCTTCGAAAGAAATAGTCTGGTCAAGTATAAACTACTGCAACTGGTCCTGCTGGGTTAAGATCTTATTCTGATTCAGCTCAATATTCCCTATCTTCCCTTCAATCCTACAAATTTGACGCTCTAAATCTGTGGGTTTCCTATCATCATCGCACTCAACATTAACTGACTGACCCCAATCCCGGAATGCAGGAGTCTAGACAAAAGAAGGTCCAGCAGAAGAAGAAGGTGCAGCAGTAGTGGTCGAAGGCCCAGCGGCGGTGGATGAAACCGGAAAATCTGATGGTGGAGGTGGTGGTATATCTGAAGGAGGAGCAGAAGGAGCTGTCTCTGGTATATCTGAATCCATTGGAGTTGCCTGCAGTCCAGCTATCTTCTCCCGGTTCAGTCTCTTTAATGTGTCCATACCCAACAACTTGGGCATACCATCCACCATCATAGGTAGGCAGCCATCTAACACACCTAGACGACGAGCGAGTCTTGTGACATACATGCCACCATGTAAAGTACCTGATGCTCCTTTTTTAGACTGCTTGTAGAAAAAATGTGTGATGGCATGTGCGACATTGCACTGGGTCTTCTGTACCATGCAGTGCAGGAAAAACAGATCTAGCAAGCTTACCACCCCTGTGCTACTCAGCCAAGCTGTTGTTTAGATCATTTTTGTACTTGTTTTTAGTGTGATTTTTATATGTTTTTAGTTAATGTTTTGATTGATTTTTGTTTAAAGTTTGTTTGAAGTGTTTGCTTTTAAGGTTTAAGTGTAAAACTCCCTTAGAAGATCAAAACAGTGCAGGAAAAGCATGAAGCAAGCAAGACATGGCCAAGCCAAATCAAGCTTGGCCATTTCCCTAAAAGAATGGTGATGGCAGAGCTTGAAACTGCCAAGAGACACGGCCACGCTTGTGGCCGTGTCACATTCAAGGAGCAAAATGATATGTGTCTATTTTATATATGTTTTAGTGTCAATTTTTATCGTGTTTAGTGTGTTTTTGTTAGGTTTTTGTTTTGATATTTGTTTTATTTTTATGTTTATGTGTTTTAGTTCTTATGTGGTATTTTTGGTTGTTTTTGTAGTGTTTTTGGTGGAGAAAAGGCTTGGCAAATATTAGGAAGCAAGTGGAAGAGTTTTTGTTGAAGAAAAGAAATTTTCACACCCGCATGTGAGAGTTTTCACAGGGCTGTGAGATTTGGACGAGATTGGATCTTGGAGATCATTAATTCTAATCCAAGGGCCACGATTTAATGACCATTAAGAGGCCAAAATAGGTTATAAAAAGAGGGAACAGCCGTAAAAAGAGAGGGAGACACATATTTTGTTTACAAAAAAATGTTTTTTTACATAGTTGGAGAGTTTCTGAAGATTTCTCTGGAAAAGGACTGAAGATTGAAGCAATTTTAGGGATTTTAAGAGTTTGAATTTCTTTTCATCTTTTTTATTTGAATTGAACAATGAATTCTCTCTTGAACTTGTGTTTTCTTGATTTCTCCATATAGGAGTAATTCTTTTTGTTAGGGGAAACATGAACCCTTGATTTAGAAGGATGCAATATCTTTACAATTTTTTTTCAATTTGAGATTTATGTTAGAATTGGTATTTTTCTTAATTCTTGGATGTATGAATTGATTCTTATTACTTGATTGTTTTCTGATAGAAGATTAGGTTTTGAGATCAATTTTATATTATTCCATGATTTCATAATTCTGGCATAGCAATTTGAATTAGGTGTTTTCTAATAGAAGCCTAGGTTGAATTGTGGGTTTAACTTGTTTCCTAATAGGAGAGTTATTAAATTAGGTTCTAATTTATGCAATTCATGATCTAAGTTTCCGGATAGGAGTTAGACACGAATTGAGAATTTATTTCCGGATAGGATAAATTGGCTTTAATTTTATAAACCTACCAATCTCAATGTTGATGTTTTTGCGTTAATTATGCATCCTAATAAGTCAAGGGGGAGTGTGGATCCTAACCTTTTAAATCATTGAAGTTTTTCTCCAAAGTTGTTCAATTGCTTGCTTTGTTTAATTTAATTATTTATTTTCGAATCAATCACTTAATTTTGTTGCTCAAATAATAGTAATAGTAGTAGTGAAATTGGCTTCCAAACTTTGGTCTCTTGGGATACGATATCGGGACTCCAAGTCCTATACTACTTGATCAACTAGTACACTTGCTAGTGTTTGCTAGGATGCGTCAAGTTTTTGGCGCCGCTGCTGGGGACCATAGATTTGGTTTAAAATTTTCTATTATTTGTCTGTTACTTTGAGATTTAATAATTGTTTGTTTGAGTTGTTACTTTTAGGCCGTTGATTGGTTTATGACCAGAGCTAGTGGTTGGCCACTAAAAGAGTTTGATCCGGAGCCTGAAAGAAGTTTTTGCCTGAGAAGAAGGTTAGCTAGACAAGTTACCATGGCTGATCCACCGAATGATCTTGTGGATGTGGAAGGTGGCAATGGAAATCAAAGACCACAACACACGATGCAAGACTATGTAATGGCGCAACCGAGTGGAGCACTTCCATCCATAGTTAGACCAGCCATTCCCGCTAACAACTTCGAGATTAAGCCTCAAATCATTCAAATGATTCAAAATGGTTATCAATTTGGAGGCTTGGATCATGAAGATCCTCACCAGCATATTGCCAACTTTCTTGAGTTATGCTCTACTTTTAAGTACAATGGAGTTCCTGATGAGGCGGTTTGGTTGAGACTTTTTCCCTTCAGCTTAAGGGATAAAGTGAAACGTTGGCTTACTTCTTTGCCATCCGGTTCGATTAGAACATGGGATGATCTATCAAAGAAGTTTCTTGGTAAGTATTTTCCACCCTCAAAAACAATGAAAATTTTAAACGAAATTTCTTCTTTTGTGCAGGGTTATGCAGAATCTTTGCATGAGGCATGGGAAAGATTCAAGGATCTTTTGAGAAGGTGCCCTCATCATCAAATTCCTTTATGGAAGCAAGTGTAGAATTTTTACAAAGGAATCAACATTCATGCAAGAAATATGATTGATGCTGCTGCTGGAGGTTCTATAAATAGGAAGACACCTGAAGAATCCTTCGAGCTCATTGATGAGATGGTAGCAAATATGTTTTTGTATCATGATGCAAGAGCTCAACCAAGGACAGCAGCAGGGGTGTATAATGTGGATGCTATGACATCATTGGCAGCTCAAGTGGAGGCATTAAATAAGAAAATTGAAGTGATGCAAATTCAGACGCCCCCAGTAGTTACAATGGCTTGTGACTTTTGTGGAGGAGGCCACCCTAATCATGAATGTCAAACAGGTAACATGTTTGCTATTAATCAAGTTACTGATCAAGCTCATTTTATGAATAATTTTCGCAGGCAAAATGATCCTTACAGCAACACTTACAATCCTGGGTGGAGGAATCATCCCAATTTTTTTTGGAATAACAACAATGTGCAAAGACAACAACCACCAAGATTTCAGACTCAAGCTTCTTTACAACAACAACAAGCGAAGAAGCCTTCTATAGAAGATTTGATGTCACAGTTCATAAAATCCACTGAGACAAGATTGCAGAATCAAGATGCATCGATCAAGAACTTGGAGAAAAAAATTGGGCAAATTGCAAATGCGATTTCTAGAAGATCACAAGGCGCATTACCAAGTACATCTGAGACAAACCCCAAGGAACATGTGAAGGCAGTCACATTGAGGAATGGAAGGGAGTTGGAGGATCCAAAGCCAAAAGAGAAGCTTAAAGTTCAATAGGACAAGGCAGGCTTGGATGAGACACCTAAAGAGGAAGTGAGCAAGGAAGAGGTAAGTAAGCATTATGACAATGTGAAGAAAGGTAAATCTTCTAACATTACCTCTGCGTCTAACTTAGATTTGAAGAAATTTCCATATCCTGATAAGATTAGGAAAGAGAAGTTAGATGCTCAGTTTTCAAACTTTGTAGAAATCTTTAAGAAAATTCATATAAATATTCCATTTGCTGAGGCTTTAGCTCAAATGCCAAAGTATGCCAAGTTTCTTAAAGATATTCTGTCTAACAAGAAGAAGTTAGAGGATCTAGGCACTGTAACATTGACTAAGGAGTGTAGTGCCATTGTGCAAAATAGGTTGCCTAAGAAAATGAAAGATCCAGGGAGTTTTACCATTCCCTGTGATATTGGCGATGTTGAGTTTGAGGAGGCATTGTGTGACTTAGGTGCTAGTATTAATTTAATGCCTTTAGCTTTATGTAATGAGATGAATCTTGAGCTTAAAGAAACAAGTATTTTGTTGCAACTTGTTGATGGTTCCACAAAAGTCCCAGCTGGGATTATTGAGGACCTCTTGGTGAAAGTTGGGGAATTTATTTTCCCCGTTGATTTTGTTGTGCTAGATATGCGAGTTGATAAAGTAACTCCTCTCATTTTAGGAAGGCCATTTTTTGCCACTGCTGGTGCTTTAATAGATGTGAGAGAGGGGAAGCTTACATTGAGATGGAATGAGAAGAAGATTGTCTTTGATATCAATAGAGCCATGAAATATCCTTCTTTACATGATAATGATATATGTTTTTCTATTGATTGTTTGGATGAATGTTTGAATGAGTATAAGCAGGATACATTTTTGACAAATAAGGAGGAGCAAACAATGGAGCAATGCATGGTCTTAGGAAGTGAAGATCATGGCGAGCATTCAGATGAAGAACTCAAACAAGAGGATGAATCTCCATTGCCATTGGAGCTTGAAAAGGAAAAGGATTTAAAGGATTTATCCAATGAATCACCTAAACTTGAGCTTAAACCTTTACCTTCTCATTTAAAATATGTTTTTCTTGATGGTGAAAATAATCCTATTATTATTTCTACTTTGTTGACAGATCAAGAAGAGAATGAGACTATTGAGGTGTTGAAGAGGCATAAGAAAGCAATTGGTTGGAGTTTGTCGGACATCAAGGGGATAAGTCCAAGTGTGTGCATGCACAAAATTTTGATGGAAGATGACTGCAAGTCCACCATTCAACCACAAAGGAGGTTGAATCCTGCTATGCAAGAGGTAGTAAAGAAAGAGGTGATAAAGTTACTCGATGCATGTATTATTTATCCAATTTCTGATAGTGCTTGGGTAAGCCCTGTGCAGGTAGTACCTAAGAAGGGGGGTATGACTGTAGTAAAAAATGAGAATAATGAATTGATACCCACTAGGACAGTCACTGGATGGAGAGTGTGCATAGATTATAGGAAGTTAAATTCTACAACTAGAAAAGATCATTTTCCCTTACCTTTTATTGATCAAATGCTAGAGAGGTTAGCAGGAAATAAGTTTTATTGCTTCCTAGATGGTTTTTCTGGGTATTTTCAAATACAAATAGCCCCTGAGGATCAAGAGAAAACAACCTTTACGTGTCCCTATGGTACATTTGCCTATAGGCGCATGCCGTTTGGGTTGTGTAATGCACCTGCTACTTTTCAGAGGTGTATGATGTCCATTTTCCATGATATTCTTGAGAAGTGTATGGAAATTTTCATGGATGATTTTACTATTTATGGGATAACTTTTGAATCATGCTTGCAAAATCTTGCTTTAGTTTTGCAGAGATGTGAAGAATCCAATCTTGTGCTAAATTGGGAGAAATGCCATTTTATGGTAAACAAAGAATTTGTTCTAGGGCACAAGATTTCTGAAAAGGGCATTGAAGCAGACAAGGTGAAGGTTGAGGTGATTGAGAAATTACCTCCACCAACAACAGTTAAAGGAGTGAGAAGTTTTCTTGGTCATGCAGGTTTCTACCGGAGGTTTATCAAGGATTTTTCTAAAGTGGCAAAACCTTTGTGTAATTTGCTTGTGAAAGATGCTAAGTTTGTCTTTGATGATGAATGTTTACATGCTTTTAATGTTTTAAAAGAAAAATTAATTTCAGCACCTGTGATTGTAGCACCAGATTGGAGTAGTCCGTTTGAACTTATGTGTGATGCTAGTGACTATGCTTTAGGTGTAGTTTTAGGCAAAGGAGAGAAAAGATGTTTAGGTTAGTGTACTATGCTAGTCATACTTTAACTGGACCCCAGTTGAATTACACTACTACTGAAAAAGAATTTTTTAGCTGTTGTTTATGCTTTTGAGAAATTTAGACCTTATTTGATAGGGTCTAAAACTATTGTTTATACTGACCATGCAGCTCTTAGGCATCTTTTTGCTAAAAAGGACTCAAAACCTCGATTGATTCGATGGGTGCTGTTGTTATAAGAGTTCAATCTGGAGATTAGAGATAAGAAGGGGGTAGAAAATGTGGTTGCTGATCATTTATCCAGATTGGATAATGACCCTTCCTCTAAGAAAGATATTGTTTCTGAGTTTTTTCCTGATGAACGAATATATGCTGTTAAGTCTATTTATACTAATGTTCCTTGGTTTGCAAATATTGCTAACTACCTTGCAGGCAGATGGATACCAAAAGAATTTACATTTCAACAGAGGAAGAAATTTTTAGCTGATGTGAAGCATTATTTTTGGGAAGACCCTTACCTTTACAAGTTGTGTGCAGACCAAGTGATAAGAAGGTGTGTGTTTGAGGAGGAAAGTAGAGCTATCTTGAATCATTGCCATGATAGAGAAGCAGGTGGACACTTTAGAGCTAATTGAACTGCAGCAAAAGTGCTCGAATCAGGTTTTTTCTGGCCTACTCTTTTTCGTGATGCTAGGGATTATGTGTCTGCTTGTGATAGGTGCCAACGAATGGGAAACATTTCTAAGAAAGATGAGATGCCCCTTAATAATATTCTTGTGTGTGAATTATTTGATGTTTGGGGTATTGATTTCATGGGACCGTTTTCGTCATCGTATGGGAATGAGTATATATTAGTAGTTGTATATTATGTGTCTAAATGGGTAGAAGTAGTAGCTACTAAGACTAATGACTCAAAAGTTGTGCTTCAATTTTTGAAGTGAAACATTTTTACTAGGTATAGGACCCCTATAGCTATTATAAGTGATGGTGGTAAGCATTTTTGCAATCACCAATTTGACTTACTTCTTAAGAAGTATGGGGTGAGACATAAGGTTTCTACACCTTATCATGCACAAACGAGTGGTCAAGTAGAAGTGTCCAATGGAGAGCTTAAGAGAATCCTTGAGAAAACTGTTAGTGTGTCTAGGAAGGATTGGGCTATTAAGTTAGATGATGCTCTTTGGGCATATAGGACTGCCTACAAAACACTGATAGGCATGTCACCATTTAGGTTAGTTTTTGGGAAAGCTTGTCATCTACCTGTTGAATTAGAGCATAGAGCATTTTGGGCAACTAAAGTTTTGAATTTTGACATGGATTGTGCAGGAAAGACTCGTTTGTTGCAGGTTAACGAATTGGATGAGTTCCGTTGGTGGGCATATGAGAGTGCTAGTCTTTACAAGCAAAAGACTAAACAATGGCATGATAAGCACATTGTAAGGAAGGAGTTTTTGTCAGGCCAAAAAGTGCTACTATATAATAGTAGGTTGCGATTGTTTCCAGGTGAGTTGAAATCACGATGGCAAGGTCCTTATGAGGTAATTGAAATTTCAAATTTTGGAGCGGTTTTGATTAAGCATTTGAAGTCGGGAGAGACATTCAAGGTAAATGGTCACAGGTTGAAGCCCTATGTTGCGGATCGGTTTGAGCTGAATCTTGCAATTGTAACGTTAGTCGATTGAAAGGAGGTGAAAGTCGAGCTAGGACTACAAACTAGAACTACTTGTATATAATTTTCTTTTAGTTTTTGTTTTATTTCTAATAATTTTCTTTGATTTTTAGATGCTCAATTTTAAAGTTTGGGGTGATTGAAAAAAATAATAATAATGAAGTGTTAATTTGTGACCATGTGTGAAATTGAATGAGTGAGCAGAGAATTTCACACCCATGTGTGAAAAATCTTAGAATTTCTGTGTTGAGCAGTAGATTTACCCATGTGTGAAATTTGAGCACAATTTTGATTTTATTTATTTGTTTATTTATTTATTTTTTTTTCGGAAATATATAAAAAAATAATTAAAATATATATATATATATAAATTTAAAAATCAAAAGTTTTTGTGTTTAATCGGGTTTCTTCTCTCCTCAGGTCTTCAAATTACCATCCAGAGACTCCAACTCCTTTAAGACCACCTGCTCCGCCGGCGATCCATCTCCACCGTCACCTAACTGGCGGCCTTCTCTCTCTCCTTACCATTTCCAAAAGCTGCACCCACTCCACTCTTCCACCATCGTTTTACGCAACTGGAGCCATGCCCGCAACGAGCAGCTCCTCTCACGCCACCACACCCATCAGCCAAACACCGTTCCAGCTGACATTTTTTTCCGTTTCAACGCTATCAATATACGCTACAGTACCAGCCCGAAGCTCCGACCGGCGCCGCCCAAGCACCTGCTCCGCCGGTGATTCATCTCCACCATCAGTGTCTCCATCACCGATCCCAGCTACCAACCTACATCAGACCACCAGGTTTCTTCTAACCCCAATTCTTGTTTTTAAATGCAGCAATTCATTCTTAGTTTGAGCTGAATATTGATTCTATGATGAGATAAGGCAATTTTACTAAAATTATGAGTTCATTGAGATTGATTGGTTTGTGAGTTAAATGCTGATTTTGTTGCCTTGAGTTAGATTCTGTTAATATGCTTAGGTTGCGTTGCATTGTTACGACAGGTCTCTTCTTTATGGCATTTTCATGCGGGTTATTTTTGTTTGCTGGTTTGTTAATTTGCTAGTTTCTGCGGTTCCTGCTAAGCATTGGATATAGACCCTGTTCTACTAACCATTTGATTTTGTTAGCTGTTTTTAGGAATTGCGTGTGGTATTTTTGCTGTATTTATAAATACTGTTAAGTTTGTTTGATAATGGCATGTAGTAAGAGCAGTAAAGTGGCTTCTTCATAAAAAATTGCTAAGAACTCATCGAAAAAACCTGCTCCTATCACTAAGGGCAAGGTAACTAGTAAGAAAAAAAAACCTAAATCTGTTTTTCCAACGGATTTGATCTTTGAGAGTAATGAGCACAAGCAAAGGTATGTTTCTTTAAGCAAAAGGGAAATTCATGCTACTAGGTACGTTGATGACTCCGCTTTGCATACTTTGGGATTGACTGGTGCTATGTATGCTTTGATTAATAATATTGGTTGGTCAAAATTTGTGAGTCTTAAGTCACTTACCTATGTTGATATTACTAGGGAATTCTTGAGTTCTTATTCTTGTCATCATAATCCTTATCCTGATGAAAAGTGGACCATGACGTTTCGTTTAAAAAATGCAACTGTTACCATGTCTTTGTCTGAGTTGGATGCAATCTTTGGTTTTGATAATGATGGTGCAAAGTATTTTGGGGCATTTAATTTGGATAGAGCATGGAAAGATTTTACTGGTGAGTCAACGTCTAAGATACATAGGTCCTCTAGTTTGAGTCCTCCTTTTAGATACATGCACCATGTGTTGTCTAAGACTTTGTTTGCTCGTAAATATGCTAGTGAAGTCAATAAGCATGAAGTTTATTTCTTGTGGGCCATGAAACATTGTGTGGGTGTTGATACTGGAGCATGGCTAATGCAGAGTTTTTGACATATTATTGCTGAGGATGGTCCCATACACATTGGTGGTATGATCACCACCATTGCAATGGCCTTGAATCATGATAGTTTTGGTAGGCTGGTTGGTAATTGCACTTTTGTTGACTTACATGCATGTTCGTCTATGCGTATATATGGGAACTCTTCTAGTGCTATTGTTGCACCTATAGATGCTACTAACAGTTTAGATGTAGATATAGATAATGAAGAAATTGAGGGCGAGACCAGTGACGAGCAAGAAGTACCACAGCTTCCAGTGTCTACCACCATGGTTGTGACCAATGAGATGGTCATGCAGCGCCTGATACAAGTAGAAGAGAAGCTAGATGCATTCCAAGCAGAATTCCGAGCGTTTGTTCAGCACCAATCTCCACCAAAAGATGGTTAATGTTTTCAGCATGTCCTCACATGCTACCAGGGGGTTTTCTATACCTTCTTTTTCTTGTTTATATATTTATGCATTGAGGACACTACAAATTTTAAAGTTTGGGGTAGGGGGAATGTTTTTAGAATGTTTTCGTGTTTATGTTTTTATTTCGTTGTTATTGTGTTTTGTGTTATGTTAGTTTTCTTTTTATTGTATTTGGTGTTGTGTGTTTCTGTTTTTGTTTCGTATTGTGTCTATGTCGTGTGAGGTATGTTCAGTATTTGTCAGTATGTGTTTAGTGTGGTTATTGCTCAATTTATCAATTGCAAAATTCTTGGATGATGCAATCACTAAGAGATGAGATTTGAGCTTGATAATGACTGTCATTGCACTCATAGAGATTGAATAAACATTTTTACACTTTATAGTCTATAATGTGTTTAATGTTTTGTCGAGTTTCTTTCAATGCGTGTTTTAGATGGCGGTTGTCAAAGATTGTTTTTGAACTTAAAATGTGAAATAACTTCTAAGAATGCTAGAACTTTCTTGATGTTCCTTTGAGGCGAAATCCTAGATGAATTGAGATGAAGGAAATGATCTAGGCCATCTCTTGGACGGATTACATTGGACTTTTTATATTCTTACCATACCTTTTACATTACCGTTCTTTAAACCCCTTCTAGCCATAAAGTATGCTAAATGCGTACTTCAAAAATTCTTTTCTTTAGCTCATTATAACCATATAACCCAAAAGCCTTTTGCCTACCACCCCATTTACAAGAAAGTGAGTTGTTCCATTTGTTTGTTGAGCATATGCATGTCATAGTTGGGTTTATTAGCATTGCACTTGGTAAGGAATAATAAGAGTTAATTAGAATGTTTGTTGCTCTTAAAAGTTGAGCTTAATGTTAAATTTATGCTTGGGTATTATTTTACAACCCATATGCTTCATTCTTTATTTATTGGGTTAAGTTTGTGTTCTTATGTAAATAGTTGTTGGCATGAGTAGTTTAAAAAAAAATGTCAAAAAAAAAGTGAAAAAAATAGAAAAAGAAAACAAAAAGAAGAAAGCAAGCAAGTTAATTTTGGGTAGTTTTGAATAATTGTTTGGTTATGTATGTTTGAAAGTTATGATAGTAAGTTTTGGGTAATTATCTTTTTGTTAGTGCATTTGAGGAATTTTAAGTTAGTGTATTGCTCATTTTGAGGTTTATTATGGAATGAATTATTTTCTTGTTTCTTTATCCTTATGCTTTACCCCTCATGTGTAACCTCACCAAGCCTACCCATAATTAAAGACCTATTGATCCTTCATTTTGATTTGTATACATTAGTGGAGAGGGAATTGAAAGGAGAGCTTATGGCTATTCTTCATATTTTTGTTTTATCTTAAAGAAGCTAAAAATAAATTTTTACCTCTTTGATTATTGACGAAGCGTGCATTGATTCAAACTTGACTAGTGTGGATGCTTATGGACTTTTTAGAGTAAACTTGTTGATTTGATTTCTATGATGATGGAATGTTTTGGATTGCTTGAGTCTTTGATTAAAGTGGTTAAGTTGTTTGGGAGGCTTGCGAGCGATGGATTGAGCATATTCATTGTGTGTTATGTTTTTGTCATTGTTTTGTTTTTGTGTTAGTTTTACTCGAGGGCGAGTAAAATCTAAAGTTTGGGGTATTTGATATCTGTCTATTTTATATATGTTTTAGTGTCAATTTTTATGTGTGTTTAGTGTGTTTTTGTTAGGTTTTTGTTTTGATATTTGTTTTATTTTTATGTTTATGTGTTTTAGTTCTTATGTGGTATTTTTGGTTGTTTTTGTAGTGTTTTTGGTGGAGAAAAGGCTTGGCAAATATTAGGAAGCAAGTGGAAGAGTTTTTGTTGAAGAGCAGAAATTTTCACACCCGCATGTGAGAGTTTTCACAGGGCTGTGAGATTTGGACGAGATTGGATCTTGGAGATCATTATTTCTAATCCAAGGGCCACGATTTAATGACCATTAAGAGGCCAAAATAGGTTATAAAAAGAGGGAACGACCGTAAAAAGAGAGGGAGACACATTTTTCTGAAGATTTCTCTAGAAGAGGACTGAAGATTGAAGCAATTTTGGGGATTTCCAGAGTTTGAATTTCTTTTCATCTTTTTTATTTGAATTGAACAATGAATTCTCTCTTGAACTTGTGTTTTCTTTTTTATTTGAATTGAACAATGAATTCTCTCTTGAACTTGTGTTTTCTTGATTTCTCCATGGAGGAGTAATTCTTTTTGTTAGGGGAAACATGAACCCTTGATTTAGAAGGATGCAATATCTTTACAATTTTGTTTTCAATTTGAGATTTATGTTAGAATTGGTATTTTTCTTAATGCTTGGATGTATGAATTGATTCTTATTACTTGATTATTTTCTGATAGAAGATTAGGTTTTGAGAGCAATTTTATATTATTCCATGATTTCATAATTCTGGCATAGCAATTTGAATTAGGTGTTTTCTAATAGAAGCCTAGGTTGAATTGCGGGTTTAACTTGCTTCCTGATAGGAGAGTTATTAAATTAGGTTCTAATTTATGCAATTCATGATCTAAGTTTCCGGATAGGAGTTAGACACGAATTGAGAATTTATTTCCGGATAGGATAAATTGGCTTTAATTTTATAAACCTACCAATCTCAATGTTGATGTTTTTACGTTAATTGTGCATCCTAATAAGTCAAGGGGGAGTGTGGATCCTAACCTTTTAAATCATTGAAGTTTTTCTCCAAAGTTGTTCAATTACTTGCTTTGTTTAATTTAATTATTTATTTTCGAATCAATCACTTAATTTTGTTGCTCAAATAATAGTAATAGTAGTAGTGAGATTGGCTTCCAAACTTTGGTCTCTTGGGATACGATATCGGGACTTCAAGTCCTATACTACTTGATCGACTAGTACACTTGCTAGTGTTTGCTAGGATGTGTCACAAAACAAAGACCAAAGCAAAGAAAGAGCAAAAAAATGAAGAAGCAGGCAAGGACACACTCAAAGCACGACCAAGCCACTGGCCATGTCACATGACACTGCCAGCATGCTTGGCCATGTCCCATTTCATGCCAAAGACAAATGAAGCAAGCAAAGAAGGAAAGAAAAGAAACATAAGTGGACACACCCACATGACACGGCCACTAGCTTGGCCGTGTCACCCCTTGAGACCAAATAAAAGGAAGAAAAGAAAGAAGAAAGAAAGAGGGCCGTAAAGGACACGACCAACAAGCTTAGCCGTGTCCCAAAGGAAAATGAGAGACACAGCCAAGCTATTCTTGGCTTGGCCGTGTCACACCTAAAACAATTGATTTCTTTCACATGAAGTGGGGGACAAAGTGGGGAACAAAGCCTTGTGTTTGCCAAAAGAAATATTAAACAAATAAAAAGTGGGGAACAAGGTGAAGTGGTGTGAGTTGGAAGGCATGGGTATGTATTTTGAATGAATTAAAAGGAGAAGAAGAGGAAATTGGGGGGTCTTGTTGGTTCTTGGAGCCAAATTTCTGCTACACGTTTAGGAGAGGGTGAGAGTGACACTCTCCCTTATCCCTTCATCATCATCTCCATTTCCATCCTCTCCACCTTCTCCATCTTCCATTGATAAGATCTTTAAGGTTCTTTGGGATAAATTGGGTTAACAACCTCTTGAATGTTGAAGAAGCTTCAATGAAAGGTTTGGTGACTTGAGAAAGCTCCATTCCATCTTCCAAAGGCAAAATCATATGAAGAGTTGGTGACTTGAGAAAGCTCCACCCAAAGGTTTGGTGACTTGAGAAAGCTCCATTCCATATTGCAATGGGGAATCAACCATTGAAGAGGGCTTGAGTTCTTCATCATACATCAAGTGGAGCTAGGAGGAAGACTAGTAATCCTACTCTTGGCATCTTCACAAGGGGTTTTTCTATTCTCTCTTTTAATTCATTTCTTATTGTTGTTGTTATATTAAGAGAATTGATATTGCAATGGACAATTTGTATTTGTTTTATATTGAGTTGAATGAATGTTCTAAATTGATGATGTTGAGCTAAATACCCATGCCTAGGGTTTGTAGTATATTTGGTTGAATGTCTTGATTTGATATTTCTATTGATGTTCCTTGTTGATTGGTTGATTGTATTGCATTAAATGCTAGGTTGATAGATTAGCTACCTATTGATCTTTGAATATTGGATGACGGACCGAGAGGTGAAATTCGATATCGGAACTATATAATCGACCACCCTAAGAATGAATTAGAAATATAAGTTCTAGGGTTTCATTAATTTGATAATGTGAAATAATTGGTTATTGCTAATTCATGAATGTGAGAACTAATGGATTGGCAATTGACTAATTAACCTTAAGGAACAAATTAATTACAAGGTTATGTTAATGGATAGTTGAGAATTGGGCTTTGATTGAATGGACCTATGACCCTAGGCACCTTCCCAAGAATCTATTTGATCTTATACACCCATCACACACCAACCCTACGCACAACACTTTTAGTTTTAATTGTTTTAAAGTCGTAACTCAAACATTAAACTTCCGCATTTAAATAACTTGTCAATCAAGCTATTACGAACCACACCTTCTTGGGGAAACGACCTTGGGGCGATCACCTTTGCTACAGCTACCTCGTATACTTGCGAGTGACACTTGTAGTAGTACTTAACTCGAGCGTAACAAGTTTTTGGCGCCACTGCCGGGGAAGGTTGTTAAAGTAGTGGTAGTTTGATTTTTCTTTACAATTTAATTGTTTGTTTGTTTTGTTTTAATTGTTTATTTGTTTTGTTTGAATTTTTTTTTTTTTCATAAAATTACTGAGTACCTTTTGTAAATATGCAATTTTCAAGGGACGTAGGGGTTTATGATGATAACCCTGACTCTGAAATGGCATGGCAATTAGCAGAATTAACGAACCAACTTAAGATGCTAAATGTAAGAGGAAGAACACATATGCCTACTCGTGAAGTATGTTCAGCATGTGGCATTGTAGGACATAGCACAAACATGTGTTCATTTGGTTATGGACAATACCAAGAGAGGCAAGAGGAAGAATATGCCTATGAAAGTTTCTAGCAAATGGGTGGAAATGACCCATATCCCAGACCTTATAATTCAAGCTGGGGAAGCCACCCAAATATTTCTTGGTAAGACCAACAGCAAATTCCACCTCAAATTTTTTTTCAATCTTACCAAAGAACTCCTTACTCTCAAGAACAATATTCAAATCAAGATCACCTTAAGAAACCCACATTGGAGGATAGTTTGAATGCCTTCATTCAAACTAGCGCACAAAATCAAGATCAACTTAAGGAACCCACTTTGGAAGATAGTTTGAATGTCTTCATTCAAATTAGTGCACAAAATCAAGATCAATGCAAGAAATCCACAGTGGAAGTTGATTTGAATGCTTATCTTCAAATTAGCACACAAAATAAGGAAGGGAGCAATGAGAGGTTTGATTCCTTGGAAGAATCATTGAAGAGGGTGGAAACTCAAGTCGGGTAACTGGCACATCAACTCCAAGCACACCAAGAAGAGGAATTTCCTAGCCAACTAGATCAAGTTAAGGTAATCACAAATTTGAGGAGTGAACAGTTGATATATAACGAAATTTGTGATCCCTTTAATGCAGGAACTAATCAAGAAGAAGAAGGTGGGGAGATACAACCAAACATAGAGGAGTTAATTCAATCAAAGGAGGAGGAGAATTTGGAAGCATCAACTTCCACAAAATTACATGAACCTCGAAATCCTTGTATGCCACCAACCCCATTCCCAAGCAGGCTGAATGAAGAGAAACAAGGTATGCAACTTTCCAAACTTTATGACATGCCCTATATTTAAGATAAGCTTGAGGTAGCCATGACCTTAGGAGTAGAGTCTAATTTTTCCAATTTAGAAATTGAGGAGAGCAATTTACTATTAAATAATGATATTGTTGAGGGGGAGCTTCAAATTGCTAAAGAGAATGAAGAAGTGGTTCAACCAAACTTGGTTGAACTTAAAAAGACCCCAAGAATTTTGAATGATGTTTTGGTTGGGGAGTACAGTATGCAACAAATTATCATCTCTCCCACCCTTGGTGGTGAGAACGAGCAAAAACCATATATAACCATGTTGCAAACTACAAAAGGTTCTTACCACGTCCCTATAGCATTAGAGGATCAAGTTAAGACAACCCTCACATGTTCTTTTTGGACAATTGCTCTTCCAAGGATGCTACCTAGGCTTTTCAATACATTAGGCACATTTCAAAGTTGCATGTTGTTCATCCTCTCAAACATGGGCTCCAATTGCATTATGGGTGGAAGGAGCCCTACACATCATATATGGGAATGATGGAAATCAGGTATCATCTAAAATTTCTACAGTATGCATGCTCACATTGAGGACAATGTGAATCTTTAAGTGTGGGGTGCATTTTGTGTTTTGTGTTTTTACTTTTAATTGCATTTTTGTGTTTTTACTTTTAACTTATTTTTGTTTAAGTTTTAGTTAATGTTTTGAATGTTTTTCATTGAATAAATGAGTTTTAGAAAGTTCAATTGTTATAAATTGTTGATAGATGACCTTTGAAATTTTGAAGCATGAATTTGAGAATTGAGTAGAATTGGTGCTTATTGTCAATTTTGTTGGTTTTTCCTTGCATTGCCATTAACCTAGTGAGGAATTGAGCCATCAATTTATCATTATTGTTGTGGGTAAACATCTTTGATTGATGAATTGCTAGAACTTGCTTTGACATACATTTTAAGATTACATAAAAATGTTCAATTAGGCTTCAAGATGATTAAGGCAATTAGGTGAACCCATTTTGGCTTAAAAAGACCAACCCTATATTCAACCTTAGTTAGCCAATTTTGAGCCTATTTCATTTTCCTTTTCTTTCTTTCTCACAACACCATTAGCTTGAACCTTGTTGTTTAACTCTTATCATTTCATTAGGTCAAAAGCATTTTAAGAGCATTTATGACCGAGTGTTGTGTTGAATTAAGTGTGAGGTTAAATTTAGTAGGTTTAAGATTGCAAAGCAAAATAATAAAAATCAAAAAAGAGAAAATAATAAAAATAAAAAAAAAGAGAAAAATAAAAAAAATATATATAAATATAATAATAATAATAATAATTGTTATTCTTGTTGAAAGGGTTGGAATGTATCATTACAAGATTTAATAAGTGAGTTCCCTTGAAAAGCTCTTTAATGTCAAGGGGTAGATGAGAGGAAGGTGTTTTTGGATTGTTGGGTTATGTATATGATCGGGTACTTCATTCTTAAAGTGCTCTTGAACTTAATGATCAAGCTCACATTTCCTAAATATCATGCCTTTACCTTAGCCCCATTACAACCCAATAAAGACCTTTTGATTGATGCTTGATTGTTATTTTGTGGTGGAGATTTGATTGATAAGCAAGCCTATGGTAATAATCTTTCATTGATTGTTATGAATGTAAACACCACCATGATCAAACACTTGTAAGAGTTGGCGAGGGAGTGACAACATTGGTTATGCATGGAAAGCCACTTAATTGCATGGGTGTCAATTTTTTTTATTCGATACTGATTGCAGATTTAGGGATAGGGAAGTCTTGATGCATCTTTATAACTCTTGAACTTAACAAAATCTATCTTTTTTAGTGTGTTTTGATTTTAGCCTTGCTTGGGGACAAGCAAGGAATTAAGTGTGGGGTAGTTGTTTAGATTATTTTTGTACTAGTTTTTAGTGTGATTTTTATGTGTTTTTAGTAAATGTTTTGATTGATTTTGTTTTAAGTTTGTTTAAAGTGTTTGTTTTATGTTAAAGTACAAAAACACCCTTAGAAGATCAAAACAGTGCAGGAAAAGCATGAACCAAGCAAGACATGGCCAAGCCAAATCAAGCTTGGCTGTGTCCCTCAAAGAATGGTGATGGCAGAGCTTGGCACAGCCAAGAGACACGGCCAAGCTTGTGGCCGTGTCTCATTCAAGGAGCAAAACAAAGACCAAAGCAAAGAAAGAGAAAAAAAATGAAGAAGCAGGAAAGGGCACACTCACATGACACGGCCAGCAAGCTTGGTCGTGTCCCATTTCATGCCAAAGACAAATGAAGCAAGCAAAGAAGGAAAGAAAAGAAACAGAAGTGGACATACCCACATGACATGGCTAAGCTTGTGGTGGTGTCAAGCTTGTGGCCGTGTCACATGACATGGCCACTAGCTTAGCCGTGTCACCCCTTCAGACCAAATAAAAGGAAGAAAAGAAAGAAGAAAGAAAGAGGGCAGTAAAGGACACGGCCAGCAAGCTTGGCCGTGTCCCAAAGTAAAATGAGAGACATGGCCAAGCTACTCTTGGCTTGGCCGTGTCACACCTAAAACAATTGATTTCTTTCACACGAAGTGGGGGACAAAGTGGGGAACAAAGCCTTGTGTTTGCCAAAAGAAATATTAAACAAAGAAAAAGTAGGGAACAAGGTGAATTGGTGTGAGTTGGAAGGCATGGGTGTGTATTTTGAATGAAATTCAAAGGAGAAGAAGAGGAAAATTGGGGGTTTATTGGCTTCTTGGAGCCAAAATTTCTGATACACGTTTGGGAGAGGGAGAGAGTGACACTCTCCCTTGTCCCTTCAACTCCATCTCCATTTCCATCCTCTCCACCTTCTCCATCTTCCATTGATAAGATCTTTGAGGTTCTTTGGGATAAGTTGGGTTAACAAGCTCTTGAAGGTTGAAAAAGCTTCATTGAAAGGTTTGGTGACTTGAGAAAGCTCCATTCTATCTTCCAAAGGCATTTCCATTGAAGGGTTGGTGACTTGAGAAAGCTCCATCCAAAGGTTTGGTGACTTGAGAAAGCTCCATTCCATATTGCAAAGGGGAATCAACCATTGAAAAGGGCTTGAGTTCTTCATCAAACATCAAAGTGGAGCTAGGAGGAAGATTAGTAATCCTACTCTTTGCATCTTCACAAGGGGTTTTTCTATTCTCTCTTTTAATTCATTTCTTATTGTTATTGTTATATTAAGAGATTGATATTGCAATGGACAATTTGTATTTGTTTTATATTGAGTTGAATGTTTGTTCTCAATTGATGATGTTGAATGTCTTGATTTGATATTTCCATTGATATTCCTTGTTAATTGGTTGATTGTATTGCATTAAATGCTAGGTTGATAGATTAGCTACCTATTGATCTTTTAATACTGGATGACGAACCGAGAGGTGAAATTCGATATCGGAACTATATAATCGACCACCCTAAGAATGAATTAGAAATATAAGTTCTAGGGTTTCATTAATTTGATAATGTGAAATAACTGGTTATTTCTAATTCATGAATGTGAGAACTAATGGATTGGTAATTGACTAATTAACCTTAAGGAAAAAATTAATTTACAAGGTTATGTTAATGTATAATTGGGAATTGAGCTTTGATTGAATGGACCTATAAAACTAGGCACCTTCCCAAGAATCGATTTGATCTTGTATCACCTTCACAATTCAACCCTACGCACGTTAATTTTAGGTTTAAATTATTCTCGCACCATTCCAACACAACAAACTTCTGCATTTAAATAACTTGTCAATCAAGCTATTATGAACCACACCTTCTTGGGGAAATGACCTTGGGGCGATCACCTTTGCTACAGCTACCTCATATACTTATGAGTGACGCTTGTAGTAGTACTTAATTCTAGCGCAACAGTTGTAAGAGTGTGAACTAATAGGTTGTGCACCACTCGGCAGGGGAAAGACTCGAAGTTGGATGCCTTAGAAACCTTGTGTTGATACTTATTGGCAGTGGGTGCAAAGGTCTGCCAAACCCTAGGAGGAGCAACCTCGTACTCAACAAAATCCACCTCGGAGTTTAGATAATCCAAGGTCTGTACTTCCTCTTCAGTATATAACCCAAGATGCACCCCAAGGTCATTAATGCTCATGTTGAATCTCTACCCTCCTAGTCTGAATTTAATCGTTGGCTCAGTAATTGAAACCTTGGTCTTTTGGAACTGGAAGGTGCAGTAAAATTCCAGTGTCAGCTCTTGATAGGAAGGCTCATTAATGGAGAATAGTTGGTCCCACCCTAGCTGATTAATCAATTCCCGAATATTTGCTGCAATATTAGCCAATTCCATAGCATCCCAATCTAAAACACGAGGTGGGGACCATTCTTTGTTGCCGAAAAGTTTGAATCGCCTTCTTTCCTCGGCATTCAAAAATCTAAGGTATTTATGGGTGGCCATGAATTTAGAAGTTGGATGGGTAGCGGGTTGGCTGGAACTGCCTTCCTCTCATGCACGCTTGGTGGGAAGCTAGGAAGATGATTGTTTGCAAGGCCCTATTGTCGGTTAGTCTGCAAAACAAACCAAAGAGATTCCTCAATAACAACACAAGTATAACATGATACAAGGTTACCAAAATGCTGGCATTATAACGATAAAGCATAACCAAACATAATCCACCTATAGCAATACACGCTTAATCAACTAAAAGCCACAAACCAATCCGAAATACAAAAATAAACATAATCGACCAAAAGCAACAAACCAATCCGAACGACAGCAATAAACGTACCAAAATAAAGGCAATTCCCACAATAACAAGACATTTTCCAAAAATAATGAGTAATTAGAATCCAACAAATGAAACAATCAATCTATAACTCAAACCACAAACCAATTCAAAAATAAACAAACGCCGAATCAAAACGGAATTCATAACAAACAAAATCAAAATTAATCAAATGCCGCAAAAATTACGAGAAATAAAAACACATCAGAATAAAGCAAACGCATCATGAAACTTCCAACTTCAAGGCAAAGACAAGAAGATACAAGGAATGTACATGAAAAATGAAAGAAAAATGAAAGAAAACAAATAAAAATCACAAAAATTGAGATTCCGTACCTGAAAAGCGAAAATCACGTGGAACGAGTGAATTCAATGGAAAACGAGCAAATGCATGCAAATAATGCAAGCCGGGCGTGAGAATCTCTCATAAAGTGAATGGGTGTGTGAATGCGTCGGTGGGAGTGCAAGAAAGTTGAGAGAAAATGAGAAAGAAAACTGAAAATTTCGTGAAAAGTGGCATCGGTTCTATATATAAAGACGTCGGCACGCCCATTGACACGCTCGTGTCACTGGGCCTGCCCTATAGTATAAAAGACAATGTACATGACATGCTCACAGACATAACCGTGTCAGTGGGCGTGTCACAGGTACTGGATGAAATGACAATTGACACGCCCACAAATGTTGCACTCTAATTAACACTACTAGAACTACACTCGCAAGTATACAAGGAAGCTGTAATATTTTGGTGAACACCTCAAGGTCGTCTCACAAGGAAGCTAGATAGGCTAATTGATTATCAAATTGCAAATAACAAATAATCAATAAATTTAAATTGCTAAAAACTAATGAAGACAGATCGAGTGGAATTTAAAACAATGAAAGTAAACTGAGCTGATATATTGATTCACTTAATAGAAAGGTCTAGGGTTTGCACTTCTCTACTAACTTATATGTATGAACGGCTATTCCTCTCAACCAATTTAATTTCAAAGATTAGATTTCAAGCAACTTAATTAATCGAATCAAGGAAATAAGCTCTCGCATTCAAACCTCTTTCAAATAATCTTATTACAATTGAAATGATCTTTTTCTTAGGTTTTTATTTCTAATTCACCTAAGTCCCTAATTAAATTGTTCCAGCATTAGACTTCATTTCTCAATTCTTCATCTAATACCTCAAACACATAATTGGTGGCCAATAAATTATATATTAACATTAATCCATTCAATTAAGGCTAAAGAAATAATTCAATTAAGAGCAATAACCAATTCATACAATCATAGTATATCCATACAAACACTAGACTAGATCAAATTAGTTCATAATAATGCTATCAAACAAATTCATCTCATTAAAATTCAAAGAAATTAATTTAGACATAATAGAATTCATGAATACAATTCCAATGAAACTAAAGAGATAAAGTTTGAGAACAAAACCAAATTACAAACTTTCTTTAGCTTCTGAAAAAAATCTCTTGTTCAGATCTTTGCTAGAAGAATATTGCAATGGCTAAAACTAATTTAATCTAGACTGTTTGCATCAAAGTGTAATCAAAATTCCAAAAGAAAACAAAAGTTTATACGAAAGTTTAAGTTTGACAGCTGATAAATTGTGTACTTCTTCAAAAACCCTAATCCTCTTATTTATACGAAACCTCGCTCAAAATCCGCATTTTCTTTCTTCCCTTAGTCCCATGGAGTGACACGGCCAAGCTTGTGGCCGTGTCAGTGGCTTGGCCGTGTCACCTGGATGTGTCAGCTTCTATGTAATCCTTCATCTTTGCTATGTGGAATTGAGTGTGACACGGCCAAACACGGCCAATGGCTTGGCCGTGTCATCTGAGTGTGTCACCTACTGATTTTCTTCGTTCGTTGCTCTTCTTTCTTTGGTCTTCTTCCTTGGCTAAGTACGGGACACGGCCACATGGCCAGTGGCTTGGCCGTGTCACCTGCTAGTGTCAGCTTCTGCCAAATTTTACTTCCTCTCTTGGTTCCTTGGTTTTGCCTTTAAGGTGAGACACGGCCAGTGGCTTGGCCGTGTCACCTGCTAGTGTCAGCTTCTGCCAAATTTTACTTCCTCTCTTGGTTCCTTGGTTTTGCCTTTAAGGGGAGACACGGCCAGTGGCTTGGCCGTGTCTTGCTGCTTCATGCTATTCTTTCTTCCAAGGAAATATTTTGCATATTAACCTAAAACAAACACTTAAACAAACTTTAAACAAGAATCAAATGAAACATTAATCAAAAAACATAAACACCACACTAAAAATTAGGACAAAAATGACATAAACACTGGAATAAATTAAAACTACCAAAATTGGTGAAATCACTAAACAAACAGATTAAAACTACCAAAATACCTAAAGAAAACAATAATCATCATAATAAATAAGATACAATTCTATGACAAAAACTAATAAAACAACTACCCCACACTTAAAACTTTGCTTGTCCTCAAGCAAATTCACATGGCATAAATTAAAAACTCAAACAACCTTAACTATAATTCCAGTATATAGGATGAAATCCTTTATGACTCAGCCATAAATAATTGCAATTTACTTCAATCAAGATTTTCTTAACTCATTCATTAATCCAGACATAACAAATCTCATCTCTCATCTAAGTGTTTCACCCGATTTCAAAGGTTAATTCACTCAAACCACTCACGACTGCATACTGCCATAAACTTGCTTAATTATCCAATCTCTCTCAATGATTTTCTCAAGAAATAATCCAAAGGTCTTTTATTTGGATGTAATGGGGCTAAGGTGAAGGTGTGAAAAAAGACATTTAAGTTGAAACATCAAGAAATGGAGTATCTAAATTAGACAATACTCTTACTAAGAAACTCGTAACTCCCTCAAATGGCATATTCACCAACCCTTGATAATCTCACATACTTACATACTTAAAGAAAAGTACATGAGTCGACGTTCCTCTTTGATGACTAATGCTAGAAAATATATGAATTTTGTATATATATATATATCTTCTCTTTTGTTTTCTTTTATATTTTTTATTATTATATATGTATATACAAAATATAAAATTGCATGGAACTAGCTTAAAATGTAAAGGAAAAGAATAATTGACTCTTAGTCAAATACAATGTGCAAAGTATGCATTTCAGCCCCAAATCTTACTAACGCAATACTATTTTTTTTTAATTGCTTACCCCACACTTATGAATTAAACCACCCTATTGTCATATCATAAGAAACTCCATTCCTTAATGCAGGTATGATGATAATAGGAAAATGTTGAGTTGTGAATTGTGTTGATCAATCAAGAAAAAGTCAAAGGCTCAACTTGGCTCACTAAGGAATTCATACTTAAGGGAGGTCTTTTTAAGCTAAAGGGATAATCCTAATTTGCCTTCATCATTTTAAAACATGAGATGAAATCATAATGTGAATTCAATTAATATGCAAAAGCAAGCTCTAGAGATGCAAAATCATGAAGGTGCACACTTAAGAAAAGAAAATCAATTGACAATAATTTAATCTATGAGGCTCAAAACTCACAAAGGGTGGGTTCTCAAAGATTTATATGTCATGGATTGCAGAATGTGAAAATTGATCCTGAATGAATTCAAATGCTAATCTCTATGCTGATACTAAAGTCTTAAATATAATGCTAGAATCACAGAAAAGTCAATAAGTTTCCAACAATTATGTCATGCACAACGCACAATATAACACACAAAGACAAACAAAACAAGAATTAAAGGAAAGCTTAAAGATTACCCCACACTTATAAATTACATTGTCCTCAATGGAAACAAGGATAATAAAGAAAAAAAAGTGAAGGTACAACCTATTTTCCATCGTTCCCTTGTGAGGCAAACTCTACCTTTTCATCACAAACAGCAATTGTTCAAAAACAAAATACAATATATAAAATAAAATATCCAAAATGTTAATATTAAAAACAAAAATGAAAAAAAAATAACAACAAAAATATGCTATAACTAAAGACAAGAAATTAAGGAATTCTCTCAAAAGATTAGATCCAATTTGATCTACGGTGAAGGAGGATGTGATGATGATGCAGCCGAAGGATGGAAACTCAGAATCTTAGCAAGGTTGCTATTGATTTGGTCCAACTATTGCAAGACCGCAGTATGGTTACGATCGACCTTGCTCTCCAGTGCCTCTATCCTATTAAGTATCTCCTGATCATCCGGGACCGGAGCATCTTCATCCAAATCAAGAGAATCCGAGTCGGACTCCTCATGGACTCGTGTTCTCTTTTGTCTGCCCCCCGGTGCTTCTTGCTCAACTGAAGCCATCACATAGGCCCCTCTCCTGTTCACAACCATATGCATCTTCTCAAGTGTGGCCAAATCCAATGAATCATTACCCGATATTTTAGTCATACGACAGTTACTCGGGTCAAAATCATCAAGAAGGGCTATTGCCAATGTGGTAACCAATCCTCCAATACAAATAGCCCCCTTCTTTTAGTTTGCCACATTATCAAAAACATCGGCCAACCAATAGCCGGTACTAATGGGTATTGCATTACAAGCACAATCTAAGAAAAAGAACTCACTAAGTTTCACTACACCTGGGCTTTCCTTCCGTGTAAAGAAACCACAGGACATAAAGTGATGCAAATACCTTAAAGCGGGATTACTCAATTTAGTTGCCTTGGCCGATTTGGCCACATAAGTTCCCAAGCCCAATGTTCCCCAAGGAAATTGCTGTTTAAAATCCTTAGGTATAGACTTTTCACCATATTGATGGAAACCAAATATAACAATCAATTGCTCAATACTAACTACAAATGATTACCCAAGCAACTTAAAATTACACTTAGAGCAAATCTTCTGTTCATCTCTTTCAACCTTAAGAGATGTTAAAAATTCCAAAGTAAGCTCTTAAAATTGCAAAGGTAGAAAGGAGACTAGTTTCTCCCAACCAAGGTTTTGAACATAACTATAAAAATTATCCCTAATAGGAAGAGCATTAAGGGATTCATCGCTTACATACCTCGTCGGAAAGAAACCCCTAGCCAAAAAAATCGCTCTCTTTAAAGATGAAGAAGATGAAGATGCAGCTGCAGTTGGAGGTTGCTTCGTCTTGTGGTGGGACACCATCTTTGTTCTTGGCATATTGATAGATCTGGAAAAATTTGAAACTTAAACAGATTAAATTGATTTTTTATGAGAGAAGAAGAAGATTGAAAGGATTAATTTCAGTTTTGGTGAAGAAAATTTGAGAATTAATGGGATTTTAGAAGCTTTGAAAGAACAACAATGGAGGTTTTTGAGAGAAAAAGTCAAGGGAGAGAAAGGAAACAAAAAGAAAACTAGGGATTTAAAAGAACGAAAAGTGCTAAAACCGTGTTTTTAAACTTTAAAATTGAAGTGACACGGCCAAGCTTGGGTTATGTTTAGTTCATTTTTTGTACTTGTTTTTAGTATGATTTTATGTGTGTTTTAGTTAATGTTTTGATTAATTTGTGTTTTAAGTATGTTTAAAGTGTTGTTTTTAGGTTTAGGAGCAAAAACACCCTTGGAAGATCAAAACCGGGCAAGAAAAGCATGAACCAAGCAAGACATGGCCAAGCCAAGCAAGACATGGCCATGTCCCTCAAAATTTATTCAAGGCAGTAGCTGACACACCCAGAGACACAACCAAGCCTCTGGCCGTGTCTCATTCAAAAGGCAAAACAAAGAACAAAGAAAAGAAAGAGCAAAAAAATGAAGGCAGGAAGAGACACACTCAGAGACACGACAAAGCTTGTGGCCGTGTCACATGACACGGCCAGGACAAAAATGGCTTGGCCGTGTCCCATTCATGCCATGAGCAAAAGAGCAAGCAAAAAGAAGCAGAAATGGACACCATCAAAGGACACGGCCAAGACACTGGCCGTGTCACATGACACGGCCGTGTCCTCTGGCCGTGTCTCAATCTGTATCAAAGAGAGTGAGGGACACGGCCAGGAACTTGGCAATGTCCCAAAGAAAAAAATCAAGAGACACGGCCAAGCTCCAAATGGCTTGGCCATGTCACCTCTCACAACCAAAGAGAAGAAAGAAAGAAAAGAAAGGTCAAGTGAGGGACACAGCCAAGTGACATGGCCGTGTCCCATGAAAAATAAAGAGACACGGCCAAGCCACTCTTGGCTTGGCCGTGTCACCTCAAGGAAGAGACCAAGAGACACAACCCAGACACTCTTGGCTTGGCCATGTCCCACATGAAAAGTCAAAATTCTTTCAACAAAGTGGGGAACAAGTGGGAGACAAAGACTTATTGCTTGCCAAAAGAAATATTAAACAAATAAAAAGTGGCGGACAAAGGGAAATGGGATGAGTTGGAAGGCATGGGTGTGTATTTTGAATGAATTAAAAGGAGAGGAAGAGGAAAATGGGGGGAGTTCTTGGGTTCTTGGAGCCAAAATTTCTACAAAAACGTGGGAGAGGGAGAGAGTGACACTCTCCCTTGTCCTTTCACCTCCAACCTCCATTTCCATCCTCTCCACCTTCTCCATCTTCCATTGATAAGATCTTTGAGATTCTTTGGGATAAATTGGGTTAAACAAGCTCTTGAAGGTTGAAGAAGCTTCGTTGAAGAGTGGTGACTTGAGAAAGCTCCATTCCATCTTCCAAAGGTAAAATCAATTGAAGAGTTGGTGACTTGAGAAAGCTCCATCCAAAGGTTTGGTGACTTGAGAAAGCTCCATTCCACATTGCAAAGGGAAATCAACCATTGAAGAGGGCTTGAGTTCTTCATCAAATACATCAAGTGGAGCTAGGAAGAAGACTAGCAATCCTACTCTTGGCATCTTCACAAGGGGTTTTTCTATTCTCTCTTTTAATTCATTTCTTATTGTTGTTGTTGTATTAATAGAATTGATATTGCAATGGACAATTTGTATTTGTGTTATATTGAGTTGAATGAATGTGTTAAATTGATGATGTTGAGCTAAATACCCATGTTTAGGGCTTGTAGTATATTTGGTTGAATGTCTTGATTTGATATTTAAATTGATGTTCCTTGTTGATTGGTTGATTGTATTGCATTAAATGCTAGGTTGATAGATTAGCTACCTATTGATCTTTGAATATTGGATGACGGGCCGAGAGGTGAAATCTAATATCGAAACTATATAATCGACCACCCTATGAATGAATTAGAAATATAAGTTCTAGGGTTTCGTTAATTTGGCAATGTAAAAGAATTGGTCATTGTTAATTCATGAATGTGAGAACTAATGGATTGGTAATTGACTAATTAATCTTAAGGAACAAATTAATTTACAAGGTTATGTTAATGGACAATTGAGAATTGAGCTTTGATTGAATGGACCTATGACCCTAGACACCTTCCCAAGAATCAATTTGATCTTGCACACCCACACACATTACTCTCTACGCACGATAATTTAGGTTTAAATTATTCTTGCACCATCTCGACACAACAAACTCTCGCATTTAAATAAATTATTCTTGCACCATCTTGCAAACCCACACCTTCTTGGGGAAATGACCTTGGGGCGATCACCTTTGCTACTGCTACCTCGTATACTTGCGAGTGACGCTTTGTAGTAGTACTTAATTTAAGCGCAACAAGTTTTTGGCGCCGCTGCCGGGGAAGGCTGTCGCAGTAGTAATAGTTTGATTTTTCGTTTCATTGTTTGTTTATTTACTGTTAATTGTTTGTTTTATTTTTCTTTCAATTCAATAAAACTATTAATTGTTTATTTACTATTATTTATTTGTTTGTTTGTTTATTTTTCTTAATTGTTTACTTGTTTTCTTTGAATTGTTTGTTGTTTTCTTTTAAATTGTTTGTTTGTTTTGTTTGAAATTTTTGTTTTTTTTTTGTTTTCTTTAAGTTTCTAAGTGCCTTGTGTAAAGATGCAGTTTTCAAGGCACGGAGGAGTTTACAATAGGAACGATGATTCTGAAATGGCATGGCAATTAGCAGAATTGATGAATCAACTTAAGGTGCTAAATGCAAGAGGAAGAGCACCTATGCCACACCAAGAGATATGCGCAGCATGTGGCAATGTAGGCCATAGTGCAAACACGTGTTCCATGGGTTTTGGACAATACCAAGAATGGCAAGAGGAAGAATATGACTACCAAGGTTTCCAGCAAATGGGAAGAAATGACACATATTCCAATCCTTATAATCCCAACTGGGGAAGCCAACCAAATTTTTCTTGGGAAAATCAGCCGCACATTCCACCTCCAAATTTTTTTCAACCTTACCAAAGAGACTCTTACTCTCAAACACAATATTCAAATCAAGAGTACCTTAAGCCACCCACATTTGAAGATAGTTTGAATGCCTTCATTCAAACTAGCACACGAAACCAAGATCACCTTAAGGAACCCACCTTAGAAGAAAGTTTGAATGCCTTCATTCAAACTAGCACGCAAAATCAAATTCACCTTAAGGAACCCACTTTGGAAGATAGTTTGAATGCCTTCATTCAAACTAGCTCACAAAACCATGATCAATTTGAGAAATCCACAGTGGACGATGATTTGAATACTTACCTTCAAATTAGCACACAAAATCAGGAAGGGAGCAATGAGAGATTTGATTCTTTGGAGGAATCCTTGAAGAGGGTGGAAATGCAAGTTGGGCAACTGGCACATCAACTCCAAGCACACCAAGAAGAGGAATTTCCTAGCCAACTGGAGCAAGCCAAGGTAATCATAAATTTATGGAGTGAACAGGTGATATATAACAAACTTTGTGATTCTTTGGATGCAGGCATTAATCAAGAAGGTATTGGCGAGGAAATACAATCCAACATTGAGGAGTCGAGCCAATCAAACAAGGAGAATTTGGAGGCATCAACCTCATCAAAGTTGCATGAATCTTTCGAACCTGATACGCTACCAAATTCAATTCCATGTAGCTTGAAGGATGAGGAACAAGGTAAGCAACTTTCTAACATCTATGATATGCACTCCCAAGGAGAAAGTGGAAATAAGCTTGAGATGGGTATAGAACATGAAATGCCCAATTTAGAACTTGAGGAGTGCAAGCTAGTTTTAGATGTTAAGGTTGTTGAGAGGGGGCTTGACATTGTTAAAGTGGATGAAGAAGTGATTCAACCAAGCTTGGTTGAAATTAAAGAGTCCCCAAAAGTCATCTCTACTACTCTTGGTGGTAAGGAAGAGCAGAAAGCTGATATACCCATGTCGCACGAAGATAAAAATTATTCCCACGTTCCTATAACACTGGAGGATAACCCCAAGGCGACCTTCACATGTCCCTTTGAGACATGTTCCCTTCAAGGAAAAATATTTAAGGGTTGCCGTACATCGGGTGCATTTCAAAGTTACATGTTGTTCATCCTCTCAGTCCTGGGCTCCAATTGCATTATGGGTGGAAGGAGCCCTACACATCGTATATGGGAACGTTGGAAATCAGGTTTCATCTAAACCCTCCCTGTGTATGCATGCTCACATTGAGGACAATGTGAATCTTTATGTGTGGGGTGCATTTTGTGTTTTGTGTTTTTACTTTTAAGTGCATTATGTGTTTTGTGTTTTTACTTTTGTTTTGTGTTTTTACTTTTAAGTTATTTTTGTTTAAGTTTAGTTAATGTTTTTCATTGAATAAATGAGTTTTAAAAGTTCAATTGTTATAAAAATTGTTGATTGTTATAAAAATTGTTGATTGATGACCTTTGAATTTTTGAAGCATGAATTTGAGAATTGAGTAGAATTGGTGCTTATTGTCAATTTTGTCGGTTTTTCTTTGCATTGCCATTGACCTAGTGAGGAATTGAGGAATCAACTTATCATTATTGTTGTGGGTGAACATCTTTGATTGATGAATTGCTAGAACTTGCTTTGACATGCATTTTAAGATTACATAAAAATTTCAATTTTGCATCAAAATGATTAAGGCAATTAGGTGAAACCACTTTGGCTTAAAAAGACCTACCCTATTTTTAACCTTAGTTAGCCAATTTTGAGCCTATTTTATTTTTCCTTTTCTTTCTTTTTCACAACACCATTAGCTTGAACCTTGTTGTTTAACTCTTATCCTTTCATTAGGTCAAGAGCATTTTAAGAGCATTTATGACCGAGTGTTGTGTTGAATTAAGTGTGGGGTTAAATTTAGTAGGTTTAATATGGCAAAGCAAAATAAAAAAAATAATAAAAATAAAAAATATAAAAATAAAAAATAAAAAAAAAGAAAAAAAAGAAAAAGAAAAAGAAAAATAATATATATATATAATAAGAATAATTGTTATTCTTGTTGAAAGGGTTGGAATGTATCATTACAAGATTTAATAAGTGAGTTTCCTTGAAAAGCTCTTTAATGTCAAAGGGTAGATGAGAGGAAGGTGTTTTGGGATTGTTGGGTTACATATATAAATGGTTACTTCATTCTTGAAGTGCTCTTGAACTTAATGATTAATCTCACATTTCCTAAATATCATGCCTCTACCTTAGCCTCATTACAACCCAATAAAGACCTTTTGATTGATGCTTGATTGTTATTTTGTGGTGGAGATTTGATTGATAAGCAAGCCTATGGTAATAATCTTTCATTGATTGTTATGAGTGTAAAAACCACCATGATCAAACACTTGTAAGAGTTGGTGAGGGAGCGATAACATTGGTTATGCATGGAAAGCCACTTAATTGCATGAGTGTCGATTTTGTCTGATTTGATATTGATTGTGAATTTAGGGATAGGGAAGTCATGATACATCTTTATAACTCTTGAACTTAACAAAATTTATCTTGTTTATTGTGTTTTGATTCTAGCCTTGCTTGGGGACAAGCAAGGAGTTAAGTGTGGGGTATTTGTTTAGTTCATTTTTGTACTTGCTTTTAGTATGATTTTATGCGTGTTTTAGTTAATGTTTTGATTAATTTGTGTTTTAAGTATGTTTAAAGTGTTGTTTTTAGGTTTAGGAGCAAAAACACCCTTGGAAGATCAAAACCGGGCAAGAAAAGCATGAACCAAGCAAGACATGGCCAAGCCAAGCAAGACATGGCCATGTCCCTCAAAATTTCTTCAAGGCAGTAGCTGACACACCTAGAGACACGGCCAAGCCTCTGGCCGTGTCTCATTCAAAAGGCAAAACAAAGAACAAAGAAAAGAAAGAGCAAAAAAATGAAGGCAGGAAGAGACACACTCAGAGACACGGCCAAGCTTGTGGTCGTGTCACATGACACGGCCAGGACAAAAATGGCTTGGCCATGTCCCATTCATGTCATGAACAAAAGAGCAAGAAAAAAGAAGCAGAAATGGACACCATCAAGGGACACGGCCAAGACACTGGTCGTGTCACATGACACGGCCGTGTCCTCTGGCCGTGTCTCAATCTGTATCAAAGAGAGTGAGGGACACGACTAGGAGCTTGGCCGTGTCCCAAAGAAAAAAATCAAGAGACACGGCCAAGCTCCAAATGGCTTGGCCGTGTCACCTCTCACAACCAAAGAGAAGAAAGAAAGAAAAGAAAGGTCTAGTGAGGGACACAGCCAAGTGACACGGCCGTGTCCCATGAAAAATCAAGAGACACGGCCAAGCCACTCTTGGCTTGGCCGTGTCACCTCAAGGAAGAGACCAAGAGACACGGCCAAGACACTCTTGGCTTGGCCGTGTCCCACATGAAAAGTCAAAATTCTTTCAACAAAGTGGGGAACAAGTGGGAGACAAAGACTTATTGCTTGCCAAAAGAAATATTAAACAAATAAAAAGTGGGGGACAAAGGGAAATGGGATGAGTTGGAAGGCATGGGTGTGTATTTTGAATGAATTAAAAGGAGAGGAAGAGGAAAATGGGGGGAGTTCGTGGGTTCTTGGAGCCAAAATTTCTGCAAAAACGTGGGAGAGGGAGAGAGTGACACTCTCCCTTGTCCTTTCACCTCCAACCTCCATTTCCATCCTCTCCACCTTCTCCATCTTCCATTGATAAGATCTTTGAGATTCTTTGGGATAAATTGGGTTAAACAAGCTCTTGAAGGTTGAAGAAGCTTTGTTGAAGAGTGGTGACTTAAGAAAGCTCCATTCCATCTTCCAAAGGTAAAATCAATTGAAGAGTTGGTGACTTGAGAAAGCTCCATCCAAAGGTTTGGTGACTTGAGAAAGCTCCATTCCACATTGCAAAGGGAAATCAACCATTGAAGAGGGCTTGAGTTCTTCATCAAATAAATCAAGTGGAGCTAGGAGGAAGACTAGCAATCCTACTCTTGGCATCTTCACAAGGGGTTTTTCTATTCTCTCTTTTAATTCATTTCTTATTATTGTTGTTGTATTAATAGAATTGATATTGCAATGGACAATTTGTATTTGTGTTATATTGAGTTGAATGAATGTGTTAAATTGATGATGTTGAGCTAAATACCCATGTTTAGGGCTGTAGTATATTTGGTTGAATGTCTTGATTTGATATTTAAATTGATGTTCCTTGTTGATTGGTTGATTGTATTGCATTAAATGCTAGGTTGATAGATTAGCTACCTATTGATCTTTGAATATTGGATGACGGACCGAGAGGTGAAATCCGATATCGGAACTATATAATCGACCACCCTATGAATGAATTAGAAATATAAGTTCTAGGGTTTCGTTAATTTGGCAATGTAAAAGAATTGGTCATTGTTAATTCATGAATGTGAGAACTAATGGATTGGTAATTGACTAATTAATCTTAAGGAACAAATTAATTTACAAGGTTATGTTAATGGACAATTGAGAATTGAGCTTTGATTGAATGGACCTATGACCCTAGACACCTTCCCAAGAATCGATTTGATCTTGCACACCCACACACATTACTCTCTACGCACGATAATTTAGGTTTAAATTATTCTTGCACCATCTTGACACAACAAACTCTCACATTTAAATAAATTGTCAATCAAGCTATTACGAACCACACCTTCTTGGGAAAACGACCTTGGGGCGATCACCTTTGCTACAGCTACCTCGTATACTTGCGAATGACGCTTTGTAATAGTACTTAATTTGAGCGCAACAGGTTAGCTTGGTCGTATTTGATTAGTTTGGAGGGACACGCCAGTGACTTGGCCATGTCCCATGGGTGTGTTTGACACTGTAAACAAAGGGTTGCAAAAACAAAGAAAAGGTACTTGGGGAGAAGCTTGGCCGTGTCTATGTGACACGGCCAAGGACACGGCCGTGTCAGGGGCTATGTGAATTTGGTGAATTTAGGGTTAGCTTGACACGGCCAGTGGCTTGGCCGTGTCAAGTGGCAGTGTCCTTCATTGCCATTTTGGCTCTTTTTTTATATATTTTATATATTTTTATATATTTTTTTTGTGTCACCAAATCTTAAAGAAATGCAATCCTATTCTTTGATTAACCCTGAAACACATTAAAAAATTAAAAACCGATCAAAGCACTCATTCCATTTATTTAAACCAAAAAATAAAATCAAAATTGCTGAATATAAAATATAACTATGAAAAGAAATGCAAACCGATGGGTTGTCTCCCATTTAGCGCTTCTTTAATGTTGTGTAGCTGGACATTACTGCAAGACTTAAGGATCGTTGATCAAAGTGCTATCGATGATCCTTACTTCTTGGAACCCTTCATTATATGGTTTAACTCTCTGTCCATTTACTTTAAAAGTTTCATTTGTTCGAGAGTTAAGCAATTCTATAGCACCAGAAGGATATACCTGAGTTATCTCAAAAGGACCACTCCATCGAGACTTGAGTTTTCCTTGAAACAGACGGAGACGGGAGTTAAAAAGCAAAACTTTCATACCTGGGCTCAATGTGTTTTGCACTATAATTCTATTATGAAGTGCTTTAGTGCGATCCTTATAAATCGTCAAACTCTCATATGCCTCATTCCTCAGTTCATCTAACTCTGAAATTTGCAGAAAACGTTCTCTCTTTGCCTTGTCCAAGTCTAAATTCAGAGTCTTGATTACCCAATACTCTTTGTGCTACAACTCCACTGGTAAATGACAAGCCTTACCAAAAATCAATCGGTATGGACTCATACCCAAAGGAGTCTTGAAAGCAGTTTGATATGCCCACAATGCATCATGCAATCTACTTGCCCAATCCTTCCTTGATAAGTTGACTGTTTTCTCCAGAATTCCTTTTATTTGCTTGTTGGATGTTTCAACTTGTCCAGAAGTCTGTGGATGGTATGGGGTCGCCACCATGTGTTTCACACCAGATTTGTGCATTAATTTCTCAAAACGTTTGTTGCATAAATGACTTCCCCCATCACTGACTATCACTCTTGGCGTGCCAAATCTGCTAAGAATATATTCCTTCACAAATTTAACAACCACATTAGCATCATTAGTATGGGTGGGGATTGCCTCCACCAATTTTGAAACATAATCAACAGCAACTAAAATATATTCACAACCGAAAGACTTGGGAAAAGGACCCATAAAATCTATTCCCCACACATCAAACAATTCAACAACAATATACGATTGAAGGGGCATTTCATTCCTCCTCCCAATGTTACCCACTCTTTGACAGCGGTCACAATGCTTACAATATTCCTGAGCATCTTTGAATAGAGTAGGCCAGTAAAAACCACTTTGAAGCACCTTTTCTGCAAGTCTTTCTCCCTCCAACATGACCACCACAGTGAAGGTCATGACAAAATTTAAGAACACTCAGTTGTTCTTCCTTAGATACACACCTGCGAACTATCTCATCTTTGCATATCCGGAATAGGTAAGGTTCATCCCAAAAATAAAATTTACTCACATGCAAAAACCTTTTCTTTTCCTAAAATGACATGTCAGAATGCAAAATACCACGAGCAAGATAGTTAGCAATATCTGCAAACCAATATGCATTCATTACCACAAACAGCTGCTCATCAAGAAATGCTTCTAAATTTTTATGAATGCTATCAGATGCAAGATTTTCACCAAAGAAGGGTAATCTAGATAAATGATCAGCTACAACATTTTCATTTCCCTTAGTATCTTTGATTTGGAAATCGAATTCTTGCAATAGTAACACCCATCTAATTAAGCGACGTTTAGCATGTTGTTTTGTCAAAAGATATTTTAGAGTTGCATGATCAGAATGCACAATAATTTTCGACCCAATTAAATATGCTCTAAACTTATCTAAGGCAAAAACAACAGCTAACATTTCCTTTTTAGTTGTTGTGTAATTCATTTGCGCACTATTCAGGGTCAAGCTAGCATAATAGATCACTCTCAAAAATTTCTCAACGCTTTGCCCAAGGACAGCTCCTACTACATGATTAGAGGATCACACATAATTTCAAAAGGTAAAGACCAAACAGGAGCTACAATTACCGGTGCACTAGTCAATTTTTCCTTAAGGGAATTAAAGGCTTGCATGCATTGTGCAGTAAACTCAAATGGAACATCTTTCCTAAGAAAATGACACAATGGTTGGCTTATTTTAGAAAAATCTTTAATAAACCTCCGATAAAAACATGCATGCCCTAGAAAACTTCTTATTCCCTCAACAGAGGTAGGTGGGGGTAACTTAGCAATCAACTCTACTTTAGCCTTATCCACCTCAATTCCTTTACTCGACACAACATAGCCTAATACAATGCCCTGAGTAACCATGAAATGACTCTTTTCCCAACTCAAAGTGAGGTTACATTCAATGCATCTCTCAAGCACAAGAACAAGTTTATTGAGGCAATTATCAAAAGAATCACAGAAAACAGAAAAGCCATCCATAAATACCTCAATAAAATCATCTATCATGTCTGTGAAGACAGACATCATGCATCTCTGAAAAGTTACAGGTGCATTGCACAAGCCAAAGGGCATACACCGAAATGCATAAGTCGCCTGAATTGATCCTCTGGTGATATCGGCACCTGATAATAACCTGAAAGTCCATCCAAAAAAGCAATAATGTGAGTGTCCAGAAAGTTTATCCAATATCTGATCAATAAAAGGAAGAGGGAAATGGTCTTTCTTTGTGGCATTGTTCAACTTCCTATAATCAATACACATTCTCCATCCAGTAGTAGTCCTAGTAGGAACCAATTCATTCTTTTCATTTTTCACCACAGTGATTCCTGATTTCTTAGGCACTACATGTACTGGCCTCACCCACTCACTATTAGCTACAGGATATATCACTCCTTCATCAAGCAATTTAAGCACTTCCTTCTTAACCACTTCACTCATGTTTGGGTTAAGGCGCCTTTGGGTCTCCCTCACAGGTTTAGCTCCCTCTTCTAAGGTGATTCTATGCATGCACATTGAAGGGCTAATACCTTTAATGTCACTCAATCCCCATCCTATTACTCTTTTCAATCTTTTTAGCTCACTCACCAACCTCATCTCCTCCCTTTCACTAAGTTCGCTAGATATTATCACAGGTAAGGTATTGTGATCTCCTAAAAACACATATTTTCAGATTTTTAGGTAACTCTTTCAGCTCTAACTCAAGTGAAGGATTCTTCTCTTCCTTTTGGATGGAGGGAAGTTCAAATACTGGGTCCTCCTTAAGTTCCTCTATTTCAGCACTCTCTAATGTCTCAAGGCAACTGGCTATTTCTGAATCAAAAATATCCAAACCACTATCTAAGGTCAGTGCCAGCTCCAATTTATCCGAGGAACCTGTCTGCAAGAAAAAATCTGAAACAACTGCGTCAATACAATCAATTAAAGAGCAATCCTCATATAATGCAGTTGTAGGAATGGGAGAAGTGTTAAAAATAGAAAATTCAACCATTTGTCCCAAGACAGTCATTAACAATTTACCATTTTTAACATCTATCAAGGTGTTGGTAGTAGCCATAAAAGGCCTACCCAGTAGAATAGTGTGTGCGGATGGTGTAGGGTTACTTCCTTCCATGTCAAGAACTATGAAATCCACAGGCACTATCAACCCACCAACCTTAACTAACACATCTTCTATAACTCCTTTCAAAAATCTAAGAGATCTGTCAGCTAATTGCAACACCATTTTGGTAGGTTTAAGTTCCCCAAGTTCTAATTCGAGATACACAGAATAAGGCATCAAATTTACACTGGCTCCTAAATCACACATGCCATCAGTCCCCTTTCCATTACCCATAGTAATTTGAATTATGAAACTACCAGGATCCTTTAGCTTCGGAGGTAGTTTATGCTGCAAAACAGCATTAGCTACCTCTGACACTATCATCTTTTCATTTGGCTCATACCTCTTTTTCTTAGTGTTCAGTTCCTTGAAGAATTTGGCATAAGTAAAGGTAAGTTAATACATACCTTAGACAGCATGTTAAAGATGTCCGAAAATTGCTTATCTTGTTTATCATTCTTCATCCTGCTGGGGAATTGTATAGGTTGCCGGTAAGGATTACTTGCCTTGTGTAAATCTGCTGAAGGGGATTTCTCCATTGATTTTTCTACAACACCTTTGTTCTCTGGTTCTCCTTCCTTTTTGTTCTTTTGATCACCTGTATTCACAGAATTATTTTCAACATCATTATTTATTACCTTGCCACTTCTAAGAATAGTCACTGCTTATGCCTGCTCAGGTTAACTCAAAAATTTCCCTTTTTGTTGAATATGCATCTGTTGTGCAAGTTGTCCCACTTGGGTCTCCACTTTCTTAAAAGATGCTTCTAATGAATCCAACCTTTTATTATTCATCTCTTGATTCTTAGCACTGATTTGGATAAAGGCCTGTAAACTATCCTCCAAACTCTCTCTCTTAGCCTACCCTTGATTTGAAGATTGACCCTGCGGTTGGTTTTGTCTCTGGAGCAAATGGAAAGGTTGTTAAGAATTATTTGTTGCCCATGAAAAATTTGGATGATTTCGCCAACCAAGATTGTAAGTATTTGAGTAAGGATCATTCCAGGCCCTTGGTTGATATCCCCCCATAGCATTGACTTGCTCAGCCTCATTTCCATAAGACTCATATGCAGAGGGGCATATATTTGCTCCATGCCCAAAAGTTCCAAAAATTCCACACACTTCTTGAGTGGTTGAAGAGGTATTGTTCTTCATGTTTAACATCTGCACTTGCCTTGTTAATTCAGCTATCTGATTGACCATCTCATTGTTGGCTTCCAATTGATTCACCCCTTTACTTCTTCCTCGTACACTTTTCTGTTGAGAATTAGCTCCCAACATTTCAAAGATTCCATAAGTTTCATCTGCTATCTTTTCTCCCATAGCTACCCCAGCTGCGTTATCAACAGTATTCTGAAATTGCTGGGTTAGACCATCATAGAAAAACTGATTCAGAAGTTGAAGTGGGTAGTGATGGTGTGGACACTGGATCAATAACATCTTAAACCTGTCCCAAGCCTCATGAAATGGCTCTCCTTCAAATTGAGAGAATGTAGCTATTTTCCCTCTCAATTCAGCTGTCTTCTGATGTGAGTAAAATTTGCCCATAAACTTGTTATAAACTTGCTCCCAAGTTGTCAAAGAATTTTCAGGCAACATCATAAGCCAGCTTTTTGCTCTATCCTTCAATGTGTATGGAAAACACCTCATCCTCAGCTGGTCTTCTGTTAATCCTCCCAATGGAAATGTGTTGAGGGTGGAGTAGAAATCTCGGATAAAGTTCAAAGGATCTTCATTTGGAACTCCATAGAATGATGGTAGCATGTTGTAATGGATATTCTTCAACTCATAATTTCTTGCTGCATCTGTCAATCTTATTCAAGATGTGGAAGTTCCAATGACAGGTCTGGCAAAAGCCCTCATAGTTCTTTGCCTTTCGTCTCCCATATTGGTAGATTGTGCAGTATCCGACTCAAAATCAGAAGTGTCCTCCTCTATATCAAATCTGGTATATAGTTCAAACTCTTCTCTGGTCCTTTTCACTCTTTGAATTTCTAGAATAACTGGGTATAGCTCTCCTCCGAGTGATCTCCTGCCTTGCATAAATAAAATTTCTGGAAAAAAAGAATTATTAAAAGCAAAAGACAAATAAAATCAAATGTAAACAATGAAAAATAATTTAAAATATTTATGCCTAATAAACAATTACGCCAATTAGCCTCCCCGGCAACGGCGCCAAAAACTTGTTGCGCTCTAATTAACACTACTAGAACTACACTCGCAAGTATGAGAGTCAGCTGTAGTATTTTGGTGAACACCTCAAGGTCATCTCACAAGGAAGCTAGATAGGCTAATTGATTATCAAATTGCAAATAACAAATAATTAATAAATTTAAATTGTTAAAAATTAATGAAGACAGATCGAGTGGAATTTAAAACAATGAAAGTAAACTGAGCTGATATATTGATTCACTTAATAGAAATGTCTAGGGTTTGCACTTCTCTACTACCTTATATGTATGAACGGCTATTTCTCTCAACCAATTTAATTTTAAAGATTAGATTTCAAGCAACTTAATTAATCGAATCAAGGAAATAAGCTCTCGCATTCAAACCTCTTTCAAATAATCTTATTACAATTGAAATGATCTTTTTCTTAGGTTTATATTTCTAATTCACCTAAGTCCCTAATTGAATTGTTCCAGCATTAGACTTCATTTCTCAATTCTTCATCTAATACCTCAAACACATAATTGGTGGCCAATCAATTATATATTAACATTAATCCATTCAATTAAGGCTAAAGAAATAATTCAGTTAAGAACAATAACCAATTAATACAATCATAGTAGATCCATACAAACCCTAGACTAGATCAAATAAGTTCATAATAATGCTATCAAACAAATTCATCTCATTAAAATTCAAAGAAATTAATTTAGACATAATAGAATTCATGAATACAATTCCAATGAAACTAAAGAGATAAAGTTTGAGAACAAAACCAAATTACAAACTTTTTTTAGCTTCTGAAAAAAATCTCTTGTTCAGATCTTTGCTAGAAGAATATTGCAGTGGCTAAAACTAATTTAATATAGACTATTTGCATCAAAGTGTAATTAAAATTCCAAAAAAAAACGAATGGAAGCACCAAAGTTTAAGTTTGACGGCTAATAAATTGTTTACCTCTTCAAAAACCCTAATCCTCATATTTATACGAAACCTCGCTCAAAATCCACGTTTTCTTTCTTCCCTTAGTCCCATGGAGTGACACAGCCAAGCTTGTGGCCGTGTCACCTGGATGTGTCAACTTCTTTGTAATCCTTCCTCTTTGCTCTATGGAATTGAGTGTGACACGGCCAAGCTCCTGGCCGTGTCATGTGGCACGACCAGTGGCTTGGCCGTGTCACTTGAGTGTGTCAGCTACTGATTTTCTTCGTTCTTTGATCTTCTTTCTTTGGTCTTCTTCCTTCTCTAAGTATGGGACATGGCCAAGCTTGTGGCCATGTCATGTGACACAGCCAGTGGCTTGGCCGTGTCACCTGCCAGAGTTGGCTTCTTCCAAATTTTCCTTCCTCTCTTGGTTCCTTGGTTTTGCCTTTAAGGTGAGACACGGCCAGTGGCTTGGCCGTGTCTTGCTGCTTCATGTTATTCTTTCTTCCAAAGAAATATTTTGCATATTAACCTAAAAAAAACACTTAAATAAACTTTAAACAAGAATCAAATGAAACATTAATCAAAAACACATAAACACCACACTAAAAATTAGGACAAAAATGACATAAACACTGGAATAAATTAAAACTACCAAAATTGATGAAATCACTAAATAAATAGATTAAAACTACCAAAATACCTGAAGAAAACAATAATCATCATAATAAATAAGATACAATTCTATGACAAAAACTAATAAAACAACAAACACGGGCGTGTCACATGTACTGTGACAATAAGCAAACGACACGCCCACTAGTTTGGGCATGTTCTGAGGGCGTGCTGGATAATTTTTTCATCATTTTTCATTTTTTTTAGAGACACATCCATGGACACGGGCGTGTCACTGGGCGTGTTATAGCTACTTTTCTTATGCAAAACAACACGCTCATAGACACGACCGTGTCACTGAACGTGTTGTAGCTACTTCCTGAAAAAAATAATGACACGCCCAATGACACGGGCGTGTCCTTTAATATGCTCAATTCACTCCTCAAAATCAAATTTCCTCTACAAATTCCAATGAATGCAAAACAAACAAACAACCACCCAATAAAAGAAAGATAAAACTAAAACAAAATGACGACACAAACCAAAAACAAAAAACGGTGGGTTGTCTCCCACCCAGCACTTCTTTAACGTCGTATTAGTTGGACGGTAGGGTAAACTTCTTGGAGGTGTAAAACCTCCTTCAAGTCTTGTATTTCCCCTCCGAGGTATAATTTGAGCTTGTGCCCATTAACTTTAAAATCTCCTTTTTCTGGGTGTGTTATTTCAACCACTCCATAGGGGAAAACTTCCTTGAGAGTAAAAGGACCAGACCATCGAGACTTTAACTTACCCAGAAAGAGTCGAAGCCTTGAATTGTACAATAATACCTAATCTCCCGCTTGAAACTCTTGCCTGTCCTTAATGCAAGCATCATGCCATATCTTGGTACGCTCCTTATACATTTTGGCATTGTCATAAGCTTGCAACCTCCACTCATCCAACTTGTTTACCTGCAACTTTCTCTTTTCACCTGCACGAGCTAGATCAAGGTTAATCTGTTTAATAGCCTAATATGCATTATGTTCAATTTCAACAGGTAAATGATAAGCTTTTCCATATACTAGTCTAAACGGTGTAGTGCCCAAAGGAGTTTTAAATGCAGTCCTAAAAGCCCATAGAGCATTGTCCAATTTCTCGGACCAATCCTTTCGGGATCGCTCTATAGTTTTTTCCAGAATTCGTTTAATCTCCCTATTCGTGTTCTCAACTTGGCCACTAGTTTGGGGATGATAGGGAGTAGCAAACCTATGTGTAACTCCTAGTATTTTGAAAACCTTCTCAAGCTGATAGTTACAAAAGTGCTATCACTTATAATTGCTTTTGATGTCCCAAATCGAGAAAACAACTTCTAAAACTTCATCACAACCTTAGCATCATTGGTTGCTAAGGCTTGGGCTTCCGGCCATTTAGAGACATAATCTATAGCTACAAGAATATATTTGTTACCAAAAGAATTTGGAAACGGTCCCATAAAATCGATCCCCCATTCATCAAAGACTTCACACACTAAAATTCCATTTTGGGGAATCTCATCACGAGATGAAATGTTTCCAGTCCTTTGGCAACGATCACATCTGTTCACAAATTCGTAGCTATCCCTAAACTAAGTGGGCCAATAAAATCCCAATTCTAGTACCTTTTGAGCAGTCCTATTGGCTCCCATATGACCACCAGCTTGCCCAGCATGGCATTGATTAAGAATGTTCATTGTTTCGGGCCATGCCACACATCGTCGTATCATGTGATCCTTACATAATCTAAACAAAAAAGGATCCTCCCAAAAATAATACTTTAACTCAGAAAAGAATTTCTTCTTTGCTTGATAAGTTAAGTCCTTAGGAAGCTCTCTAGTAGCTAAATAGTTAGCAAAATTTGCAAACCAAGGTGTTTCAAAATTTAAATTACTTACCTCACTTACCATGGCGTATAGCTTCTCATTGGAGAAGTGATCATCAATGTCCCCTTCTTCAAACCTCTCTAAGGTTGGATTCTCCAAGCGAGAAAGGTGATCGGCTGCAAGATTTTCAGCTCCCTTCTTATCTTGAATCGTTAAGTCAAATTCCTGCAACAACAAGACCCAACGGATTAGCCTAGGCTTAGCATCAATTTTCGCAAATAAATATGTAACACCCCCACATCCATTACATGCACACTACAATACCACAATGTAGCATACATGTAATAAAAATAGGGATGCTACGGATTTTCTTAACATTCAAAACATTTTATATACTACCATAATCTTTATCATTATATATTATAGAAAAGAAGTCATTAAATTGTAGTATAAAATAAATTCAATATATACATACATTTAATTATTACACAGCGGAAGTTATAAAATTATTTACATATATGAAAACATTTAAATCTGTATTTACAAATATACATATATTTACATTATAAACAATATTTTACAAAACATAAAGAAGTTATACTTGATTGGCAAGTCTGCTCTGATCTTTAAGTCCAAAATCAACACCTCAATGTCTACTCTCACTAGGTCTCAAAGAGCTCTCGGGTTCAACTCTATCACCTGCGCGATTAACACTATCGTGCTAAGCCAACGGCTTAGTAAGACAAATCATGCTAATGTTATGCTTTAATGCAATGCAATGCCATACATATTATTAATAAACATACAACATAGGTGAGAAGCTACATCTTTGAATTTCACCACTCATAATCATATAAACATATCATATTTCAACATACTTTTACATTTCATAAATCACAATATATAAACATATTACATTGCAACATCCTTCTATATTCCTCATTTATCAATCATGTTATCATTCATGAATCACATTAAACAAAGACAAGCATGGGCCCAAAATACACTAATATGCTATTCAATTTTCAGAGTTAATGCTTTGGTTTTGTTATCACATTTATCAATATCATATACCCAACTAGGCTTCAAGGATTAGGTTCAACCAAGCTTCAAGGGGAGCAAAGCATGCTAAGCTTCAACCCAACTTGGCTTCAAGAACAAAATCCAACCTAGCTTCAAGGGTGGTAACATCTCAATTAGGCTTCAAGGATTCAATCCAACCTAACTTCAAGAGATTGTTACACTTATTAGGCATGCCACCAACAACAAACTCTGAAAATGGAATAACACATTAGCCACACAAGTCATTTATTATTTAATTATCATTTCCATTCTCAATTCTCATCATAGCCAATAACAATGGCCTCATATCACATATAAGTTACCATAGCCAAACAAAATGGCATTATATTCCATCACATTTCAAATCACATTACAATACTTCATCTTTCAAATACACAATCATATCCTCAACATATCCATCACATTATACATATAGCATTATTGATATAAACATAACAAAACACATTACTCATCACATAAGTCACAATACATGAAATATCACATAGTATCATATGCATTACCATTATCATCATATATATGATCAATCTCAACTTCATATGCATCATCAATGCAATGTCACATGTATGCATCAACACAAGATTTGTACTTACCTCAATCACAAGTCACACAACTCTAAACACCTTCCTTCTTGCAAAGTTCTTCACTTCCCAAATTAGGGCAAATCACCTTCTATCAAACCCTAATCCAAAGAATGATACAATCCATCAATTCCAATACCATTTAATCACTTAATAACTTCATCTTAAACCTTAAATCACAAAATTACACTTCAACATCATTCATTATAAGCCACGGTTGTGGCCACCATAACCACCACGGGCGTGGGGTACAAAACAATTCTGCCACCCAAGCCTCCATCCTCCACGGCCATGGCACCAAAAGCCTACCAATGGCCACGGCCATGGCCAATCAAGGCCACGGGCGTGGCATCCAGAAGGCTACTGCCCTCGGCCAAAATCCCATTTCCAAGTCCAAAATTCCAACAAACACCAACCACAAGAAGATCTTTGAAAATAATGAAGCAAACACAAGGAAAAAATCATGTAACACTTTAAAACCCTAAAACAATATCAACTCCAACACTTCCAACAACAACACCTCTTAAACTTTTTCACTTAAAATCAAAAACAACATTTAAAAACTCATTACAAACACATTTAATCATCATCTCAACAAACCAAAAATTCATTTCCAACTCCACTTCAAAATAACAAAAGAAAATCAAGAGAAAGGACTTACCAAAGTTGATGAATTTCACAAATCTTCCACTTAATTCCTTGAATCTCCTTTCAAATTGAGTTTAGAACTTCAAGCCCTCTCTAGCTCTTTCTCTTCTTCAATGGCCGGCACACACATGAGAAAAGACAAGAAAATAAACTCAAGTCAACCACTTCTTCTTCTTTTAATCTACACCATGCAATTCCTACAAGGAAAATTACCAAAACACCCTTAACCATTTGTTCTAGCTTTTGTCCCTTGCATGCCCATATATGTAATTTCACATATCCCATAAAAATATCTCTCTTCCATTGACCTTGCATTTGACCAACTTATATGTTATATATATTAACATATAAACAACATATACACTTTTCTCTAAACCCTATTATCTTTCCCAAAACACATATACATAACCATTCTCTTCTCAAATTCTTTTCTTCTCACATAACATATACATTCAATCCAATTTAAAACAACAACAACAACAACATAGTCAAAACTTCTAGGGCATACATGAGGATATTACAATTCTCCCCCTCTAAAAAGAAATTTCGTCCTCGAAATTACCTGGTATTAACTCTGAAACAACTGAGGATATTGATCTCGCATGGTTTGCTCACTTTCCCAAGTTGCTTCTTCTTATCCATGATTCTTCCACAAAATCTTCACAAGTGGCACTTGTTTGTTTCTTAACTCTTTCACATCACGTGCCAAGATAGCAACTGGTTCCTCTTCAAACGTCAAATCTGGATTCACTTCAATTGATTCAATTGACAACACATGAGATGGATCCGATCTGTACTTCCTCAACATAGAAACATGGAATACATTATGAATACGATCCAACTCAGGTGTTAAAGCAAGTCGATACGCAACTGGCCCAACTTTTTCCAACACTTCATACTGTCCAATGAAACGAGGACTCAATTTCCCTTTCCGACCGAACCTCAATATCTTCTTCCAAGGAGATACCTTCAAGAATACCTTATCTCCAACATCAAACTCTATGTCTCTCCTTTTCAGATCTGCATAAGACTTCTGTCGGTCCGAAGCTGCTTTCAACCTCCCTCGAATCAACTTCACTTTCTCTTCAGTTTCTTGAATCACATCAGGACCAATCATCTTATTTTCACCAAGTTCAATCCAACAAAGAGGTGTCCTACACCGTCTGCCATACAATGCTTCAAATGGTGCCATACCAATGCTAGATTGGTGACTGTTGTTGTAAGCAAACTCCACAAGAGATAGAAATCTGTCCCAACTTCCAGAGAAATCGATGACACAGCTTCTCAACATGTCCTTAATAATCTGTATCACCCTCTCTGACTGTCCATCCGTTTGTGGATGAAAAGCAGTGCTGAAATGCAGTCGAGAACCCAAAGCTCCATGCAAACTCTTCCAAAATCTTGAAGTAAACCTGGGATCTCGATCAGACACCAAAGAAGTTGGAACACCATGCAACTTCACAATCTCATGGATATACAACTCAGCTAACCTTTCCAAAGAGTAATCCATCCGAACCGGAAGGAAATGAGCTGTCTTGGTCAATCTATCCACAATCACCCAAATAGCATCATGCTTTCTTTGTGTCAATGGTAAACCAGACACAAAATCCATTGTTACTCTATCCCATTTCCATTCAGGCACTGACAACGGTTGAAGCAACCCAGTTGGAACTTGATGCTCTGCTTTTACCTTCTGACATGTGAGACATTTGGATACAAACTCAGCAATGTCTCTCTTTAAACCAAACCACCAATAATGCTGTCTCAAATCATGATACATCTTTGTATTGCCCGGATGCATAACAAACACTGACTGATGTGCTTCTTCCAAAATGATCCTTTTCAAATCAGCATCATCGGGTACACACAATCTATTCTTAAACCAGAGGCTCCCATCACTTTTCACAACAAAATCTCTACTCTTTCCATTCTGACAATCTGAAATAATCTTCTGAATCTTCTTATCAGCCAACTGAGCCTCTTTAATCTGATCCAACAAAACTGGTTTCACATGCAACTGTGCCAACAATGCACCATCATCACAAGATACAAAACTAGCACACAATGCTCTCAACTCAACAAGCAACGAGAGTGAGTAAACAGTTAAACCAGCTAAAGACTTCCGACTCAAGGCATCAGTAACAACATTTGCTTTACCTGGATGATAATCAATCAAGCAGTCGTAGTCTTTAATCAATTCCAACCATCTCCTCTGTCGAAGATTGAGCTCCTTCTGAACCCCCAAATACTTCAAACTCTTGTGATCAGTGTAAATGAAACATTTCTCCCCAAACAGATAATGGCGCCAAATCTTCAATGCAAACACAATGGCTGCCAATTCCAAATCATGGGTTGGATAGTTAAGCTCATGCGGTTTCAACTGTCTAGATGCATAAGCTATAACTTTACCTTCCTGCATTAGCACACACCCCAAACCATTATGTGAAGCATCACTGAAAATCACATATGGTTTGCCTTCCACAGGTAAAGTAAGGACAGGCACTTGAGTCAGCATATCTCTCAACTGCTCAAAGCTAGCCTGACACTGATCCATCCACACAAATCTCACTCCCTTACGAAGCAATCTGGTGAGTGGAGTAGCTATCAAAGAAAATCCTTTCACAAACCGTCGGTAATAGCCTACCAAACCCAGAAAACTTCTAACTTCTGTCACAGACTTGGGTGGACTCCAATTCAAAATAGCTTCAACTTTACTCGGATCAACTCTAATGCCTTCTGCTAAAACTATATGACCGAGAAAAGCGACTTGATCCAACCAGAACTCACACTTCGACAATTTGGCAAACAACTGCTTCTCTCTCAAAATCTGCAACACAATCCGCAGATGCATGTCATGTTCCTCCTCATTCCGCGAATACACCAATATATCATCGATGAAGACCACTACAAACTGATCCAGATAGGGCCTAAACACCCTATTCATCAAATCCATAAAAGCTGCAGGTGCATTCGTCAGACCAAAAGGCATAACTAAAAATTCATAATGCCCATACCTGGTCCGAAAAGCTGTCTTCGAAACATCTTCAGCTTTGACCCTTAACTGATGGTAACCAGATCTCAAATCAATCTTGGAGAACACTGATGCTCCTTTCAATTGATCAAAGAGATCATCAATTCTAGGCAAAGGATATTTATTTTTAATGGTCACCTTGTTCAATTGCCTATAATCGATGCACAATCTCATAGTACCATCTTTCTTCTTCACAAATAACACAGGAGCTCCCCAAGGAGAAACACAGGGGCGAATAAATCCTTTATCCAACAACTCTTGTAATTGCACTTTTAACTCCCTCAATTCTGCTGGTGCCATTCTATACGGAGTAATAGAGATAGGAGTGGTACCAGGCAACAATTCAATACCAAACTCCACCTCTCTCTCAGGAGGCAATCCTGGCAACTCCTCTGGGAATACATCTGGGAACTCTGCAACTGTGGCAATGCTATCAATAGGAGAATCTCTTACTCTAGTATCTACCACATGAGCAAGATAGGCTTCACATCCTTTTCTAATCAACCTCCTAGCTGCAACAGCTGAAACAAATAAGGAGGCTAGCTGTCCTTGCTCACTATATACTATCACCTCTCTATCATCACCAGTTCTCAAAGAAACAATTTTCTTTTTACAATCCACCACAGCTCCATGTCGAGATAGCCAGTCCATGCCCAAAATCACTTCATATTCCTTAAAAGGCATCTCAATTAAATCCCCAAGGAACTCCTCACCTTGCACCACTACTGCACTATCTTTGTGCACTTTACTAACAATCACACTATGCCCTAACGGATTTGTCACCAACATATCAAACCCTAGGGACTCAGCATGCACATCAGATACAGGTAAAACAGATGCACTAATATATGAATGCGTGGAACCCGGATCAATCAAAGCAAGTACTGAAGTATCAAATAAAGAAAAAGTACCAGCTATGATTGCCGAAGCATCTGGCTGCCTCTACATAACATACATCCTCTGGGAAGATCCAACCTCTTCTGGTCTACTCTCCCTGGATGTAGCACCTCCTCTAGAACTGAACCCCGGTCTGCCTCCTCTGCTAACACCTCGGCCTCCCCTCACATTAGATCGAGAAGCGGCAGAATCAACTGGCATCTGCTCCTGCCTCTCAGGACAGTCTCTCACAAAGTGATCAGGAGATCCACATCTGAAGCAAACTCCTGCAACACCAGCCTTCCAACAAGGACCACCATGTGGCCTACCACAATGGATGCAGATGGGTAAGGTGGATCTCTGAATAATAGGGGTCGGAGCGCTTGCCACTGAAGCTGCAGGTCTAAATCTCTGCCTTTGTAACTGCACTGACCTACCAGCTGTTCTTTGACTCCTACTGGCCCGAGGAGCAAAACTTCCCTTACCTCTCTTAACAGAAGAAGACCCTGCCTCAAACTGGGGCCTCCTAACCCTAACCTCTTCCTCTGAAGCAGCTGCAATATCTTGAGCTCGCTCTACACTTCGAGCTGCTGCCACTAGCTGGGAGAAATCGTGATATCTAGATCCAGCCACTAAGCACATGAGAGAGGGCCTCAATCCCTCCTCAAATCTTCTGCATCTATCTATCTCATCTGATATTATGCCCCCAGCATACTGACTTAATCGAATAAACTCAATCTCATATTCCGTTACGGTCCGGTGATCTTGCTTCAAATCTAGAAACTCTCTTTTCTTCCCATCTTTATACTCCCTTGGAGTATACTTCGATTCAAACTCTCTCAGAAAATCTGTATAGGATAAAGTAGGTGGATCATCCATAGAATGGGGCACTGTCTTCCACCAACTATATGCATCCTTCTGCAACAAGGATCTTGCATAATCAAACTTTTCCTCTGGAGTGGCTTGCAACTGAACAAATATTCTCTGTACTTTGTCTAACCACTGCTCAGCCACTGCTGGATCAGTAGTACCTATAAAATCTTCAGCTCCATACTTCCTCAGTTTGGCATAGTGCCTCACAGATACCAAAGGCTGGATGTGGTTGCACTGGTGCTTGCCTCAAAGCTTCTACCACATGCCTAAGCCAAGCTGGCGGAACCTCCTCCCCAGCTGGTCTACCCGACACCGAAGCAGGTGCCTCTCCAGCACTATCAACTCTAGCTCCATCCTCAGGAGCAACACTCTCCGCACTTCCCTCAACTGACTGACGCGAATGAGGATCCATCACAACCTAAGTCTGCAAACACAGCAGATTACATCTTATTAAATATCAGAGATTGCCAATCCCAAACATATATGTTATTCAAAAACCACTTTTTTAAAATCAAAATAGTCTTTTTCTTACATTTTACCTAGGTTGAGAATCTCAAACCTAGGTTCTGATACCAAAATAATTGTAACACCCCCACATCCATTACATGCACACTACAATACCACAATGTAGCATACATGTAATAAACATAGGGATGCTACGGATTTTCTTAACATTCAAAACATTTTATATACTACCATAATCTTTATCATTATATATTATAGAAAAGAAGTCATTAAATTGTAGTATAAAATAAATTCAATATATACATACATTTAATTATTACACAGCGGAAGTTATAAAATTATTTACATATATGAAAACATTTAAATCTGTATTTACAAATATACATATATTTACATTATAAACAATATTTTACAAAACATAAAGAAGTTATACTTGATTGGCAAGTCTGCTCTGATCTTTAAGTCCAAAATCAACACCTCAATGTCTACTCTCACTAGGTCTCGAAGAGCTCTCGGGTTCAACTCTATCACCTGCGCGATTAACACTATCGCGCTAAGCCAACGGCTTAGTAAGACAAATCATGCTAATGTTATGCTTTAATGCAATGCAATGCCATACATATTATTAATAAACATACAACATAGGTGAGAAGCTACATCTTTGAATTTCACCACTCATAATCATATAAACATATCATATTTCAACATACTTTTACATTTCATAAATCACAATATATAAACATATTACATTGCAACATCCTTCTATATTCCTCATTTATCAATCATGTTATCATTCATGAATCACATTAAACAAAGACAAGCGTGGGCCAAAAATACACTAATATGCTATTCAATTTTCAGAGTTAATGCTTTGGTTTTGTTATCACATTTATCAATATCATATACCCAACTAGGCTTCAAGGATTAGGTTCAACCAAGCTTCAAGGGGAGCAAAGCATGCTAAGCTTCAACCCAACTTGGCTTCAAGAACAAAATCCAACCTAGCTTCAAGGGTGGTAACATCTCAATTAGGCTTCAAGGATTCAATCCAACCTAACTTCAAGAGATTGTTACACTTATTAGGCATGCCACCAACAACAAACTCTGAAAATGGAATAACACATTAGCCACACAAGTCATTTATTATTTAATTATCATTTCCATTCTCAATTCTCATCATAGCCAATAACAATGGCCTCATATCACATATAAGTTACCATAGCCAAACAAAATGGCATTATATTCCATCACATTTCAAATCACATTACAATACTTCATCTTTCAAATACACAATCATATCCTCAACATATCCATCACATTATACATATAGCATTATTGATATAAACATAACAAAACACATTACTCATCACATAAGTCACAATACATGAAATATCACATAGTATCATATGCATTACCATTATCATCATATATATGATCAATCTCAACTTCATATGCATCATCAATGCAATGTCACATGTATGCATCAACACAAGATTTGTACTTACCTCAATCACAAGTCACACAACTCTAAACACCTTCCTTCTTGCAAAGTTCTTCACTTCCCAAATTAGGGCAAATCACCTTCTATCAAACCCTAATCCAAAGAATGATACAATCCATCAATTCCAATACCATTTAATCACTTAATAACTTCATCTTAAACCTTAAATCACAAAATTACACTTCAACATCATTCATTATAGGCCACGGTCGTGGCCACCATAACCACCACGGGCGTGGGGTACAAAACAATTCTGCCACCCAAGCTTCCATCCTCCACGGCCATGGCACCAAAAGCCTACCAATGGCCACGGCCATGGCCAATCAAGGCCACGGGCGTGGCATCCAGAAGGCTACTGCCCTCGGCCAAAATCCCATTTCCAAGTCCAAAATTCCAACAAACACCAACCACAAGAAGATCTTTGAAAATAATGAAGCAAACACAAGGAAAACATCATGTAACACTTCAAAACCCTAAAACAATATCAACTCCAACACTTCCAACAACAACACCTCTTAAACTTCTTCACTTAAAATAAAAAAAAAACATTTAAAAACTCATTACAAACACATTTAATCATCATCTCAACAAACCAAAAATTCATTTCCAACTCCACTTCAAAAGAACAAAAGAAAATCAAGAGAAAGGACTTACCAAAGTTGATGAATTTCACAAATCTTCCACTTAATTCCTTGAATCTCCTTTCAAATTGAGTTTAGAACTTCAAGCCCTCTCTAGCTCTTTCTCTTCTTCAATGGCCGGCACACACATGAGAAAAGACAAGAAAATAAACTCAAGTCAACCACTTCTTCTTCTTTTAATCTCCACCATGCAATTCCTACAAGGAAAATTACCAAAACACCCTTAACCATTTGTTCTAGCTTTTGTCCCTTGCATGCCCATATATGTAATTTCACATATCCCATAAAAATATCTCTCTTCCATTGACCTTGCATTTGACCAACTTATATGTTATATATATTAACATATAAACAACATATACACTTTTCTCTAAACCCTATTTTCTTTCCCAAAACACATATACATAACCATTCTCTTCTCAAATTCTTTTCTTCTCACATAACATATACATTCAATCCAATTTAAAACAACAACAACAACAACATAGTCAAAACTTCTAGGGCATACATGAGGATATTACAAAATACCTTGAAGCCGAATGGTTTGTATAAACAATCACTTTCAACAAGATTAGATATGATCTAAACTTGTCAAAAGCAAAAACCACAGCTAGCAGCTCTTTCTCTGTAGTTGTGTAATTAGCTTGAGTTGTGTTCAGAGTCTTGCTTGTATAGTAGATAGGCTGGAAGTATTTCTCCTTGCGTTGACCCAAAACTGCTCCCACTGCAAAGTCACTTGCATCGTACATTAGTTCAAATGGTAGATTCCAATTAGGAGCTACCATGATTGTAGCATGGGTCAATTTCTCCTTAAGGGTTGTGAATGCTCTCAGACATTCCTCATCAAAAACAAAATCCACATCCTTCTCAAGGAGTCTTGTCAATGGATGGGCTATCTTAGAAAAATCTCGAATGAACCTCCGATAAAAACCCACATGTCCTAGAAAACTTCTGATGGGCTTCACAGATGTGGGTGGTGGTTGTAATATCCTAAAATGTGCTCTAGAAGTATTGAGGTAATTGTTGTTTGATTTGAATTAAATGTATATGTATTATGGGAAAGGAAAGAGTGTATAGAGAGAAGTGTATATGTTATTTATATGATAATATATATAACATATATGCAAATCAAAAGAGTGGTCAAGGGAAGAAGATATTTTAATTTGGGATTTGTGAAATGACTAAAGAGGACAAGTGCTTTAAAAGAAATCAAAACAAATGGCAAAAGGGTGTTTAGGTAATTGCTTATGATGAAATACTTGGTGGAGATTTAAAGAGGAGTTGACTTTGTTTCTTCATTGTTCTTTTCTTCTTTTCTTTTTGTTGTGGCCGGCTCCTCCATAGACGAGGGAAAACAAGTAGACAAGAGAGGGTTTTGATGTTCTAAGCTCAAATTGAAGGATGATCTAAGTGATCAAGTTGGTGATTCAAGAAGTTTTATAACTTTGGTAAGTTCTCTTTTGATATCTTTGCTTATTTGAAGTTGTGTTGTGAAATTAATAGATGATTTAAGAGTGTGTTGTTTGATTTTGATATATTTAAGAGTGTTTGAGTAAATTGATTATGGATTTTGAGGATGGATTGAAGAAAAGAGTAGTATGTTAAAAGAGATGGTGTTGTAGTGGTGTTTAGGGTTTTGATGATGTTTGTGATTTGTGTTTGATGTGTGTTTTGGCTTGTTTTGGTATTGTTGTAAGTGTTGAAATGGTTTTTGGGTGTGTGTAGTGAAGTTTGTTTGAATTGGATGTTGGTGGATAGAAGTGTTTTGTTGGGTATTTTGTTGTTTGGCCGGAATCTGAGTTTTTGGTCTGACACGCCCGGGAGCACGTCCAGAGTCTTAGGCGTGTCAATTGTGTTGGAGGCAGTAGGTTTGACACGACCAGTAACACGCCCGTGTTATCGAGCATGTCATAGCTACTGTGAGATTGGAGAGTTTACACGGCCATGAGCACGCTCATGATGTTGGACGTGTTGTTATTTTTCAGAGAGGCAGAATGTATTACACGCCCAGTGAAACGCCCGTGGTTATGAGCGTGTAAAAGCTTCTGTGTTGTGGAGTTAGGGCACGGTCAGGGACACGTCTGTGTGGTTGAGCGTGTCATGTTTAGGGTTTGCCCTAGTTAACTCTTAATTTGATTATCTCATGTGTATCCCTAAACAAGTGTATGTTATTATTTTTGGATTAGGTCTTGAAGAAAGTGATTTGTCATTGATCTAAGAAGTAAAAGAATCTTGGAAAAGAAAAGTGTTTAGAGTTGTGTGAATTGTTATTGAGGTAAGTACAAACCTTGCATTGTTGCATACATTCACTTGATATGACATTATTGTTATATATGAATAATGTTACGTTTTGCACATTGTGAATCTTGTGAAATGTACTATATGTATAATGTGAAATGAGATAATTGAGACATGTATGCATATATGATTATGTCCAATGTAATTGATTATGAATATGTGAAAGATGATGTATTATATTGTGAATTGAGACATGATGATTCAAATGTGATGAGAAGCCATTGTGAGTGGCTATGGTTATACAAATGAAAGTGTTGAGGCATGAGTGCCTATTTGATATTGAGATACAAATTGAGAAAGAGAATAATGATATAATTGTATGTTTAATATGTTATTCTGTTTCAGAGTTCTGGATTTGGGTGGCATGCCTATGAAATTATGAATAGTAACAGTCTTGCCGGGTTGAGGATCTCTTCAATTTGAGTTGAATTGAGGTCTAAGAGACTAGGTCTGTTACATTATGAGAATTGTGATTATGAGATGTATGATTGGTAACAGTCTTGCCGGGTTGAGGATCTCCTCGATTTGTTGAGTTGATGGTCCAAGAGACTGGGTCTGTTACACTATCCATGGATAGAGATATATATATATATGTTGCCTACGGGCTTGATTATTGTGATTATGAACCCAAGTAGTAACTCTGAATTCTGAATATCGTATTAAACACTTGTTGGTCCCATATGTGTATATGTCATGCTGATGTTATAAATGATGTGATAATGTGATGAAATAATGTAATATTCATGAAATATTGTATATTGAGTATGATCTTTATTATTTGATTATATATCATTATTATTGATTAAGCATAAGAGCATTTTGGTTTGTACTACTGAGTTGTTGGCTCAGCGCGATTATGATTCATCGCGCAGGTGATAGATTTGAGACGGAGAATTCCTCTAGACCTAATTGAGGTTGTTTTGATTGTGAAGAGTTGGATTAAAGCTTAAAGATCAGAGAGTCAAGCTGCCAATCATGTATATATTTCATATTTTGTAATTTTTGAGGTTTAATGTATTTACACTTGTAAGTTTTGGATGAAACTTCCGTTGCGTAATAAACAAACGTTTTTATCTATTGTGTCTTATGATTTTCATTTCTCTTTATTTGGTATTTCTTAAATTTTTATTTTTACTTTAAATATAATTTGTGTATTTTTAATGTGTGTCATTTCTATATTCAGTATACGTATAATACGATTGTATAAGCATGCTTTGTACGTATACGGGATATAGGGGTGTTACAGTGGTAGCTTCTCAATGGTGTCTACCTTAGCCCGATCCACCTCAATGCCCTAGTTTGAAATTTTGTGTCCCAACACAATTCCCTCTTGAACCATGAAATGACACTTTTTCCAATTAAGCACTAAATTGGTTTCCTCAAATCTCATCAAGACTCTTCCAAGGTTTTCCAAACAATTTTCAAATGAGCTGCCATAGACTGAGAAATCATCCATAAACACCTCCATAATATCCTCAACAAGTTCATCAAAGATTGCCACCATGCACCTTTGAAAAGTCGCAGGTGCATTGCACAACCCGAATGGCATTCTTCGATATGCGAATGTCCCATATGGGCAGGTGAATGTAGTCTTCTCTTGGTCTTCCAGGGCGATAGGAATTTGGAAATAGCCTGAAAGACCATCCAAAAAATTGTAATACTCATGCCTGGATAACCTCTCCAACATTTGATCAATGAAGGGTAAAGGAAAATGGTCCTTCCTACTTCATTGTAAATCACATATGGTTTATCTTCGACGGGCAATGTAAGAACAGGAGCTTGAGTCAACATGTCTTTCAACTGCTCAAAACCTGCTTGACACTGATCTATCCACACAAATCTAACTCCCTTTCAAAGTAATCTGGTGAGTGGAGTAGCTATCAAAGAAAAACATTTCACAAACCGTCGATAATAGCCTGTCAAACCCAGAAAACTTCTAACTTCAGTTACTGACTTCGGTGAACTCCAATTCAAAATGGCCTCAACTTTACTCGGATCAACTCTAATGCCATCTACTGAAACTACATGACAGAGAAAAGTCACTTGATCAAGCCAAAACTCACACTTCGACAGCTTAGCATACAATTGCTTCTCTCTCAAGGTCTGCAACACAATCCGCAGATGCTTATCATGCTCCTCCTTATTATACGAATACACCAAAATATCATCGATAAAGACCACCACAAACTGATCTAGATAAGGCCTAAACATCCTATTCATCATATCCATGAAAATTGCTGGTGCATTTGTCAATCCAAAAGACATCATGAAGAACTCATAATGCCTATACCTTGTGTGGAAAGTTGTCTTAGGAACATCTTCAGCTCTGACCCTCAACTGATGGTACCCTGATCTCAAATCAATCTTGCAAAACACTGCTGCTCCCTTCAATTGGTCAAAGAGATCATCTATTCTAGGCAAAGGATACTTATTCTTCATATTCACTTTATTCAATTGCCTATAATCAATGCACAATCTCAAAGTTACCATCCTTCTTCTTCATAAATAAAACAGGAGCTCCCCACGGAGACACACTAGGGTGAACAAACCCTTTATCCAACAACTCCTCCAACTGCACCTTCAACTCTCTCAACTCAACAGGTGCCATTCGATAGGGAGTAATAGAGATGGGAGTGGTACCAGGCAGCAAATCAATACCAAACTCAACATCTCTCTCAGGGGGTAACCTTGGCAACTCCTTAAGAAACACATCTGAAAATTCAACAACTATGGGTATAATATCAAGCTGAGAACTCAATACCTTGTTATCTACAACATGAGAAAGATAAGCCTCACATCCCTTCCGGATCAACCTCCTAGCTGCAACAGCTGAAACAAACATGGATGAAAGTTGCCTCTGCTCACTAGATATCATTACACTTCTACCATCACTGGTTCTCAGGGTAACACACTTCTTTTGACAGTCTACCACAGCTCCATGCTTAGACAACTAATCCATACCTAAGATCAAATCATACTCCTTAAAAGGCATTTCAATCAAATCACCAAGAAACTCTTCACCTTGCACCACAACTGAACTATCTCGGTGCACCTTGCTAACAACCACACTATGCCCTAAAGGATTTGTCACCAACACATCAAATCCTAGGGACACAGAATGCAATTCAGTCACAGGCAAGATAGATGCACTTATGTATGAATGAGTAGATCCTGGATCAATCAAAGCAAGAACTGAAATGCCAAATAAAGAAAATGTACCCGCAATAACTGCTGAAGCATCCGGCTGCCTCTGCATCACATACACTCGCTGAGATGATCCAGCCTCATCTGGCTTACTTCCTCCAGATGTAGAGCCTCCTCTTTGACTGATCCTAGGTCGACCACCTCTACTGAAACCTCTGCCCCCTTGACCTCCTCTACTAACACTAGGTCGAGAAGCTGCAGTATCAATCTGTCTATCCTCCTGTAGCTCAGGGCAATCTTTGACGAAATGAGCTGGTGACCCACATCTAAAACATACTCCGGATCCACCCGTCTTCTAGGAAGCACCCCCATGTGCCCTACTACAATGAACACATGTAGATGGAATGGATCTCTGAACCATTGGAGTCGGAGCGCTCGCTACAGAAACTGTAGGTCTCGGTCTATGCCTCTGATACTGAACTGACCTACCAGACTGCCTCTGGCTCATATTGATCCTCGGAACAAAACTTCCTCGACCTCTCTTCATAGATGAAGACCCTACCTCAAACTGGGGTCTCCTAACTCTAGTCTCCTCCTCAGTAGCAACTGCTGCAATATCCAGTGCTCTCTCAACACTTCTATCTGCTGCAACCAATTGAGAAAAATCTTGATACCAAGAACCAGCAACAATACACATAATAGAGGGCCTCAATCCCTCCTCAAATCTCCTGCACCGGTCAATCTCATATGAAATAATTCCACTTGCATATTGACCTAAGTCCATACTCTGTCACTGTCCGGTTATCTTGTCTCAAATTCAAAAACTCCATTTTCTTAGCATCCTTATACTCTCTCGGAGTATATTTCTGCTCAAACTCCAGCAGAAAATCACTATAAGACAAGGTCAGTGGATCATCCATCGCAAGAGGAACCATCTTCCACCAATCATAAGCATCTTTTTGCATAAGGGATTTAGCATAATCAAACTTCTCTTCAGGAGTGGCTTGCAACTGGATGAATACCTCTGAACTCTATCCAACCACTATTCAGCTACTGCAGGATCTGTAGTGACAAAGAAATCCTCAGCCCCATACTTCCTCAATTTATCATAATGTCTTACTGGCACTTGCGACTGTGGCGGCGGCGGCTGCATTGGAGCTTGCCTCAATAATTCTACCACATGCCGTAACCAAACTGGAGGAATCTCACCAGTAGCTTGCCTTTCTGGTATAGGAACATGTGCCTCTCTAGCTCTCTCAACCCTAGCTCCAGCTCTACCCTCTTCAGGAGCTACACTCTCAGCACTACCCTCTATGGACTGACGTGACTGAGATGCCATCACTACCTATATATGCAAATACAGCATAATACCCCATTAAAGATCAGAAACTACCAGTTCCAAAGTATGTATCTTATTCAAAAACCATATATGTATCTTATTCAAAAACAATATTTTTTTTAAATCAAAATTTTCTTTTTCTTACAAATCACCTAGGTTGAGAATCTCAAACCTAGGCTCTGATACCAAAACAGTTGTAACACCCCTATACCCCATACACGTACACTACATTCAACCACATCTATAATATATGTATACCGGATACAGGAATGCCAAGGTCTATTTTAAAGTAAACCAATCTTTCTATTATCAATATAAGCAAACTTAAAACATTTAAGATATATTATAAAACATAATAGATAAAATATTTATTTATTAAGCAGCGGAAAATGTAGTGCAATATACATATGTATATACATAAAAATCCATAATTACAAAAATATAGAATTATACATGCTTGGCCTTTCGTCTCTAATCTTGAAGTCCACAACAATCAACACTTCACAAGGATCACAAGCCTAGACTCGACTCGGTCTAGCTGAACTCTCCGGTTCTACCCTGACACCTAAGCGATGAACCACAATCGCGATAAGCATACGGCTTAGTGGTACAAACCATAATAACAATATGCTTTAATGTAATGCCAATGTCATACATTCAAATATTATAAACAATCCATAAGGATATCATATTTCAAAACCTTACATTAAATCTTATTATTCGTTTGTTTCATCATTCATGATTCACATTTAAAGAAAGATAAGCATGGGCCCAAAAGAAACTAATATATCATTCAACTTTCAGCGTTAATGTTTATGTTCAATTTTCACATTTACCATCCCAACTAGGCTTCAAGGATTAGGCCCAACCAAGCTTCAAGGGGAGTGAAGCATGCTAGGCATCAACCCAAGTTGGCTTCAAGGACCAAACCCATCCCAGCTTCAAGGGTTTGTAACATCCCAACTAGGCTTCAAGGACTAGACCCAACCAAGCTTCAAGGGGAGTTAAGCATGCTAAACTTCAACCCAACTTGGCTTCAAGGAACAAGCCCAACCCAGCTTCAAGGGATTGTTACTATTAGGCATGCCACCATCAACAAAACTCTGCAAAGTGAATAACACATTAGGCACACAATTCTTCCATTATTTTATTATCAAGTCCATTCTCATTTCTTCATAATCATCTAGGCAACCATGCACCAATTATTTCATTTGCATCATTATAGCCAACGACAATGGCTTCACATCTCATCATTAGAGTATATATAACCAATTGCATTGGACATACATTTTGAATGATCATCATATCTTTCACATTATGCAATTCATAGCATTAATCAAATGTATCAAAAATGTAATAGATTACTTAACACGTTTACAACCAAATGTGTTAAGTCCCAATGTCATATAAATATATGCAACCATATAGATTTGTACTTACCTCAAGAGCAACTCACACCACACCAAACTCCTCTTCCAAGAATCCTCTCAACACTTGAATTAGGTCAACTCAATCTCTTCAAAACCTAATCCAAAAGGGATGATACACACTCACTTAGAGATGCACATGAGATAATATGGATAAGAACAAACTAGGGCAAACTCTACACATGACACGCTCAACATCACGGGCGTGTCCCTGACTGTGCCCTAAACTCACAACACAGAAGCTTTGACACGCTCAGTGACATGGGCGTGTCACTAGCCGTGTAAATCCTCTCTCAACACAGTGGCTATGACATGCTCAGTGACATGGGCGTGTCACTGGACATGTCAATCCACCAACAACACAGTAGCTATGACATGCTCAGTGACATGGGCATGTCACTGGCCGTGTCAATGCTACTACAACACAGAAGCTGTGACATGCTCAATGACATGGGCGTGTCACCCATCCAGAAAATAGAACCATTGACACACCCAAAGACTTGGCCGTGCTCATGGGCGTTTCAAGCCAAAAATCCTGATTCCGGCAACAACAACACCACATCCAACAAACCTCTTTCTTTTACCATCTTCCACTCCAAACAAACTCAACCAAACACATCAATAAACCATAATAAACTTGCAAAAACACCAAAACAACTCAATACAAACATCAAACACCAATCAAAACCATCACATACACAAAACACAACACTTGCTCTTCCAACACCAAACTTAACCTTTCCTTCAAACCAATCCCAAAATCAACAGCAATAAGATCAAACACTCTCAAATACACCAAAATCAAATATATACATACCATCAACAATCAAACACCAAACTCAAAACACAAACTTAAAAGAAAACCAAGGAATCAAGTGGAAAACTTACCAAAAGTGATGAAAACCCTTAGAATTCCAACTTGATCACTTGAAACACCCTTCAATCTTAAGTTTGGATGAGCAAAATCTTTCTTTCCTCTTTTCTATGGTGATAGCCGGGCAACAAAGAAAGAAGAAGAAGATGATGAAGAAAGAAGAGCAAAGTCAACTACTCACAATCACTCTTAACCATACAATTCTCTCTTTAAATCTCCACCAAGCAATTTTAATAATATAATATTCATAAATATCCACCTCCACTTAACTCAAATTTCCATTTTAATTAATTCAAATAAAATTAAATATTTCTTTTGACCTTAATTAAATGTTGACCTGTATATGTTATATATATCTCTATATATAAAACATATACACACTCCTCTTTCCTTTCTTATCTTCCCACTTAAACATATATATAATTACATACTTTATATCATTTAATCCAATTTAAACAACAATTATTCCAAAAATTTTAGGCTATAGTTTGGGATATTACAAAACCCTAATTCATTTCTTTTGTTTCCAAAAACCTTAAATCATTTTTTCTATTTCCAAAAGCTTTAAAAAAAGCCCTAAACAGTTTTCCTCTAACCTTTTTCCAAAATTTCCAAAAATTTTGTTAAATCTCCAAACTTTAACTTACCTTACAGCTTCTAAAAATCACAATTACTTTATAAAACTCTACACTATTTTCTTCAATTCCAAAACCAAAACAGTAAACCCCAAACTAGTTAATCTAAACCCTAAGTTCTCCTAAACCCTAATTCCCTCAAAACTAATATGTAAACCCTAGTTTTCCTAAACCCTAATCCTTAAAACCTTATAAACTTAAACATTCAAACTCCATAAAGTAAATCCAAAACAACAATCCAGTAACCAAAAATTATAAACCTAATGTTTTAAATATTCTAAAACCCTAATTTCATAATGTTACCTCTAAACCCTAATTTGATTCATGAAACCCTAATCCATTTTAATTCTCTTAAAACTTACAGTAGCCTAAACAAATGATAATAATAATACTAAAATCCCAAAACCCTAAATGTTAATTAAAGAACTTTAAGTAGAAACAGTAAACCCTAAATTGTATCTTTACTTGCTTTATTTTATGATTTAATTATGTAGTTCATTATATGCTTTGATTTATTTGCAATGCTTGATTTAATTTATCATGGATGAATGTTTATTATATATTTTTTATGAATGGTTTAATTAGGATGAATGGTTATTTAATTACTTTTATCGATTTATTTTGATTTCCAAATGTTGTAAGATGTATGTTTCCACTTTGTGGGTACCTCATTAATTAAGTTCTATGTAATTTAAATTGCTTTTATATTTTAGACCAATATAAAGGACATGTTTCTACCTTTTGGTGGGTGTCCTATTAGTTTAGACATGAATGATGTAAGGACATGTTTCCATCCTCGGATGGGTGTCCATTTATTTGTTTTGCTTGGATATTGCTTTGATTTTAATATAATGATACTTTATTTTAATTGTTGCATGTAATATGGATAATATTGTTATATTTAAGAATTTTATAATATTAAGACTTGTAAAGGAGGCCGGTTTCAATGAACTGGGCGTTGTGGGGGTGCTGGGCCATTTCTCACCTTCCCCACACCCAACTTTCTGAACCCATTAGGGGGTTGGGGATTCCTTAGGAATCGAGTCATCCACCCCTTTCTTTTTCCCGACCCGTCCGGGTGGCGACTCCATTTTCTCTGGACTTAGGTCCGTGTTCTCTAAGGCCCCGAGCCTAAATAGTGCCGAAGTCACAAGAACCATTCCACTGGGAGTGGGGGCAAAAATCCCCGCTCACACGATTTGAAGCTGCTTTTAACCGATCCTGAATTATCTTCACTTTCTCTTCCATTTCTTTAATTTAATCGGGACCAACCAACTTAACTTCTCCAACTTCATTCCAACATAGAGGCGTCTTGCATTTTCTACCATATAATGCCTCATATGGTGCCATTCTAATACTGGACTGGTGACTGTTGTTATAAGCAAATTCTATCAATGGCAAGAATCTTTCCCAACTCCCAAAGAAATCAATGACAGCTTCTCAACATGTCCTCCAAAATCTATATCACTCTCTCTGACTGCCCATCTGTCTGAGGATGAAAAGTAGTGCTAAAATGCAACTGAGAACCCAAAGCATTATGCAAACTCTTCCAAAATCTTGAAGTAAATCAGGGATCTTGATCACACACCAAAAAAATTGGGACTCCATGTAATCTTACAATCTCATTAATATACAGCTCAGGCAACTTCTCAAGAGAATAGTCCATCCGAACTGGAAGAAAATGAGTTGTCTTCGTCAACCAATCAACTATCACCCAAATGGCATCAAGCTTCTTCTAAGTCAACGGCAAACTAGTCAGAAAATCCATCATTACATGCTCCCATTTCCATTCAGGCACTGTTAAAGGTTGGAGCAACCATGTTGGAACTTGGTGCTCTATTTTTGCTCTCTAACATGTGAGACATTTGGATACAAACTCCGCTATGTCCCTTTTCATACTTGACCACCAATAATGTTGCTTCAAATCATGATACATCTCGGTATTCCCAGGGTGCATAGCAAAAACCGACTGATGTGCTTCCTCCAAAATTATCTTTTTCAGTCTTACATCATTAGGAACACACAATCTATCTTTATACCAAAGGACGCCTTCATCACTCACAAGAAAATCTCGGCTCTCCCCCTTTTTGCGATCTGATACCACTTTCTAAATTTTCTCATCTGCCAACTAAGCCTATTTAATCTAATCCAACAACACCGATCTTAATTGCAATTGAGCCAACAAAGCACCATCATCACATGATTCAAAACTAGCATGCAACGCTCTCAACTCAACAAGCAACAAGAGCGAATAAATAGCCAAACCTGCCAAAGACTTCCGACTCAAGGCATCAGAAACTACATTTGCCTTACCAGGATGATAATCAATCAAATAATTGTAGTCTTTGATCAATTCCAACCACCGTCTCTGCCGAAGATTCAGCTCTCTCTGAACCCCCAAGTATTTCAAATTCTTATGATCTGTATAGATGAAACACTTCTCCCCATAAAGATAATGTCGCCAAATCTTTAAAGCAAAAACTATGGCTACTAATTCCAAATCATGCGTCGGATAATTAAGCTCATGCGGCTTCAACTGTCTAGAAGCATAAGCTATGACTCTACCCTCTTGCATCAAAACACAACCTAAACCATTATGTAAAGCATCATTGTAAATCACATATGGTTTATCTTCCACAGGCAAAGTAAGAACAAGAGCTTGAGTCAACATCTCTTTCAACTGCTCAAAGCTTGCTTGACAATGATCTGTCCACACAAATCTAACTCCCTTCCAAAGCAATCTGGTGAGTGGAGTAGCTATCAAAGAAAAACCTTTCACAAACCGTCGATAATAGCCTGCCAAACCCAGAAAACTTCTAACTTCAGTTACTGTCTTCGGTGGACTCCAATTCAAAATAGCTTCAACTTTACTCGGATCAACTCTTATACCATCTGTTGAAACCACATGACCGAGAAATGTTACTTAATCAAGCCAAAACTCACACTTAGACAGCTTTGCATACAACTGCTTCTCTCTCAAAGTCTGTAATACAATCCGCAAATGCTTATCATGATCCTCCTCATTATGCGATTACACCAAAATATCATCAATAAAAACCACCACAAACTGATCTAGATAGGATCTAAACACCTAGTTAATCAAATCCATAAAAATTTCAGGTGCATTCGTCAACCCAAAAGGCATCACAAAAAACTCATAATGTGTAACACCTCTATACCCTGTATACGTACCAAGCATGCTTAAACAATCGTAATATACGTATACTGAATATAGAAAATGCCACGGTTTAAAAAGACACAACAAATATCTTTATAAATAAGTGAAACCAATCTCAAACAAATAAAAGAAATCCAAAAGACACTATATATAAAATGTTTAATAATTCACAGTGGAAGTTATTACAAATATTTTATAAATCAAAGTTTACAAAACATAGAATATATACATGATTGGCAGCTCTTCTCTGATCTTTAAGTCCCAAAAGAAAAATCCTCAATGTCTAGTCTCACTTGGTCTCGAGGAGCTCTCAGGTTCAACTCTGTCACCTGCACGATCAAACACTATCGCGCTAAGCCATCGGCTTAGTAGTACAAAATATACCAACATTATACTTTAAGGCAAAGTAATGTTACACATCTAAATCATAAAGTTAACAACATAAGTGAAAAGCTAACATCACACCTTTATATTTCATAAACCATACACATAGAAGCACATCACATTATCACATCATACTACATTCAATGTCATAAAATTATACATATTACATCTTCATAGTTTCATTGATTTTACCATTCAAGAATCACATTATATACAAAGACAAGCATGGGCCCAAAACACTCTAATATGCCATTCAATTTTCAGAGTTAGTGCTTTGGTTTTATTATCACATTTATCATTATCATAAACCCAACTAGGCTTCAAGGATTAGGTTCAACCAAGCTTCAAGGGGAACAAAGCATGCTAAGTATCAACCCAACTTGGCTTCAAGAACCAACCCAACCTAGCTTCAAGGGTTGTAACATCTCAATTAGGCTTCAAGGATCAAATCCAACCTAACTTTAAGAGAATGTTACCAATAGGCATGCCACCAACAACAAAACTCTGAAAATGAATAACACATTAGACACACAATTCATTTATTATCTCATTCTCAATTCTCATCATCAATTAGGCAAACATGCCTTATGTTCTTTCAATGGAATCATCATAGCCAAATCACAATGGCCTCATATCATTTCATATCTCCATTCATATTATACATATAACCTCATTAATATAGCATTTCAAAGTACATTATTCATATACACATTACCATTCACAAGATTCACAATGCATAATACATAACCTTGTTCATATAGTATCATATGCATTATCAAATGTAAGTTCAAACTCAACCATGTAAGAAGAGCAAGGAAAAATCACAGTGGCCAACACACTCAAGGGACACGGCCAAGCTTGTGGCCGTGTCTCTCAACCAAAAGCAACAGAAGCAAACATGGGCAAGGGACACGGCCGTGTCTTCTCCAAAATTTATCCAACACGGCCAAATTTCCATAGACTTGGCCGTGTCTCTCAAAAATTCTTTAGCTTGGCCGTGTCTCTTCCTTGTTTTAGCCGTGTCTCTTATGAACAAAAACCCTAACCATAGCCAACACTCTTTTGGTTGAAATTAAACACATTATGCACAACATAAACTCATTCAAATGGATATAATCATAGTCATTAACACTTATTTTGCATGTTTAACACAATATTCACATTAACCATACATATAATCATTTACCACTTCAAAACCCTAAAACCAACTTCACTCTTGATCTTTCACCATCAACATCCACTTAACTCACCATCTTCAAAACAAAACCAACACCAATTCAATTTCTTTTAACTTACAATCAATTTCAACACTTGTAAACACATCTCAAACGCACCAAATCATAATATCAACAAATTATAACTCATCTTATACACAACTTCAAAATAACAAAAGGAATCAAGAGAGTACTTACCTTAAATGAAGAAATTTCACAAATCTCCAACCAAAACCTTTGATTCCTCCTTCAATTTGATTCAAACATTAAGAACACCTCTCTTGCTCTCTCTTTTCTTGGATAGCCGGCACACAAATGAGAAGAAAAGAAAAATAAACACAAGTCAAACTTCTCTTCTTCTTTAAATCTCCACCAAGCAATTCTAACAAAGCAATTACCTAAATGCCCTCATCCAATTAACTTAACCTTTGTCACTTATATGCCCATTTAAGTAATTTCACATATCACAAATAAATATCCTCTTCCATTGACCATCCCTTTTGACTAATGTATATGTTATATATATAACCATATACCCAACATATACACTTTCTCTCTACACATTACTTTCCTTTTTAAACAATACATAAACATTCTCTTTTCAATTTTTTTTTCTTTCAAATCAACATATACATTCAATCCAATTAAAACAACAATAATATTCAAAACTTCTAGGGCATACATTGGGATATTACATAATGCCCATACCATGTGCGAAAAGTTGTCTTAGACACATCTTCAGCTCTGGCCCTCAATTGATGGTACCCTGATCTCAAATAAATCTTAGAGAATACTGCTGCTCCCTTCAATTGATCAAAAAGATCATCTATCCTAGGCAAAGGATACTTATTCGTGATAGTCACCTTATTCAACTGCCTATAATCGATGCACAATCTCAAAGTACTATCCTTCTTCTTTACAAACAAAACAGGCGCTCCCCATGGAGACACACTAGGGAGAAAAAACCCTTTATCCAATAACTCCTGTAACTGCACCTTCAATTCTCTCAACTCAGCAGGTGTCATTCGATAGGGAGTAATAGAGATAGGAGTGGTACCAGGCAACAAATCGATACCAAACTCAACCTCTCTCTCAGGGGGTATCCCTGGCAACTCCTCAGGAAAAATATCTAGAAATTCAGTAACTGTGGGTATACTATCAACTTGAGAACCCACTACCTCGGTATCTACAACATGAGCAACATAAGCCTCACATCCTTTTCGAATAACCTCCTAGCTGCAACAGTTGAAACAAACATGGATGCAAGTTGTTTCTGCTCACTAGATACCATAACACTTTTACCATCACCAGTTCTCAAGGTAACACACTTATTTTGACAATCTACCATAGCCCCATGCTTGGATAACCAATCCATGCCTAAGATCAAATCATACTCTTTAAAAGGCATTTCAATCAAATCACCCAAGAACTCCTCATCTTGCACCACAACTAAACTATCACGATGCACCCTGCTAACTACCACACTATGCCCCAAAGGATTTGTCACCAAAACATCAAATCCTAAAGACTCAGAATGCAATTCAGATACAGGCAAGATAGATGCACTTATGTATGAATGCGTAGATCCTGGATCAATTAGAGCAAGAACTAAAATGCCAAATAAAGAAAATGTACCTGCAATGATGGCTGAAGCATTCGACTGCCTCTGTATCACATACACTCGCTGAGATGACCTAGCCTCATCTGGCCTACTGCCTCCGGATGTAGAGCCTCCTCTCTGACTAATCCTAGGTCGACCACCTCTAGTGAAACCTCTGCCCCCTCAACCTCCTCTGCTGACACTGGGTCGAGAAGCTGCAGTATCAGTCTGTCTATCATCCAATAGCTCAGGGAAAGCTTTGATGAAATGATCCGATGACCCACATCTAAAACACACTCCTAGTCCACCCGTCTTCAAGCAAGCACCCCCATGTGCCCTACCACAATGAACACATGTAGGTGGAATAGACCTATGAACCACTGGAGTTGGAGCACTAGCTACAGAAACTGTAGGTCTCGGTCTCTGCCTCTAATACTGAACTAACCTACCAGACTGCCTCTGGCTCCTACTGACCCTGGAAAATTGCTTCCTCTGCCTCTCTTCATAGATGAAGACCCTGCCTCAAATTGGGGTCTCATAACTCTGGTCTCCTCCTCAATAGCAATTGCTACAATACCCTGTGCTCTCACAACATTTCTGGCAGCTGCAACCAACTGAGAAAAATCTTGGTATCGAGAACCAGCAACAATACACATAATAGAGGGTCTCAACCCCTCCTCAAATCTCCTACACCGGTCAATCTCATCTGAAATAATCCCACCGGCATAGTAACTCAACAGGATGAACTCTATCTCATACTCTGTCACAGTCCGGTTATCTTGTCTCAAATTCAGAAAGTTCATCTTCTTCTCATCCTTATACTCCCTCGGAGAATACTTCTGCTCAAACTCCCGCATAAAATCACCATAAGTCAAGGTCGGTGGATCATCCATCGCATGTGGAACTGTCTTCCACCAATCATACACATCTCTCTGCAGAAAGGATCTAGCATAATCAAATTTCTCTTCAGAAGTAGCTTGCAGCTGAATAAATAGCCTCTGAACTCTATCCAACCACTGTTCAGCTACTGCAGGATCTGTAGTGCCAAAGAAATCTTCAGCCCCAAATTTCCTCAATTTATCATAATGCCATACCGGTACCTGTGGCTGTGGTTGTGGTGGCGGCTGCTGCACTGGAGCCTGCCTCAACAATTCTACCTTATTTCGTAACTAAACCAGCGGAATCTCATCAAGTGCTGGTCTCTCTGGCATAGGAGCAGGGCCTCACCAGCTCTCTCAACCCTAGCTCCATCTCTACCCTCATCAGGAGCTACACTCGCAGTGTTACCTTTTATGGACTGACGTGATAGAGACGCCGTCACTACCTATATCTGTAAACACAATAGAAAATACCTCATCAAAGATCAGAAACTGCCAGTGCCAATGCATGTATCTTATTTAAAAATCATGTTTTAAAAATCTAAATTTTATTTTTCTTACAATTTACCTAGGTTGAGAACCTCAAACCTAGGCTCTGATACCAAAACAATTGTAACACCCCTATACCCCATATACGTACACCACATAAACTCTCAATATGTAATACACGTATGCCGAATACAAGAATGTCACAGTCTATTTGAAACAAACCAATCTTTCTATTTAACAATACGAGAAAACTTAAAACATTTAAGTTATATTATAAAACATAATAGATAAAACATTTGCTTATTAAGCAGCAAAAAATGTAGCGGAATATACATATGTCTACATCAAAATCAATATTTACAAAAATATAGAGTTTATACATGCTTGGTAGTTCGTCTCTGATCTTGAAGTCCAACAATCAACACTTCACAAGGGATGTCAAGCCTATACTCGACTTGGTCTAGCTGAACTCTTCGGCTCAACCGGATCTACCCTATCACCTACGCGATAAATCACAATCGTGCTAAGCCAACAGCTTAGTGGTAATAACCATGATAACAATATGATTTATATGTAATGCCAATGTCAAACTTTTAAGGATTATAAACAATATACAAGAATATAATATTTCATAACATTAAATCTCTTTACATTGTTAATTTGTACCATCATTTATAATTCATATTAAAGCAAAGACAAGCATGAGCCCAAAAGAAACTAATATGTCATTCAAATTCAAGAGTTAATGTTTAGGTCCCATAATCACATTTATCAAGCCTGTAGGCAAATCATTATCACAATGAGAAACATCTCATATGTAACATCCCAACTAGGCTTCAAGTACTAGGCCCAACCAAGCTTCAAGGGCAGCATAGCATCAACCCAACCTGGCTTCAAGGACCAAACCCAACCCAACTTCAAGGGAGTGTTACTTTTAGGCATGCCACCAATAACAAAACTCTGAAAATTGAATAATATACTAGGCACACAATTCTTTCATTATTTCATTATCAATTCCATTCTCATTTTCTCATAATCATTTAGGCACAATGCCTCAATATTTCATTTACATCATTATAGCCAACATCAATGGCTTCACATTTCATCATTTGAGAGCACATCATAACTTACATTGTTCATATATTCACATAATGCACATAATACAAATCATTGCACCATTCTCATATATCAACAATATAATAGATAACCTAACACATTTTCCTACCAAATGTGTTAAATTCCAAAATCTTGTAAATGTATTCAATAATGTAGAGTTTGTACTTACCTCTAAGAGCAACTAACACAAATCTATCAACCACCTCTTCCAAGAATCCTTCAACACTTGGATTGGTTACCTCAAATCTCTTCAAAACCTAATCCAAATGTGATTATACACACTCACTTAGTGATACACATAAGAAAATAAGGACAAGACCTAACTAGGGCAACATCTACACATGACACACTCAAAAACACGGGCGTGTCCCTAACCGTGCCCTAAACCAACAACACAGAAGCTTTGACACGCTCAGTGACATGGGCGTGTCACTGCACGTGTCAATTCTCCTCCAACAAAGTAGCTATGACACGCTCAGTGACATGGGCGTGTCACTGGACGTGTCAATACTACTCCAACACAGTAGCTATGACACACTCAGTGACTTGGGCGTGTCACCCATACTAAAAAAAGAACCAACGACACGCCCAAAGACATGGCCGTGCTACTGGGCGTTTCAGGCCAAAAACCTGAAATCGATATCAAAACACCACATCCAACAAACATCTTTCTTAAACCCTTTTTCCACTCCAAACAAACTTAACCAAAACTATCAATAACCCATAATAAACTTGCATAACATCAAAACAACTCAATTTCATGCATCAAACACAAATCACAACCATACATCACAACTCAAACTCACAACACCCACAACTCTTACTTTCTTCACCAAACCTAACATTTTCTTCAATCCAACCCCAAAATCACAGTTAATAAGACCAAACACTCTCAAACATACCAAATCAACCAAAAACACATCTATAACAACCATACTTCAAACTCAAATACACAAACTCCAAAAGAACACAAAGAAACAAGTTGGAAACTTACCAAAAGTGAAGAAAATCCTTAGCACTTCAACTTGATCACTTAAAACACCCTTCAATCTTGAGTGAGAAATCAACAAAATCTCTCTTTTCTTCTTACAAAAGTGATGGTCGGCTAACCAAGAAGAAAGAAGAAGAAGATGATGATGAATAATAAAGTCAACCTCTTTTAACCACAAACCTCCCTCTTTAATCTCAACCAAGCAATTAATATATTAAAATAATACAAATATCATCTTCCACTTAATTTAATTTCTATTTTAAATATCTCATTTGACCATCACACTCGTTGACTTGTATATGTTGTATATATCTCTATATATACAACATATACACACTCCTTTAATCTTCTCACTTAATATCATTTAATCCAATTACAATAATTAACATTTCCAAAATTTTAGGGTATAGTTTGGGATATTACAGGTATTAATGGTGTCCGTCTAAAAATAAGATGGTAAATCATATTTATTGAGCATTATTCTAGCCATTTTAACCAAGATTCTATTTTTTCTTTCAACCACACCATTTTGTTGTGGTGTTCTCAGAGCCGAAAAGTTATATGATATACCAAATTCATTACAAAAGTTTTCAAAATTTTCATTTTTAAACTCTTTGCCATGATCATTTCTAATAGATGTGATCACGTAGCCTTTTTCATTTTGAACTCTTTTTGCAAATATTTTCAAATGATTAAAAGCTTCGTTCTTTTGAGCTAAAAAATTAACCCATATAAATTTAGAGTAATCATTAACAAGAACAAATGCATATAACTTGCCACCTAGGCTAGCAACTCTATTTGGTCCAAATAAATCTAAGTGAATGAAGTCAAAGGGTCTGGAAGTGCTTACAACATTTTTAGACTTAAATGAACTTTTATGTTGCTTACCAAGTTGACAAGGTTCGCATGTTTTATCTTTGATAAATTTATCTTTGGGGAGACCATCAACTAGTTCTTCATTGTCAATGCCTTTCAAATGATCCATACTAGTATGGCATGGCCTTCTATGTCATAACCAAGCTTCATTATTAATGGAAATCAAACATTCAAATGCATCGTTGGAATGTATGTCAATTTTATATGTGTTGCTAATTCTAGCTTCTTTGAATGCAATTTCACCATTTAAATTAGTAACCTTGCATTCTTTGGAATCAAAATTTACATCATATCCTTTATCACACAATTGAGTAATACTAAGTAAATTATGCTTCAATCCATCAACAAGCTATCCATTTTCAATCAAATTTTTACCAAGTATGGCAATGGAACCACTACTAATGATTTTACCTTTAGCAATGTTTCCATAGGTAACACTACCTCCAAGCTTGTAAGTAAGACTTGTAAAGAGCTTTGCATTCTCTGTCATATGTTTTGAGCATCCACTATCCATAAGCCATGTGCTTTCATTGATAATAGATTTTAGATATACCTACAAGATTGTTCACTTTCTTTCACTACAAGATTTTTGCTAAATTGTGATGGAAAATTTTGTTGTAATTTCGTTACTAATATAATTTGTAATGGATTTTTGACAAAAAATTTTCCTTCATTGAAAACTTGGTCACAAATGTTAATGATGCAAAACATATAACTGTTACTATATTAACGACGGAATTGTAATGGAAAATTAGTTACAAATGGAAATGAAAAAATGGCCCCATTACAAAGAAAATGGATCAAAACAAAGACAATTCGTAGTTATTAATGGCAAATTTGTAACAAGTTTGAGTCGCTAATTGTAACGGATTTAGAGTGAGTTTTTTGTCTCTATCGACAACACTGTAGTCACCATTATTTTCTGTTGCAATTTGTGACACATTGAGAACAAAATTTTGGTTCCAAATTGTAACAAAATAACGAGAATTTTATTTGTTTGCAATTGTTACGAATTATTTTTGTTAAAAATTCAAAATAAATTGAAACAGTTTTATGGCGAAAATATAGTTGTAAAGAACATCAAATTTGTAACAATTTGCTTTCCATAGCCAATAGCGGCGAATCTGTAACAAATTTCCGTAGCAAATTATAACAAATTCTATAGAAAATTTGTTATAAATCCATTACAAAATGGTGACAATATTAAATCTAATAATTATTTTTATTTTATATAATTATTATTTTATAACTAAGAAATTATTCGTTTAAAATATTCACAAAATAGAAGTTTCAACATTAATAAACTATAATATAAAATTTGATAGAATTCAAAATATACCAATCCATAACATATATATATAATATGAAGATTAAGCTAAAAATCCTAAATTTTTAATAATTTATTAAAAGTCAATCCATAGTATTCAGATTAGCCCAAAAATCCTTAATAGATGAAATATTAAGATTTAACTAAAACTCCTATAAAAAAAACTCTATAATCCAATAGAATCACTTGCTCTAGAAGATGAAGATGAACCATTAAATTTTCTCACCATCTGTCTCTCCATCATCTGGCACCACTCATTTTACATTCGACTAAACTCCTCACGCTCTTGTTTAAATAATCGGCAATCCTCCTCAATCTGTTGAAGAACATTACCTACTTGTGCTTGTACTTGGGCTTCTACCATCTCCCGAATAACTTCATTTGCTGGTTGAGCAAAACCTCTCATCAGTGATGTTGCCAAGCTAGTGAAAAAATTAGGATAATAGGTCAAAGCCTGAGAACCTAACCCATATATTCGTCTTCTGTTTTGCCCTCCAACTACCTCTAAATATACAACATTTATATTGACACTTGATGGCTCTGATGAACCCTCTACTTCCTGCTGAGAAGCTGCATCCATTAGATTCTCAACTCAATCATGTATTATACAGTACATAAATTAATTAAAAATGGAAAATAATTAAGCAATAATAAAAATAAATTAATGACATATATGGAAATATTTTAATTTCAGAGACTTTACATGTACTGCTTGGGCTTGACCATCAACTAAACTTCCATCCTTCTTTGTATGCAATTTCTTAAATAGCTCCCATGAAGTTGGAGCTCTATGCAACTCCTTAGTCTAAAACATATTTATTATTATCAATTATATAAATAAAATTATTAAATAATTTATAAATTTAAACATTTTGAAAAAAATAATTAATTACCATATGTAAAGCATACTCCACGGTAGATTTAGAACCGCCTGTATGTCGCGCTACTCCAGTCCCAACTCCACCAGTCTCACTTCTACTATTCCTCGATGCAGTACGACATTTAAGCTACGCTTCAGATCTCCATCGTGCTTGCCAGCTTTCCCATACATGTTCAAGAACACAAGTAGGTATTCGTCCTACCTTCCTCCATTTACATAAAGTCTTGTTGTACTGATTACCTGCAATCTTGCTCCAAACTGTCTTAAATACTCCATCATCTCCTTCATTCCACCGATAGTTTTTCTGAAAAATTAAATATATATATATATAATATAATTTAAGTAATAAATTAATAAGATATATATATTAAAAAAATAAAAATATACCATAAACAGCTGCCAGTAAAAATTCTTGGTCGCTGAAGAGACTTCTTTCCACGAGTATCCAGTTGGATCTTGTCTCTACCTAAAAATATCAGTGATGCAAACTGACACTGAATGGCCTTTAGGAATGAACCTATTACAATTGCCAATCAATTAAAACATATTACAATCACATATTACATACATTCATCGATCAATTAAAACATATTATAATTACATATTACAAATAATATATCCACAAAAAGTTACCTTCCACTAAAAACTCGAATTGCAGTCTTATTTGTGGTATTTGAACCAGCTACAGAACCAGTAGATGGCTCGATATATGAAGCTTCAGTTGGTTCAGTATTGTCTGGTTGACTCAATGATGGTGGAGTATTGTTCTGCTCCATAGCTATACAAATTGAAAATACACAATTAAAAACAAAATGTTGTTACTGCCCCACTGCAACCATGGGTTTGTAAGCTCATGGATCTTTAAATGAATAATATTAATATCACAAACTGATTCAATAATGATATATCAATGATCTACCCTTGTTTTCAGATTTAAGATTAATAAAATCTTTTTAAGATAGTTTCTATTCCATATAGTTAAAACTTAAAACTTCATTCATGCTCATGAGGAACAAAATAGAGGAAAAATAAAACAGAGACAGCTTATTTTATTTCATTGCTAGATTACTTGAGATTATAGTGGTTCAAATGATAATATATTGGTTTATCAAAATATAACACAGGCTACACTCACAGACTATAAAGATATTTAAAAAGCATAATCAATTTAAATTATACCAATAAATCCCAAGCCAAAGTGCCAAAGTGCTTTAGTTATTTCATGCAAATTCTAATGAAATGAACATTACGGCTTACTCTTATTTAATTTTCACTTCTAGTGTACATTCTTAAATGCATAAAGATCATATTTAGATTCTCCTCTTGCTGTTATTTAATCAGTATATGTCGGGTTGTTGAAGAATTTCAAAAGAAAATACTAATCCAACTTAGATGCAGATTTGTTCTTACCTTTTAATTTCTTTTTCCTAAGTTCATTTCAACACATTGACTTTTGGGCAAAAGAAAAAAGGAAACCATTTTCAATCCCTTCATTAAACCATATCCAACCATTTTTAAAGAATTTTTATCTATACTTAAAGCCACTGCCAAAATATGGAGAAATGATTCAAGATTTAGACTTCAATATTGGAACAACATTGGAACTGAGCAACTGCAGTAGCGGCTGCTGCTTATGAAATTTCATTCTTGTCTCAATAAATTTCAACAATAATTAGTCCTATTAAGAATTAAGAATTAAGATGTAAATTGAAATTAAAAGTGTAGTTTAGGAAACAGAGAGGACTGTTATCTAAATAATTATTCTTGGACATAAACTAGAATTAAATCTATTAAATGAGTTAAACAAAACATAGAACATGGGAAAGTCATAGCATCTTGTAGAAGACAAACATAAACGGAAAGGCAAATGAAAGTACAAGAAGAAAATTTTTGCTTTGGTATATATTATCAATCTTCTTCATCTTCCCCTTCTCCTTCTTCATCTTCTTCTTCTACTTCTTCATCATTAGAACTTGATTCATTTAATTCATTCGTCATGTCAATTAAAGATTATGCGTTATCAGTTAATGGTTGAGGATTTTCATCAATGTCTGTATCTTTGTCAATCCCTTCAATTCCATCCTCTTGGAATGCATAAATTTATTTTCACTTTAGTTCAAATGTCATAAAAATTATACTTTGTGAAGATTTAAGTAGTTGATAGCTTGACTTGACTTGAGTGATCTGTTACTTTTTTTCTGTTGTCTTTTTTTTCTGGGTATATATTTTTAGTGATTACTAGTATATATATATAAAAATATATATTTTGTTACTTTTAGTGATTGCTAATATTTATGAGAGGGCATTAAAGAAACTTAAAGGAGTTTGTCTTTAGTTGCCTATCCTTGATATGCATAACAATAAAATCATTATAAGGCACTAATGATTTTAAAAACTTGATTAATACATTGCTAAAAATTATTGACCTTTTATGAATAAAACAAAGTGACAAGAATATCACAAGCACTTTAATAAACATATAATTAACAAATCACAACATCAAATCACATTCATCGCTTAAAACACTCCCAGTATTTTCACCTTATACCCACAACTCCATCAAGTAACAATTAATCCCAAGCGCTTCAAATAAATATATAGCAATAACTTACTATAAAATAAAATTGCAAAAATTTAAAAGATATGAATTATGTATTAAAACTTACAAGTGGATATGCAATACTTGTGAAGTTATATAAAAATGCCACACAGGTCACTCAGGTCTTAGTCAAATAAGCTTTTGTTTGACAGACTTAATGTGAGTGTAAGTAGGAATATGATGCCCGGCTATGTCTCGATCTATCCCAGGCATATCCTCATAAGACCAGGCAAACACTTCTTCATATTTTTTGAATATTTTTTTAAATCTCTCTCTCTCATTAGGAGTAAGGTCGGATGCTATGCTAATATTTTTAGGATTTTCAATTGTTCCCAAATTTAATGATTGTGTGTTAACAGAATTAATATTAAAGATGCTCATGTAACTACCATTTGAATGTATGCAACCATCAGGAGAAACATCACACAAGTAAGCAAAATTAGACTTTATTGCATTCATTTTGGAAAAGAAAACATCATCATCCTCATACAAAGTAGACAAATTAAAATCAAAATCAAAATCATTGTGCTCAGAATCATAAAGCAGGATGTCTTCAAACTTTTCTTCAACCAGGGTAGCAATCTCTTCCGGAGTCTTCTCAGCTTTCAGGGCAGCATCATTCTTCTCTTTGTTGATTGATAGGGTGAGCTCTTTCTTCACTTGCTCCACTAGCTCAGCAACATCTTCAAAAATTTCAAAACCGGGGATTAACTTACCCATGAACATGATTGGCTCGAGCTTTCCTTGGAGTGGTCCCATATCTGGGGCTTTGACAAAAATCTCTTCGAGCGGTGGGAAGCTCATCTTTTCATTCTTTGGCTGAACATCATTGGCTTCATCATATCCCAACCCCTTCTTGGAAGCTTGAGTTCTAAAATCTGGCAACTTTGTTAAACCGGCCTTACCCTTTCTAAGACCAGCTCCAGGAAGGTAGTTCATGTTCTTCATCATATTCAAGACTTTGGAGTCCACTGCTTCATCATCAGAAATTACAGCTACTTGAAAACCATTGAGAGGCCTCTCAACCATTAGAGCGTTAACAATCTCATTATCTTCAGCTTCAATGACCACTGTTTCATTTCCATTGGGGAATTTGATCTTTTGATGAAGGGTGGAAGGAACTCCACCAAGAGGGTGAAACCATGGTCGCCCCAAGAGCAAGGCGAAGGTAACTGGTATATCTAAAACAACAAACTCAACAATAGATTCAATTGGACCAACCTTGATGGCCCCTTTGAAAGTCCCTTCAGCATGCCTCTTAGTGTTTTCATAAGCATGAATTGTCACCTCGGTTGGGTTTAGATCTCTTGTTGACATGGCTAGCTTTGGTAATATCTTAAGTGGACAAACATTTATGGCGGACCCATCATTGACCATTACACATGGAGTCCTCTTCCCCTTGACTTCTATTTTGATAAAGAGAGGGCGGATGTGGTCTCTTCCCTCCTCGGTAAGTCTGCATCAGAAAAAGAAACTGCTCCCATATTAACTTCACTCTTTTCTTGGACCTCTTCACATTTCATTACTTCCCCAATTTTTATGAAGTTGATCAACTCCTCCGATGTTATGGAGGTAGAAATGGGCATGCTAGCTAAGGCTTTGGCCATAGTTTCTCGGTGCTTTTTAGAAGTAGCAAATAAGTCCCAAATGCTAACACTTGCTTGGGTTCTTTTCAATTGCTTGAGTACAACATCATCTTCTTCCACTTCAACTTCCTTCCCCTTATTAGTTTCTATCTCCTTAGGTGGTGGTCTTGCGTAAGGCTTACCGGATCTAGTATTCATCACCTCATCTTCTTCGGGCTCTGACCAAGTCCACTCCTCCTTCTTGGGTATAATATCATCATCACTATCACTTGAATCCCAAAACCCATTGACAACACAAATTGCTACTTCTCCACCCATCATAGCTTGTTCAATTTTGACAAATGCCTCTTCTTCTTTGGTTGCTTTTTCATCCACATCTTGAAAAGAAGACATGACAAAGGCCTCATGCAAACCTCCTCCAATCATAAAGGTTGCCGGTGGTGGTACCCTATTGAATTTTGGTAATGGGTTGTCTTTGGTGTTTGGCTTATTGGGCTCGGGTAGCTTCCCATTATCAATTAGGTTTTGGATCTCGTGTCTCAACCTTACACATCTATCTGTGTCATGCCCTTACATTTGGTGGAATTAACAAAATGCTTTGGTGTCAAAGTTAGGTGGGAGAGGGTTAGGCAAAGCACGTGGATTTAAGGGTTGTAGCAATCCTTTTCTTTGAAGCTTGTTGAGAACCCAAGACATCGGTTTTCCCAATTTCAAAAATTGTCTCCTTGTTCCTTGGTTAGTAGCATTAACACCGACAGCCTTTTGCATGCTTTGGCTACCAGGTTGATAGCTCCCTTTCTCATTCCTTTTTGTTGCAAAGCGGCTCTTCTCCCTTTCCCATTCTTCAATTTGCAAACCAGCTTGAAGAAGGTCTTTGAAATCACGGATGAGTGTATGAGACATCCTCTCACGAAGACTAGGCAACACCCTTCTCACAATCATCCTTATTTGATCGGATTCATCGGGCCTCTTCTTGAGTAAAGCAGCCTTGTTTCTCCATCGCTTCACATAGTCCACAATATTCTCATTTGGCCTTTGCCTTATGGACTCCACTTCCATTAAAGTAACTTCTAACTCAACATTATATCCATATTGTTGGATGAAGGCTTTGTAAAGTAGATCCCAACTCTTTTGTGTTCCATCATCTATGGTATTGAACCAATTTTGGACAACAGGGTCCTATGAGAGCATAAAGTACCTTAGGGTTTGAGCCTTAGTAGCTCGGATAGATTGCATGGCAGTGATATACTGCTTCACATGAAGATGGGGATTTCCGGTGCCATTGTACTTAGCAAAGGAAGGCATCTTGAATTTATAAGGGACCTCTTCATCTTGTTCAAATAATTTGTCGATCTCAGACTTCTCTTTGGTTTTCAGCTTCTTCTCAAATTTCTTTTCTAAATCAGCAATCATCTTTTCAACATCTGATGTCTCGGTCTTTTCAATAGTTGCCTTCTCAACAGCCTTCGGTTCTTTCTTCTTTTCTTGAACCTCTTGGTAGTATTGAGCCCAATCATCATCATCATCAATGATCACCTTTTCATCATAAAAAACCACTTCACTAACTTTAGTCTTCCCTTTGTCCTTTGGTTTTTTAGTGCTAGCAGATTCCTCGGCATGATTCTCTAAGATTGCAGTCAATTGGTTCTTCATGGTCTCAGCTAGGGCCTCTTAGATTTCTTCCATTTTGGCATTGAGGGCCTCATCCACCATCCTTTGAATTTGTTCGGGCTCCATTGTTTTAGGCGAGCAAGTGATTGAGTCATTGCTAGATACTTCGTCTCTGGTGTAGGTCGGATTGTCGTAAGCTTTTGAGCTTTCGTAATCCAAGGTTGTGAGCCAGAGAGGATCAATGATATGAGATGCAAATGTATGCATGTATGCACAATCAACCAATAAACAAGTGCAATTAGGATGATCCTTCCAACCTTATAACATCCACACATGAATGGTGAGTCTCTTTTTCCTAGGTATGTGGTAAACAAAATACCAACACGGGGTATCTTGCTTTCGAATAATTCCCTCGGACATTTCAACCAATAGTTATATTTTCAAAAGTGGAAATCCATCCATGATAATTCCCATTAATTAGGTTTTAATCCATCCAACCAAATAAAGTAGCTTTTATGCTATATTGGATTAAAACTAAATTAAGAGATTTATTATAGATAGATTTCTCACTTGAAAAGAGTAACTAGTGGTTCATGACAAAAACAAGCCCATGGTTAATTTATTCTTAGTGTAAACTAGGCCCACAATTGATTTTTGGTATTTCATAATTGACCTAAATATTTTTGCAAGCTCTTTGTAAGAAAAGGTTGGGTGAAAATAGTTTTGTTTCTAAGCCCATTGATAAAAAGGTTAGAAAAATGGATTTTGGGCTTAGTATTTGGGCCATGGGCCAAAGAATTTTTGATTTGTTTTTAGAAAAGTCTTATATCCAAAGACCATCTTGAAAAATTTTGAAAATAGTTTTGGTTTTTTGAATTTTAAAGACAAATTTATTTTGAGCTTACAATATACTAAGGTCATATTAGAAAAAGAAAAAACCAAATAAGCCATGATATAGACTAAGATAAACTAACCATAGTTAAACAACATGCATTTGGGGTAAAACCTAAGGAAAGTAACTAGGCCAATTACATGAGCTTTAGTCTTTGGGTTAAAAAAAGCTTAGGTTCCCATAGCAAGTTTATACCAAACGGTACAAGGCTATGAGTTGTTATGCCATGCTCGATCTTCATACCTTGAGTGAAAGTATGGTATCCCTTATATAATATAACACGGGTAACACGGGCATCCTAACTCACGCACACGATGCAATCTAAGATGATGTAATGATTAATATCATTATACGAAAGAATAGAATAATATAAAGACCAACGGAATCAACTTCTCTTATCCCCAGTGGAGTCGCCACTGTGAGCGGGGATTTTCGCCCCCACTCTCTATGGAATGGTTCTTGCGGCTTCGGCACTGTTTAGGCTCAGGGCCTTAGAGAACACAGACCTAAGTCCGGAGAAAATGGAGTCACCACCCGGACGCGCTGGGAAAAAGAAAGGGGTGGATGACTCGATTCCTAAGGAATCCCCAACCCCCTAATGGGTTTGGAAAGTTGGGCACGTGTGGGGAAGGTGAGAAATGGCCCAGCACCCCCACAACGCCCGGTTCATTGGAACCGGCCTCCTTTACAGGTCTTAATATTATAAAATTGTCACAACCCAACTTATACATATGTACAGTACGTCCATGTACAGTAAGAGGAACCATCCCGAGAAGCTACTCAAGAGCGTAAAGTGAAGGGAAGTTCTTTAGAACTGAAAGGACCTATTTGAAAAGATTGCAAAGTTTTGTGGAGGTGACTATAATTACCAAAAGTTGTTCTGGAGGTCCTTAATAGTGCATATAACAGACTCTGGAAATGGAAAGTAGAGAAAAATCAGGTAGCAACGGCGCGATACGGTTTTTTCCGAAAATGCACGGTTTGGAAGATATAGGGGATTTTGACCAGGGGCATCATGGTCATTTTCAAAAGTGTCTCGAAAGTAATAATGGATCTCAAGAATGAAAAGTAGAGGAAAAACTGAGTCAAAAAGTGTACCACAGCATTCGGCGGAAGTGAGCGGTTTAAAAGTTACGAACGAGTAATCGCCGGAGGGTATTTTGGTCTTTTCACATCTTAGACCATAAAATTACAGAAAAAGGAGGTTGAGGGGCCAAAATATAATTAAAAGAAAGTTCAAGGGCTTGGGTTTTAAATAAATAAAAGAAAGAGACATTTGGACCAATGATAATTAGCCATTTTCCCACTTAAGTGTACCAATGGGAAATCAACACTTACACCATCACATCTTAACCTCTCTTGGCTTCCATTTGGAGGAGAGAACACCAAATAAATAAAAGCCAAGAGCTCTCTTTGTTCTTGCTTGGCCGAATTGAAGAGAAAGGGAAAAGAGAGAGAGAGATTGTTTTTCAAGTAGCTAATTTTGGTTGCAAACTTGGGTGGAGAATAAGACTTTAAGGTAAGGAAATTCATCTATGGTCCTATTTCTTTCATTGGTTATATTATTTGCAAGATACAAATGAAAGAATAAATATGATGATTATAGAAAAATTTAAGAAGTTGAAGAGAAAGTGAAAGAGATGATTTGCACATATAAGATTAAGGATAAAAAGGATGACTACTAGTATTAGTTAGCAAAATAAGGCATGAAACACTTAAATTTTATTATGTTCTTGACATGGATTTTATGAAAATTATAGGAAATCAAGAAGTGAGAGAGAAGGAAGCAAAGAGTGCATAAAAGAACTAGAAACAAGTGAAAAGAATTAAGGTTTGGTACTTAAATCATTGCCCTTTTTAATTAACTCACATATTTTGCATTATGGGACTTTTGAAATGGTTTTGAAATGATGTTATTATGTGTAGTAAATATGTGGGAAAGTGCTCTTGAACCATTTGTAATCAATTGATTGTGAAAAGAATGAAAACAAAACATACTTGCTAAATTTGCTCAATTATCCATAAACCTTGATGAACTTTTAATCACCCCTTTGGTTTGATTTTTGAAAGAGGGACCCTTAGTCCTTCAATGGTATCACAAAAGGAGTCTAAAAATCAATTTTGCAAGAAAAAAATGAATTTCCCTCAAGTTTTGAAAATTGGGCCGAATGGTCCCTTTTGGGCACCATTCTGCAGCTTTCATTTTGGGAGTCCGTTGAAGGGGCAAACGAAGGAATTTTTCCATGAAATTTTATATGCATTTAGTTAACTTATGAAAGTGTTTTCCTGCAAAAATTCAGCCAAAAATAAGTTTGTTTACTTGGTCAAAACTGTTGCCAAAGTTAACTGATTTTCAGCAGTAAAGACAGATTTTACCATTTAGTTGACGCGCACCATTGTGTTGCCGATTTTACGCGCCGAGCCACTATTCATTTGGTCATTTTTTCTAAATGTGTTAAAACTTGAATATTATGATATGGATTGATGTTAAATCATATAAAATGACATGAAGGAGAATTGGAAATGATCAGAAAGGCATCATGACAAGCTATTCCGACAATACTTGCATTATGGAAAAATCATGGCTTATTGAATATCATGATCAAATTAATTAATAAATTGTTTACTCTCTACTTGGTTATGACAGAAACCTTGAGATAAGGATATGATACATCATACTATTATTGCAGTACTGCTCATGAAATGAGATGATATTCCGGCTGAAGGCCGATGATTACAATGACATGATCAATGATTCAATGAACAATGGCTATTAGCACATGTGCAAGAATTATGATGAAGGATGATGAAATATGCACCATGACGCATATCATCCTGTAATATCTCACCATGATGAGATATGTTTATCATGACCCTTCCTTATCCGCTGATGTTCTGTTAAACCAGTAGAGCACCTAAATTGATAAAAGCAAAACAAGTAATTTCTAAATTCAGAACATGGGATTTAATCTTTTATCATTATGGTTAGATCTTATTCATTGATTTAAAGTATTCAAATACATGTTTTTATTTAATTATTCTTTTAATCTATTTATTTAATGCAATGATTTAAGTACCCACTAAGCAAACGCTTAGCGAGTTTAGTTTTCTTTTCTAAACTCGTAGGTTGAGCGAGAAGCTGTTTTCTGCAGTGTCCCGAGCAGCTGGTGTTGGCAACTTTTCGGATAGAAAGTTATTATAAGTAATGTAACTAGAATGGCATGTACATATGTTAGCGTAAACTAAGAATTGTATGTATGACTAGTAAAAGACCAAAGTACGTGTGCTAAGTATATTAACTACTGTATGTTGGTATGAATTAGTGTGTATGGATGTGTGTGTAGAAGTGTGAAATTTTAATGCAGGTTTTGGTGGAGGATATAAGGAGGTTGACTATAGAACTGCTTGAGATTGATTGGTTGAGATAAAAAAAATGTTTTCATTAAATCAAAAAAATCAGTTTTGGCAACACTTGGGACCACCAATTATAGGGGAAACTCTTGCAAAATTTTTGTAAAATGTGTATTATAAATTGACTAAGTATAGAACCAAGACTCGAATATCATAAAAATAGCATTCCATCTTGGTCTATAAACATAAGCTAAGATGGGGTGTTACATTTAGTGGTATCAGAGCATTGGTTTAGTCGATTCTGGGTAGTTAGTTGAATCAAATTGTGAATGCATGACACATAGATTTAGGAAGGGAATTTTAATAAGCTGATGTATATGTTTATGATGCTTATTAGTAATATTGTGGTATTGATAACAGGAGTGAGGATGAGTGATTCGAAGCAACCAGCTAGATTGGCTTTAGGTCCTAAACCTTATTCTCGGGCCAGCACAAGTGAGAAACAAGCCATAGATAAGAAGCTTTTTGAATTGGGGAAGGAGAATCTGAGCCAAAAAAATTAAAATGTAAGCCAGAGAGCGAGAAATAGCAGAGTTAAAAGAAGAATTAGTTAGAATGAAAGGGAAACGGCAGGAGCAAGAGGATGTAAGAGATCAGTTGAGAGATTTGAGACTCCAGGACCGGGAAGACTTAGTGTTAGCCCTGGATAATAGTAGACTCTTGATGGAAGATGTTAGGGCATTACAAGTGGATAAGAGGCAAACTACAGTAGAGCTTGAGAATGTGAATCATTTGGCTAGGACCTTGCAAGGAAGGGTAGAGATGTTATAGGATAGAATGGACAAACTCTGTAATATCCCTAATTATGCCCTAGTAGTCTTGGTGTTAGTGTTGTTGCACTTGAATTATGTATATATGATAAGTTGATAAGAAATTGGAAGAGAATGTTTTTGTATGTGTTTTGGAGAAGAAATTTAGGGTTTAGAGACAAATGTATATGTTGTGTATATGATGATATATATAACATATAAATGGGTCAAAGGAAGAGTCAATGCAAGAAGATATTTTTGTGGAATGTGCAATTACATATAAGGGCTTATATGAGACAAAAAGTTAGTTATATGATTGAGGGAATTTTGGTAATTGCTTGGATAAGATCACTTGGTGGAGATTAAAAGCAAATTTGACTTTGTGTCTTCATCATTTCCTTCTTTCTTTCAAGAGGTGCCGGCTCTCCAAAAACCAAGAGAGAAAGAGAGGTGATCTTGAGGTTTGAAGCAATTTGAAGAAGGAAGCAAGGGTTTTGGTTAAAGATTTGTGGATTTCTTCATCTAAGGTAAGATCTTTTCTTTAAATTCTTCAATTCTTTTGAAGTGGTGTGAGAAAGGAATTAGGGTTTGTTGGTTTGATGATGAGATGAGTTGTGTTTAGTGAAATTCTTTTTCTGTTTTACAATTAGTAATGGCTGGGATTTGTATGATTTTTATTTAATTATAGAAAAATTTTCTTGAAGTGAATTTTTGATATGTTGTGCCTCTATGAGTCTAGAATGACTGAAAAATATGTTGATTCGATTTTGGAATGGTTATGAGTTTAGAATGATTATTTTTAGTAGAACTGTTCCAGCAGGTACCTTAACTGAGACAGCTATATTTCGGGATTTTTAATAAAATGTAGAAAAATCATATCCAATTGAATTTTGGATATGTTGTTGCTTAGTGAGTCTAGTATTTGAGAAAAATAATTTGGAACCACGTTGATTGAATTTGATTTATGGAATTCACAAAGTTCAGAACTGCTGCCAGGATGCAGGGCAATTGGGGCAGTCTGGTTAGGTGAACTATTTGACCAAGATTTTGTGTTCAGTTTGATCTGAAATTTTAAAGGAATTATTTTAAGATACAAAACTAAATTCTGTAAAAAGTTTAGAATTTTTAATCAAGTAGATTATTTTATACAATTTTTCAAAATAAGGATAAAATGGAGTCTAAAACCAGAATGTATTATTCATATGAATCATATCAATTGTTCTTTGCCCTAATTGCATTGTTGAGATTGAACAATGTTATGTTATGCATTGTGAATGGTTATGTGTTTCATGAATAATATACATTGAAATTGAAATGATAATTCAAATAAGACATGATATGAGACAATGCCATTGTGATTGGCTATGATGATGATATTGAAAGAAAGAAGGCATGTTTGCCTAAATGTGATGAGAATTTGAGAATGGAAATGGTAACTATATAATAAATGAATTGTTTGTTTAATATGTTATTCAGTTTCAGAGTTCTGGATTTGGGTGGCATGCCTAAGAAATGATGAAAGGTAACAGTCTTGCCGGGTTGAGGATCTCCTCATATGTGTTGAGTTGATGGTCCTAGAGACTGGGTCTGTTACACTATGAGAATTGTGAATATAAGATATGTGATTTGTAACAGTCTTGCCGGGTTGAGGATCTCCTCATATGTGTTGAGTGATGGTCCAAGAGACTGGGTCTGTTACACTATCCATGGATAGAGATACATGTATATACATTGCCTACGGGCGTGATTATTGTGACTATGAACCAAATCAGTAACTCTGAACTCTGAATATCATATTAAATACTTGTTGGGCCCATAGGTGTCAAGGTTATATGAATGTCCTAAATAATGTTATGAGTTAATGAAATGAGATGTTGGTTATTGAGTATGATTGAGTAATGTTGAATGTGGAAAGATGTTGAAATGCGGTATACTCATATGACTATGATTTGTGAAATGCATAATTATGTGTTAACTTTATATTTATGATGTTGATCTTATCAATAACATATGTGGCATTGCATTACATTTAAGCATACCATTAACATGTTTTATCTTACTAAGTCGTTGGCTTAGCGCGATAGTGTTTAATCGCGCAGGTAATAGATTGGATAGAGTTGAACCCGAGAGTTCATCAAGACCAAGTGAGAGTAGACCTTGTTGAATCCATTTTTGGAGCTTAAAGATCAGAGCAGACTTGCCAATCATGTATATTTCTTTATATTTTGTAAAGAAATGTTTAGTATGTAAATATGTAAATATTTTATAACTTCCGCTGTGTAATATTTAAATATAGGGGTTGTCACAAAACCTTTATTTTATGTTGCACTAGAAGTGTAAATTCTTTTTGCAGGTTGTAGTTAAGGTTACAAGGGGGATTTATTGGGAGTGTACTGAGAATGATTTTGTTTGCATTGGTTTGTGTAAAATGTTTTTAAAAATAAGAAAAAAAACCGGTTTTGTCGACACTTGGGACTCAATTTTTAGGCGAAACTATGGCAAAATTTTTGTAAAAAAAAAATCGGAACTAAAATTTGACTAAGTAAAATTGGTAGCAACATTAGGTTAGTGTGGCGCCTCTACTCAGCTTACACATGTAGGTCGGGAAGGGGTGTTACAATTGTTTTGGTATCAGAGCCTAGGTTTGAGATTCTCAACCTAGGTAAAATGTAATAAAAAGACTATTTTTACTTAAAAAGTGGTTTTTAATAACATATACGTTTGAGATTGGCAGTCTCTGATCTTTAATAAGATATAATCTGCTGTGTTTGCAGTGTTAGGTTGTGATGGATTCTCACTCACGACAGTCGGTTGAGGGTAGTGCCGAGAGTATTGCCCCTGATGATGGAGCTAGGGTTGTTAGTGTTGAGGAGGCACCTGCTTCGGTGTCAGGGAGATCAGCTGGGGAGGAGGTTCCGCCAGCTTGGGTTAGGCATGTGATAGAGGCTTTGAGGCCAGCACCAGTGCAACCACAGCCACCACCACCACCCCCACAGCCTTTGGTAGCAGTGAGGCAATATGATAAACTAAGGAAGTTTGGAGCAGAGGATTTTATAGGTACTACTGATCCAGTTGTGGCTGAGCAATGGTTAGACAAAGTTCAGAGAATATTTGTGCAGTTGCAAGCCACTCCAGAGGAAAAGTTTGATTATGCAAGATCATTGTTGCAGAAGGATGCTTATAGTTGGTGGAAGACAGTGCCCCATTCTATGGAAGATCCCCCAACATTGTCCTATGCAGATTTTCTGAGGGAGTTCGAATTGAAGTATACTCCGAGGGAGTATAAAGATGGGAAGAAGAGAGAGTTTTTAGATTTGAAGCAAAACAACCGGACTGTGACGGAGTATGAGGTTGAATTTATCCGGTTGAGTGAGTATGCCGGGGGCATTATATCGGATGAGATAGATCGATGCCGGAGATTTGAGGAGGGGTTGAGGCCCTCTCTTATGTGCCATGTGGCTGGTTCTCGGTATCAGGATTTTTCTCAGCTTGTGGCAGCAGCTCGGAGTGTGGAGAAAGCTCAGAATATTGCAGCTGCTTCTGAGGAAGAGGTTAGGATTAGAAGGCCCCAATTTGAGGCAGAGTCTTCTTCTGCTAAAAGAGGTAAGGGAAGCTTTGCTCCTCGGGTCAGTAGAAGTCAAAGATCAGCTGGTAGGTCAGTGCAGTTCCAGAGGCAGAGATTTAGACCTGCAGCTTCAGTAGCGAGTGCTCCTACTCCTGGAGTTCAGAGATCCACCTTACCTGTGTGTAACCAGTGTGGTGGAAGACATGGGGGCGTTTGTTGGAGGCATAGTAGATCAGGGGTATGCTTCAGGTGTGGATCACCTGACCACTTTGTGAGAGACTGTCCTGAGAGGCAGGAGCAGATGTCAGTTGATTCTGCTGCTTCTCGAGCTAGTGTGAGGGGAGGCAGAGGAGGCAGAGGTGCCAGCCGAGGAGGTAGACCAGGGTTCAGTTTTAGAGGAGGTGCTACATCCAGGGAGAGTAGACCAGAGGAGGTTGGATCTTCCCAAAGGATGTATGTTATGCAAAGGCAGCCGGATGCATCGGCAGTTATAGCTGGTACTTTTTCTTTATTTGATACTGCAGTACTTGCTTTGATTGATCCCGGATCCACCCATTCTTATATTAGTGCATCTGTTTTGCCTGTGTTTGATATGCATGCTGAGTCCCTAGGATTTGATGTTTTGGTGACAAATCCTCTAGGGCATAGTGTGATAGTTAGTAAAGTGCATAAAGATAGTGCAGTGAGGGTGCAAGGTGAGGAGTTTCTTGGAGATTTGATTGAGATGCCATTTAAGGAATATGATGTGATTCTAGGCATGGACTGGCTATCTCGACATGGAGCTGTGGTAGATTGTAAGAAGAAGATTGTTTCTTTGAGAACTGGTGATGGTAGAGAGGTGATAGTATCTAATGAGCAGGAACAGCTAGCCTCCTTATTTGTTTCAGCTGTTGCAGCTAGGAGGTTGATTAGAAAGGGATGTGAAGCCTATCTTGCTCATGTGGTAGATACTAGAGTAAAGGGTTCTCCCATTGATAGCATTGCCACAGTTGCTGAGTTCCCAGATGTTTTTCCCGAGGAGTTGCCAGGATTGCCTCCTGAGAGAGAAGTGGAGTTTGGTATCGAATTGTTGCCCGGTACCACTCCTATTTCGATTACTCCTTACAGAATGGCACCAGCAGAATTGAGGGAGTTAAAAGTGCAATTACAGGAGTTGTTGGACAAAGGATTCATTCGCCCCAGTGTTTCTCCTTGGGGAGCTCCTGTGCTATTTGTGAAGAAGAAAGATGGTACTATGAGATTATGTATCGATTATAGGCAATTGAACAAAGTGACCATTAAGAATAAATATCCTTTGCCTAGAATCGATGATCTATTTGATCAGTTGAAGGGTGCAGCTGTGTTTTCCAAAATTGATCTGAGATCAGGATACCATCAGCTGAGAGTCAGAGCTGAAGATGTTCCGAAGACAGCTTTCCGGACCAGATATGGGCATTATGAATTTTTAGTTATGCCTTTTGGTCTGACGAATGCACCTGCAGCTTTTATGGATTTGATGAATAGGGTATTTAGGCCCTATCTGGATCAGTTTGTAGTGGTCTTCATCGATGACATTCTGGTGTATTCGCGGAATGAGGAGGAACATGATATGCATCTGCGGATTGTGTTGCAGATTTTGAGAGAGAAGCAGTTGTTTGCTAAATTGTCGAAGTGTGAGTTCTGGTTGGATCAAGTAGCTTTTCTCGGACATATTGTTTCAGCAGAAGGCATTAGAGTTGATCCAAGTAAAGTTGAAGCTATTCTGAATTGGAGTCCACCTAAGTCTGTGACAGAGATTAGAAGTTTTCTAGGTTTGGCAGGCTATTACCGGCGGTTTGTGAAAGGATTTTCTTTGATAGCTACTCCACTCACCAGATTGCTTCGTAAGGGAGTGAGGTTTTTGTGGACAGATCAGTGTCAGGCGAGCTTTGAGCAGTTGAGAGATATGTTGACTCAAGCGCCTGTTCTTACTTTACCTGTAGAAGGCAAACCATATGTGATTTACAGTGATGCTTCACATAGTGGTTTGGGATGTGTGTTGATGCAGGAAGGTAAAGTTATAGCTTATGCATCTCGACAGTTGAAACCGCATGAGCTTAACTATCCGACCCATGATTTGGAATTGGCTGCCATTGTGTTTGCATTGAAAATTTGGCGCCACTATCTGTTTGGGGAGAAATGTTTCATCTACACTGATCACAAGAGTTTGAAGTATTTGGGTGTCCAGAAAGAACTCAATCTTCGTCAGAGGAGATGGTTAGAATTGATTAAAGACTACGACTGCTTGATTGACTATCATCCAGGTAAAGCAAATGTTGTTGCTGATGCTTTGAGTCGGAAGTCTTTAGCTGGTTTAACAGTTTACTCGCTCTCGTTGCTTGTTGAGTTGAGAGCATTGCATGCCAGTTTTGTACCTTGTGATGATGGTGCATTGTTGGCACAGTTGCTTTTGAAACCAGTTTTGTTAGATCAGATCAAAGAGGCTCAGTTGATTGATATGAAGATTCAGAAGATTATTTCATATTGCAAGAATGGGAAGACTAGAGATTTTGTTGTGAAAAGTGATGGGAGCCTATGGTTTAAAAACCGATTGTGTGTACCCGATGATGCTGATTTGAAAAGGGTCATTTTGGAAGAAGCTCATCAGTCAATGTTTGCTATGCATCTGGGTAATACGAAGATGTATCATGATTTGAGACAGCATTATTGGTGGATGGGGTTGAAGAGAGACATTGCTGAGTTTGTATCGAAATGTCTCACCTGTCAGAAGGTTAAAGCAGAGCATCAAGTTCCAACCGGGTTGCTTCAACCATTGTCAGTGCCAGAATGGAAGTGGGAAAGAGTAACAATGGATTTTGTGTCTGGTTTGCCATTGACACAAAAGAAGCATGATGCCATATGGGTGATTGTGGATAGATTGACTAAGACAGCTCATTTTCTTCTGGTTCGAATGGATTACTCTTTGGAGAGATTGGCTGAGCTGTATATCCATGAGATTGTGAAACTGCATGGTGTTCCAACTTCTTTAGTGTCTGATCGAGATCCCAGGTTTACTTCCAGATTTTGGAAGAGTTTGCATAGTGCTTTAGGTTCTCGACTGCACTTCAGCACTGCTTTTCATCCACAGACAGATGGACAGTCAGAGAGGGTGATACAGATTATTGAGGACATGTTGAGAAGCTGTGTCATCGATTTCTCTGGAAGTTGGGATAGGTTTTTACCTCTTGTGGAGTTTGCTTACAACAACAGTCACCAATCCAGCATTGGTATGGCACCGTTTGAAGCATTGTATGGCAGACGGTGTAGGACACCTCTTTGTTGGAATGAGCTTGGAGATAATAAGTTGGTTGGTCCTGATTTGATTCAAGAAACTGAAGAAAAAGTAAAGTTGATTCGAGGCAGGTTAAAAGCAGCTTCAGACCGACAGAAGTCTTATGCAGATCTGAAAAGGAGAGATATAGAGTTTGATGTTGGAGATAAGGTATTTCTGAAAGTGTCTCCTTGGAAGAAGATTTTGAGGTTCGGTTGGAAAGGAAAATTGAGTCCTCGTTTCATTGGGCCGTATGAAGTGTTAGAAAGAGTTGGGCCAGTGGCGTATCGACTTGCTTTGCCACCTGAGTTGGATCGTATTCATAATGTATTCCATGTTTCTATGTTGAGGAGATATAGGTCGGATCCATCTCATGTGTTGCCATTTGAATCTATTGAAGTGAGCCCAGACTTGACATTTGAAGAGGAACCAGTTGCTATCTTGGCACGTGATGTAAAAGAGTTAAGAAATAAGAATGTGCCTTTGGTAAAAGTTCTGTGGAAGAATCATGCAAGAGAGGAAGCAACTTGGGAAAGTGAGCATACCATGCGAGACCAGTATCCTCAGTTATTTCAGAGTTAATTTTAGGTAATTTCGAGGACGAAATTTCTTTCTAGAGGGGGAGAATTGTAATATCCCTAATTATGCCCTAGTAGTCTTGGTGTTAGTGTTGTTGCACTTGAATTATGTATATATGATAAGTTGATAAGAAATTGGAAGAGAATGTTTTTGTATGTGTTTTGGAGAAGAAATTTAGGGTTTAGAGCAAATGTATATGTTGTGTATATGATGATATATATAACATATAAATGGGTCAAGGAAGAGTCAATGCAAGAAGATATTTTTGTGGAATGTGCAATTACATATAAGGGCTTATATGAGACAAAAAGTTAGTTATATGATTGAGGGCATTTTGGTAATTGCTTGGATAAGATCACTTGGTGGAGATTAAAAGCAAATTTGACTTTGTGTCTTCATCATTTCCTTCTTTCTTTCAAGAGGTGCCGGCTCTCCAAAAACCAAGAGAGAAAGAGAGGTGATCTTGAGGTTTGAAGCAATTTGAAGAAGGAAGCAAGGGTTTTGGTTAAAGATTTGTAGATTTCTTCATCTAAGGTAAGATCTTTTCTTTAAATTCTTCAATTCTTTTGAAGTGGTGTGAGAAAGGAATTAGGGTTTGTTGGTTTGATGATGAGATGAGTTGTGTTTAGTGAAATTCTTTTTCTGTTTTACAATTAATAAAGGCTGTGACTTGTATGATTTTTAATTAATTATAGAAAAATGTTCTTGAAGTGAATTTTTGATATGTTGTGCCTCTATGAGTCTAGAATGACTGAAAAATATGTTGATTCGATTTTGGAATGGTTATGAGTTTAGAAAGATTATTTTTAGTAGAACTATTCCAGCAGGTACCTTAACTGAGACAGCTATATTTCGGGATTTTTAATAAAATGTAGAAAAATCATATCCAATTGAATTTTGGATATGTTGTTTCTTAGTGAGTCTAGTATTTGAGAAAAATAATTTGGAACCACGTTGATTGAATTTGATTTATGGAATTCACAAAGTTCAGAACTGCTGCCAGGATGCAGGGCAATTGGGGCAGTCTGGTTAGGTGAACTATTTGACCAAGATTTTGTGTTCAGTTTGATCTGAAATTTTAAAGGAATTATTTTAAGATACAAAACTAAATTCTGTAAAAATTTTAGAATTTTTAATCAAGTAGATTATTTTATACAATTTTTCAAAATAAGGATAAAATGGAGTCTAAAACCAGAATGTATTATTCATATGAATCATATCAATTGTTCTTTGCCCTAATTGCATTGTTGAGATTGAACAATGTTATGTTATGCATTGTGAATGGTTATGTGTTTCATGAATAATATACATTGAAATTGAAATGATAATTCAAATAAGACATGATATGAGACAATGCCATTGTGATTGGCTATGATGATGATATTGAAAGAAAGAAGGCATGTTTGCCTAAATGTGATGAGAATTTGAGAATGGAAATGGTAACTATATAATAAATGAATTGTTTGTTTAATATGTTATTCAGTTTCAGAGTTCTGGATTTGGGTGGCATGCCTAAGAAATGATGAAAGGTAACAGTCTTGCCGGGTTGAGGATCTCCTCATATGTGTTGAGTTGATGGTCCTAGAGACTGGGTCTGTTACACTATGAGAATTGTGAATATAAGATATATGATTTGTAACAGTCTTGCCGGGTTGAGGATCTCCTCATATGTGTTGAGTGATGGTCCAAGAGACTGGGTCTGTTACACTATCCATGGATAGAGATACATGTATATACATTGCCTACGGGCGTGATTATTGTGACTATGAACCAAATCAGTAACTCTGAACTCTGAATATCATATTAAATACTTGTTGGGCCCATAGGTGTCAAGGTTATATGAATGTCCTAAATAATGTTATGAGTTAATGAAATGAGATGTTGGTTATTGAGTATGATTGAGTAATGTTGAATGTGGAAAGATGTTGAAATGCGGTATACTCATATGACTATGATTTGTGAAATGCATAATTATGTGTTAACTTTATATTTATGATGTTGATCTTATCAATAACATATGTGGCATTGCATTACATTTAAGCATACCATTAACATGTTTTATCTTACTAAGTCGTTGGCTTAGCGCGATAGTGTTTAATCGCGCAGGTAATAGAGTGGATAGAGTTGAACCCGAGAGTTCATCAAGACCAAGTGAGAGTAGACCTTGTTGAATCCATTTTTGGAGCTTAAAGATCAGAGCAGACTTGCCAATCATGTATATTTCTTTATATTTTGTAAAGAAATGTTTAGTATGTAAATATGTAAATATTTTATAACTTCCGCTGTGTAATATTTAAATATAGGGGTTGTCACAAAACCTTTATTTTATGTTGCACTAGAAGTGTAAATTCTTTTTGCAGGTTGTAGTTGAGGTTACAAGGGGGATTTATTGGGAGTGTACTGAGAATGATTTTGTTTGCATTGGTTTGTGTAAAATGTTTTTAAAAATAAGAAAAAAACCGGTTTTGTCGACACTTGGGACTCAATTTTTAGGCGAAACTATGGCAAAATTTTTGTAAAAAAAAAAATCGGAACTAAAATTTGACTAAGTAAAATTGGTAGCAACATTAGGTTAGTGTGGCGCCTCTACTCAGCTTACACATGTAGGTCGGGAAGGGGTGTTACAAACTCCCTCGTAACCTTCCTAGAGTTCAGTCTAACTAGGTAGATACAGATCCGATGGAGCTTGCTTCAGATAGTGCTACCTCTCCCCGAGCTCCTACTTATTGAGCTGTGATGGACTGATGATTTTGCTACCCCTTTGGTTATGTATATAGGCAGATAAAAATGCAACAGTAGATAGGCCATTTTGTTGTAAATAGATGTAAATAGGCCATAATAGGAGTATGTGATGATATATGTTAAATATGTATGAAAACGCGATTATGTGAATAAATAAGGTTATGTTTATATTAAGTGTATGATCTGAAATTATGATTGGAATTTATCTATGTACATGCCATATAGGAAATTTAATATGCCAATCCAAACTAGCTGCTAACTTTATTATGATATACATGTATATGATTGTAGAATGTCACAAGAAGTTGAATCACAGAGAGCCATAGACGAGGAGGGCGAGTCACGTGCCTCTGTGCCTACGAATGTAGAGGAGAGTCTTGGAACTATGCCCCAACCAGCAACGGCGGCCGCGGAAGGCCCCGATGCTTATTTACGACATATGGCAGCAGCATTTCAACAAATGGCAGGAATGGTACCTGCTGCTGTCGAAAGAGAGAGAAAGGCCCCAATCGAGAAATTAAGGAAGTATGGGGGTAAGGAATTTAAAGCTAGTAGGGAAGAAGGATCTGAGGAAGCGGAATACTGGTTAGATAGTACCATTAGAGCGTTGGATCAATTAAGGTGCACGCCAGAGGAAAGATTTATTTGTTCCACGTCTCTTTTGGTTGAAGAAGCGTACATTTGGTGGGAGACTACACAGCAGCGCGTGCCACCAGAACAGCAGACATGGGAATTTTTCCAAACCGAGTTTAAGAAGAGATATATCACCGAGGCGTACTTAAATGCAAAAAGGAATAAATTCACGTACTTAAAGCAAGGAAGAATGACGGTATCCGAGTATGAAAAAGAGTTCACTCGTCTTAGTAAGTACGCGAGGAGAATGATAGAAACAGAACAGGAACGATGCCAGAGATTCTTAGAAGGATTAAACAATGAAATCAAAGTGCAATTGGTAGCCATAGATATATCAGAATTTTCCAAGCTTGTTGCAAAGGCTTTGGATGTTGAGAAAGTGCAAGTGGATGAGAGGAATAGGCATCAGCGCATGCAGCAAAAAAGGACGCAAACTCGAGGCCCGGGAGGACCTCAGCAAGCCCGAAAGAGATTCATGGGAGGAAGTAGTTATATACAACAAGGCCGACGATCTCAGAATCAGAGGTTAGGCCGAGGTATGAGTTATCAAACATCTGTAGCCAATGCACCGGGGTCGTTTGGAAGAGGCTTCGGAAGAGGATTAAGTAGAGGCAGAGGAAAAAGTAACAATCCAGGAATTAGTGCAGGATTTGGAAGAAACACGGGTTTTGAAGGATATACTTTTCCCCTATGTGAGCATTGCGGTTGAAGACATGGGGGTGAATGTTGGTATTTAACCGAAGGATGCTGGGAATGTGGAGCACCAAACCATATAAAGGTGAACTGCCCTAAAATACAGATGAATACTCCTGCACCAACGGAGAGGTCACAACCTACCTTTGGCAGAGGCCGAGGTAGAGGAAGAGGAGGTAATCCAAATTATCAAAAGGTACAATCAGAGACTGTTAACCAGCCTAGTACAAGTGCACCGGCAAGGGTATATGCGATGAGAAACCGAGAAGAAGAAGAAGCACCGGACATCATTGTTGGTACGTTTTATATGTTCAGCAAACCTATACATGCTTTAATTGATCCCAGATCCACACATTCATACATATGCATGCATAGTGAGAATTTAGAAGGATTACCAATAGAATATGTCAAGTCCGGTATACTAGTTACAAACCCTATAGGAGATGAAGTAGTTACGAACAAAGTAATCAAAGAATTCCCTATAGAGATACATGGAAACGTATTTCCTGGAAATTTGATGGAATTACAATTTCGAGAATTTGACGTAATTTTAGGAATGAACTGGTTAGCAAAGCATAAAGCAATAGTTGACTGTGAGAAGAAAAGGGTGACGCTCCATACCCCTCGCGGAGAGGAAGTGACAGTAGTCGGGAAAAGAGATGACTATTAGAACAACATAATATCGGCAGTGACGGCAAGGAAGCTAATACAAAAGGGATGCGAGGCATATCTAGTAAGCGCCATGGAAGCAAAGAAAGATGCTACTAAGATCCAAGACATACCGACGGTACGTGATTTTCCTGATGTTTTCCCAGATGAGCTACCCGGACTACCACCTAAGATAGAAGTGGAATTCACCATAGATGTTTATCCGGGAGTTGCACCAGTGTCGATTGCCCCATACCGAATGGCGCCAGCGAAACTCAAGGAATTGAAGACACAATTACAAGAGCTACTCGACAAAGGCTTTATATGACCAAGCATTTCCCCATGTGGCGCACCGGTACTTTTCGTCAAGAAGAAGGATGGATCCTTAAGGCTATGTGTGGATTATAGACAATTGAACAAGCACACAATCAGGAACAAGTATCCACTACCACGCATTGACGATTTATTCGATCAACTTAAAGGAGCCAGTGTATTTTCAAAAATAGATCTCCGATCTGGATACCATCAGCTGCCAATTAAGGAGGAGGATTTTCCAAAGACTGCTTTCAGAACTCGGTACGGACATTATGAGTTTCTTGTAATGCCTTTTGGGCTTACAAACACACCAGCAATATTTATGGATTTGATGAATCGAATTTTCCATCCATACCTTGACCAATTCGTAGTGGTGTTTATAGACGACATTCTTGTTTATTCAAAGAACAAAGAAGAGTACGATCGACACCTCCGCATTGTATTGCAAACATTGAGAGAAAAACAACTATATGCCAAGCTTAGTAAGTGTGAATTTTGGCTAGAAGAAGTGACATTCTTGGGACACATTGTATCTGCTGAGGGCATCAGAGTGGATCTTAAGAAAATAGAAGCTATTTTGGATTGGAAACCGCCAAGGACAGTAACAGAAGTGAGAAGTTTCTTAGAATTGGCAGGATACTATCGACGATTTGTGAAAGGATTTTCCATTATCGCGCCCCAATGACCAAGTTGCTTCAGAAGAATGCTAGATTTCAGTGGACAGATGAATGTCAAAGAAGCTTCGAGAAACTGAAAGGAAAGCTAACAAATGCTCTGATACTCATGCAACCAGTGTCCGATAAGAACTTTGTGATATACATCGATGCATCGCACATTGGCCTAGGTTGTGTACTCATGCAAGAAGGTAAAGTGGTCGTGTATGTTTCCCGGCAACTTAAACCATACGAGAAGAATTATCCAACACATGACTTAGAATTCGCGGCTATTGTATTGGCATTCAAGACATGGAGACATTATCTGTATGGAGAAAAATGCTACATTTATATGGATCACAAAAGCTTGAAGTATCTACCAACACAAAAGGACCTCAATTTGCGACAAAGGAAATGGATCCAAATTTTGGAGAATTATGACTATGTCATAAACTATCATCCAGGAAAGCCGAACGTCGTGGCCGACGCACTTAGTAGGAAATCAATGCAAGCCTTAAGTGCTATGAGGATCAGTTTGAGACCAACAAAAGAAGGAGCACTGCTAGCAGAAATGCAAACACGACCCATGCTTTTTCAGAAAATCCACCAAGCACAAAAAAAGAAGATAAACAAGTCCAAAAATGGATCAAGCAAGTACAAGAAGGAAAAAATACAAAGTTTCAAATTTCAAAAGACAGCAGGTTATATTACGAAAGTCAGACAGTAATACCAGCAATAGGAGATATAAAGAAGAAGATTCTTCAGGAAGCCCACAGTAGTCCTTACGCAATGCACCCAGGGGCTACAAAAATGTACCAAGACTTGAAGAAATTCTATTGGTGGCCAGGAATGAAGAGAGACATCATAGATTTCATAACTAAGCGTTTGACATGCCAGCAAGTGAAAGCAGAACATCAAGTACCATCAGGACTATTACAGCCAATTACAATTCCGACATGGAAATGGGATCGCATCACTATGGATTTCATCACAGGAGTACCAATGACGAGAGATAAACATGATGCTGTATGGGTAATTGTCGATCGATTAACTAAGTCAGCTCATTTTCTGCCTGTGCGAATGGACTATTCAATGGATAAGTTGGCAAAAATACGTCAAAGAGATTGTACGATTGCATGGAGTCCCGAAATCTATTATTTCGGACAGAGATCCATGGTTCACTACAAACTTTTGGAGAAAGCTCCAAACAGCCCTCAGAACCCAAGCAAGCTATAGCACTGCTTTCCATCCTCAAACGGATGGGCAATCTGAAGAGTAATTCAGATTTTGGAGGACATGTTGAGAGCGTGTGTTATAGAGTTTAAAGGCAACTGGGATAAGTACCTAAGCCTAATGAAATTTGCATATAACAACAGCTACCAATCCAGCATAAAGATGGTACCCTATGAAGCATTGTACGGAAGAAAGTGCAGAACGCCAGTATGTTGGACAGAACTAAGTGAGGAAAAAGTTCTTGGACCCAACATTGTGAAGGAGACTCAGGAGAAAGTGGACATCATTCGAGACAGACTAAAGGTTGCATCAGATAAACAGAAGTCGTACACAGACCTGAAACGAAAAGACATAGAATTTGCAGTAGGGGACAAAGTTTTCCTTAAAGTTTCTCCATTAAAGAAAGTACTGAGATTTAAGTAGAAAGGTAAGTTAAGTCCCAGATTCATTAGACCGTACGAAGTCATCGAACGTATAGGCCCAGAAGCTTATCGGCTAGCCCTACCACCCGAACTGGATAGGATACATAATGTTTTTCATGTTTCGATGTTACGATGCTATCGTTCAGACCCTGCACACATCATCAAGACACAAGATATCGAGGTCCAGTCCGACTTGACCTATGAAGAGGAGCCAGTGAAGATTTTGGCACGAGAGGTTAAAGAATTGAGAAATAAGAAAATTCCTCTGGTTAAGGTATTGTGGAGAAATCATAAGATAGAAGAGGCAACCTGGGAAAGAGAAGAAACTATGAAGCAGCAATACCCGCACTTGTTTACCACTGACCAGCTTCGGGACGAAGCCTAAATTTTAGAGGGGAAGAAATTTCACGACCCAACTTATACATATGTACAGTATGTCCATGTACAGTAAGAGGAACCATCCCGAGAAGCTACTCAACAGCGCGAAGTGAAGGGAAGTTCTGTAGAACTGAAAGGACCTATTTGAAAAGATTGAAAAGTTTTGTGGAGGTGACTGTAATTACCAAAAGTTGTTCCGGAGGTCCTTAATAGTGCATATAAAAGACTCCGAAAATGGAAAGTAGAGAAAAATCAAGTAGCAACGGCGCGACATGATTTTTCCCGAAAACGCACGGTTTGGAAGATATAGGGGATTTTGACCAGGGGCATCATGGTCACTTTCAAAAGTGTCTCGAAAGTAATAATGGATCTCAAAAATGAAAAGTAGAGTAAAAACCGAGTCAAAAAGTGTACCACAGCATTCGGCAGAAGTGCGCTGTTTAAAAGTTAAGAACGAGTAATCGCCGGAGGGTATTTTGGTCTTTTCACATCTTAGACCATAAAATTACAGCACAAGGAGATTGAGGGGCCAAAATATAATTAAAAGAAAGTCCAAGGGCTTGGGTTTTAAATAAATAAAAGAAAGAGACATTTGGACCAATGATAATTAGCCATTTTCCCACTTAAGTGTATCAATGGGAAATCAACACTTACACCATCACATCTTAACCTCTCTTGGCTGCCATTTGGAGGAGAGCACCAAATAAATAAAAGCCAAGAGCTCCCTTTGTTCTTGCTTGGCCGAATTGAAGAGAAAGGGAAAAGAGAGAGAGATTGTTTTTCAAGTAGCTAATTTTGGTTGCAAACTTGGGTGGAGAATAAGACTTTAAGGTAAGGAAATTCATCTATGGTCCTATTTCTTTCATTGGCTATATTATTTGCAAGATACAAACGAAAGAATAAATATGATGATTATAGAAAATTTAAGAAGTTGAAGAGAAAGTGAAAGAGATGATTTGCACATATAAGATTAAGGATAAAAAGGATGACTAGTAGTATTAGTTAGCAAAATAAGGCATGAAGCACTTAAATTTTATTATGCTCTTGACATGTATTTTATGAAAATTATAGGAAATCAAGAAGTGAGAGAGAAGGAAGCAAAGAGGGCATAAAAGAACTAGAAACAAGTGAAAAGAATTAAGGTTTGGTACTTAAATCATTGCCCTTTTCAATTAACTCACATATTTTGCATTATGGGACTTTTGAAATGGTTTTGAAATGATGTTATTATGTGTAGTAAATATGTGGGAAAGTGCCCTTGAACCATTTGTAATCAATTGATTGTGAAAAGAATGAAAACAAAACAAACTAGCTAAATTTGCTCAATTATCCATAAACCTTGATGAACTTTTAATCACCCCTTTGGTTTGATTTTTGAAAGAGGGACCCTTAGTCCTTCAATGGTATCACAAAAGGAGTCTAAAAATCAATTTTGCAAGAAAAAAATGAATTTCCCTCAAGTTTTGAAAATTGGGCCGAATGGTCCCTTTTGGGCACCATTCTGCAGCTTTCATTTTGGGCAGTCCGTTGAAGGGGCAAACGAAGGAATTTTTCCATGAAATTTTACATGCATTTAGTTAACTTATGAAAGTGTTTTGCTGAAAAAATTCAGCCAAAAATAAGTTTGTTTACTTGGTCAAAACTGTTGCCAAATTTGACTGATTTTCAGTAGTAAAAACAGATTTTACCATTTAGTTGACGCGCGCCATTGTGTTGCCGATTTTACCCGCCGCGCCACTATTCATTTGGTCATTTTTTCTAAATGTGTTAAACTTGAATATTATGATATGGATTGATGTTAAATCATATAAAATGACATGAAGGAGAATTGGAAATGATCAGAAAGGCATCATGACAAGCTATTCCGACAATACATGCGTTATGGAAAAATTATGGCTTATTGAATATCATGATCGAATTAATTAATAAATTGTTTACGCTCTAGTTGGTTATGACAAAACCCTTGAGATAAGGGTATGATGCATCATACTATTATTGCAGTACTGCTCATGACATGACATGATATTCCGGCTGAAGGCCGATGATTACAATGACATGATAAATGATTCAATGAACAATGGCTATTAGCACATGTGCAAGAATTATGATGAAGGATGATGAAATATGCACCATGACGCATATCATCCTGTAATATCTCACCATGAAGAGATATGTTTATCATGACCCTTCCTTATCCGCTGATGTTCTGTTAAACCAGTAGAGCACCTAAATTGATAAAAGCAAAACACGTAATTTCTAAATTCATAACATGGGATTTAATCTTTTATCATTATGGTTAGTTCTTATTCATTGATTTAAAGTATTCAAATACATGTTTTTATTTAATTACTCTTTTAATCTATTTATTTAATGCAATGATTTAAGTACCCACTAAGCAAACGCTTAGCGAGTTTAGTTTTCTTTTCTAAACTCGTAGGTTGAGCGAGAAGCTATTTTCTGCAGTGTCCCGAGCAGCTGGTGTTGGCAACTTTTTGGATAGAAAGTTATTATAAGTAATGTAACTAGAATGACATGTACATATGTTAGCGTAAACTAAGAATTGTATGTATGACTAGTAAAAGACCAAAGTACGTGTGCTAAGTATATTAACTACTGTATGTTGGTATGAATTAGTGTGTATGGATGTGTGTGTAGAAGTGTGAAATTTTAATGCAGGTTTTGGTAGAGGATATAAGGAGGTTGACTATAGAAGTGCTTGAGATTGATTGAGATTGATTGGTTGAGATAACAAAATATTTTCATTAAATTAAAAAAATCAGTTTTGGCGACACTTGGGACCACCAATTATAGGGGAAACTCTGGCAAAATTTTTGTAAAATGTGTATTATAAATTGACTAAGTATAGAACCAAGACTCGAATATCATAAAAATAGCATTCCATCTTGGTCTATAAACATAAGCTAAGATGGGGTGTTACAAAAATTCTTAAGTATAATAACATTATCCATACTACACACAATAATTAAAAGAAAGCATCAATATATTAAAATCAAAGCAATGTCAAAACAAAGCAAATAAATGGACACCCATCCAAGGATGGAAACATGTCCTTACATCACATGTCTAAATAGGACACCCACTAAAAGGTAGAAACATGCCCTTTACATAGGTTCTAAAATAGAAAAGCAAATTAAATTACTTGATGTTTAACCAATGAGGTACCCACCAAGTGGAAACATAGCTCTTACAACTTTTGGAAATCTAAATTAATTGATAAAAGTAAATAATCATTCATCATAAATAAATCATTCATCAAAGCTATTAATCAAAATAGAAAATAAACATCCATCCATGATAAATTAAATAAATCAAGTATTGAAATTAAATAAATTACAGCATAAGAAATAAATCAAAGCATAATCAAGTACGGAATTGAATAAAGCAAATAAAAGTCCAATTATAGCTACTGTGACTTTTTATGGAATTAAAATAAATTAGGATTTTATATTTTAAAGGGTTGGTAAGACTCTTTGATTAACAAAATTAAGGTTTGAATGATGATATCATGAAACTAGGGTTTTAAACACTTTAAAATACTTTAATTTGTGATTTTTGGTTATTGGGTTCCTAAGCTACTGTGTAAATTTTAGGTTTCTATGTTTTTATGTTTTTTAATGTTTTAAAAGGATTAGGGTTCATAAAAATTAGGGTTTAAGGTTTTAAAAGGGTTAGTGTTCATTATTTTGAATTTTGAAAGTTGAATTTGGATTTGATATTTTGGAAGTAGGGTCACAGGTGGTGAATAATTTTTAGAAATTTGGAAATCAATTTGATATTTTATGGAATTTTATGAATTTAAACAAATAAATTAAAACTTTTTTAAATAGAAAAGATGTTTTTTAAGGCTTTTTGAATGAAATAGAACTTACTTTAAAATTTTAAAAGAAGCAGAATTTGCATCATAGTTTTGTTGAAATATATGTTCAATTAGAGTTTTAAGATTTTTAAGAAGAAAAAATAACAATTTTAAGTCTTTTGGAAGATAAACTAATGAAATAAGGTTTTTTTGGCTTTAGAAAAACTAAATTAAAGTTCAAAGGTTTTTAATTTTGATTTCATGAATTTGCTACTGTGTAAAAAAAACAATTAAAGAAAATTAATTAACACATACCTTCTTTTGACGATTTCTCCAAAAACAATTCTTCTTGGATGAACTAGCTCCAAAGACAAGCCTCTTTTGCCTTTGAATCCTCTAAATCGTGCTGCTGCTGTTCCAGAAGAGAGTTGAATTGAATTTCTTTTTTTCCTTCTTTGATTTGGTTTCAAAATTTTCAAACTACTCTTGGATTTTTGCCTCCCTTAAATTAATTGCCTTTGGTCCTTATTTATAGTGGTTTGAGGTTGTTTATTCCTAATTAGCTAAGGTAAGTAATATTAATAAAAAAAGAAACCAAAACCTAATTGGATTAGGTTTCAAAAAATTTACGTCGGAAAATTTATGCTGCCGAAAAAAACTGCTGCGGAAAAACTGCGCTGGCAAAACAATCTGCGTGCGAAATAGCACAGTGATTTCTGCGTGCGAAATAGCACAGTGATTTCGCCCGCAAAAATTTCCTGCGGGCGAAATGCCTAGGGGCCCGTGCCCACGGGCCCGCGCGATAATTTTTTCGTCGCCGATTTTTTCGACTTCGATTTTAATTTTAATTTAAATTTTTTGACTTTTATTTGTTTATTTCTATTTTTTATTAATAAAAATTAGATACTAAAGCAAAAATTATTTAATAAAATTATTTTGGACCAATTAGACAACAAAAATCATTTTAGACTAAATAAAACATATTGGACCGGATTGAGTCAAAAATTAAGGGTCTACATTTTCCTTAACTTGAAGATTTATATAACAAGAAAACCTTTTTTTCATTATTATTTTTTAGTTTTTTAAATCAGATGTTGACTTTGCCAAATCAGTGTCAATTTACCTTAGGACACAATTTTTCTAAATTAACATATCTATAACATGATAACCCTAGTTACCATACTAAACTAAGGAATCATTTCCATTTGAGCAAGAACTGTTGCACTTCAGATAGACACGTACATATTACTTGGCCTAAGGTCTCATTAAATTTAAATATTGTCTATCTCATATGCATGCTTATTCAAACAATCTCCACTAATAGATTGTATCTATCAAGAGAGATTAATAAGTCTTTAATAGGTTTGAAATGAGGTCTATAAATGACATATGTTAAATGAATGTCATTTTCAAATTGAATCTAATGTGATACTGCTAACAAACCCTCACACTGTAAACTTTCTACTGGAACCATATGTTGGAAGTATTCTTAAACTTCGGGCATCACTTTTATCTTCTGACTTTTTGAAAATACAAAGCTTGAATGCCTTTCCTTCTTCTTGTGTAATATCCCAAAATTATTTTTAAAAAAAATCTTAATTTTTGAAAAATTAAATAAATAAATTTAAAAGAAAAATGGGAAGTTGTTAAAAGAAAAGTAAAATATATATGTGATATGTATACAAAATATATACAACATATAAAATGTCAACAAAAATGTCAACACTTTTTAAAAGAAAAGTCAAAAGTCAAAGTAAAAGGGTATTTTGGTAATTAAATCTTAAAAATTCTAAATTATTAAATTAATTTAAAATTAAATAATTTTTTAGTGGAAGATGGATTTTTGGACTTTTAATTTATTAAATTAATAATTAAATAATTATAATATATATATGGTTGAAATTAAAAGATGAAAGGAAAAAGAAAATTTAATTTAGTCTTCTTCTTCTTCTTCTTTCAAGGCTGAACCACCATGGGAGCTAGACCAAGGATTTTTTCTCTTCCATACTCAATTGAGGAATTTAACAAGTTTAAAGTTGATTTTTGGTTATTTCCACCAAATTTGGTAAGCTTTCTAACTTTTTCTTTGAATTTCCATGGAAGTTTGGTTATGTGTGATTTTGGATTTTTAATTAGTATGTTATAATTATTGGAATTGGTGTGTATGATGTTATTTTAAGTGATTAGTAATGATTTTAAAGTTGGATTGAAGAAATGGTTGAAGAAATAGTAGTGATTTTGTGTATGGTTTGGTGAAGAGAGAGAATTTAGAGTTATGTAATTTTTAGAGTTTTAAAATGATTTTTAATTGTGCAAATTAATTCCAAATGAATTATTTTGATACATAAATAAGTATTTTTAAAGTCAAATATTGGATTTGGTTGAGTTTGATTGGAGTTTGAGAATTAAAGTGTGATTTAGGGTTTTGGAAAAGTGATTTTTCCAAAGTTATAAAATTGTTTGATTTTATTGGTTTAAGTGTGTTGTTTAGTGTTAAAAGTGATGGATATAAACTTGAAATGATAATTGGATTGAGTTGGAATGGGAAACTTTCAATGGGGGAAGGTTATGTCATTTTAGGGTTTTGGTCCTAAGTGTGTATTTTTGTAATGTAATTGAATATGTTAAAATATATTTTTAATAATATATATAAACTTAAAATACCAAATTGAATGAGTTAGTATGGTATTCTAAAGTTAAAGTGAGGTTAGCCTCAACTTTGGAAATTTTGCTTGGATGGTGTTTAATTATGGATTAAGATTGGAAATACCTTAGAATGTAGTACTAAATAATTATTTATGATCATATTTGGTTTAGGCATTGAGGAGAGTTGATTTGCCCCATCCAAGTGTTGAAGGGCAAGTGAAAAGAGAAGGATTGAAGGGTGTTTGAGCTTGTTCTTGGTTGCTGTTAGAGGTATATACAAACTTTGGATGAATTGGTTATATTTGCATTACATTATGCTTAACACATTTTGGATTGAAAAATGTGTTAAGCTACTCGGTACATGGAACATGTATGAATAATATGCTATGACATGTGTAATGTCATATATGTGTTAAACGCATTGTGAAAAGCCATTGTTAATGACTAAATTATGTAAAATGTGAAATATGTGTATTATGTAAAAATGACTCAAAGTATTTGGGTAATGCCATTTGTGGTGTATGCATTTAGGGCATTATTAAAAAGCCATTGGTAATGGCTAATGTGCTTAAAATATGAATCATATATGGATTATGTGAAATTGCCCAAAATATTTGGGTAATGAGATTTAACGTAAAATGTGATGCAATGTGATGATATGATGAAATGTGATGAGTTGATATTGATATAAATGAGAAAAGTGAGAAAAAAAAATAAGAAAATGATATGAAATGAGAAAAATGAGAAAAGTGAGAAAAAGATGAGAAAATGATATGAAATGAGAAAATTAAAAAATGAGACAACGTGCCTAGCTTGATTATGAGAAAATGAGAAAGAGATTGATAATGAGAATTGTGAATTAATTGTGTGCCTAGTATGTTATTCAATTTTCAGAGTTCTATGTTTAGCGGCATGCCTATGAGGTTATCCTCATATTTGCCTTTGGACTAGATGTTGGGCATCACTGTGATTTGCCTTCAGGCTAGATGTTGGACGTCACTTGATTTCAGGCTAGATGTTGGGCATCACTATGATTTGCCTTCGAGCTAGACGCTAGGCGTCACTTGCCTTCGGCCCATGTCAATATGGACCAAAATAGTAACTCTGGATTTTGAATAGCATATTAGATCCTTTAGGCCCATGCTTTTGTTTGCTTGTATGTGAATTATGAAATAATTGAAAGATATGTTATAATGAAATGATATGAGATATGATATCCATATGCATCGTGCATTTGCATTGTATTTGAGCTTTATTTCTATCAAAATTTATATCATTAGGCTTTTGGTTTAATGCGATTGAAATTCATCGTGCAGGTGATAGGGTAGATCCAGTTGAGTCGGAGAGTTCTTCTAGAACAGGTCGGGTCTAGACATGAGGTTTTACTTGTAGAGTTGATATCGGGATCAGAAACACTGCTAGTAGCATGTATATATTTTTATATTATCGTATATTTTGGAGATTATGTATACTATATTATGTTTCCAGTGTATATATATTATAAATTAAAAAGAATGTTTTAATATGTAGATATATGAAAGTGTATAAATGTTTTGAGGAAATATAGAGATATTGAGGAGGATGGATGAAATGTATTTTTGTGTTATTTGGGAGTGTTTGTATGCAGGTTGTGTTGTTTGTTGAATTTTGAAATATCCAAATTACAGACAAATCTTTGGCGAATTTTTCTAGAGATTTTTAAGAAAAATACTTATTTTAGCACCTATGATTTATAATAATATTTTATTTGTTATTAAATATACATTTTAAAATATTTATGATTTTAAATTTGAAAAGATAATAAATTTTTATTAAACCGATCTGTGATATTTTTGTACCGTATATGTGTATTTTGCATATACTGAGTGTATGTATTATATGTATATTTGGCATAAGAGTGTTACATCTTGGCATAAATTTGGATCTAATAAGTATTATCTTGATCTTTAGACCACAATTTTTTCCCCTTTCTTTCCATCCATTTCTCTTTTAGAATATTAAATCTAAGACTTTCAATATTGTGGACCTGAAAATATGTTGGATGAAAGATAGTCTTTTTCTTATGTATTTGAGTCTTTGTCTAGGCTAGATCAATTCAAGTCAACTTATTCTCGTAAACTGAGTGAAAGTCTTCTATTGCTTCAGGCAAAAGGAACTTCTATTGGCTTCCTAAACTGCCCTTTTTGGGTTTTTATTTTCTCTTTCTCTTTTTTCTTTATTTTTTATTTTATTTTATTTTATTTTTATTTCTTTATTTCTTTTTTTTTTGTTTGTTTTTTTTGGTCCTAGCTCAAAGATAATTGTCTTGCTTGCACCATTCTATATTTCTAACTATGGATGAGTGGAGTAAGATGAATTTGCTTCAGTGAGGATGAATCCTTTGTTGTCTTAATAGATCTAAGATATTTAGTTCAATTATCCCTATGGTCTTCGACTACCCTTATAGTCTTGGCTACACATTCTTTCCCTTTACATCAGTGATCATCAGACATGTCATAAGAGTCACAACAGTTCAGGGTAGGTTGTTGGGGTTTATAGGCCAATAAAAGTAAGCTAAAAATTTCATGAAGGCTCAAAAGATCAAATTAAGGATTGATGTTAACATGAGTGGATACTAGTTATTGGCTTATCAAACAATGCCTAGATCATTTCTCCCTCAAATAAGCAAAGTTCAATTTCACCTCAAAAGTTCATCAAAGCATGTTCTAAGATTGACTAGGACCTAGACGAAGGTAATTATACAGGAGCCCTCTCTAAGTAAGCATACACAGCTCAATGTTATAGAACAACTCCCTTACCTAGTAAAGTCATTTGGATCATGATGCATAGATATATTAATTTATGAATATCAAGGTAGACTCATCATCAGTTGAACACCATAATGGACAAATACCAATATAAACCAAAATTTAATAAAAGTAATTTATTCAAAATCTTAATTTAAAAAAACATAATTGTTCCATAAAACACCAAAGAAAGAAAATGAAATATAAACCAAATAAGCCATGGGAAGTTAGTTGAGTTAGAGTCAAAGATGCTTCATTTATTTAGGCATATTAGGGGCAAGGATTTTTCCATCATCAAGGATCATTGCTTTATCATCCATAGTTGGTCCAAGCTTACTTAGTAGCACCTCATCTTTAGCAGCTTCTCCATCCATATCATGATAAGGCTACAAGATAAAACTCTCCTCCAATCCTCCCTCCATCATGAAGGTCGCAGGCAGTGGTCGCCTCCACTCCATTGGAATGGTTCATACGACTTCGGCATTGTTAGGCTCACGACCTTAGAGAATACAGGCCTAAATCCTGAAAAAATAAAGTTACTACCCGAATGGATCGTAAAAGAAAGGGGTGGATGACTCGATTTCTAAGGAATTTCCAACCCCCTAAAGGGTTCGGAAAGTTTGGTATGTGTGGGAAAGGTGAGAATGACCCAGTACCCCCACAATGCCCTGTTCATTGGAACCGACCTCTTTTTCAGGTCTAAATATTATAAAATTCTTAATCATTATGATATAATCCATACTACATGCAATAATTAAAATAAAAACATCATTGTATTAATAATCAAAATAATGTTCAAATAAAACAAATAAATAGATACCCATCCGAGGATGGAAATGTGTCCTTACATCATCCAATATCTAAAACTAAATAGGACACCCACCAGAAGGTAGAAACGTGTCCTTTACATTGATCCCAAAATGTGAAATAATTTAAATTACATGAAATTTAGCTAATGAGGTAACCACAAAGTGGAAACATACCTCTTACAATTTTAAAACTAAGACAAATAAAAGAACATTCAATCATCTAATTATAAATAAAAGCAAACCATCCTTAAAATAAAATAAACTATTCATCATTAACATATAACAAATCACATAATCAAATAAATAAACAAAATTAGAATTCAATCCATTAAATAAATAAGGTTAAGGTTTAAGATTTAGGATTTAAGAAATTAAAGTTTTGGGATTTAAAGTTTGAGAAAATATGGTTTTAGTTTTGGTTTTAGGCTACTGGGAGTACTGGGTGTTGGTTTAAGAAATTATGATTTCCAGATTTTGGCTTTGAGGAATTAAGGTTTTGGCATTTAAAATTAGGGTTTTAAAGAATTTAAGGTTCTGAAAAAATAATTTAGGTTTTTTTTTAAATAAAGCACTTATGGTTCTGGAAGAAGAGATTAAGAATTTGGGATCTAAGATTTGAAAGTTAATTTTTGGGGTTACTGGATATTTGGAAAACATATTAGGATTTAAGGAAGCAATTTTGAATTTTAGAATTTAAGAAAATAATTTAGGTTTTTGGTAATTGCAAAACTGTTTTGGGATTTTAGGAAATACAAAGCAAATTAGGGTTTGGGTCTTAGAGTTTACTTGAGTTAGGGTTTAGAAATTTGGTTATTGGATCAATTTTAAGAATTAAACTATTTGCAAACTCATGTTTAAGGCTTCTGGAATTGGGGTTTAGGAATTAGGGTTTTAGGAAGCTAGGGTTTTGGATAGTTAAGGTTTTTGGAATTTGAAAACTGTTTTAGGATTTTTAATATTAAGGAAAACAATTAGGTTTTTTTTTATTAGAAATCGATTTGGGTTTTGTAAATGGTGAAACAAATTTGGGTTTTAAGATTCATAAACTTAAACTGGATCAATGGTATCAATTAAGATATTAAATTAATCAAAGTGTTCAAAAAAAAAGGAAAACTCGAATATTGCATGCTTAAAATAGTTTATCAAATAAAAAGATGAATCCATTTTAAATATAAACAAGTTAATGTCAAAGCTCAAACCTTCATTGTTAATTCTACCACAATTTGATTCTGGTAGAACAAGAGCTAAGACAGTGTGGCTGCCTTTGATGGATTGTTTGTTGATGAACGTCCTTGGTTGTTGCTTGATTCTTTTTTATGGTTTCTTGTTGCTTGCTGCCTCTTGCTTTTTGATTGCCAATTGCTGATCATTTTCTTGCCTTTTAAACTTATATTTATAGTCAATTCACCGTTAACCCTAAACCCCATTGACTGGTTCCGTGTTTAACAATGAACCCTAGCTAAATTAGGAATCAAGCGGACAAAACTAAAAAAAATACCTAGGTTCATGTCAATTTGGAATAAGAGGATGCCAAAATAAATTTGATCTGACTTTAAAAAATTTAAACCTTGTTTATGATTTTTAAATAAGTCGGTTCGGATTAAAAAGGCATAAATTCAATTGTAAAACCCTAAAATCAAGTTGGTTTGGCTCAAATTAAAGGTTTATGGTCTAGAAATTAAAAAATACAACATAAGTTAGAGTTTGGACGGCCCAGGCAGTATGAACCTTTGCTCATGTCGACCTAGAGCACCTGATTTAGCTAGGTATTTTTTTTAGTTTTGGCCGCTTGATTCCTAATTTAGCTAGGATTCGTTGTTAAACACAGATCCAGTCAATGAGGTTTAGGGTTAATGGTGAATTGCCTATAAATATAAGTTTAAAAGGCAATTAAATGATCATCAATTGGCAGTCAAAAAGCAAGAAGCAGTAAGCAACAAGGAACCATAAAAAAGAATCAAGCAACAACCAAGGACGTTCATCAACAAACAATCCATCAAAGGCAGCCACACTATCTTAGCTCTTATTCAACCAGAATCAAATTATTGTGGAACCAACAACGGAGGTTTGAGCTTTGACATTAACTTGTTCATATTTAAAATTATTTCATCTTTTGGTTTGATAATCTATTTAAACATGCAATATCCGGGTTTTCCTTTTTTTTTAAAAAAAATTTTGTTTAATTTAATGTCTCAATTGTTATTTTGATCCAATTTAAGTTGACAAATTATAAAATCCTAATTTGTTTCACCATTTACAAAACCTATTTCCAATCTACAAAAACCATAATTATTTTCTTAAAAAAAAACCCCTAAACAGTTTTCAAGAACCCTAATCTATTTCCAATTAATAAAACCCTAATTATTTTCTTAACCTCCAGAAACTGTGACATCCTAAAACCTAATCCCCCATCCTCGATTCCAAACCCTAATATCCAGTAAACTAATAAACCAAACCCTAATATTTAGTAAACCTAATATCCCTAAATCATAAACCAAAACCTAATATCTAATAAACCTAATCCCTAAACCTTAATTCAAACCTTAGTATTCAATAACTAATAATTTGAGCCCTCATCCAAAATCCAAATCTTAAAACCCTAATCCAGTGACCTAATTCTCATACTTAATCCAAAGCTTCAAACTCTAAATATCCAGCAGCCATCTTGAACCCTGCCTCTTGAAACTAAACTCTAAATCACGTAATACCAAAACCCTAAATTAAAAACCCTAAACCCTAGTTTCTAGAAATCAAAAATACAAACCATAGAATTCCAAAACCTAGCTCAAAGACCCTAAATTTCCTTCATCTTAAAGTCCAAAACCTTATTTTCTAAGCCTTCTAATTTTAACACAGTAACTACAATTTCAAAATTTAAAACCCTAATCTCAAAATATGAAACCCTAATTTTGTTTATTTAATAGTTTTATTTATAATTTTAATTATTTGTTTAATTATGTGATTTGTTATATGTTAATGATGAATGTTTTATTTTATTTTATGGATGGTTTGCTTTTATTTATATTGGATGACTGAATGTTATTTTATTTGTTTGCCTTAGTTTCAAAATTATAAGAGGTATGTTTCCACTTTATGGGTACCTCATTTGTTAAGCCTTATGAAATTTAAATTATTTCAAATTTTGGGAATAATGTAAAGGACATATTTTCACCTTTTGGTGGGTGTCCTATTTAGTTTTAGACATTGGACGATGTAAGGTCATGTTTCCATCCTAGGATGGGTGTCCATTTATTTATTTTGTTTGGACATTACTTTGATTATTAATACAATGATGCTTTATTTTTAATTATCGCATGTAGTATGGATTATATCATAATAATTAAGAATTTTATAATATTTAGACTTGAAAAGGAGGCCGGTTCCAGTAAACCAGGCGTTGTGGGAGTGCTGGGTCATTCTCACCTTCCCCACATGTTCGAGTGGTGACTTCATTATTTTCAGATTTAGGCCCGTATTCTCTAAGGCCCTAAACCTAACAGTGTCGAAGTTGCAAGAACCATTCTACATGGGAGTGGGGGCAAAAATCCTTGCTCACAGTGGTGCTCTCATGATAGTTCTCAAGTGTCTTCCAAATGCAATGTGCACAAGTAAAATGTTGAACCTTTTTCCCTTGAAATTGAATTCATCAAGATGGAGGCGGCTCTATTATTCTTGAACCGATCTTTCACATTAGTACTTGACCATTGTGTTTTAAGAAGAAAAACTTGAACACCATCAACTTCGTCAGTTGGAGGTTTCTACTCATTTTCAACATAATCCCAAAGCTCAATTCCTTCACTGTCTAGGAACAAGAACATTTTGTAGGATAGAGTTGAGATTTTCATGAGAGTTTTGAGGTGGATGAAGAAGTTGCCATTGTGAAAGAAATTTTTTAAGCTCTGATACCAATTGTTGTCCCAAGATAGCAACCAAGAGGGGGGTGAATTAGTTGGTTTGAAGAATGATGGCAAATTCAAAGTTCAAAACTCAAAATTCAAGAAATGTAGAAGATGATTAAGTAAAGAGTAGAAGAATGAACACAAAAGATTTATAGTGGTTCGGATTTATCTTGATCCTACATCCACTTCCTTAACAACATGTTAATGTTCCACTAGCTTTGAATTTTTACAAGCTTAACTCTAACTTGGTGTTTTCAAAGCTCACACCAAACTTTACAATGGTTTGAGATCACACACCTCACAACCCTTACAAGAGTTTTTCCAAGCTCACTCTCACAACCTAAGTGTTTCCAAGCTTACATTCAAACTTAAGATGGTGTTTAATGTTCACACCCAACACTTAATCTATGACACCCCTATACCCTGTATACTCACACTACATACCACCATATATGTAATATACGAATACTGAATATAGGAATGCTACGGTTTACTAAACAAACCACTCATTCCTTTTAAAAATAATATGAAAAAACTTGAAAACATTCAAATCATATTATAAAGTACAATAGATGAAACATTTATGCGATACGCAGCGGAAAATATAATGGTATTTACAAATACATAAACATATCAAAATCAATGTTTTACAAAACATAAAATTTATACATGTTCGACAGTTTGTCTTTGATCTTTAAGCCCTCTATCAACGCTTCAGAATCTAAACTCAACTTGGTCTTACTAAGCTCTCTGGTTCTATCCTGTCACCTGTGCGATAAATCACAATAGCGCTAAGCCAACGACTTAGTGGTACAAACCACAATGACAATATGGTATAATGCAATGTCAATGTCATACTTTCAACAATAAAGACAATATTCATAAAAGGTATATTAATATTTTCCATAACACCACATTCCATTATTTTATTCCATTGTTTCACCATTCATGAATCACATTGAAACAAAGACAAGCATGGGCCCAAAAGACACTAATATGTTATTCAAAATTCAGAGTTACTGCTTTGGTCCATAATCACAATCATCAATACATTTATCCATGGATAATCAACTAGATTTGAGCTTACGACCCAGTCTTTTCACTCAATCTAGTTTTAAGAATTTGTTTTTGAGGCTTATGACCCAGTCATTTCATCCAAAAAATATCACATTTCACATTTTTTTAGCTGGATTTGGCTTACGACCCGGTCTTTTCACCTATCCAGCAATTCATAGGCATGCCGCCAAACCCAGAACTCTGAAAATTGAATAACATATTAAGCACACAATTATTTCATTTATCTCTTTATCAATCTCTTTCTCAATTCATTACTCATTTCATATTCCATAATCAAATAGGCAACCATGCCCCAATTATTTCATTTGCACTATCATAGCCAACAACAATGGCTTCACATTTCATCATATCTCAGTTCACATTAAAACAATTCATCATTAAAGTATTCATCATGACCAATTACATTGCACATACATTTTGAATGATCATCATATATTTCACATTATGCAATTCATAGCATTAATCAAATGTATCAACAATATAATAGATTACTTAACACATTTACAACCAAATGTGCTAAGTCTCAAAATCATGTAAATGTATGCAACAATGTAGGGTTTGTACTTACCTCCAAAAGCAACTCACACACAACACTAAACTCCTCTTCCAAGAATCCTCAACACTTAGGTTAGGGTAACTCGACCTCTTCACAACCTAATGCAAAAAGGAACAATACATGAATTCCAATATAATTATTCACCTATTAGTCTCATACTAGACCCATAGATCACAAATTACAAACCAAACCACTAACTAAGGCCCACGGTCTTGGCCTAACACCCCCACGGTCTTGGCCTTACAACCCCACGGTCATGGTCTCACAAACCCCCACGGGCGTGGGTTAGAAAACGAATCTGTCCAATTGCTTAACACCCCTACGGTCGTGGCATCCAAAATGCTTCTGTTTCGGACCAAATTCATGTAGTCTATGCTTTCCACTCCATTAAACACAAACACATTGAAAATCTACCAAAAATAATTGATCTAACTCAATATTGACATCAATTACCAAGTCACAACTCTTACTCTTTCAACACCAAACCTAACTCCATCTCTTCAATTCAACCCCAAAATCACAATCAAATATACCCAACACACTCAAACACACCACAATCAAACATACTCATACTATCCATAATCAAACATCAAACTCAAATACAACTCAAAATAAAACAAAGAAATCAAGAGGAAACTTACCAAAGTTAATGAAATTTCTCAAATCTCCAACTTGATCACTTGAATTCTCCTTCAATTTTGAGCTTAGGAAAACAAAACTCTCTTTCCCTCTTTAGTTTTGTGATGCCCGGCCAACCAAAGAAAGAAGAAGAAAATGTAGAAGAAAAAGAGACAAAGTCAACTTTTATTCTCCACTTAAACCTCCACCAAGCAAAAAATCATTAAAATATTCTCATATATTCTCTTCCACTCATTTATTTTCCTTTAATTAATTTCACTAATTTAAAATCAATAAATATCTTCTTTTGACTTTCATCACCTTGACTTGTATATGTTGTATATATTTCTGTATATACAACATATACACTCTCTCTCTCTTTACTTCTTTTCTCTTCTCATTTAACATAGACACTTACTCCAAATACAACAATAAATATTCCAAAACTTTTAGGGTATACTTTGGGATATTACAATTCTCCCCCTCTAAAAAGAAATTTCATCCTCAAAATTACCTGATATCAATTCTGAAACAGCTGTGGATACTGATCTCGCATCGCTTGCTCACTCTCCCAAGTTGCCTCTTCTTTTGCATGATTCTTCCAAAGAACCTTTACAAGTGGCACTTTCTTATTCCTCAGCTCTTTCACTTCATGTGCCAAAATAGCAATTGGTTCTTCTTCAAATGTCAGATCTGAACTTACCTCAATAGATTCAACTAGTAGAACAAGAGATGGATCTGATCTGTACCTCCTCAGCATAGAAACATGGAAGACATTATGAATTCTATCCAATTCAGGCGGCAAAGCGAGTCGATAAGCAACTGGTCCAACTCTTTCTAATACTTCATAAGGTCCAATAAAACGAGGACTTAGCTTCCCTCTTCTGCCAAATCTCAAAATCTTTTTCCAAGGAGACACTTTCAAAAATACTTTATCTCCAATATCAAATTCTATGTCTCTCCTCTTCAAATCTGAATAAGATTTCTGCCGATCTGAAGCTGCTTTCAACCAATCCCGAATTATTTTCACTTTCTCTTTTGTTTCTTTAATCAAATCAGGACCAACCAATTTGTCTTCTCCAACTTAATTCCAACATAAAGGCATCCTACATCTTCTACCATACAATGCCTCAAATGGTGGCATTCCAATACTGGATTGATGACTGTTGTTGTAAGCAAATTCCACAAGTGGCAAAAAATCTGTCCCAACTTCCAGAGAAATCAATGACACAGCTTCTTAACATATCCTCAATAATCTGTATCACTCTCTCTGACTGCCCATCTGTCTGTGGATGAAAAGCAATGCTAAAGTGTAATCGAGAACCCAAAGCACCATGTAAACTCTTCCAAAATCTTGAAGTAAATTGGGGATCTCGATCAGACACTAAAGAAATTGGGACTCCATGCAACTTCACTATCTCACTGATATACAGCTCAGCTAACTTCTCAAGAGAATAGTCCATCCGAACTGGAAGAAAATGAGCTGTCTTTGTCAACCGATCAACAATCACCCTAATAGCATCATGCTTCTTTTGAGTCAATGGCAAACCAGACACAAAATCCATTGTCACACATTCCCATTTCCATTCAGGCACTGATAAAGGTTGAAGCAACCCTGTAGGAACTTGATGCTCAGTTTTTACCCTCTGACAAGTGAGACACTTGGATACAAATTCCGCTATATCTCTCTTCATACCTATCCACCAATAATGTTGCTTCAAATCCTGATACATCTTTATATTTCCAGGGTGCATAGCAAAAACTGACTGGTGTGCTTCTTCTAAAATAATCTTTCTTAAACTAGCATCATCAGGAACACACAATCTATCCTTGAATCAAAGACTACCATCACTTCTCACATGAAAATCTCCGCTCTCCCCATTTTGGCAATCTGACACAATCTTCTGAATTTTCTCATCAGCCAATTGAGCCTCTTTAATCTGGTCTAACAACACCGGTCTCAAATGCAGCTGAGCCAACAATGCACCATCATTACAAAGCTCAAAACTAGCATGCAACACTCTCAACTCAACAAGCAATGAGAGCGAATAAGCAGTCAAACCTGCTAAAGACTTCCGACTCAAGGCATCCACAACAACATTCGCCTTACCAGGATGATAATCAATCAAACAGTCATAATCTTTGATCAATTCCAACCATCGTCTTTGTCGAAGATTCAGCTCCCTCTGAACACCCAAATATTTCAAACTTTTATGATCTGTATAAATAAAACACTTCTCTCCATACAAGTAGTGTCGCCAAATCTTCAAAGCAAACACTATGGCTGCTAACTCCAAATCATGCGTCGGGTAATTAAGCTCATGCGGCTTCAACTGTCGAGAAGCATAATATTTGCATAAAAATACATGAGTCAACATTCCTCTTTTGATAACCAATGCTAGAACATATATGAATTTTGTTTGAGATTTAATCTTTGAAATTGAATTAGTTAAGAGAAAAACCAATTCATACAATCATAGCAGATCCATACAAACCCTAGACTAGATCAAATTAGTTCATAATGCAATCAAACATATTCATCTCATTAATATTCAAAGAAATCAAAATAGACATGATAATATCCATTCAATGAAAATAAAGAGAATAAGTTCGAGAACAAAACCAAGTTACAACTCCTTGAAGCTTTTGAAGAATCTCTTGTTCAAATCTTGCAAGAAGGATGAAACAATGGTATGAACAATCTAATCGAAAACTAGTTTTGATTCAAAGTTTAATCAAAATCAAGAAAACTAATGTTAAACCCTAAAACGTTTCTCTGACGGCTCAAAACTTTGCTCCAAATTGTCAACTGCCCTCAACCCTAGCTCTTCCTTTTCCTTTTATACGAAATGTACGCTTTAAAATCCGTTGCACGTTTAGTTCATGAGGGACACGGCCAAGTCAGAAGTGACTTGGCCGTGTGAGTGTTCTTTGGAGGGACACGACCAGGTGACTTGGCCGTGTCCCTTGCCTATGCCCACCACTGCTTGCCTCTCTTTTTTTCTTCTTTGTTGAGTGACACGGCCAAGTGGAGCTTGACTTGGCCGTGTTGAAGCCTTTTGGAGGGACACGGCCAGGTGACTTGGCCGTGTCCCTTGCTTGTGTCTTCCACTGTGAGTTTTGCTTCTTCTATTCCTTTGGAACTTGGTGAGACACGGCCAAGTCAGAGTGACTTGGCCGTGTCTAGGCTTCATTGGAGGGACACGGCCACTGACTTGGCCGTGTCCCTTGCATGTGTCTGCTTTTGTGAGTTGCTCTTCTTCTTTAACTTGATATGGGACACGGCCAGTGACTTGGCCGTGTCCTCTGCCTGTATCAGCTACTGTGCATTCTTCCTTCAGTCTTGGTTCATTGGCTTTTTTAACCTAAAACAAAACATCAAATAACTTTAAACAAAAACTAAATAAACAATAACAAACAAAACATAAACACATACTAAAAACTAGATCAAAAACAACATAAACACTGAAATAAACTAAAACTATCAAAATTAATGAAAACACTAAACAAACCGATAAAAACTAACAAAATACCTCAATAAAACAATAATTATCATAATAAACAAACTACAAATCTATGACAAAAACTAACAAAACAACTACCCCACACTTACAACTTTGCTTGTCCTCAAGCAAATTCACATGGCATAAATTAAAAACTCAAACAACCTTAACTATAATTCCAACATATAAGATGAAATCCTTCAAGACATTAGACATAAATAATTGCAATTTCCTTCAATCAAGATTTCCTTAACTCATTCATTAATCCAGACATACAAAACTTATCTCTCATCTAAGTGTTTCACTCGATTTCAAAAGTTAATCACTCAAACCACTCATGATTGCATACTACCATAAACTTGCTTAATTATCCAATCTCCCTCACTGATTTTCTCAAGAAATAATCCGAAGGTCTTTTATTTGGATGCAATGGGGCTAAGGTGAAGGTGTGAGAAACGACAGTTAAGCTAGAGCATCAAGAAATGGAGTATCTAAATTAGACACTACTCTTGCTAAGGAACTCATAACTCCCTCAAATGGCATACTCACCAACCCTTGATAATCTTACATATTTGCATAAAAATACATGAGTCAACATTCCTCTTTTGATAACCAATGCTAGAACATATATGAATTTTGTATATATATATGTAACTTTTCTTTTATTTTCTCTCTTTCTTTTTTTTTTTACTTTTATCATTTTTTTTAAATATATATATATACAAAATTAAGAATTGCATGGAACATCTAGCTTAAAATATAGAGGAAAAGAATAATGACTCTTAATCAAATACAATGTGCAAGGTATGCATTTCAACCCCCAATAGCACTACTTTTTTTTTTTTACTTGCTTACCCCACACTTTGAAACAAACCACCCTATTGTCATATCATAAAACTCCATTCCTTAATGCAGGTATGATGATAATAAGAGAAAGTTGAGCTGTGAATTATGTTGATCAAACAAGAAAAGGACAAAGGCTCAACTTGGCTCACTAAGGAATTAAATATTAAAGGAGGTATTTTTAAGCTAAAGGGCTAGCCTAATTTGCCTTCATCATTTTAAAACTTGAGATTAAATCATAATGTGAGTTCAATCAGTATGCAAAAGCAAACTCTAGAGATGCAAAATCATGAAGGTGCACACTTAAGAAAAGAAAATCAATCATTTAATCTATAAGACTCAAAACTCACAAAGGTGGGTTCTCAAATATTTATATGTCATGAACCGCAGAATGTGAAAATTGATCCTGAATGAATTCAAATGCTCATATCTACACTGATACTAAAGTCTCAACTATAATGCTAGAATCACATAAAAGATCAATAAATTTTTAGCAATTATACCATGCACAACACAATAAAACATACCAAGGCAACCAAAACAAAAATTAAAGAAAAACTAAAAGATTACCCCACACTTAAGAATTTACATTGTCCTCAATGGAAAACAAGAATAATAAAGAGAAAGAATTAAGGGACAACATGTCTTCCATCGTACCTTGATGGGGCAAAACCTAATTTTCCATCATAAACACAATTGTTCAAAAACAAGATGCAAGAGACTTTAGAGTTTCTATTTATTTAAACTAAACATAAAATCAAAATTGCAAAATACAAAATTATAACTATGAAAAAGAAATTCAAACTAATGGGTTGCCTCCCATTAAGCGCTTCTTAATTGTCATAAAGCTGGACATCATGCAAGGTCTAGGGATCATGGATCAAAGTGCTGTCAATGATCCTCAATTCCTGAAATCCTTCTTTATATGGTTTAACTCTATGTCTATTTGCTTTAAAAGTGTTATTAGTTCTAGAGTTAAACAATTCAATGGCACCAGAAGGACATACCTTAGTTATCTTGAAAGGACCACTCCATCTAGATTTGGGTTTACCTGGAAACAGACGGAGTCGAGAATTAAAAAGTAAAACTTTCATACCTGGACTCAATGTCTGATGCACAATAAATCTGTCTTGAAGTGCTTTAGTGTGATCCTTATAATTCCCCGATCTCTCATATGCCTTTGGGTTAAGGTATTTTTGGGTCTTCCCCACTGATTTAGCCTCCTCTTCTAAAGTCAGTGTCAGCTCCAATTTATCTGGGGAACCTGTCTGCAAGAAAGCATCTGAAACAACTGCTTCAACACAATTAATTAAAGAACATTCCTCATGTAAAGTAGTTGTAGGAATAAGAGAAGTGTTAAAAATAGAAAATTCCACAGTTTGTCCCAAACAGTCATTGATAATTTTCCATTTTTAACATCTATCAAAGTGTTAGTAGTCACCATAAAAGGCCTACCCAGTAGAATGGTGTGTGCAGATGGTGAAGAATTACCTACTTCCATGTCAAAAACAATGAAATCCACAGGTACTATCAACCCTCCAACCTTAACTAACACATCTTCTATAACCCCTTTCGGGAATCTAAAAGACCTATCAGCTAATTGCAACACCATTTTTGTCGGTTTAAGCTCCCCTAGTTCTAATTCTTGGAACACAGAATAAGGCATCAAATTCATACTAGCTCCTAAATCACACATGCCCTCAGTTCCTTTCCCATTCCCCACAGAAATTTGAATTATAAAGCTTTCAGGATCCTTTAGTTTGGGAGGTAGTTTATGCTGCAGAACAGCACTAGCTACCTCTGAAACTATCACCTTTTCATTCATCTCATACCTCTTCTTCTTGGTGATTAGGTCTTTGAAGAACTTGGCATAAGCCGGTATGTTTTTTATTGCATCCAGTAAGGGTAAGTTAATACTTACCTTAGACAGCATGTTGAAGATGTTAGAAAATTAATTATCTGCTTTATCATCCTTCAACCTGCTGGGGAATGGTATAGGTGGCCGGTATGGATTGCTTTTCTTATGTAGATCTGCTGTAGGGGACTTCTCCACTGATCTTTCTCCAGCACCTTTGTTCTTTGATTCTCCTCCCCCCTTGTTCTCTTTGTTTCCTGCATTCACAGAATCATTTTCAACATTATTATAAATTTCCTTACCACTTCTAAGAACAGTCACAGATTGCGCCTGCTCAGGTTGACTTGGGAATTTCTCCTTTTATTGAATCTTCATCTGTTGTGCAAGTTGTCCAACTTGAGTCTCCACTTTTTTAAAAGATGCTTCTAAGGAATCCAGCCTCTTGTTGGTCACCTCTTGATTTTTAGCACTGACTTGGATAAAAGCTTGTAAACTTTGCTCCAAACTCTCTATCCTAGACTTCCCTTGATTTGAGGATTGGCCTTGCTCTTGGTTCTATCTTTGAAGAAAATGGAAAGGCTGCTGAGAATTATTTGTTCCCCAAGAAAAATTTGGGTGATTCTTCCAACCAGGGTTGTATGTATTTGAATAAGGATCATTCCTGGCCCTTGGTTGAAATCCTCCCATACCATTGACTTGCTCAGCTTCATTCCCATATGATTCATATGTAGAAGAACAAATGTTTGCTCCATGCCCGACAGTTCCACAGATTCCACACGCTTCTTGAGTAGATGAAGAAATATTGTTCTTCATGTTCAGCATCTGCACTTGCCTTGTTAACTCAGCTATCTGATTTACCATATCACTATTGGCTTCCAATTGGTTCACCCCTTTGCTTCTTCCTCTTACACTCTTCTGTTGAGAATTAGCTCCCAACATCTCAAAAATATCATAAGTTTCAGCTGCTGTCTTTTCTCCCATGGCTCCCCCAGCTGCATTATCAACTGTATTCTGAAATTGCTGGGTTAAACCATCATAGAAAAACTGGTTCAGAAGTTGAAGGGGATAGTGATGATGTGGACACTGGATCAATAGCATCTTAAATCTGTCCCATGCCTCATGAAATGGCTCTCCTTCAAATTGAGAGAATGTAGCTATCTTCCCTCTCAATTCAGCTGTCCTTTGATGTGAGTAGAACTTGCCCATGAATTTATTATAAACTTGCTCCCAAGTTGTCAGTGAGTTTTTGGGCAATATCATAAGCCAGCTCTTTGCCCTATCCTTCAAAGTATATGGAAAACACCTCATCCTCAACTGATCCTCTGTTAATCCTCCCAATGGAAAAGTGTTGAGGGTGGAGTAGAAATCCCGAATAAAGTTCAAAGGATCTTCATTTGGAACTCTGTAGAATGATGGCAGCATATTGTAGTGAATGTTCTTCAACTCATAATTTCTTGCTGCATCTGTTAGTCTTATGCAAGAGGTGGAAGTTCCAATGACAGGTCTAGCAAAGTCTCTCATCGTTCTATGCCTTTCTTCAGCCATTTTAACTGATTGTGCAGAATCTGACTCAAATTCAGAAGTGTCCTCCTCTGTATCAAATCCGGTATAGAGCTCAAACTCTTCTCTGCTCCTCTTCACTCTCTGAATTTCTGGAATGAATGGATGTAGCTCTCCTTCGAGTGATCTCCTGCCTTGCATAAACAAACTTTCTAGAAAAAGAAATTATTAAAAGCAAAAGACAAATAAAATCAAAAGTAAATAATGAAAAATAATCTTAAGTTTTTCTTTTAATAAACAATTACGCCAATTAGCTTCCCCGGCAGCGGCGCCAAAAACTTGTTGCGCTCAAATTAACTCTACCACAAAGCATCACTCGCAAGTATACGAGGTAGCTGTAGTAAAGGTGATCGCCCCAAGGTCTTTCTCTCAAGGAAGCTAAAGTGGTTAATTGCTTATCAGATTATGTTTAACAAGTAATAAAGAGATTTATAAATTGCTAAATAATGAAGAAGATTGATTAAAGTTTAAAACAATAAAAGTAAATTGAGCTGAGTTTTGATTCACTTGATAGAATGGTCTAGGGTTTGCACTTCTCTACTACTTATATGTATGAACGGTTATTCCTCTTAACTAATTCAATTTCAAAGATTAAATCTCAAACAACTCAACTAATCGAGTCAAGGAAATAAGCTCTCGCATTCAAACCTCTTTCAACTAATCTTGTTATAAGTGAAATAATCTTTTTAATAGGTTATATCTCTAATTCACCTAAGTCTCTAATTGAATTGTTCAAGTGTTAAACTTCATCTCTCGATCCATCATCTAATACCTTAAAACACATAATTGGTTGTCAATCAATTATATATTAACAATGTTTCATTCAATCAAGGCTAAAGAAATTATTAGCTAAGAGAAAAACCAATTCATACATCATAGCAGATCCATACAAACCTTAGACTAGATCAAATTAGTTCATAATGCAATCAAACATATTCATCTCATTAATGTTCAAAGAAATCAAAATAGACATGATAATATCCATTCAATGAAAATAAAGAGAATAAGTTCGAGAACAAAACCAAGTTACAACTCCTTGAAGCTTCTGAAGAATCTCTTGTTCAAATCTTGCAAGAAGGATGAAACAATGGTATGAACAATCTAATCGAAAACTAGTTTTGATCCAAAGTTTAATCAAAATCAAGAAAACTAAGGTTAAACCCTAAAACTTTTCTCTGACGGCTCAAAACTTTGCTCCAAATTGTCAACCGCCCTCAACCCTAGCTCTTTCTTTTCCTTTTATACGAAACGTACGCTTTAAAATCCGTTGCGTGTTTAGTTCATGAGGGACACGGCCAAGTCAGAAGTGACTTGGCCGTGTGAGTGTTCTTTGGAGGGACACGGCCAGGTGACTTGGTCGTGTCCCTTTCCTGTGTCCACCACTGCTTGCCTCTCTTCTTTTCTTCTTTGTTGAGTGACACGGCCAAGTGGAGCTTGACTTGGCCGTGTTGAAGCCTTTTGGAGGGACACGGCCAGGTGACTTGGCCGTGTCCCTTGCCTGTGTCTTCCACTGTGAGTTTTGCTTCTTCTATTCCTTTGGAACTTGGTGAGACACGGCCAAGTCAGAGTGACTTGGCCGTGTCTGGGCTTCATTGGAGGGACACGGCCACTGACTTGGCCGTGTCCCTTGCATGTGTCTGCTTCTGTGAGTTGCTCTTCTTCTTTAACTTGATATGGGACACGGCCAGTGACTTGGCCGTGTCCTCTGCCTGTGTCAGCTACTATGCATTCTTCCTTCAGTATTGGTTCCTTGGCTTTTTTAACCTAAAACAAAACATCAAATAACTTTAAACAAAAACTAAATAAACAATAACTAACAAAACATAAACACATACTAAAAACTAGATCAAAAACAACATAAACACTGAAATAAACTAAAACTATCAAAATTAATGAAAACACTAAACAAACTGATAAAAACTAACAAAATACCTAAATAAAACAATAATTATCATAATAAACAAACTACAAATCTATGACAAAAACTAACAAAACAATAAGCTATAACTTTACCCTCTTGCATCAAAACACAACCTAAACCTTTATGTGAAGCATCACTGTAAATCACATATGGTTTATCTTCCACAGGCAAAGTAAGAACAGGAGCTTGAGTCAACATCTCCTTCAACTGCTCAAAGCTTGCTTGACACTGATCTGCCAAAGCAAATCTAACTCCCTTTCTATGTAATCTGGTGAGTGGAGGAGCTATCAAAGAAAAACCTTTCACAAAACGTCGATAATAGCCTGCCAAACCCAGAAAACTTCTAACTTCAGTTACAGACTTCGGTGGACTCCAATTCAAAATGGCCTCAACTTTACTCGGATCAACTCTAATACGATCTGCTGAAACTATATGACCCAGAAAAGTCACTTGATCAAGCCAAAACTCACACTTCAACAGCTTAGCATACAATTGCTTCTCTCTCAAAGTCTGCAACACAATCCATAGATGCTTATCATGTTCCTCTTCATTATACGAATACACCAGAATATCATCAATGAAGACCACAACAAACTGATCCAGATAGGGCCTAAACTTCATCAAATCCATAAAAACTGCAGGTGCATTCATCAATCCAAAAGGCATCACTAAAAACTCATAATGCCCATATCTTGTGCGGAAAGCTGTCTTAGAAACATCTTCAGCTCTGACTCTCAACTGATGGTACCCTGATCTCAAATCAATCTTGGAAAACACTGATGCTCCCTTCAATTGATCAAAGAGATCATCTATCTGAGGCAAAGGATACTTATTCTTAATAGTCACCTTGTTCAATTGCCTATAATCAATGCACAACCTCAAAGTACCATCCTTCTTCTTCACAAACAAAACAGGATCTCCCCACGGAGAAACACTAGGGCGAATAAACCCTTTATCCAACAACTCCTGCAACTGCACCTTTAACTCTCTCAACTCAGTAGGTGCCATTCGATAAGGAGTAATAGAGATGGGAGTAGTACCAGGCAAAAAATTGATACCAAACTCAACCTCTCTCTCAGGGGGTAACCCTGACAACTCCTTAGGAAACACATCTGAAAATTCCACAACTATGGGTATACTATCAAGTTGAGAACACACTACTCTAGTATCCACAACATGAGCAAGATAAGCATCACACTCTTTTCTAATCAACTTTCTAGCTGCTACAGCTGAAACAAACAAGGATGCAAGTTGTCTCTGCTCACTAGATACCATCACACTTCTACCATCACTGGTTCTAAGGGTAACACATTTCTTTTGACAATCTACCACAGCTCCATGCTTAGACAACCAATCCATGCCTAAGATCAAATCATACTCCTTAAAAGGAATTTCAATCAAATCACTTAAAAATTCCTCACTTTGCACCACAACTGAACTATCTCGGTGCACCTTACTCACCATAACACTATGTCCTAAAGGATTTGTCACCAACACATCAAATCCTAAGGACTCTGAATGCAACTCAGACACAGGCAAGATAGATGCACTTATGTATGAATGAGTAGATCCTGGATCAATCAAAGCAAGAACTAAAATGCCAAATAAAGAAAATGTACCCGCAATAACTGCTGAAGCATCTGGCTGCCTCTGCATCACATACACTCTTTGAGAAGACCCAGCCTCATCTAGCCTACTGCCTCCAAATGTAGAGCCTCCTCTCTGACTGATCCCAGGTCGACCACCTCTACTGAAACCTCTACCCCCTCGACCACCTCTGCTAACACTAGGTCGAGAAGCTGCAGTATCAGTCTGTTTATCCTCCTGTAGCTCAGGACAATCTCTAATGAAATGCTCAGGTGATCCACATTTGAAACACACAGCTAATCCACCAATCTTCCAACAAACACCCTCATGTATCCTACCACAATGGACACATGTAGGTGTAGTAGACCTCTGAACCACTGGAGTCGGAGCACTAGCTACAGAAACTATAGGTCTCGGTCTCTGCCTTTGATACTGAACTGACCTACTCGACTGCCTCTAGCTCCTACTGATCCTCGGAATAAAACTTCCTCTACCTCTCTTCATAGATGAAGACCCTGCCTCAAACTGGGGTCTCCTAACTCTGGTCTCCTCCTCAGTAGCAGCTGCTGCAATACCCTGTGCTCTCTCAATACTTCTAGCTGCTGCAACCAACTGAGAAAAATCCTGGTACCGAGAACCAGCCACAATACACATAATAGAGGGCCTCAGCCCCTCCTCAAACCTTCTACACCGGTCAATCTCATCAGAGATAATCCCTCCGGCATAGTGATTCAACCGGATGAACTCTACCTCATACTCTGTCACAGTCCGGTTATCCTGTCTCAGATTCAGAAATTCCATCTTCTTAGCATCCTTATACTCCCTTGGGGTATATTTCTGCTCAAACTCCCGCATAAAATCACCATAAAGCAGAGTCAGTGGATCATCCATAGCATGAGGAACTGTCTTCCACCAATCATAAGCATCCTTCTGCAATAAGGATCTAGCATAATCAAATTTCTCTTCAGGAGTAGCTTGCAACTGGATAAATACCCTCTGTACTCTATCCAACAACTACTCAGCTACTGTAGGATCTATAGTACCAAGAAAATCCTCAGCCCCAAATTTTCTCAATTTATCATAATGTCTCACCGGCACTTGTGGCTGTGGTGGCGGTGGCGGCTGCACTGGAGCTTGCCTCAACAATTCTACCACATGCCGTAACCAAACCGGCGGAACCTCATCAGCAGCTTATCTCTCTGGCACAAGAGCAAGTGCATCACTAGCTCTCTCAACCTGTAATATCCTCATATGTGGCTTAGAAGTTTTGATTATGTTGTTGTTGTTGTTGTTGTTGTTATTGTTTAATTGAATTGTATGCATATGATGGGGTAAGAAAAAAGAATTTGAAAGTGAATGCTTGTGCATATGTGTTTTGGAGGAAGAATTAGGGTTTAGAGACAAATGTATATGTTGTGTATATGATGATATATATAACATATAAAGTGGTCAAATGAAGAGTCAAGGTGATGGTTAAGTGGAAGAAGATATTTTTGGTTGTTAATGAAATTACATATAAGGACTTATATGAGACAAAGGTTAGTTATATGATTGAGGGTGTTTTAGTAATTGCTTGGATAAGAACACTTGGTGGAGATTAAAAGCAAAATTTGACTTTGTATCTTGATCATTGTCTTCTTTCTTCATGAAGTGGCCGGCTCTCCATTAGCAAAAGGAAAAGAGAAGTGTTCTTGAGGCAAGAAGCAAGTTGTTGAAGCAATCCAAGGTTTTGACAAAGGATTTGTGGAATTTCTTCTTTTCAAGTAAGTATTTTCTTGTTTTCTTTACTTATTTGGAAGTTGTGTTGGAAGTAAAGTAGGGTTTGATGATTTTTGTGATTTGGTGGATTTGAGATGTGTTTGGTTGTGTTTTCAAATGTTAAATTGATTTTAAGTTATGAGTTTGATTGAAGGTTGTTGTTGGAAATGATGGTTGTTGATTTGGATGAAGGGAGAAGGATGTTGGATTTTAGGGTTTTGTGGTGAATATGTGTTTAATTGTGATATTAATGTGTGATGAAGTGGTTTTTGTGATGAATATGTGTTTAGAACATTGATTATGTTCATGTGAAATATGTTATATGATGAATATTGTGTTTGAGTGCAATTGAGAAAGGGTTGGTTTTAGTTAAGGTTTTTGTGTTTTGGTGACACGGCCAAAATCAATCTTAGGGGAGTGGGCGTGTCCCTTAGGGGAGTGGGCGTGTCCCTTAGGGGAGTGGGCGTGTCAATTGTTTGAATTGGCTACTGTCTCTTTTGGTTTTAGTGACACGGGCGTGTCCATCAAAGGTGCTGGGCGTGTCATTTATTTGAGGAAGCTACTGCCTCTTTTCTTTTTAAGGACACGGGCGTGTCACTCAAGATGGTTGGGCGTGTCTATCAAGTGAGTTGGGCGTGCCCTTCAAATGATTTGAACATTGTTTGATTTCTTGGTTCTCTTTGCATGGTTTAAATTCTTCAAAAGTTCCATTGTTCCTAAACTTAAACATGAACATTATAAACATGTTTCAAACACAAGAATGATCTAATCAAATGAATGTGGATGGTCCTAAAGCTATGAATCATGTCAATTGTGTTTTGCCCTAATTGCATTGTTGAGAATTAACAATGTTATGTTATGCACTTTGAATGGCAATGTGTTTCATGATTAATATGGAATGAAATGTTGATATTTATGAATGATGCTATGAAGATAAATATACACTTGAATAATGAAGTGTTATATTGTGAAATGAAATGTGAAGCCATTGTTATTGGCTAAGGTGATTCAATGGAGATAAATGAGGCATGTTTGCCTAAATGATAATGAGAATTGAGAATGAAATCTAAATGAATTGTGTGGCTAATGTGTTATTCCATTTTCAGAGTTTGTTGTTGGTGGCATGCCTAATGAGTGTAACAATCTCTTGAAGTTAGGTTGGATTGAATCCTTGAAGCCTAATTGAGATGTTACAACCCTTGAAGCTAGGTTGGGTTAGTTCTTGAAGCCAAGTTGGGTTGATGCTTAGCATGCTTTGCTCCCCTTGAAGCTTGGTTGAACTTAATCGTTGAAGCCTAGTTGGGTATATGATATTGATAAATGTGATAACAAAACCAAAGCATTAACTCTGAAAATTGAATGGCATATTAGTGTGTCTTGGGCCCATGCTTGTCTTTGCTTAGTGTTGTTCATGGATGATTAAATGATTAACTAATAAAATATATGCAAAGATGTTGAATTCTGAAATACATATATGTATGTTAAGTTATGAAATGTAAAAGTATGTTGTTAGCTTTGCATTTATGTTGTTACATGTATGGTAAATTAGAATTGGCATTGTATAGCATTTAAGCATCTTTATTGCATGTTTTATCTTACTAAGCCCTTGGCTTAGCGCGATAGTGTTTAATCGCGCAGGTGATAGAACTGATAGGATCGAACCCGAGAGCTCTTCGAGACCGAGTGAGAGTAGACATTGAAGAGTTGATTTTGGGAGCTTAAAGATCAGAGTTGACTTGCCAATCATGTATATTTCTTTTATATTTTGTAAAGTAATGTTATAATGTAAATTTGTAAATATTTTATAACTTCCGCTGTGTAATATTTAAATGTATATGGATATCTAATATGTTTTGTTTTATAAGTAAATGACCTATTTTTTCTATAATGTATATAATTGAAAGGTTATGGTTTTGTTTTAAAATGTTTTGAATGTTAAGGAAACCGTAGCAGCCCTATGTTTGGTGCACTTATGCTACATTGTTGTGGTTGTAGTGTGTGTGCATTGGATATGGGGGTGTTACACAACCCTAGCTCCGTCCCTACTCTCTTTAGGAGCTACACTCTCAGCACTACCTTCTATGGACTGACATGAATGAGACGCCATCACTACCTATGTCTGCAAACACACCAGAATATACCTCATTAAAGATCAAAGACTGCCAATACCAAAACATGTATCTTATTTAAAAACCATATTTTAAAAATCAAAATTTTTCTTTTTCTTACAATTGACCTAGGTTGAGAATCTCAAAACCTAGGCTCTGATACCAAAACAATTGTGACACCCCTATACCCTGTATATGCACACTACATACCACCATATATGTAATATACGTATACTAAATATAGGAATGCTACGGTTTACTAAGCAAACCACTCATTCCTTTTAACAATAATATGAAAAAACTTGAAAACATTCAAATCATATTATAAAGTACAATAGATGAAACATCTATGGGATACGCAGTGGAAAATATAATGGTATTTACAAATACATAAACATATCAAAATCAATGTTTTACAAAACATAAAATTTATACATGTTCGGCAGTTTGTCTTTGATCTTTAAGCCCTGTATCAACGCTTCAGAATCTAAACTCAACTTGGTCTAACTGAGCTCTCTGGTTCTATCCTATCACCTGCGCGATGAATCACAATCGCGCTAAGCCAATGACTTAGTGGTACAAACCACAATGACAATATGGTATAATGCAATGTCAATGTCATACTTTCAACAATAAAGACAATATTCATAAAAGGTATATTAATATTTTCCATAACACCACATTCCATTATTTTATTCCATTGTTTCACCATTCATGAATCACATTGAAACAAAGACAAGCATGGGCCCAAAAGACACTAATATGTTATTCAAAATTCAGAGTTACTGCTTTGGTCCATAATCACAATCATCAATACATTTATCCATGGATAATCAACTAGATTTGAGCTTACGACCCAGTCTTTTCACTCAATCTAGTTTTAAGAATTTATTTTTGAGGCTTACGACCCAATCTTTTCATCCCAAAAACATCACATTTCACATTTTTCAGCTGGACTCGGCTTACGACCCGGTCTTTTCACCTATCCAGCAATTCATAGGCATGCCACCAAACCCAGAACTCTGAAAATTGAATAACATATTAAGCACATAATTATTTCATTTATCTCTTTATCAATCTCTTTCTCAATTCATTACTCATTTCATATTCCATAATCAAATAGACAACCATGCCCCAATTATTTCATTTGCACTATCATAGCCAACAACAATGGCTTCATATTTCATCATATCTCAATTCACATTAAAATAATTCATCATTAAAGTATTCATCATGACCAATTACATTGCACATACATTTTGAATGATCATCATATATTTCACATTATGCAATTCATAGCATTAATCAAATGTATCAACAATATAATAGATTACTTAACACATTTACAACCAAATGTGCTAAGTCTCAAAATCATGTAAATGTATGCAACAATGTAGGGTTTGTACTTACCTCCAAAAGCAACTAACACACAACACTAAACTCCTCTTCCAAGAATCCTCAACACTTAGGTTAGGGCAACTCAAGCTCTTCACAACCTAATGCAAAAAGGAACAATACACATGAATTCCAATACAATTATTCACCTATTAGTCTCATACTAGACCCATAGATCACAAATTACAAACCAAAACCACTAACTAGGGCCCACGGTCATGGCCTCACACCCCCACGGTTGTGGCCTCATAACCCCACGGTCGTGGTCTCACAAACCCCCACGGGCGTGGGTTAGAAAACGAATATGTCCAATTGCTTAACACCCCCACGGTCGTGGTATGCAAAATGCTTCTGTTTCGGACCAAATTCATGTATTCTATGTTTTCCATTCCATTAAACACAAACACATTGAAAATCTACCAAAAATAATTGATCAAACTCAATATTGACATCAATTACCAAGTCACAACTCTTACTCTTTCAACACCAAACCTAACTCCATCTCTTCAATTCAACCCCAAAATCACAATCAAATATACCCAACACACTCAAACACACCACAATCAAACATACTCATACTATCCACAATCAAACATCAAACTCAAATACAACTCAAAATAAAATAAGGAAATCAAGAGGAAACTTACCAAAGTTAATGAAATTTCTCAAATCTCCAACTTGATCACTTGAATTCTCCTTCAATTTTGAGCTTAAGAAAACAAATCTCTCTTTCCCTCTTTAGTTTTGTGATGCCCGGCCAACCAAAGAAAGAAGAAGAAAATGAAGAAGAAAAAGAGACAAAGTCAACTTTTATTCTCCACTTAAACCTCCACCAAGCAATAAATCATTAAAATATTCTCATATATTCTCTTCCACTCATTTATTTTCCTTTAATTAATTTCACTAATTTAAAATCAATAAATATCTTCTTTTGACTTTCATCACCTTGACTTGTATATGTTGTATATATAGAAATATATACAACATATACACACTCTCTCTCTTTACTTCTTTTCTCTTCTCACTTAACATATACACTTACTCCAAATACAACAATAAATATTTCAAAACTTTTAGGGTATACTTTGGGATATTACATAATCAATACAGAGTATAATTTTGATGCAAAGAAAATAAATAGGCTATTACAATCACAACTCCTTATAAAAATGAAGTTACATATGGTATTTATAGCCTTCAAGTCATAAACTAGCTATTTGATGAGTGATCTAACATGTTTGATTATTATTTTTAACTAATTTCTTGGCCAGAGCAATTTCATGGCCAGACTTACCAAGGTCCAGTCAGAATTCTTTAATTTCGGTCAGGAAACATAGTGGTCCGGTAGTGCCTTTTGAAATTCTGTTGAATGCTCTTCCAATGGTCAGCCCACGTGACTTTCACTAATTGAGTGGAGGTCCAACGACTTCTGACTTGTAAATTATTTAAATATCTTGGTCGGACTGCATCATGGTCTGGTCAGAATTTTTCTGGTCCGGTGAAAAACTGAGTGTACTTCTGGACGGGAACCTCTCTGGATATTTATAACAAAATTGACTTGTAAGATCTGGTCGTACTTTATCTTGGTCCGGTCAGACTTTTTGAGGTATGTTGAGAATGTGAGAGTACTTTTGACCGTAAATCCTTCTATGTGATTTGCAATATTTTCATCCAATAATCCGATCGAAAATCTTCAAGTGTCGGTCGGATTTTCTGAGGTACGGTGAGAATTTAAGAGTACTTTCCACAGTGAATCATTTTGTGATATTCTGCTCAATTTGTCATTAAAGGTCCGGTCAAACTCCTTCATGGTCCGATCGGACTTTGAATATTTTCTTCAAAAAATTAACTTTCTGCAAATTATAGCTTAATTCAATTTAATTGCCTAAGATAAAAAATATAGTAATTGGACTAACATATAATATTAATTTTTATATATTATCATATTAATATATAAATTATTTTTTATTTAAAATAATATAAAATATCATAAATCACATTATAACATGAGCCATTTATTTACTCACCTAAACTATTTAATTGGATTTCCTTTCTTATTATAAATATTCTCCGATTAATTTGTATAATTATCTAAATGCTTATGAATATTTTCTAAATACTTTGTATATTTAGCATTTTTACCTTTACGTATTGTTAATCGATAAAATACCAAATTGATTCTTAATCAATAATAAAATGAAATAAAAATTAAAATTTCATCTTAATCAACTCTTAAAACTTAAATAAATCTAGATGAATGAAGAATATTAGAAAATTTTCAAATGAATATCTTGTTTTGATAACTTTTGTATGATGTATTTTTTGGATAGTAGATATAAGGTTCAAGTTAAGAAGTCCTTTTAATTTTTTAAAATTTTACTCATATCATGTGTTCCCTCCCTTCCGACAAAAAAAATTCTTATTGCAGATAATTAGGACTACTTACAAATTAAATTGCATACGAAATTTAAGATTTTGATTAATTTTTCCTATGCAAAATTAATAAAATAATGTCTACGACAAACTTAAATTAAATAGAAAAATTACAATGTCTGAAATCTATTGTAATTTATATACACGTGGCAGACTCTAACGAAGATGACAGATATAAGAAGCAACTGGTCTTGGTCATAACCTAATACGATCTTGACACGTGGTACACAGCCTTTTTTTTTGTCATTTTGTCCATTTCCTTAATGTTTTTAAAAATTTTTGGAATAAAAATTTCCTGCAAAATACGTGTAGCACTAGCACATCATATGCCAACACATCCCATATTATTATTATTTTTAAATTTAAATAGTCAAATTGGATTTGTTGGAACGTTGCGTATAAAGTTTCCTCTTTCGTATTAGCGTAAATTATTATTATTAATTCCCCTTGCATGTACGATTAAATACGCCATTTATAACTTCAATTTAAAATATTAATTAAAAATATTTATATAACTTTACTTTTTGGAATATAATATTCTTATTATAATTTCTTTTTATCGATAGACTAAACTATAAAAATAAATTTTTATTTCATGATTGACCTTATAAGAATATATATTGTTTCTCCGTCTGGTGAAAAACGAATTCTGATCTTTAAGAATTACAGACGTGCAAGAAGAATTGATGTCTTCTCAACCAATTTTATAATTGACTTCTCTTCGAAAAACTATATAGATTCTTTAAAGGACTACGAAAGATGATCAGAGTCCCTAAACTAATGTTTCTCGGCTTGCTTGGTTACCACAAAAAACCTTCTGGTAAATACAAGGTATTTGGACACTATGATATAACTGATGAAAACAGACATAGATGTTTACTACACTAAAACTTCAAACTAATTTTAATGGATGTTGTAAAATATATTGTAGATTTGATGAATACAAAGGGATTTCAAAATATAAGATTTCTATGTAGATAAGATTTATTGGTAGTTTTAGAATGATTTCTTGATGCTTCTCTCTCTTTTCATGGCCGAATATATAGCTTTTCCACAACTACTTCCTTATTTTCTCACTCGTACTCTCTATTCATACCACAATATCTGCCATTTTCCCCTTTTCACTTTTCATGACCACATTATTTTCTGCTTATCAGGCTTTACATCTCAGACTTCAGTCATTAATATGATAGGTACTCACCAACTACACTCTTTAGGCGTTTGGACCCTTTTTTTTTGTCTTGACCCATCAATTATTATGGTACAAAAAATTGCCTCCCTCATACCATATAGTTTGCTAAACTATATGGTAGGATGTATATTTAACATGAAATCACTTAAAGCTCTATTTGGTGAGTTTGGTTGAAAATCCTAATTACTGAGCAACTCCTCTCAACTTCTCCTGTCTAGTCTGCCTCTTTTAGATGTTAACAATTTACTTTTCTCACAAACAGCTAAGGACATGGTCCAATGGCCTCTATGACCCATTTCATTGATTCTCTCTCCTTCATTAAGCCACCCCTATTGTCATTTCAACATTATTTCCTATAAAGACACCTTTTAATCTTCTTCACTCCAAATATTATTCAGCCAATAATGATTCTCCTTTTTCATCTGAAATCTTTAAAGTCGCCTCTTTTCTCCCAAGGTCGCTCTTTACTTAGTTCGCTCCTTAATCTTCAAGGTACAACCTTATCTCTTTTCTCTGAAAATTCATTTTGGGTTTTCTAATCTTCACCACTTGCTAGGATTTGCAAGTTTGTCTTCGCGTCTCTTTTCCATCCTCTTCCCTCTCACATTCTCTTCGTTTCAGGTACATTCTATTTATTTCTCTTGTTATTCTGTCTATCATCAAGTTAAAAACACATGTTCTCCTTATAGAAACTCACTTGATTTTTTTATGGTGAAAAACAAAGATGATGCCATAAATTTCCTGGCTTTGAATCCTCCCTTTTTCCCCAATGCCAACTCTTTTATTATTCGCTCTCTTTCATTTAAAATTTTAAAACCCCTGGGTTCTTTTGCCAAAGCCTGACCCAAAGGTCATGAGTATTGGATCCTTTTATCTAATCACCTTTTGGCTTATTTTTCTTCGGCTTGGGATCACATGGGTATACTTTAGCTGATTGACTTAAGCCAAAAATCAATGTTCCTTTACTATGAACTAATGAATGTTTCACTTTGATTTTGATCCCATAGTTTGAATTTTTTCTTCTTCCCTTTTGGCATGTTGTTGATCACTTTAAAGGATGTTGATTATCTCACTAGGTTACCAATTTTAGGAGATGATGCGCCTTGTCTTATTGATTCTCATTCCTTAGATATACCATCGATTATGACTTCTTCCACTAAACAACCATCCTATAACCATCTAATTATGAGATCATGTAGGTTTTCTACTCCTCATTCTATTAAATAACATGTAGAATTCCTTTGGGTCTTACTTTATAAATATCTTTTTTTAAATCTAGCTAGTGGTAAGCCTATCATGGAGTATTTAGATTTGGGTAGGGCTTTAGCCTCAGGCCATCATTTTACTTTAGGGTTTGTCTTCTTAGGCTTCCTTTACTATTCCATTCATCGATGTCAATGCACTGGGAAATTCCATGGTTCCTTATGTCTAGTGCAATTATACTAACTTATTTCCCTGAACTTTGGTCCCACTCTTTTCCATTGATCCTTAAGGTAACTTTCAAGAACAATTGATGAAGACCCTTGTGAAATGCTTGCCTCGATTCTATTTGAGTTTTCCTCTTAACTCCATTTAAGACCATTATCATTATTTACTCCCTTTGTTAGTTTTTATTCCATGCCTACTTGGCTAAAGAGCTTTTTAACTTATAGTTTAGCTTGATTGTATCTACATTTATTGTCACATCCGTCTACTGCATTTATGCAGTGTAGACACGTGCATAGCGAGAGTAGGGAAAAGGAGAAGATAATTCTTGATAACAGCCCTAGATAAGGTTGTATGACAAAAGGGACATAATTGTAATTTTTAATAAAGTTGGGGACGTAGATGTAATTTCAAAGAAAGTTACACCGGATGTTCTTAATAGTGCATATAACAGATTTCAAAAATGGAATGTAGAGAAAAACCGGATCGCAACGACGTGTAACGGTTTTTCCAGGAAATGTCCCGTTAAAGAAAAATGAAGAAATGTTGCCTAAGGGCATTTTGGTCATTATCAATTAAAGTTATACATGAATTTAGGGTAGGAAATAAAGACGTGAGTACGTAGAGAATGGCGAGAGGTTAAATATGAAACGATCGTCAGTGGAAACGAAGCCGGAGAAAACCCGAGCAAAAATAGGACCTAAAGGGAATTTTGTAAAAAGTTGAGGGCTTATCGGTAATTTTTCAAAATGACTTGGAAACCTAAAATAGACCTTATAAATAGAAAGTAGAGGTCGAGAGGATCAAAACTATATATAGTTGGACTCATGGAACTATACGGTTTAAAAGATATGATCGATTAATCGCCGGAACGTAATGTGGCTCGGTTTCGTGTCGGGACCGGATGGGTAACCCGGGACAACTTTATGAGATCCAATGGGAAGAGAGACAAGTGGAAAGAAGTAAAGGAAAAAGAAAGTTATAAAAATCAAAGGTTGGCCAATCAAAAGAAAACATTTAGCATGTGTAATAAATGTGTAATAAATGAAGAAAGAGAAAAAGTGGACAAGTGGGCAAGGTGATCATCATTTCCTTTGTCTATAAATATATGTGATATGAAGAGCAAATTCTCTCTTTTTCCACTCACCAAATTCGGCCAACAAAAGAAAATACCAAGGGACTTCCAAGTTTCTTCAAACTTTGATTTTTAAGGTAAGTTCTAAGGTTTTTAAGTGTGTAGACTTTAATTTTAGTATTAGTTTTAGGTAGTTATATATTTATTGGAAGATTGGGAATTAGAGTCTTATATGGAATTGAAAAATATAATAATAATATTAAGTAAGTGATGAGATTAATTGATTAAATGGAAGAATCAAGATGTAGAAAGATTAATAAGGTTGGATTAGGGGTTTCGGTTGGAAAAGAAATAGATGATAATTTATTATTTTGAAATTCTAAGGTTTATGTTGTATCTTGAATTGATTGAAGGAGAAATAAAGAATTAAAGAAGGAGAAGAAGGAAAAGCCAAGAGGAGTTAAAGAAATAAGGTTTGGTACTTTACTTTTGAATAATAAATTTTGGTTTGATGCTTTACAAACTTTGGTTTATGAAAGTTTTGTTGTTGATGCTTAAATATATTGATTTGAGTTAAACATGCAAAAGTTGTCAAAGAGAAGTGTTTGAATTTTCACTTTACCATTAAAGAAGCCTTAATATTGATTTGCAAAAGAAAAATAAACTATCCTATGCATTTTATGTGTTTGGGCCGAAATGGTCCCAAAAAGACAGCTTTCTGGACCTTTTTGTGGAAATCGTTTGAGGCAGCAAATGAATGAATTTTTCAACGAAATTTTACATGCAATTAGTCAACATATAAAACAAGTTTTCTGTAAAATTTCAGCCAAAAATAAGATCATTTACTTGGTCAAATGCATGATTGAAGTGGACTGAAATTTTGACGAAAATCCAGATTTTACTATTCATTTGGTCATGCCATTTTGCGTTGCCGATTTTTCTCGCCGCAACACTATTCATTTGGTCAATTTGGGATATTTTGAGGAATGCTTTGAAATGTTTGATGTGTTTATTGTGGATGTTAAATATGTGAAAAAGAGTAATGGTTTGACTGAAGAATGTGTTGCGCGGCATAAATGGCAAAGTGCGATGGGAATTAAATTGATTTCTTGAATCATTCTAAAATGAAGTTGAGACTTAAATTGAATCATTTAAATCTTTTTGCTCTACTGGATAGTGGGAGTGGTAGATAAGGGTATGGTGCACTATACTAACGCATGCAGTACTGATCATTATTGTGATATGATATGTTATTCAGTGGTGAGGCCACTGAAGCCAATGGGGAGGCCCATTGGTTATAACCAGGATGGTGAGGGCCATTCCTGTGATCTGATATCGGTGGTGAGGGCCACCTATGTTACAGTGGTGAGGGCCACTGCCTTATCACTATGGTTCCCTATATACCAGTAGAGCCTGGATCAAAGACATATTATTTTTCGTTGAACTATATAATGCAAATGAATTTGAATTATGATTTTACATTATTGAAAACATATCATACTGAATGTATCACGATTTCTATTGGTATAATGTTGGTTGATTGTTGATTTTATTATTTCCTTTTTACTTCGAATACTTTCATGTACTACTTTTATTTTTATTGGTAAAGTACCCACTGAGCGACAACGCTCAGCGAGTTAAGTTTTCCTTGACTCGTAGGTTCGGAGCAGTAGATAAATCTTGGGGAAGCAACGACCAGACCACAGCAAATCTCAGGGGTAGATCTTTTAGTTCCATTATGAGTTGATAGTTGTGGCATGCATATGAATAAATATAAAAGAGATTTTCTATGTTATAATTGTATGTTAGTAGTATGTAATAATCATAAATCTTTAATTTATGTTATATTAGAAGTGTGAACTCTTCGTGCAGGTTTGTAGTTGAGGGTATAAGGTGGATTCATTGGGAGTGCATTAAATTTGATGGTATTCTTATTCACATTGGTATGTGTAAAATGTTTTCAAAAATCAGAAAAACAAGTTTTGACGACACTTGGGATCCAAATTTCTAGGCGGAACTATGGCAAAATTTCTGTAAAAATCAGAACTAAAATTTGACTAAGTAAATTGGTAGCAACAATTAGGAT